>OX421501.1:19762939-20428439 GCA_949126835.1 Anisus vortex | reverse complement strand
CTTTTCCGGCAACTTAAGTAAGATCTCCGAAGGCTTGACGTCGTGTGCAAAAACACCTAAAGACTGTTTGTGAACTGTTTGCTCGTTGGGTATTTGGACATTAATGTCCCGTGTCGTGGGCATATTGACGTCACGTTGAGGAGGCCCATTAATACCATTTGATGCACCCACGTAAATGTCGTTTGGTGTACCCATGTTCATCTCATCCAATGCATTGATGGCATCCCATGTCCCTACATAGATAGTTGGATCATTGGCACTGAAGGCATTCAACCTAGCCTTATTGTCATCTAAATCAACCATATTGATCTCATTCAATGAAGTTTTACTGATGTTATTCAGTATTTCCAGATGGATGTTATTTAGAGAAGCGGCGTTCATTCTATTCAATGTAGCCGTCTCGGTGTCATCTTGCGTAAACACGTGAATTTCATCAGAGTCCCCTATTTCACTGTCATCAGATATTATTTGACGAATGATATTTGACATAAGACTTATGTCCTCGAATTTCTCAGCATCGAAGTTTTTTCGCGCTTCTCCAATTCGATCACCCAAAGATATTAGATGGATGTCATCTGAATCCTCATCGCCAGTGTCGTCTGCTAAGCTTTGAGCGATGATAGAGTCAAGGTCATCATCTTCGTCTAGCACAGTGTCTAATAATGCATTCGAAGTTTCAGACTGGTAGTCAGTGCCACCTGGCACAGTCACGCTGGCTTCACCAGGTCCTTCCAGTACGTCATCGAACATCTCTAGCCGACTTCCTTTGGAGTCGACGAATTCAAATCCATGGACAGAGTCCTCAACAGGATTGACAAGTCTGACCTCTTCTTGGCCAAGGTCGGTCGTTGCCGGAAATGTATACAGAACACCGTCTTTATTGTTGTGCGTGCCAGGCAAGAGGGAAACAAGAAAATTGACCAATGATTGACGCTTGTCTCCTCCATCTGTTAAGTTGAGAGATTTAACAAATTGTCCTGTAGTTCTGGCCAGACTTTTTTCAAGAAGTGCTTTCAAAAAGACATTTTCTGTGAGAATGATAAAACAAGGAGACGATTAAAAAACAGGCTAAATCATTAACGTATATTAGACTAAAAGTTGTAAGATTATTGAAATCTTTTGTTGAAAATTGACCTCAATTTGTCGGTACTGTGACTTTATTTTCTCCTTTAGTTATCGAAATATAAATATATACATATTATGCCTTAATAGTACTATTCTAAACCATTATTGGTATACAGTAGGGAAAAAAAACACAATAACAAGAAACAATAAACTGTGTATCATCTTAGAATGCATGCATCCACTAACTAAGCTTAGTTAGCCGAAAGCGTTTGTCAAGGACGGCATGTACACATTGTGTAGGACTTTTTGTGTTAGGGTATTTTACATACGCCAATCATTAATGTGTGAGAGGGGGGTGGGTGGGTTCCACACTTTGTGAGTTAGTGTTGAGATTTAAGTAACCATGAGGCAGCTTATATTTATTTTGATTTATTCTCAGTCTTTTCGTGATTTTAAAATGCTATTGTAAATCATTACACCTTTAAGGCTTTCAAGGAATCACGTTTTGACAGGAATCATGTTTCAGTGAATCACTAGAATTTGTTTCATTTAAGCTTTCCCTAGAAATGTTTTTGAACATTTTGCGTCATTGTTTTTACTTTCCGTCTACTGGGCCAGTGCTGTGTTATTTATATTTTCTTACGAAAGCTTGTTCCTTCTTTTATAAAGAACTGAGTAGTGACGTCACGTGAAAAAAAGGGGGGTTGGTAGAAGGCAGTTTGAAGCATAGTAAAGTATTGTGACAGGGCGGAAAAATCCTAAACGCTTTTTAAGAAAACAGTGCATTTTGCTCATTCTACTAGATCTAGTCAATAACGATACTAGACTCTATGCCTAGCGAAAAAGAGAGAGAGAGAGAGAGAGTGAGAAAGGGGGGGGGGGAAAGGGCGGATGAGACAAATTTGTTTATACATTTGAAAATCAGGGGCAGATAAATAACAATCATACCTTAAGTTCAATGATTAAGTTCATAAAAGAATAGTTTATGCAATCCGAGTACCCTACCTTGTATTCCCTTGGCCAACTGTTCCACGCTGGAGAGAACATCAACGTTTCTGCTTCTGTCAACACTGACCTTCCCTGTATTCAGAGTTCCAAACGAGATTTGCTGAGTTCCCGCCAAGTTTATTACAATAAGAATCACAATCAACAGCAGTTTCAATATCGTACTAGTAAGCCTAAAAGCCATCCTTGAAACTAATGTCAATCAAACAAATTTACTGCCTGTTAGCAAAAAAAATTATTCAGATTTTTTCATTAACAAGTACATTTTCTTCAGATCAAATTGACATCGTATTAGCCTAGGTTATAACCATATGTTTTTAACTACAGTTTTAAGTTGGGATCAAAGCAAGTTTTATTGCGTCATTGCTATCGCGATCAATGATTTACAAGGTACAATATATCCTCTATCTCCACTACTTACAGCCGATAAGAACACTTTTTATATTAACAGTATTCTAGATAATTTTTTTCCGATGCAGAACAGGAAGTTAAAACCAAATCGTCTGCTGACTACAAGGTTAACCTTTCTATGCCCCAAAAAGAACCAATAAGATGTAAAAGGACTGATTTGGGGGGGGGGGGGGGGGGGGGGGGAGAAGAGTTGAGAAAGAAGTTTGAGAAGAAACGAGCTAATTCCAGAGGAGTAGTTTTTGTTGACATATAACTTAAAGTGACAGCGTCTGCCATTTAAACAAGTGGAGTCTGGATCAGAGCAAGCTGTAAGAAAGTGACAAACAAATATTGTGTTACTTTTACAATTCTGGTCACGTGACGCGACAAAAGTTTACTTTTTTTTAAAACAAGTTCAACAAGTGAACATCGAAATAAACGCCATATTTTTGTGTTGTGACATACAATATGTTGTAGCCTACATATTGGTAGCAGTTTCATCCTTTCACTTTTACCACTTGTTCCATTTACCATCCGGGGTTAGTTAAGCGATTTAAATTTAAATGCTGAAATGCAAGATGGAAAATATTATAGACTATCATTCCCCCTTTTCCCAGTTTATGTTCAGAACTAGTCTATTTGTACAATAAACTAATACATTTTTTCAAGTGCCAACCACTCAGCAAGATAGGTTTCCTTGCTGGCCTATATAGCTCATGACGCATAACTCGCCAGTTAAAATGTTGGCGGTAGAGCAGATAATAATTATTGTGTACAAGTTGCCAGGATTGCTAGATAACAGGGGCTTTTGTGCAGGTAAAAATAGTAAAGGGATTCTGGGAGGGTAGGGAGGGAGGATAATCCTGATAGTGGGAAATGGTCTAGCAGGCGAATTCTGAACATGTGCACAATTTCATCTTAAACTTAAAAAAAAACTAATACTTCATCTAAATATCATTAATTAAAATTACAATTAGATTAATAAAATATTTCAAAGTTTTAAATTTGTTCAACAAAGCTAAAATCGTTGTTATTGTTATCAAGACCGCATTCATTGTAAGGACCTAATCTAAGACCCAAACTAAAATTGCAAAGTGGGCCTACTTAGGAGTAAAAATAAATGAAACACTATCTTTGAATCTACATGTTTATAAAGTACATGTAATTAAAAAATATAACAAAACAGTAGGCTTCATAAAAAGGAACTTTTACAAATGTAAAATTATAATTATAAAACTAAAATGATAGGCCTATCTCACATTAGTTAGACCTAGATCTATACTAGAATATACATCATGTAATTTTTTTTTATGTTGAATGATTTTCTTGAAAATCGTGTTTCTAAGTATACAAGATCAATGCTTACCTTTTAAGCTATAAATCTTTAAGAAATGCACGTATCAGTTCATTGGATATGGTCTATGGAACAGAATGTGTACTTTAGCATTGTTTTTAACATAACGAAATTGTCTTTGCAGTTATTTTTATAGTGGTATTTATTGGTCAATATATTGTTTAAACTACTATATATGAGCTAAGTATGAAGTATTTCGATTACTTCGTGCACCTTAAAATATAATGTATTCCAGTTTACTTATATTTTAATTTATATTTTATTTCTAAGATAAAATTAAATTTTGAAATAAAACTTTTGTTATCATGGCACCTGATTTAAGGGAGATAAGTATGATCGTCAATCCATGTATCATTGGTTTTATAATTGGTAAGTATCCTTACAAGTAGTTATATTATTTAGTTTTATATATACATATTTAGTAGCCTATATAATTGTGTTTAAATTAAAAACTAATTAATTTTGCTTTAGTGAACTGATTGTCACTATTATAAAGTTGCGGTGATTGTAGTAAAAAAAACCAAGTTATTATCTGTTTAGGTTAGAACACTCTAACATCCTATAAAGAAAGTTTTATGACTTGCCTAGTCCTAAGACTTGCTTACTGATTCTTTAATTAAATAGCCTGGTGGGAAAATAGCACTTTAAAAAAATCAATAAAATGCTGAGATGTTTGTCTTCTGTCGAGGTATCTGTCTCTACAGCCGAAAAAAATAAATTGCAGTATGCCCTGATCGACCAAGGGTCCTAGCTACAGTCATACAAAATAAAAGAGTATCAAGTCCGGAGCATCCATGTAGGCTAAATGTATGTCCAAAAGCCTAAGTCTTATCATCATATAATCATAATTAAAAAATAAAGTTTTTTTTAATCAGTATAGCTTATTTAACATTGGATATTAAAATATTTGTTAAAACTAGACTCGATTCCTTATAATACGACCAAGGAACATTATATATAAATTTTTTATCCATGTAAACATTTCTGACAGTGTAACAAAGTGTTCTCTGCCAACTGGTTCCAGAGCCTTGACATATGGCTTAGCAGCTTGCGTACCCTGACGACTAGTGACGACCTCCAGAGCTATACCAGCGGGAGTTTCAACTCCTGATAGGTTCAACCAAGCTGGGAAGATCTGCGTTGGTAGGGATCACACAAAATCTAGTGCCCTGGTCCTCCAGCTTGGGGGTTAAACATAAGGCTAGCAACCTTATTTTCTTTAAAAAACGTACATTGTTTCAGATACACTAAAGACATAAAAAATAGAAGACTTTGACCTTGGAAAGAAAGAAACTTCTAGAAGTTGTATGACGTTTAGTGGTAAAAGCCGAAAGGAAGCCACAAAACCGACCACTATTTAGTCTTAGATATTGTGTTTTTTGTGTTTCCAAATACTAACTATGGCTTACGATAAAAACAACATCAAATAAGTTACAGTTACAATTAACATGAATATTTTTACTTGTCGGCTCATCTTTTAGATGTGCGCTACTCTTTGATGTACGCAATGGAGAGACGCAAACTAGCCCGTCCCTGTGACCCTGAACAATTCGGCTAGACACCGCGTCTATGGTATAGAATACAAAATCATATTGTATTCACACAAATCAACCCCTTGATTGCCCTGCAAACACTAATTAAGTTTGAAGTATTTTAAAATATATTTACAAAAACTACGCACATTTGGCTTTTCCGGCCTGTGACTTGTGACATTGCGAGGGGGGAGGGGGGGAACCGAAATCCGGTTTTGAACGGGTTTTATAGAATCGAAAACCAGTTTTGGAAAAATAACCGGTTTTAACATCCCTAGTCACGATCCAAGAAAGGAAGAAGAAAACGGCAACAGTAAGCAACAGCACAACAAGGGCAACCAAAGCGAAGGCACAAGAGTACGCAGAAGCTCACAGAATAGTAAAGAGAAGTATTAAGAAAGACAGGATGGACTATATAGATGGACTGGTGAAAGAAGCAGAACAAGCAGCGTACAGTGGAAACTTGAGACAGATGTACAATATCACCAAACGCCATTCTGGCAAGTTCAACAAATAAGAAAGACCTGTCAAGGATGAACATGGGAAGATCATCAATAGATTAGATCAACACATGAATAGATGGGTTCAACATTTTGAACAGCCTCTAAATAGGACTATATACTCTTACTGAGTCATTGAGTCAGCAAACAAGGATCTCCCGATTAACTATGAAAAGCCGACCGGAAATGAGATTAGGGGAGCAATTGCTGGTGTAAAAGATGGGAAAGCAGCTGGGTCAGATGACATGCCAGCAAAGGCTTTAAAAGCAGATATGGATTCTTCAGTAGAGATGCTATACCCACTCTTTGAACGGATTTGGGGAGAATAAAACATACCAGCAGATTGAAAGAAAGGTTATCTGATCAAACTCCTGAAGAAAGGTGACCTCAGTAATTGCAATAACTACAGGGGCATCACACTTCTTTCATTGCCGGGAAAGTTCTTTAACAGAGTCCTCCTTAATAGGATGAGAGACATCATTGATCCCAAACTGAGAGACCAGCAGGGAGGCTTCCGGCAAAAATACAAACAGATCATGCACTGATCAGATTGCGACGCTTCGTATTATAGTCGAGCAGTCAATAGATTTGAACTCCCCGTTGTATATACTTTTTATTGATTATGAAAAAGCCTTCGACAGCGTGGACAGAGATACCTACGAAGCTCCTATGGCACTTCGGCATCCCTAATAAGATTACCAACCTTATCAAGTACTTTTACAATGAGATGTCCTGCAGATTCGTTCATGGAGGACAGCTTACAGATACTTTCATGGTGCGAACCGGAGTTCGTCAAGGTTGCCTGTTGTCGCCATTACTCTTCCTCCTTGTCATCTACTTGATTGTAAAAACCACCACTCGGGAGCGCAGAAACGGAATCCAGAAGACTTTATGGGACCAGCTTGACGACTTGGACTTTGTCGATGATATTGCACTCTTCTCGCACAGTCAACAACAAATGCAAGAGAATACAAACATGGTGGCAGCCACATCGGCACAGGTGGGATTAAACATCAACATAGATAAGAGGGAAACCCTGAAGATCAACCCCGCCTGTGCTGAATCAATCACACTGCATGGAAGACCACTGGAGGATATACAGTCGTCCTTTACCTACCTTAGTGAAATCATCGACCAGCAAGAAGGAACATTTGCAGACGTCAAGGCAAGGATCGGCAAAGCAAGGGCCGCCTTCATCTAACTCAAGAATATATGGAACTCCAAAGAGCTGTCCCTCCCTAAATACCAAGACTATACTAACTCTAATGTAAAGTCAGTCCTGTTATATGGAGCAGAAATTTGAAGAATGACAAAAGCTACCATCGGCAAAGTCCAAACCTTCATCAACAGCTGCCACAGAAGGATACTCCAGATTTGCTGGCCTGACACCATAAACAACATCGACCTCTGGCAAAAAAACAACAACTGCCTACGTCCTATAGAAGAAGATATCAGAAGGAGAAAAAGGAGTTGGATAAAGCACCCTGTGCAAGCCACCAACCAATGTCACCAGACAAGCACTGAAGTGGAACTCCCAAGGCAAGCTGAAAAAAGGCCGCACAAGAAATACCTGGCGGCGCGACCTTGAGGCAGACACCGAAAAGATGGGGTACAGCTGGACCCAATTAGAGAGAATGGCTCAGGAGTCACTCAGGACAGAGGACTCTGAAGATCTGTGGTTGGCGGCCCATACCCCAGCTGGGGTGAAGGGCAATGATGATAACGAATAAAGTGTTCTATAGCGCTATGTAATTGAAATATTTTTTTACAGCAATCAATTTTGAAACGACTTGATATCTATTTCAAATGTATTTTTCTTTCTTCTCCAGTTTTCGCTTTGGCAGTTTTGGGTTTCACAATATCAAAGCTTGTTATGGGTAACTTCATATTTTTATTCTATAAATAAATATGTTTGTCTTCTTACTTGCATATAAATCTATAAATTACATGATTAAACCTTATACAATGGTAATCATACCTCATATCATCTTCTAAATCGTATATTTGTTTCACTATAGGTGGACTCTACTTTTACCTCATATCATCTCCTAAATCGTATATTTGTTTCACTATAGGCGGACTCTACTTATACCTCATATCATCTCCTAAATCGTATATTTGTTTCACTATAGGTGGACTCTACTTTTACCTCATATCATCTCCTAAATCGTATATTTGTTTCACTATAGGTGGACTCTACATATACCTCATATCATCTGCTAAATCGTATATTTGTTTCACAATAGGTGGACTCTACTTATGCCTCATATCATCTCCTAAATTGACCTAAATCATATATTTGTTTCACTATAGGTGGACTCTACTTTTACCTCATATCATCTCCTAAATCGTATATTTGTTTCACTATAGGTGGACTCTACTTATACCTCATATCATCTCCTAAATCGTATATTTGTTTCACTATAGGTGGACTCTACTTTCACAACTGTGACCTTCAACCCTTGCTGCCAATTTTTCTGATCGTTGATGGCTGCGTAAGCTGCATGTCATTCTTTTCAATGAAGGACTACGTCAAATCTATAAATTCATCTCAAAACTCAGGACAAACGAAACAGTTGACGACTGCACATAAAATTTTACGTATCTTGTGTGCATGCGCGCTAGGTTTTCAATTCTCTTGGTTAATATCAGGTAAACACTTGAAAAAAATATTTTATTTACACTTTTTAAAATTATAATCCTTATGGATAGTCTGGGGCTTTCAGTGGTTTAATTTAGAAACAAACAAAAATGTTTGTTTATGTTTCAAAAAATTAACTGACATTAAAAGGACTATTTCTAAAGTTGAAAGTGGTAATTATAATATTTGTAGGCCTAAACTACACTCGGTGAGTATTTAACAGAGGAATGCAATTGTTGTTGAAAATTGGTGTAGTTAAACAAGTCTCTACATTGGAAAATTACATGAATTTAAGGATTGCTAGCGATGTGTTCGAAAGAATGCAAATGTGTTTAATTTTAAATGAGGTATAATAATTGCCATTATTCTCTCCCCTAGTATATTCCAATAGAGTTGCCTAACATGTTTTTTTCTCATTATACTGTAATAGGTACTACATGGGCTGTGGATACAAGGGACACAATTTACTCTGCAGGACATTGTGCAAATGTCTCCACTATCAAATCAAATGGCACTTGCTTTAGTTGTAGTGAACCTTTGGTTGATTATACTTTTGCAGTGATCATAATCCAATGGTTCATCGTTGCTTTACTAGTCGTTCTTCGTATGTGTGCACAATGTTTGGTTTCTAAATAAATGTGTTTATTTTTTTGTTTTTCTCAGAGTTATTTGTTAAATACCATTGTATTGCGTAATCGTTACTCGAGAATATACAGCATTTTACTCCCTTTCTATTAACTCGAACCGTCTGTCTGCTTGGTTGCTTGCTTGCAAAACTTTGCATCGATTTTTCGACCACTTCCCGTCGCCCAATCGAGCCGCAACTTGGCCAGCAGACTTGTCTAGACTAACAATACATTCTATCAAATTTTCAGCGTCACAGCGTTCGGAATAGTCACGAATTCATTCGACCAACTTGCGAATTGAGGAAAATATTTTACGTCAAACATAGCTGCCTCTACCGGAAGAGATGGAAGTAAATAAAATTTTCGGACACGTTCGTTTTTACGAAATAAATAGAATGAAAACGACACAATGTAGCCGAAACAAAGCGAGTTATCTTTTTATGTTTTTTTGCGGGCCAAAGCTAGAAAAAAAAAAGGATGCGCAAAATTTTAGTGTGGAATATCATAAGGTATGATATCACTTATATTTATTTTAATCTATCAAAATATAAATCCAAATTAAATATAAACTTAGGTTACAAAGAAAGGGACTATAATAAAAACTTAGATTTTATGGGTTAGTTTTTTAAATTTAATAATTTGTTTCAATTTAGTTTTATATAGGCATACAATACTAGATCTAACTAATTTGTTTTATTAAGCACACAAATATATTCGCAATGTTTATTTGATTTTGTTTACCGAGAAATGCTACTTTTCAAAGAGTTTTTACTACAATGAACATAGATATATATTTCATATTGCATAAGTAGGCCTATAAGCTTTAAGCCTACTTATAATACTTTTAAAAAAATTCATAAGAAAGCATTTTAATGAGTTAGGACAAATTTATTCCAACTTTACTGAAAACTATTCTAATAATATACGAAAAAATAGGTCATATTTAATGATCTTTACATATGCCTTCCTAAAATACAATAAAATCAGATCAGTTATATTTGAAATGAAGGGTTGACTGTGTGTTTAATTATTTCATGATTGTTGTTATTATTGTATTTTTATTACTACTTTCAGCCAACGTAGCCACAATACAACAAAAACAAAGCAGAATATTTTTCTTTCATTATTATCACTTTAATAAACTTCTTTAAAAAAATATTTAAGGATTAGCATCCGAAATGTATATTTTATTTTGAAATCTGGCCTTTAATTTTAAAGTCAAGCCTGGTTACTCTCCCTTGCTGCTTATGTCTTTATCAGGTAACTCCTTATCAGCAGTGCCGTTGCAAGGGATTTGTGGGCCCGGGGGGGGGGGGGCTTGGCCTCTTTAGGGGCCCCTGCCTTTTGTCATTGGACATTATGACATGAGAAAAAAACTATTCGGACACTCCTTTGGGGGCCCCCCTCAAGTAGGGGCCCGGGGGGACTTACGAATTTGGACCCCCCCCCCTCCCCTAGCTAAGCCACTGCTTATCAGCTTACAACGCAGTGAGAAACTGCCCGTGTTGCCGACACTGTATACTAGTGGTTATATAACAATAAAATATGTACAGACCTATAATTAGAGAAATGTTTCGCTAGGTAGCTGGACTGCTAGTTGTAGTCTAGACCTTTTATTTGAAGATACTTCTGGGCAGCATAACTCCCTTGAATATCATATTATTTCAAAAAGCTCAGAAACGAAAGACATGGAAACTACAGTACAGAGTCGAGAATTAAAGCTACATCTGAGCTTGTGGTTGCATTTCCCGTGAGTTACTCAGGGCTGCGGAGTCGGTAGATAAATGTTCCGACTCCGACTCCTAATTTTTTTTTACTTCCGACTCCGACTCCCCGACTACGACTCCTCTGTATTAATATGCGAATGTATTTTGTACAGTCCTTGAAGGAAAGAAAGGCAACATACATCTACATGTCATTACTACAGGACTACTGGCTGGGATTTACTGTATTTAATTTTAAATATTCAAGGGCCCCCTAAAATTTTGAGGGCCCCGGTACGGCATACCGGCTGTGGGTCCTGATCAGAAGAGGTTACGATTGGCGACTCCAAGGGACAAACGGTTAATCCCTTACCAGTGAGAGGCTAGGTTACACATGGGCGCTGCGTTCCCTGTAACAGCAGAACTAAGGATGTTAAAACCGGTTATCGGTTCTACAAAACCGGTTTAAAATCGGATTTCGGTTTCCCCCTCCCCCACCCCCGCGCAATGTCACAAGTCACATGCCGGAACAGCCAAATGTGCGTAGCTTTGTAGGTATATTTGAAAAATACTTTAAACTTAATTAATTAGTGTTTGCAGGGCATTCAAGGGGTTGATTTGTGTGAATACAATATGATTTTGTACTCTTTACCATAAAATTCTTTAGAACTAAACAAATCTGGGCTATTTGATTAAAACCGATAATAGCTTTCAATTTTTCAATAGTGATAATCAAATTACCGATTATCGTTGACCATAATATTAAGAAGCATATGAAGAGGCATATATTTATGATAACTTGTAAAAAATGTGTTGAAAGAGAATCGAAAGAATATGTATTTAATAGTGCCGTTAATAATAAAGCACAGACGCGGTGTTTTGAAAATCAAAACCGGTTTTTGGTTTCAACCGGAATCCGGTATTCCGGTTTACGTTTAGCATCCCTAAGCAGAACACAACACTATAAGTATAAATATTGCCACCAGGGCCGTATTTAGGATTGCGGGGGCCCTGTTCCTAAATTTATATGGGGACCCTGTTCCCAAATTTATGTGGGGCCCCTCGTGGTCTGCCTTCCACATAGGGCCTACCTCAGAAAAGGGCCGTTAATTCATATTACATTCTGTACAATCATACATTTTATGTTGCACGTAGCTTGGTTGAACTGGAGCACTTTAAATTGTATGGGAATAAATGAATTTTATTTTACATTTCAACGAAATATGGGGATGTCACTCAAACATTTCCTTTTGGGATGTGTGGGGGCCCGTTTTGTGTGGGGGCCCCTGTTCCAATGGCACATGTGGAACATGCCTAAATACGCCACTGATTGCCGCTCCTAATTGTGCGTTGTGTGCGTAGCGCATTTATAAGTCGTAAAGGCGGCATTTTTTTTTGTAGGCCTATTGAACGCAAATTACATTATGGAAAGAATCGTAAATATGTAAAAGCCTCTCTAGGCCTCTTATAAAGGTATGCTTGTACACTAGTAGCTTAGGATGCGTTTTATTTAGGACCTTTGGCCTAGGCCTATAGCCTACTAAGGCAGTGTTTAGCATTCAGAGAAAACCGCGCGTGCCATCTCCTAGCATTTGAAATAATTTTAAAAATGTTAATGTAATTAGTAATTTGGGCACTTGTGTAGCGTCATCAATACCATCGCCGTGCAGTCTATATGACGTTCAGTCTAATGACGCATTTCAAATTAGTTCAAAAGCCTTTTTTTGTTCGTCGACCCGCTATAGTATGACAATAGGGATAGGATCTTGAGGGATGGGGACTTAGAGGAAGAAACAGATACTTTACTTTCTCATCACTAATTGTTGTTTAAAATAAATGAAGCCCTGTCTTTTTCCAATCTAAATTTAGTAGGAGTCGGAGTCGGTGCATTTTTCCGACTCCGACTCCAGGTACCCAAATTTCCTCCGACTCCTCGACTCCGACTCCACAGCCCTGGAGTTACTCCAGGGCTGTGACGACTTTTGATAATTTCTTTAACTACAATATTTACAGCGTCTGCTTGACTACCACAGCCGACATGGCACTTTGACAGGAAATTTGAATCAAGACGTCCAAGCGATGTGTAGATGTAGACAGGAACTCAAATAAAATGTCCTGTGTGCAAAACAAATGTAACAAGAGTGAATCACCACAGAAGTTTGAAGTACACAATTCACATTTATAGGGAATTTTTGTGCATGGCACAAATAGAGCTAATGGGTTGATTTCGAAGATGCGCTTCTGAAGACCCGATTAGTGACCTGTCATTTCATAGCAGCTTGTGAAAATCCTAACCTCGACAGTCGCTAATTTGAATCCCAACGTTCATATATTCTCTCAAAATCAGTATAGATATTCGAAATATTCTTGGAGCTTTTATACTTTCTCTTGATGGAACGAAGAAACGATTCTTCTACCTAGGCCTACTGCACTTAATTTTCGTTGATTTTTACCTCGCTCGTTTGGTCTTTGTTAGCTAGGCCTACGTAGATTGGAAACTTATGCAAATTACTTGCTTTGCATGATTAAAACGATGATTTTCTAGAAAAAAACCTCATCTTTGTATAAAATGTGTAGATTTTTGTTTGCGCTTTTTTTTTGCGTTGGGGTTCCTATTGTTGGCCTACATGCTACTCAAAATGTCACCTCACTGTCTAGAGTTTCTCAGGAATAAAATAATAGTATTCTTTAAGTGTTTCCCGAACTTTTTAAAAACCATGAATTGGTTATTTTTGTACATCTACCTTGTGACCCACTAATGTTTTCATCGCCTACTTTAGAATATTAGCAACACAGAACATGTACGAATTTTCACACAATTTTCTTGACTAGTAGGGTCTATACTAGTTTATAGGCTATCCGATGGTCTAGCTAAAATATCTTTCAAACTGCGCAAAAGGTTTTTAGTGCAAAGCGACCTGATAATTAATTGTATTTTCATGGCCCATTACTGGGTAGCTACCTAGCTTTCGAGAAACTCATTTAATTCCTAAAGTAATTTTACTAGTTGAGCTTTTAATTACGTATTAATTTAATGTTAGGCATTGTCCATAAAGTAGGCCTACGTCACGCTATTTTTGACCAGTCTTAACCCCCTCCCCCCTCCCTGTCACAAACTGTCCCAAATCTCGGACCCCCCCCCCCTAAAGTACGTCACACTTTCGAACAATTTTTTTAAAAAGTAACACCTATTACAAAATTTAATGTAAAACACACTTCACTCTTAGCCCTAAACAGTATTAAAATATAAAAATTTCACTTACAAATTAAAATGACTTTATTAGTAGAATAGTTTATTATCAACCAGGGCCGTATTTAGCATTGTGGGGGCCCTGTTCCCAAATTTATGCGGGGACCCTCTTCGACCCGTCCTTGCCTGCAAACCGAAAGCAGGAAGTACGTAGCAGTATCCAGCATCCATGTGAAGAATTGCGAAAGAAAGTAGGTCACGTTTCTCAAAATACATACGCAAAAATATGCCCCAAAGTCCCTCTTCTGGTGTAATAGCACACATATCACATTTAAGCCCTCATCCTCTGTGCTCCAAAAAATTTTCATCCAAATATTAGAAGTAGAAGTTTCCAAGGCCAGCGCTATACTCAACAGAACGTTATTAGTAGATTTACTGCAATTGGCGATTGTGGGGGTCGGAAGGGTGGAAAATGTTTTAAAATATTATGGACTGTTTCCCTTTACTCTGATGATCTTTCCTCAAGGGAGTAAATGTGCCCAATTATTATGGTACATACAGGGTTGTGGTTAATTTTTTAGCTCCAGATTTGCACCAAAGAAATTTAATTTATTTTTACTATTTGTTTATAGTAAAGCCAGTTAAAAACTAGCGTTGAAATACTTAAGAATAGCGTCAATCTAAATTATGAACCAGCAAAGTTCAGCTGCGTATAGCATTAGCATTAGATCTAATATCATTTCATTTAAATATTTTGGAGAAAAAAAAAATGTGTTTTAGCTTCTTTGAGTAAATGTCATCATCAAAGCTCCAGTTAGAAAACATCATTCTTTCTTTAGACACCTTCCAGCCCCAGGCAGAAAATAACCTTTTTTTCCAGCTCTAGATTGAGACAGCACATGCCATTTTGCACATCTCCAGATTGAGGTAGGAAATAAACCTTTTCACAGCTTCATGCAGAAAATCTTGTTTTATAGCCCACTTTAAAAAAAAAAAAAATTTATAAAATAAATCTTTATAACTGAATTATTCCCTGGGAAACTTATAAGACTTACATTTAAACAAACAAATGTACAGAAACAAAACTCAGCAACTTAGCATTCATTTTATTTTAATTGTCATTGTTTAGAATTAAATACGGTAGCACAAATTCCAGGCAATAAACTTACATTGTAGTAGCAGTCAAGTGATATGATAAACCAAACAACACATTTATTGACTGTTTTTTTTTCTTCTAAATTGTCCCTTTTTTACCATAAATAAAATGTATTTTACACAAAACCTTCACAAGACAGGTAATACACAATATTTAATATAATGAAATACTGTAACAGAATATATTGAACCATTCAAGCAGTAAACAGATTATAATGTTCAAAACACTTTTAATGAAAACATACACTAACATTTATTTGTTATAGTAATAGTTACTAATAGTACCACAACAAGTACATTGAGGATTCAACTACGATATTTTGTTGGCAATGTTTTACATTTATACCTAGAATTTATTATTAGTAATTTAACCAGCAGATGCTATGATTCATTCACCTAATACTAAAATAGAAGTAGTGATTCAAAGAACAGCTATGATTCATTCAGCCAATAGAAGTAGTGATTCAGAGAACAGCTATGATTCATTCAGCCAATTGAAGTAGTGATTCAGAGAACAGCTATGATTCATTCAGCCAATAGAACTAGTGATTCAGAGAACAGCTCAACAAAAAATCTCTATCTAGAAATGATTACAATAATAACACCATCAGTATAAGTATGTAAATACAAACATCAAATTGACAATACTCACTGTAAACTGTGAAGTAATCAGAAACGTATGCATACAAACAACTCAAGAAATAATTCCTATACACCCTGATACAGCAATTATTTAATTAAGTCATAAACAAAAAAATGATTCATAGACAATCGAATGAAAATACAATGGTCTAAACATAATTTCAGCTCAGAGTTTTTTAATTAACCAAGGAATCTCACGTGTTTGTAAATAAAGAGAATATTTGACAGGTCACATTAATGAATCTGATAATGTAAATAAAGAAATAAACATCTCAATCAGTCATATGATATAAAACTTCAGCATTTTACTAGTGCACATGCATGTCAATCCATCAAGTTCATTTAACAACACACACAAATTGTCTCCATTATAACTGAACAACCACTGCTCCAATCTTTTACTCACAAAATGTTTCATAAAGGCAGTTATCATAAGAAAAAAAAAAATTAAAAAATAAGATAATAATTTCCGTCACCAATATTTAATGTCATTCACAACTTATGAGATACCTAACCACATACTTTATATATACATATATATAAAGGAAAACAAATTTCTTCATCAAATGTAATGAATGGACATTGTGGTTGCTAGATGTATTACTGTAAAAAAAACACACAATCTGTTGACTTGAACTACAATAAAGCTGTTATATTTTATCAAACTTTGTAGCCAGTTTAAGCACTGGAAAAAACATGGAAATAACAAAAAAATGAATGGCACTAAATTAGATGTCAACAAAAGCATATTTCTTTTGAAAGTAAATTTTTTTTTGTAAACTTATAGTTGCTTAAACTTTTTTTTTAAAGGCATCATTTATTGATGTGCAATTAATGTTTACACAAACAAAAATGAAAGGTAAGAAAAAGCTTTTGTCTAGTGATAGAAAAAAATTGACAGGTACCGGTACCCTATTTGCTTTTGTCTTAAATTTACAAAAATAATTTTTTTAAAGTGATTAGTACTCAATGATAAAACAGAACGAGTTACTTTTTCTTCAATAACATAGTCTAGCTTTCAAAAGATGGACATAGACAAAATAAACATAGAAAATTCACACCCACAAAAAACTATATTTAAGAGTATTGAAAAAAGTACAAATTTTGATTGATAATATTGCAGCCAGTTTATAGAACCAACTTGGCTTAAAACAAAAAACTTTTAAAATTGAATAAACATCTCTTCTTGGAGTTTTAATACAATAGAAATATGTTTTGTTAGAATCTGAATACACTTATACAAAATTCTCTCATCTTCTTATATTAAATTAATATTTACAGAAGCTCCTTCTACACAGAACATTATTGTTTTCATAAAGGTTTAAAATAATGTTGCATTGCTTTCCATACAAGTTCAATGCAATTACAGGCCACAGTCAAGCACTTCCAAGTTGTGAGAAAGCTCTTGGGAACATAAAAATGTCATCGTCCAAAGAAAAGACAAGGTGAAATAATGTGGTAGTCTGTGTTTAGGTGAAATTAATGTGGCAGCCTGTGTTTCGGTGAAAAAATAATATGTGTAAAGAGAATGTCCATTCATGACAGTAAAGGGTTTTTCAATAGGTAGCTGAAAATAAAAGAAATGTATCAGCAACAAAAAGCTCAGCCTGGAAAATAATAACAAAAAAAAAAAAACATTCCCTAAACATACCAGTTTGGAAGTTTAAAGTAAATCATGCCTTTCTGCATTGAATGAAAATGTAAAACAATGTTATGAAAAAGCATGTTGAGGTGTTACATGAAAAACATAAAAAACAGACACTCTACTTTCAACTGTTCATTTCAAACACTTCTTGCCCATTAAATTGACTACTCCCTAACTTTTTAACTTGTAGACCTAAGATGTCCGGTGCCTAGTAGAAACTGCATGACACGATCTATAACAAATACTGTAAGGATGTCACCGACAACAACAGCAAGCACAGTGTTTCGAAACTGAAAATACAAAACATAAACTCGAGTCAGTAGTCTAAAGCAGTGGTTAACCAAACTAAAGCCTGTTGGGTCTAATCTATCCCAATAGTCCATAACTTAACCTGATCCCATAACAAACAGGATTTTATTTTTCCAACTAGAGCCCAGCCTCAACAGTGTATGAGGAACAGTGAACAGCCCCTCCTCTGGATTCCCCTGGTTTAAAAATGAGAGAGTCCTGGGCTAAGAGAAGTAAAAAGGTAAAGTATCCCCATCAGGCCAATAAGATCTATAGGAGCAGGGTGTTCACAAGTTTCCTTGACCATGGCATACTAGAAGATGTGTGTGGCTGGCACAATGTCCATCCACCTTTACTTTTCCCAAACTAATGACAGGTACCAATCATAGCTGGGTAGACTCAGGGACAATCTTCAAACTCTGGGGGAAAAAAAATCCCAGTCTTTACCAGAATTGGAACCTGGGTTCTTCAGTATGCCAGCCCTGCGCATTGCCCCTAGGCCAATTTGCCTTAAAGTTTAGTAAGCTTTAGTTAATTGATCATTAATGACCTATAGGAAAAATTGTGACCATCTTATAGACGGCTCTTACCTCAGATGGTAGCTGTACCAACTCAAACTGTTGTTGAAGTTCTGGAATAACGCCACTGGCAAGGATTATGACAGCAACAGATGAGAATAACAAACTGTACATTAAAGGCTTGTTATCTCGGAGACGTTCCATGAAGGGATGACCCTGAAATTTGAAACATGCACACTTGGTGAAATAGATCAGCACATGATATTCATCTTGATGTTAATAAAGAATTCCTTAATCATATTGCTCAACACATGAGACACAGTGGATAATCTCCTTGATGTTTCTACAACCCATTAACTCATTCCGTGCAAATCCACCATATATGGTCGATTAGACTCGGCGCTTCCGTGCCAATCCACCATATATGGTCGATTAGGTTTTTATAGCTTATTTTGTTGCTATAGACCAGGGGTCGGGAACCTTTTTGTCTGAGAGAGCCATGTATACAACATAGTAATTCTATGAGAGCCATACATTATGTTTAAAACTAAAAATTCAAGTAAACTTCCCTTTTATTACATTGAATGCAGGGTTTATATATATATTCCTGACCCCTGCTATAGCCTATTAATTTGATTTTTTTAATTTGACTTCTCAAACGAATGACAAATCTTTCTGCTTCCTTTCATCTTGGTTTACTTCCAGTTTTTAAATAATAATGACGATTTTTAATCGATTTCTGTGTAAACTTTTGTAAACAAAGTATAGCGACGCCTATTCGAAATGTTTCTAGGCCTTAAAGCTTGTCAAATTTGCTAGTAAAATAACTTTTATTGCTAATTATTAAATTCTATTCATCAGATAATAACTTTAAATCATTTAAATCTGGTTTTGATGACATTTGGTTTATTTACTAATAAAAGATTCCGATATTCGTGGTTAGGCCTAAGCCTATGTAAACTATATAGAAATATAAAGGATCTGCGTTTGCCGGCTGATACTAATATTACACAAATGTGCATAACTCAGTAACTATATGGGATATATTCAAAATGCATTCTGATCAGGAATATATATACTTTTAGTGGTTTCAAGCCGAATAGGATATCTGCTATGCATACCATATAAAAATCTGTTAAGATTGATTTTTTTTGCTCTATTTTTTTTAAACACAAAATTTGATCTCTAAAAATTACTAATAAAGAGGTAACTATATTTATAATATTGTTTTAACTACTACTTATTATTATTTTCTGTTTTTATTTCCTTTAATTTTATATGAAATACAGGTATCTTGCTAAACAAATACCTTTAGAAATTTATGAATAAATAAGGGCACCCTAAAAAAAATTATAGCTGCCTAAAAATGGCCTGGCACAAACGCGGTAAACCCCCCGGCACAGAATGAGTTAATACTCATGAATTCAGCTTAGATTGTGATAATGACTTTAGCTTTAGGATGGGAAGGGGAAAAAGGATTTAGCTGCTGAGTACCCACAGGTAGTCAACCAAAAGATGTGAATAACACATGGATAAGACAGAGAGAGAGAAAAAAAAAAAGGCTAACCAAAGAGTTTTGGTGCCTGGGATTTTCTGTCTGTAGCAGTGTGGCCCACATTCATGACATAATGTCAGACAAGCCAAGTAAATCTAACCATTCCATAACATGTCTTCATATGAAGGCAAATGAGCAAACATTATGTTTATTATTAAAATATTAAAAGCTATTTATCCCCTTAAGATATAAAAAAAAAGAAGGAGTTTCTCTGTGAACTTTACTTAAGGTAGAAATGAAAGAAAAACTGCTGTAGCTCACCTTGTAGTTGACAGCAAAAGTTGAGATCTGTAGAGACATTGAGATAATATAGACTGTAGTGTTCAATATACTTGGTTCAAACTTTTTTTCAAGGTTCACAAACTCTCCCTCAGATCTGGACAAATAGGAATTGAAATTTATTCTCAATTAAAAATCATAAAATTAAAAAGAAAACATACATTTATTCTCAATTGAAAATCATACAATTAAAAAGAAAACATACATTTATTCTCAAATGAAAATCATAAAATTAAAAAGAAAACATACATTTATTCTCAATTGAAAATCATAAAATTAAAAAGAAATACATTTATTCTCAATTGAAAATCATAAAATTAAAAAGAAAACATACATTTATTCTTAATTGAAAATCATAAAAGTTTAAAACTAAACAATATATATGTTATTTCTAGAAGAACAGAGCCTAAAATTGTAAAGTCTTTGCCTTCACATCTTTGAAGAATAAATAACAATACTTTAAAAAGCAAGCAGAAAAACTTGTACAATTTATTTACAATTTACCATTCATGTCATCTTTAACTATATATTATTGAAATAAAACTGTCAATGTTTAATCATTTGCTTTTTTAAAATTATTTTAAAGTTAATTCCTTTTTCAGCTTTTCATCATACATTTCCTGGGGGAGCTATCATCTTCTACCAAATGCATCCCCAGGTGGCGGGTAGGGGAATCACCTTTACATATATGGGTTAGCCTTGAATACTGAATAAGCGTCCGTGGACCAACTATGGAGGGCGAGGTGGGGTATCCTGTGGTAACGTTACCCTTTTTAAAATGCATCATAAATCCAAGGAAATGAATGGAAAAAGAGAATATAGAGCACTCCAACTCTAAATCCAGACAGATGAGGCCATTAGCTAGGGATAGCAGTCATCTAGGAGAGAAAACTCCAAACAAAAAATCAACTGCTGCCTTGATTGATCAAAGGTTATAGAAGCACATCCAGAAAGAAAAGCAGGGTGAAGTCGGAGACCAGGGCCAACTGGGGCAAAACATTCATATATAAACTGATTAACTTGTACAATTTTTACTTTTTGTTTCTTCTTCAAAAATATATTTTTTTATTAATCCTATTATTCTGATAAGAGTCATTCAGACTTGACATTGAAAACTATATTCAAAGAAGCAGATAAAGCAAGAGTAAAATTTAACAAATACTATACACTAAGATCATGAAAACTGAACCTACTTTGGAGGCATTCTGGCCTTGGCTTCTTGGACTAGGTAGACAAGGCAAGTAAAATGAACACAAAACTGTAGAAACACTGTAAGTATTGTGTACACATTGAATATGTTGGGCAGTGGTCTCTCTTTAGATAAACTCTTC
Source organism: Anisus vortex (assembly GCA_949126835.1). NCBI lineage: Eukaryota > Metazoa > Mollusca > Gastropoda > Planorbidae > Anisus > Anisus vortex. The sequence continues at coordinate 20,407,020 of OX421501.1, read as the reverse complement.
AGAGGCTGTGAATTTATAACAACAATATTTCTTCAATTGCTCCATTGGTCCAGAATTAACTTTATTGAACGTGGCATCAACAGTGGCATGTTATCATGTTCAAAATATTTATGGACAGAAAAATAAAACTTACCCAATACTATTAATAAAAAAAAAAAATTGAATGGGGTGGTACAGTAGCTATAACATTAGATTTACAGAACACATGCTAAGGACTCATGGAGGAATATTCTTGTTAAAAAAAAGAGGATTTTTCAAAACAAAAAAAAAAAGAAACACACAGTTAATGTACAACAATTGTTGTAATAACTACAACTACTGTCAGTCTTTAAAAAAAATGTATAACTTAACACTTATTATAATCTCTATATATTATTTTATATAGGCCTAGAGACTTTTATAAGCACATTTTATGAGGACGTTCTTTTGGGAAAGGAACAAACATGAAAAAGTTTTTGGGTCTCTTTTCACAACAAAGTTGTCTAAACTCACAACTGATTGTCGCCAGTGTAGGGAGACAGCCCCTTATCTCTTATAAACAACAGCGGTGCCAAGGCTATGAGGGAGGTGATGATGAGAGGGATGAGGATGGGTAAGTAATCTAACATACCATTTGATAACAAAACCTAAAACCAGACACAGCCCAGATTCTTACTGAGAGTGAATATAAAAGGAGCTGATTGTAATCTAGATGATAAAGAAGAAGAGGCTGACAGACAAAAAATATATCCCTTTTTCTGTATGATTATAATTTAAAACAACTCTTTCCAATTTTTCGCAAAACAAAATTGGAGGGAAGTGGACTGGTGGAACAAACTGTTGTTTTTTTTCAGTAAAAAAAGGAAACAGATCCTCCCAAAACAGAGTGGTAAGCATGTCTGTTATAGCCTGAAGGTACAATCTTTGAACCTAGTAAAGCCCAGATCCCACTTATGACAAGAAATATATAGATAGATACAGATTGATAGAAATAGATAGAGATTGATAAAGTGAGATAAATATATAGATAAAGATAAATAGATAGATAAATAAATAGTTAGATAGATACAAACTGGAGTTGAATATGTTATTATTAATATAAAGCTAAATTATTTTGCTATTTTGATTCAAGCGACAAGGGGAATAATCACCTTAGACCTTGATATAAATAAGAAACAACCAGCCAGAAGCAAGCCCTGCATGGTGGCCTGCCCATCACTGAACTTGATACCATCCAGGTACAAGACACTCTGACTGTAGGCAAGGACCAGAGCATTCAAGGCTAAAATTTTAAACATCTGAAGTGTTGTCACCAGAGTACATCTGCCTTGTTTGATTATATTGCAAACTGAAAGACACATATTGAAATATTAACACTACATTTTTGTTCTTGTTACAAATAAAATAATACTTGTGAGGCATATACTTTAAAAAAAAGAAATGAGTTGTCCCAACTTTCTTCAAGAATAGGTGTTTATTTATATGCTGATCTTTTAGCTCAACCTTCAAAAAGTTCTAAGTACTATTACATTTTTGATAGGCAATGTGAGCCCTGGCAAATGATGTTAAATTTAAAATTGTGACGTAAAATCGATGTGTGTACAATCAGTTTCTGTTGACTTAGCATTTTTTGAAAGTAGACTACTCATATTGTTGTAAGAATATTATGGGATATATTATGTCTAATGAGAATCCATTGGATTGATATTCTTAAAGGTCTTGTGGTCAAATCTTGGCAAAAAAAAAACCCAGGTTATTGAGGGTTTTTCTGGTAACACTCAGATCTAATTGGTAAATGAGATTAGTTATTAAAAGTAAATGTGTCTGGCCATTGTGCTGGCCACACCTCTTGTATGCTATGACCACAGAAACTAGCAAACACTGCTTCACTAGCAATATGGACCTACATGATCTGAAAGCAATATTTTTTCTTCCATTTTGATGTATAATGCATGAATGTCTGGTTTGTAAATAACTAAAACACAATCAAACAATAAACATTGGGCTGACAATACAATCTTTTTATCTATCCTGGACATACAAAAGAAAGTTTAATCTCCTTTACCCGCTAAACACATAATAACAATCCTATTATGACCTTTGTACATTTTACAAGTTTTATATCTCAGGGTCTAAGGAAGTTGTTTATGTTAAATGAGGTAGGTAGACTCTTGAAGGGTGGACCTTCCTTGCACACAAAACATATTGTTAACAAACAATATTTCATCCAATGCAACAGATATATCAACTATCAACACATTTAAGTCATAGGTATCAATCTAGTGGTCGCCACAACCATAACTAGCTGTCTCCTCTTGACTAGCTAGTTCAACTCACAGGGGAGAAAGCCCTATATCCATCAGGTGACCGTTCTGACTAATCAGATATAGGTAGGTTTACAAACATAAACAAATGAACACAAGTTTACATGGGAGATATGAAAGGGGGAGGGGAAAGAGAAACTGGGCGGGAAAGGGGAGGAACTCTTGCATCACAAAAGCAAGATTTACATCCCAGGAAATACATAAACTTTATTAAGTTAGTACTAGTTAAGATGTTCAAGATGCAGATTGTACATATAACTACTTTCAAAATATGCATATACAAAGAGTCAGGATCCCTACTTGTACAACTTACCACTCATGACTGTTGACAACTTGGATGTGAATGGAGACGCTATACTTGCATCACCCAATTTTATAACTTGAGCTTTTTCTTCTTCCTCAATCTCTTTCAACAAAGCCTGCAGTTTTTTCTGAATAAGGAAAATGAGCTTAACTTTTGTTCCAGTCAGTTATACAGCCTTGGATAAAGGTTATATCTATCATGCCTCATACACTATAAGATTAAGGTATCTATACCAAAGGCTTGTAAGAAATGCTTTTGATTGCCAAATGACACAAGGTACTTTGGCTATCTGACATCTTGTCATTTAACACATCAATTAACACCAACCTGTTGAGGGTGGAGGTTCTCTCCTCTGTTTACCGCTCTCTGTTTAGCCACTCTGCCCATGCGACCTGGAGGTCCACGTTGGCCAGGTCCCAGCAATGGTAGTTTATCCACACTAGTGCCAGCCTCCCCATCCTGATTTAATGAAGAAATTCTCATTATTGAAATATTAATCATCAAAAGCATTTAAAAAAACAAGTATAATTTATAATACCAGTATGCTTAACTCAATAGCTACCATGGCATTTCCCCCCGTATGGACCATATGGCCAGCCCGTTTTCATGACCTTCTTTTTTTACCTAGGCCCAACGCAATCAAAGCTTTTTTTACAGCTTTTATTATGAATGAAGCCCTAAGTGTTACATATCAAAATAAGCAGAAATAAAAGTCTATCTACAATATGCTAATAGAAAATTTTTAAATTCTAGAATCAAAGTAATAGTAAAGGTGAAAGTAAGAATGTAGTTTTAGAAACAAAGACAAACAAATAAGAAATATTCAACTTACAATCTAATATCTCCGAAAATAATAATCCAAATAAAAAAGAAACTTTGCAATTCTATTCAGAATTCTATTAGAAACACTCGCTTCAAATTTCATTAATTTTTGTTCACAAATAACAAAAATACACAAAAAAAAAACTAAACACAAGTACAGTAACAATACTGAGAGAAAAAAAAAATGGGAAATTAAGCCAGACATCGCAAATAAATCACTTTTAAACACAAAAAACATTTTTTCCAGTTAATATTTACATTTGAAAAGAACGAATACGGAAGCAGATGATTCAAAACAAGGAAGTTAGTTTATTATTTCTAAATCTTGGATTGTATTTGGACAAAATAAATATATAAGGGTTTCCGAGCCGCAAAATGCGGCTCATGGTCTTGCGGCACGGCTGGCTTGAGCCGCAAAATGCGGCTCATGGTAGTTAAAGAGTTAAAGGTAAAAAAAAACATATATGTTAAGGTGAGACACATTTTTAGACCAATGGAAAACTTTAAGCTAAAAATATTTATAGTATTATAATAAAACTTTAATTTTAAGAGAATTTAGGTTAAACAAATATATATGTTAAGGTTGAGACACATTTTTATTAAAATCGATCGAGTTTTTATAAATGCAATTATGAAATTTTTAGACTAATGGAAAACGTTGCTAAAAAAGCTAAAAATATATATAGTATTATAATAAAACTTTGATTTTAAGTGAATTTAGATTTAGTAGCCAAACTACTGAATATACTCGCGTATAAGTCGCACTTTTTTTTACAGAAAATTTTGACAAAAAGTAGGGGTGCGACTTATACACCCGACACTGTTTTTGAAAAGTTTGAAAAACATCACTACTCTGTCATAAATTTTCCTACATAACCCCTATAGTTGATTGGAGTTATGTAGAATTATTACGATATGCCTTTATTTGATTAAGTTTGCCTTATGCAAGATTAAAACAATTTTTTAAGGAAAGTTTCCAAACTAGAGTGAATGTTTAGTAACTTTTATGTTTAAAAGGTATGCAATTTTGAGATATTAAAAGGCAGTGTAACCCGGGAAGTCGTGGTGCGACTTATGCGCGGGTCAATGACAACGTATAAGAAAAAAAAATCTTAAACTAGGGGTGCGACTTATACGCGAGTATATACGGTATTCAGTTCTTCTATACAGACTATAGTAATAATAATTTGTAATAATAATGAAATACATAATTATTTAACAGACTTTTTTTTTATTTAGTCTTTGAAATTGAGGTTTTACAGTACATGTTTATGCAGGGGTAAAGGTTGAGTTTAGCCTTACATTGGCAGGTTCCTCTTTCTTCTTTTTCTCTGGAAGTTTTTCTGGAGCATTAGCAAGCAGAGCGACACCTGTAAAATATTGATGCTATTAGTTTTATAAACAGTCAGATATCAATTGAGTTCTCCTGTGGTTCTAGCATTGGTAACATCTATAATGTCTTTTTAAGTGTAAAAAAAAAGCATCTAAGATCTGTCAGCACAAATTACTTTAGCCGACTGTTGGCAATCTACCAAATGAATGGCAGCAAACTAAAACTTTCAAAAAGAAAATAGAAACAAAAATGAGAGTTGAAAACCATTTGAAACTATATTGGACTATTGACATATTCTACATTTATTAAAGGTACTCAATGTTACTAGATGACAACATTACTGTGTACATAGAACCCAAAACTGATAGAATTAAAAAAAAAAACTTTACATTTTCTATTGATGTAAATTAAAATCTAGCTCACAAAAAATATCTTTGTTGCTAGGCAGATTTTAAAAGTTGGTCATATTTACAATGAAAACACAACACTGAATAAGGCCAATATGGGTAGGCCTAAAGCCAGAAATGTAGATTTACGATTTGAGCCTTCAAACATGTTTACATGTAACTTACCAACATCTGCATGCTTCAGGGCACCAACATCATTGGTTCCATCTCCACACATAAGTGTAATATAACCCAAGGATTTCAGAGTTGTTATGATCAGCTCCTTAGCAAATCAATACATAATAAATGAATACACACAGTGAGATAAACTAAAACAAAAGGTCTCTTAATTACTGTTTACTTTCACTAATGCAGACGTCTTCAGTAGAACTTAAAAGATTTGTCTAATGAGGCTTGTGTATATAAAACAAGAAGAATAGATCAGCAATTTTTAGAACAACCTTTTGTTTAGGAGCAACTCTGGCAAACACTTTAGCACTGGCCAACAACATGTGAAAATATTTTTTGTCTCCTGCCTGCAGATACGACAAAGCCTGAAAGAGATCAAACATTAAGGACTTAAAAATCATCCATGGCAGTTGTGGTTCAATAATTATTGATCAAATGCATTTCTTGGTGAAATATATACATCATTGCCCCAGAATGAAAATCTTCTTGTCTAGAATAAAAGATTAATACCACTAGCATCTTATCTTATATATTACAGACTTCATGCACTCCTGCAAAAAAAATGTGTTGGCACCTCTCCCCCCCCCCCCCATCATGCCATATTGCAGACTTACCTCACCAGTAAGACAAAGGTCGTAAAGGCTGAGCAAATCTTTTTTAGGGTTGACAGGTTTGGCCTTGATGATTATTTTGTCATCAATAGACTGCCAGTGCCACTCATCAGCTGGTGAAACAATAAAATAAAATAACTATTAAAAAATAATAATTGGCATTATACACATATGTTTATATTGAGACATCTGATGTGTCCCTAATAAATTATAATTACCAAAATAGATGACACTGGCCTATATATGAAGAAACAAATAAAAGTAAAATAAGTCACCCTTTTAAATCGTTTGTCAATGTGCAGTAACTAATTTACATCTGACTGGTCCATTTCTAAATTGTGATTTTTTTGTCCAATGACAGAAGAGAAACAAACATGGTGGACAAAATGTAAGTCAACTCTACAAAGGATTAGTTTCTTATAAAATAAAAGATTAAAAAATGGTGGCCTATAATTCCTTTCTAATGCCAAAATATGTTGAACACCATTAATTGTTGTCCTGAAATGGATCAATGACGGATCAATGACGTTGGACTGGTCAGAACCCCATGGGCTGTAGCACCCCAGATGATAATAATGATTAATTGGTGTCCAAAGTAGATTCTAAATTATAAACAGACTAACAGTTAAAATGAAATGCTGACCTAAATCATTTGGAGGCTGTAAAACTACTGTGGATTCTTTCCTAGTCATCTTCAGTTCTTTGGCAACATGGCAGGCTGTCAGTGGGTTGTCTCCGGTGATCATAGCAACCTTTTGGAATATAAAGTTGTAGAAATAGAATGGTTTTAAAAAATATTACTAAAAAGACATTTAAAGAATACTAAAAAAAAAAAAAAAGCTTTTATAATGGTCTCAACTGATATAAAAAAGTTTTCAATGATATTAAAACATCAATATTATGAAAAACACTTTCACATTTTCATAATGATATTTTGTGTAAACATTATAAAAAGCAGATATAGAAAAATAAAACAGACAATTTAAAAAAAGCTTTTACAAAAACAATATTTCTTTGCAAAATAATTTTTAAAAGTATAAATATTGAAAAGAAGTTTACATTATGTGAAGAGTGAATGATTTCTTTAATAGCTGCCTTAGAATCAGACTTTAGTGGGCAAGAGATGATGACAAATCCAGCAAACTCCAAATCTTTTTCTATTACATCTCTAGTGGTATCACGCACCTACAGGAACAAAACAAAAAATTGATATACTATATCAGCTCTAAGCAGCTCATAGGATATGTTCTCTCTTCTCTAGCTAATGCTTTATGAAGATATTTTTATATTTGTAGGTCTTCTTTGGTTGTTGTCCTGTTGTCAATGATTAGTTGATTGATGGGATAAGAGGGTCTGTCTAGCGTGTCTCTAGTTTTGAGCAAATGTTGTACTGTATTGAGTGGGTAAAGTAAGAAAAGTATCGCTGTCAGACAAATTTGATCTATAGGGCCTGTAAAGCAGCCCTCACAATTTTCTGTGGCCCAGACATACAAGGGGATTGTGTGGCCAGCTCAAAGCCCAGCCACCTTTACTTTGTCCCAACTAATGTCTGGCACCCATCAGAGCTGGGCAGATTTAGGGACCCAGGAACAAATCGTAGCCTTCACCAGATTTAAACCTGGGACCTTCGTGTGCTGGCGGAGTGGCAGAATTTTGAGTGGGTGGGCTGAGGGATTTATTAACAGTATGGAGGGTGGGTTAGATTCAGCCTGTCAGCTGAGACATATTGGTTCTATCTAGTTAGCTAAGAACAGCTAAGTCCAATAAGTCTTTAGGCCAATTTTTTTTATATATCATTTTTTTTATGAGAAATGTTTGGCTAGTTAAGAACAATAAAGCCATACTTTTATAAGATAAAGTGAATCAGACATGTTTGTCTGTTCTAGACAAGTTTGAGACACAGTACAGACATGTTTGTCTGATCTAGACAAGTTTGAGACACAACACTCACTTGTTGATGAGACATGTTGCCTAGTTTCTTGTAGCCGAGAGCCAGAACTCTTGCCCCTCTCCTTGCCATCTTCAGGTAAACTTCATCATAATTAGAAGGTAGGCTAGAGAACTGAAACATATTACATACAGCTATCTCAATTATCTGTTTATTATAACAGCAGTGATTTGATGCAAATGTTAACTGGCCTTGCAGACTAAGTACAATAGAATGAGGTTCTTTTTGTCCACAAGGTATATGACAAGGAAATAAGCAAGTACAATAGAACGGTACCATTGATTTCAGTGTTTCAGGTGCTCCCTTCACTGCAGCACTATACTGGATTTCAGTACTTCCTGCTGGGGTGTGACCTATGACCACAGACATTCTCTTCAGAACACTCTGGAAATGGAACCTGTGGTAGATCTTGAGGCCGTGTGTCTTCTTCTTCTGGGGCACAACTGTCTCTCCTGTGGAGAAGCATAAAAGAAAATCCTCATCAACAGAACAAAAACTGCGCTTGGCCTGTCTGAGGGGAGATAAGTAAGTTCTATGGAGGGGAGATAAGTAAGTTCTATGGAGGGGAGATAATTATGTTCTATGGAGGGGAGATAAGTAAGTTCTATGGAGGGGAGATAAGTAAGTTATATATAGATTTAAAGTGTGAGTTAATGACACCTTTTGTTAATGTCCACTCCACTGCCTTCAATGTTGCCTTCTCTAGAGGGTCACCAACCAGTTCATCATCCAGTTGAACTAGTGAATGGCATGTAGCCAGGACCTGTAGTGTTTCTAGTGGGGCTTCATTGGCAGCAATAACATCAGAACCACTGGAAACAATATCATTTGACAATCATTACATTTTGTTAGCTTAACTAAAAAAAAAAGATTGATGATATTTGTGTGCTTAGCCTAGGCATGCCTACAACTATCATTAAAAAAATAGACATTTTATACATTAAGTCAAAGCGGGATGATAATGTGATTTAGATGCAAATTATTGTGTAAACTTTTATGAAAATTGATTTTTGCCAATCAGTTCAAGTAATAAAACATCTGCTTTTGATAATGAAAAAAAAACAACAAAATAAATTAAATATTGTTCAGTGCATTTCCACTCTAGTGCAGAGTATGGTATATAGGCCAGGGCTTTAAAAGGGGACAAACTTTTACATTGTAAAACTGAACAAAACAAATATAATTTGAACTAGTTTTTAAGACTACACACTCCATGCCTAGATTTCTTAAGTAATAAAGTACTGAAAATGTAACATTTTACAATCAAAAAACTTATGGAAAGCAATTTTTCATCTCTTCAACTAATGGCTTCCTATAACACCATACTTACTTTAAGCCAGTGACTCCTTCAACCACCAAGTTATCACTTGTAAGTGTTCCTGTCTTGTCAAAACAACAAATGTCAATCTTTCCAGCGAAAGGGATTCTGAAAGGCTCTGTGCAATAAACATCTGTAGAAAACACAGTAAAAAAAGAGAAATCAAATTATGACTTCCAAACATGAATAACTTGACGTTGCTGTAAATGTCATTTCAGTTGACATTTGGATATTTGGATATTTTTTTACACATTTAAAATAATATATCAAAATTTGTATTCTAATAGATCCTTAATGTTATTCTTTTGATGTAAATTTTATTCAATGTTATAACATAAAATAAACGGTACAAAACTTGAAAAAAAAAATGACATAGGACAAGATCAAATCCAATAGAAACATAAGTAAAAACTACTAACACAGCTTTGTGAGCGCCAGCAACGAGGTGTTCACAGCCAGAGATAACTCAATTGGAAGTTCAGGGGGGACAACTGAAGTCAATATCAATGTACACTCTAAGAACAGTTTATAGCGATTTCTGGCAGGATCCTCAGTACCTGGCAATTCATTGTAACACATGAGTCAAAAATTATAGAAAACAAAATATTATATCAACATCAAATTTAGGATAGCATGCCAAAAGAAAAAAGTAACCCCCAAAAATTAACATAAGTTATATTCCTGCAAGATATACCAATTAATGCATCACTGTACTCTACTTAAACAATAAAACATCTAATATATCCTAAACCTACCTTTAATCCAAACATAGGAAGCAGCTATAATGGCAAAAACTAGCAGAAACATGATGAAGAAGAAAGTCTCCAGATTGTTGGCTGTGACACGTTTAACACCAAACAAGATTGTGCGGAGCAGCTTGCCCTGGGAAGTGTTGAAGCTGTGTCGCAAGACATAGGCAATGCAGCCATTATCACTGGCTGAAACAATTTTTTAAAGTTGAACAGATATCAATTTCCATTCAGTCATATTTCTTAGAACTGTTGTAAAAGATGGTGAGAGTGCTGCCTACCTTTTGAAACTGGGCCAAATTTACTGGGAGGTGTGTGCTGCACAACTTTAGTACCACCAAAAAGAACATGAAGTTTACCATCCTGCTCTAAATTCATGACATGGTTTAGATCTAGCAGCTCCACTGGTTCCTGGTCAAATAAAAAAATCTTATCTCAGCTGTGATAAAAGGCTTTCATGCAAGTGGATTCAATTGCAAGATTTTTTTGGCCTTTGTTGAACAAGAAACTGTGTTGACTAACATTTAATTAGTGTCACTGTGACCATATTATATTTTAAATTTAATTACTATCAATCTTGAAACAAAAAAAAACTAATTAGAAAATGGAAATTAAATGATAATGTTTCAACAAAATAGGTTGATTAAATAAAACATAGCATGTATTGACAAGCACACCTTTGAGTGTATACTATTTGCTAAACTGTACAGAAATATCTCAATATCACCAGATCAAAAATTTAACACTGTGTATACTGTAAGTGTTTGTGTGAAGGCAAATGATCCAGTGCAGTCTTACTTTCATCACAGGAACAGACTCTCCAGTCAACATAGACTCATCAACAATGCAGGATCCTCTCAACAGTAGCATATCACAGGGGACAATTTTCTCTTCTTGTGACCTAACTGACATTATTAAAAACATTATTAAACATGAATTACTCATGCAAGTGTCTTAATACAAAGCTGACAGTGTTTTAGTTAATAGTAGAGTTTACCATCAAATAACAGGTCGTCAATGTTAATTATTATAATACAAAATATCGTATATCTATTACACTGTTTGTTGATGAACAATAGTTGGCACAGTGCATAATATTCTCTTGACATATTAAAAAAAAACTAACTAAAAGAATCTTCGTTACCAATTGATACAATATCTCCAGGAAGCAATTCATCTGTCATGATCTTAATCCATTTTCTGTTTCTGTATACCTGGGGACATATAAATTTTTATATCAAAAGATGTTATTTCAATAATTGTTGGCAATAGAGGCTTAAAAACATTACAGTTCAAACCGTTTTGCAATTATTTTTGTTTAGCTAAATAATCAACCTTGAATACTACAAATATTAAAATTGAACAATTCTTGTAATAATTATTGATGCATTATTGTGTTCTATCAATTTTTACTTGTATAAGATAAGGTTTGTTGCCCATCTTCCTAATTTCTGCCATGTTTCGTAGTTGCTGCTGAACCAACGTAGCCTCAAATGCAATCAGCATAAATAACGTAAACACTGAATAATACCAGTACTCGTCAAGACACCAAAGACCTACACAAAAAACCTGGAAAGAAAAGTTGAATGACTTGTTTAGATCATAATCAAATTAATATAACTAGATTAGAATGTGTGCATATATAATAATATGTACTGTTGCAGACATGCCTACCCCTAAGGACTAAAAAGAGGAACAATCTTGATGAAAAAGCGGATTTTAAAAAAAAAAAAGCGGAACACCCTTTATCTAGACTCTAACAATCTTTTATAACAAAAAAAAATATAAAAAAATCTAGTCTAGGCCTATTTAAAATGTAGTTAGGCTTACGTTTCACAGACAATTCGCAATGGATCTAGATCTAGTAGGCCTACAAAGAACATTAAATTCACATTTGCTGAATAAACTCCTCTGAATATTCCTTCCAATAACACTGAATTAGTTTTTTTACAATTTGAACAAGTCATATTTAAACTTTCTGAGCCAGGACGTTTAGACATTTTCACAATCTTAGCATTACAGTAAAGGAAAAGAATATTAATTGCTAAACACGCGTAATACCGCAAAAAACGTTAGAAAAGCCCACAATATCTCTTTTAATAAACCCAGAAAACCCAAGTAATGATAATTATAGCATTGCGACTTTTTTGTGCCTTTGTTTTATCAACCTAGACACGGACTATATTTCAACCCATGAAAAACCCAAACTTTCCAATTTGGCGTAACAAAACTAGTAGAAAGCGGAACGGCGGAACAAAGTGTGTTTTTTTATAAGAAAGCGGAACAAATCCGCCAAAAGCGGAACGGTAGGCATGTCTGCTGTTGCATCTCTTATAATAAACTGGAATGCAGCTCTGGAATGAACACATACGTGTCCACCACTGATATAAGTATAAACATAGATTTAGATTAAAACTAACAAGACTGTTAAGATAAAAAGTACAAACCTGAAATACAAAGAAAGGTGCAGTAGCTCTTTCTTTAAACAACTCCAGAAACTTTGGAATGTCCATAACCATCCTAAGAGCAAAGAGAATTTGAGATTTTATACATGAGTAATAATAATTTCTAGTTTGTGAATTGTAAAAAACCATCCTAAAAGCAAAGAGAATATGAGATTTTATACACGAGTAATAATAATTTCTAGTTTGTGAATTGTACAAAACCATCCTAAAAGCAAAGAGAATTTGAGATTTTATACACGAGTAATAATAATTTCTAGATTGTGAATTGTACAAATCTCTTGAGCACAAAACTTACGAATTTCTGCCAAACTTATTCTCGGCTGCAGTAACGTCATCTTCCTCTTGGTAACCTTTACTCTCCATGTAGTAAGCAACAGAATAATCAATGGGAAATATGAGGGGCACAAACTGCTTCCTCTCGTCAGCATCATAAGAATACTTGGTCTTTTGAAACATGAACCACAGTGTCTCTTCATCATCAGACTATGTCATAAATGGGATTGTAAGGGAAAATGTAGATTTAAAAAAAAGATAATAAATAATGTCAATATCATTGTGATAGATATATAAATTATATTTAATCATAAATTATATTTAATTATATATTATATTATAAATTATATTTAAATGTATTTTACACTACAAGCTTTTTCAAATATGTAAGATAAATTTCATCATAAAGTATCCATTAAAGATCAAATTAACAACAATCTATTTTAACAAGACATTACTTTTTTATGATGTAGTCTGACAAGTTCTGTTGATCCATTGTTCGGCGTTGGAACAACTTTGACCCACTGAGCTTTGAATGGATCTACAACCTTGAAAACAGATATATATATATATTAATAAGTTAACTAGCACTGTCAAGTGAATAATATTAATCATGGGATTTAGTTCGTTGAGCCAGCGAGAAGTTAAAGTTAAGTTGATGGAATTAAAATTATTTAGTAAGTAGGCATACCAAAAAGCGATATCTATAAATAATTATAATAAAGGGATTTATATGGATAATCAATGTAATAATAAATTAAGTTGATGCAATTAAAATTATTTTAGTAAGTAAATTTTTAATGTCTTATACTTTTATAACTGTTATAAGGTCTTATATAAATATATAGGGCCTATAGGGCAGGTTTCACAAAATGGCCACCAGATGATGGAGATTTATTGTTTATTTAAAAAATAAAAATTGTTGATACAAAATGCTGTTTTTTTTACTTGTATGTGTTTATATGTCCATAAAGTATCAGCTGCATCAGTATTGTATGTTTTAATTATATTTTTGTGTTGTTTATATTAATTTAAACACCCTCCAACGTTACATAATCCACCGATCCCATTTCCCGATTTTTTGTATACATTTGAAAATCACTTACCAGGAATAAATAAAGCCGAAATAAAACGTTTTTTTAATGTTCAACATTCATAAACATGTTAATTTTCCCTAGGCCACCATTAGAAGCACAAAAAAATGTTTATCTTTTGAAAAAAACGTGTTTTAAAAAGCCCTAATTTTTACGGCCTATCGGTGAATTTTTTTTGCCGCCGAGACTAAGTCTAAAACTAGATCTAAAATAAGATTTATCTATGTAATTTCGTAATACTTTTTTAATTTTAACCAGAAATTTCTTTCTTTTCATAAAAACAAAGTTTGTTTTCAATATTTAGCCGAAGAATTCATTTTATTAGTAAATAAATGAAAATCGTTTGGTACAAAAAAGGCTTCGGACTAGCAAAGATAACGTTAGCTGTCAAAACAAGATTTGAGATTACGGTCAACTTAAATGCACACGTGCGAATTTTATAACGTAAATCCGATCGGATAGCTTAAAAATTCCATTTGATGCACTTTTTTAGTTCGTAAAAAGAGGATTTTTATTTTTTTTATTTTTTAACTCCTATCGGTGGGTAAAGCGTGCTTTTTGGAACGTTCGATCGATGTCGAAAAAGTATTTTCTAAAACACTATTTACACATTTATTTTCAGATTTCCGACTATTTGTGTACTATCTACGGCAACAAAATACTATTATTTATAGTTTTAAACTAAATTTACGCAAACTATTGTGGTTTAAACGTTAAAAATCCTTTTTTCGCTTTTAACACACACGCTTTTTTTACGTCCAATAAAGCCACGTTTTTTTCAAAATGGCGGCGACTTCGGTAGTTCTAAGACTTTATGATGCCCGAGTGCGAAATCACGTTTTATTGTAAAAATAATAATAAAACACAACACAAACACTGATATATTTACGTTTTGTGAGTTTATTTGTCATAAAAGTATAAATTTCAACAATATTGTGTGTTTTAATGCTAGTTTGATGATGTTTAGTCTAACTCATTTTGTAGCCCCAGGAACTTTTTGATAGAGGGAATTTCCCGATTTTTAAATTATTAATTATAAAATATTGAAATATCAGCTGACTTTATAAGTGTCATATTTGGATTTCTGGGCTTTTAGGCTTTAAAATGACATATAATACTATACTATAGCTTAACATTATTTTTTTAAAAAAAAACGTAAAAAATGGGAACTCCTGAAATTCTTATTGTGAAACCTGCCATAGGCCTACTTATAACTTGTATATATATATATAACTTGTGTTTTCCCTGTGTTATCTTATACTTATTTTTATACATTACAGACGCTTCTTCTATTTCAATATATATATACTATTCCTATTATATAAATTTAATAAGGAAGATTAATGTGTCTGAGTCTTGTCACGTCTTGTGGTGATTTTCCCCAGGAGCCCAGGGGAATTAAAGGGCCAGGAAGCCAGGGTTCAAAGGGTTAATTAAAAAAAGGTTATATCTTAGGATTATGCAATATGTTAATGAAACTAAATGTTTCAATACTCAATACCAATAGTCAATAGTTCAATAGTGACAATAGTTGCCAATACCGGTATCAAAGACCAACCAAACCTGGTCAAACCAACACACAAACAATTTGCAAAAAAAGCACGAGACACAACCTTGGCCTCTGTTCAGTGGTTATGTAATGACTAAAATTGTATTAATATGAATGTTAACTATTGCTAATGTTGGTGGAATTTTCATATCTGAAAAAAATGTCTTTTTCGATAACAGATTGGTGAAAATATCTTACTTTAGAGCACGTCAATGCACATCTGACGTGGACCGACCATAAACAAAATAATGACGTTAGAATCTGTAATAAGCCGACGCCTGCGAGAGCAATTAGGCCGCCTTCAAAATAATCATCAATGCCATAAATAGATGTCCACACGTAAGCCCATCCTGCATATATAAACAGAAATGGAAAAACATATCCGTGTAAAAATAAGGGTCTTATATTATGGTAAGTTAGGCGCTGTATTTCCTCAGTCAAGGGGGCAGCCATATTAACTGCCAGACTGTAGCGCATTTTAACGCAATTAACGAAAGTCCACGAATAATACCAGCAAACATCAACTAACACCGAAAAATTAATGAAAGACCATTCATAATAAATAATAAATATTTTTCTTTTGTGGTATATATAATTACTGTAATTTGTAATAAGTATAAACATTTTAAATACTTTATGTTCTAGTTTTATAATACTATACTTTTTCATTCTTTGTATGAGTAAAGTAAAGTACCCGCCGGACCGAATCGATCCATAGGTCCGGTGGAGCAGCGAGCAGCATTCACCAGTTTCTGTGGCCACGGCATACTAGGTTATTGTGTGGCCAGCACTATGCACTGCCACCTTTACTTTACCCCAACTCCATAACAACCGGAACCCATCACAACTGGGTAGACTCAAGGACACCCTCCAGACCCGGGAAAAAAAACCTAGCCTGCACCAGGATTCGAACCCGGAACCTTCGGTACGCCAGCCGAACGCGCTGCCGCACGGCCACCGTGACCCATTTTGTATGAGTAACCAGATGAAATATTTCATTGTCAGTAGCCCAGATAATTTTATAAGCTATACTATATTGACTAAATTGCAAAGGTTCTCAATTCCTTTTAGGATTTCAGGCCTGCATGGTGGTCTCTTAGAGTGTTTTTTTTTTTAGCTTTCAATTGAAGCGGTTTGGTATATGCGTGCGCGGGTGTCCTTCCTTCATCCCACAATGGTTTCCAAGTGTATTAGGTTTATTGTGTACAACTTCCATATTTTAAAGGCTCCTATTAAGTGTATATATATATGGCTACACCTGAAAATTAAAGCCTCTAATACAGGGGTCAAACTTTTGCACTGCGAGTCTCTCAATAACCTACGTAACAGAGGCCCAGGAGCCATTTTAAATGGTAAAAGCGTTTAAGAAGGGGTCCTCTTACTCAAATCATACGAATTAAAAAAAAACAAAACTGAATATTAATCTCAAACAATTACTTATAATTCAATCAGCTTACAGGAAGTGCCATATTATAGCACGGAGACAGGATTGGTCAAGGTAATAAATGATCTACTTTGCACGCCTGACTCTGGTCCATTCCAGCAATGCTCGACGTGTCAGCTGCATTTGATACTCTTATGAGATTCTCATTGATAGATTTTCAAAAACGTTTGGTTGCTCGGGTTGTGTTTGCAATTTGCTTAAAGCATTGATTTCCTATATATACGCACCCAATGTGTTATCATAGACGGGTCTGTCTATCAGCATGCTTGGTTTGCAATATGGAGTAGGCTACCACAGGGATCAGTTCTTGGCCCATTACTGTTCACAGTTTTAACCACTCGGTGATGTTATCAAGCATTTTGGTATTTCGTACCACTTCTGCTTAGATTATTCGCAATTGTATGATTCTGATGTTCCTGCTGAAGTCCCTCGATCGTCTAGCGGCTACACTCAGTTTTGCTATTGCCAGTGTCTGCAACTGGATGGTAAAAAAACAGACTTAAAATGAATGATGATAAGATAGAAGTAATTCAAATCGGAACCCAAAATAAAAGGACAAAAGTTGAGGGTTTGGAAACATTAATGGTTATGATCCGCCAATCCCTTTTGCAGAAAAGAAAAAAAACAACAACTAAAAAACTGGGTGTCATCCTGCCATACATCGCCCACATAGGCAATCTATGCAAGGTTCTTTATAAACAGCCGCGTAGACTTGGTCAGATCCGACCTTATCTGTCGTGTGACTTAGCAAAGAAACTTGCCACTGTCTTTGTACTCTCGCGTTCCGCCCACTGTAATGCTATGTTAACTGAGAAACTCGACGATAAAGTCACCAAATTATAATGCATTTAAAACATTGCCACCCGATTGGTCACGCGTAGGTCAAAGGGCGATTCTGCAACATTTAACCTACGTCATCTCTATTGGCTCCCTATGAGAGCCGGAATTAAATAGGCCTACAAAGTGACGATACTTTGCCTTCAGTGCCACACATTAATGCCGTATTATCTCAAGGAACTAATCAAACCATATATGTTCCGCAAAGCTTCTGAAGGTGCCCCGTTCCTCCTTGACGACCATGGGCCTAACTGCGAGCCTTCTCTTCATCTAGCCCAAAAGTCTGGAATATGCTCCCACTCCAGCTCAGACAGACACGTTGTATCAATATCTTTAAGAACTTAAAAACTCATTAAGATTTACCTTCTTTAATCGTTTTGTTTTTAACCTTTTTACTGTTTTACTTTTATATTAAGTCGGTAAATACTGCATTCTTTTGCCCTTTCTTATATTTTTTTTGTTAAGTTTTGAGATTATCAATTAGCTCAATATCCATTATATTAGTGTAATTGCACTTTTTAATTTTTTTTTATTTATTAGCCTGTATAGTTCTAGATCTACAAAAATATTATTAGGACCTATATCATTATTTTATAGGCTACTAAAACAAAATATTTACGAATACACGAGCAAATAGAAATAACCATTTCAGTATTTAAAGAAAGCCATTCAAAATGGAGGCGCGAACCACAACCGGCACAAAGCCCTGCTCTAGGCTATTAGTTGGGAGGGGGGAGGGGCCATAAATGACGACACGCGATTTTTTCCTTTTTTATACTTCCCCCTCTCCATTGCTACAAGTCGTCTCAACTGTCAGAGCCCCGTTCCAATGTAAGGTCATAAAGCTCTGACCCCCCTCCCCCATGAAAATTAACCCACCGTCATTTAATATTTCTAAACTAGCGTGTTTCAATTCTGTCAGACATACATAACCTATCACAATAAACGGTAGTTAATTAAGTGAATCTTGTTACAGTAAACATTTTATTTATAGATGCTCATTTTTGATGTGAAGTCACATTTCTTAACAGTCTCCTGCTTCCTCTGATCGTTAGATCCGTCTTCCTCCCCTAGATGCGTGACTTATTTATTGCCCCTTATATAAGGAAGGCAATACAAATTGGTTCATTTGTTAACTTATATTATAGTCTATATAATATACTTTTTGAAGAGTGGTATTAATATAGACTTACTATACAAACTTATTGGTAGAGAAAACGTCAACAATACAATTATATTTAAATAATTTCCAACAAAAAGTGGGTAAAACATGTTTTTTTTTCAAAGAAATTTTACTTTGGCTGGCATTTTTTGTTGTTTTTCGGGTTTTAGTTGAACGAAAAACATAAAATATTATATAAAATATATATAGCTCAGTGATTAACATTCGCAAGCAGTTTTGAAAGCATCAAACATGGCGTACACCTCTGTTTTATCTGAATACAAAGCTCCCGTCTCAGTACCATTTAGTCCTTATGATTTTAATGGAGGGTAATTATATATTTTACTTGTATTTACTTAATACCCATTTACAACAAGGATAATTTGTCGCCTTTTTATACTCTGTGACTTTGTTCACTCATGACTCAACAATACCGTATTATTCAATAATTATTGATATTGACAATATTAATTATTAATTATTAATATTAATAATTATTCAACAATATCATAATCATGAATATGATTGAATATGATTGGCTTATAGACTATAGACTATAGAACTATAGATAGTATATAGTATATAGATAGAGTCTATGATATATGAATATTGAATATAAATATAATTATTATAATAATAAATAATAATATTAATATAAATAGTTTTAAAATAGTAAATAGTATAGCCTATGGCCTATGGCTATGGCCTATGGCCATGGCTATGGGCTATACCTATGGCTATGGGCGCTATGGCTAAAGCCTAGGCTAGGCCTAACTAAACTACTAAACTATACCTACTGACCTACTCACCTACTGTCTATACTACTAACTATAATACTAATCGCGTAATAATAGGCTTAAATTATATTATAGGCCTAAATAAATTAGTTCAGATAAAATACTCATTAGGCCTAATAGTAATTAGTCCTACCAATTATTAAATTAAAACACAAAATTAAAATTAAGTCTAAACTCTGTCTAATTTAAGTCTAGATTTAAGTCTAAGTTAAAAGTAAAAGTTAACTAAGACTAAGTTACTAAGGACTAAGGAGTCTAAGTAGGCCTACTTAGTAAAGTAGGCAAGTAGGCCTAATTAATAGGCCTATAATAATTAATTTTTAAGTTAAGTCTAGTCTAAGTATTAGTATTAGAATGCATAATAAATGATAATTAGCCCTAATAACTAATAATTAGGTTAAGTAATTAAGTCAAGTAACCTATTGATTGACTATATTCAATATATTGTAAATTGTAGTATTTTTACTTGTGTTAGTAGGCCTATTAATTATCAAGTTTAAAAGTTAATCAAGTTGAAATTATCATGATAAGTGATTAGGCCTGGCCTAGGCTTCTTACTTATTGTAGACTTAGACTACCAAAAAAAGGTGCAGCAACTGACATTTTTCCTTAAAACTCATAAAACTGCTTTGTAATTAAAACTGCCAAGTAATTATAATCATAATGAATGACTACTTTTGACACTAGGGCCTATGCCTAGGGGGCCTAATTAATTATGCTAAATTCATTATTATCACTAGGCTAATGATCATTAAATTTTGTTATCAATACTACGCTATTTAATAATTTAATATGGAATATTATCGTTAATATTATTAGAGATACAGATTTTCATTAACTGATTTAGTGTGATTCACTGATTGACTGATTGTCATTTTTTAAAATTATAAAATTATATAAATACCAATAATAAAAATGTATAGTAGTAGTTGACACAAAACAAAGTCAAAGTCTGATGTCTAAAATAATAAAAATATATTTCTAAATTCTATTTTTATTATATTTCTGTTTGTATTATTTAACTGAGATTAGCCTGAAATTTATGTTAACCTATATTTTCTTTTGCAGGACTGTTTTAGCCATAGCTGGAAATGACTATGCATTAATTGCAACAGATACCAGGCTGAGCCAAGGTTTCTCTATTCATTCAAGAGAATGTCCTAAAACATTCACATTGTAAGAAAATTAGTCTTTTTTATTATGTTTAACGGTTTCTGTCAGTAACATGGCAGGCTGCAACGATAGGTCTTTACCATTCTGCTAAATAAACATGGGATTGTTTTGGGTCTAGATTTATTTTGCACATATTACATAGCAGTGATTTAATTTAAAATTTAATTTGATAAAAAAAAAACACTTGGTATATTTTAAGGAAAAAAACTATTTAAAAATAAAAAAAATATTGTAGGACATATATATATAAATAAGTAAAGTATATAAGTAAATATATATAAAAATAAGTAAAGTACCAGTCGGACCGAATGGATCCATAGGTCTGATGAAGCAGCGTTCACCAGTTTCTGTGGCATACTAGGTGATTGTGTGGCCAGCACTATGCACAGCCGCCTTTACCTTACCCCAACTAAGGTCAGGTACCCATCAGAGCTGGGTAGGCTCAGGGACACCCTCCAGACCCGGGAAAAAATCCTAGCCTGCACCAAGATTCGAACCCGGGACCTTCGGCTCACCAGTCGAATGCGCTGCCGCTCTGCTACCATGCCCCATATATATATACATTTGGTCTATAAAAAAAACCTAGCTGAACATGAAATTATCTACTAACAGAAAGATTTCATGAAGTTTATTTATATGCTTGTTTTTTTTTAATGTTTTATCTTTCAAACTTATAAACAAATTATTATAAAAAAATTATCAGATTTGTAATCAGTAATAATTAAATATTAGGACCTAACCAGAACTAGCCTCAGACATTTGGCTCAGTCAAATAACACATTTTTTAAAAAGAGTTTGGCTCTGCACATAAAATGCACCCAAACTGTTTAAAAAAAAAAAGGTAAAAAAGATATTTACATTTCAATATATATATATATAAAAGTTCACATTTTTATGACATAATCCAGACTTGATTGGGTAGTTTAAACAGTTAACTCTTTAACTACCATGAGCCGCATTTTGCGGCTCAATCCAGCCGTGTCACAAGACCACGAGCCGCATTTTGCGGCTCAGAAACTCTTATCCATTTCTTTTGTCCAAATCCAATCCAAGATTTAGAAATAATAAACTAACGTCCTTGTTTTGAATCGTCTACTTCCGTATTCATCTTTTTCAAATGTTAATATTAACTGGAAAACATGTTTTTTGTGTTTAAAAGTTATTTTTTTGCGATGTCTGGTTTAATTTTCCATTTTTTTTCCCTCAGTATTGTTACTGTACTTGTGTTTAGTTTTTTGTGTGTATCTTTGTTATTTGTGAACAAAAAATAATAAAATTTGAAGCGAGTGTTTCTAATAGAATTCTAAATAGGATCGCAAAGTTTTTTTTTTTTTCGGATTATTATTTTCGGAGATATTAGACTGTAAGTTGAATATTTCTAATTGCTTTGTCTTTGTTTCTAAAACAACATTCTTACTTTCACCTTAACTTTCACACTTTTTCTAGAATTTTAAAATGTTCTATTAGCATATTGTAGATATGCTTTTATTTCTGCTTATTTTGATATGTAACACTTAGGGCTTCATTCATAATAAAAGCTGTAAAAAAGCTTTGATTGCGTTAGGCCTATGTAAAAAAAGAAGGTCATGAAAACGGGCTGGCCATACGGGGGAAAATGCCTTGGTAGCTATTGAGTTAAAAGAAAGAAAATTATATTTTCTCAGATGTTTTCATTCATTCTGTGATGATGTGGGATAGTGTGGCCAGTACGATGCTCTCGTGACTGTAGTGCTCTGTAGTGCTGAGTTCCCTACCTCACGTGGTTCGTTGGTCTAGAGGTCGATGGCAATGTTTTAGACCAGACAATTCTCTGTGACAACGCTCGATATTTTTATTTGCATTCTATCTATCAAGCAGAGCCAGTATCTTCTTCTCACAATCACTCCAATGACAAACGAATTAAGAAAACAGACTATCAGCTTTAAATTATTAGACCATACGTTTAATCCGTAATCACATTTAGATATCAACATATAAATCATCAGACACATCAATCCAAACGACAGCTGTATTCTGAAGAGTCTACATATATAGGTTAAATATCCAAAGAGTGAACATGAATTAGTAAGAAATAATAAGTACACAGAATGATATTAGCACAGTATTCAAGATAATCTGAAATCAGTCACACATCATAGATAATCTGGCTTCTCGAGTGTTTGGGTGAAACTGTGTGTGTAAGACTACTCAATATATATATATATCGAAACTTTGATCCGGCCGCCAGTCAGCACTTTTAGAAAATCTCCGGCTAGCCCCGAAAATGCCGGCCGGAACAAAACTTTAAAGCGATCGCCGATCGGCACATTTAGAAAATCTTCGGCTAGCCCCGAAAATGCCGGCCGTATCGAAACTTTGATTCTGCTGCCGGTCGGCGGTCGGTACTGTTTTGGCGATTTTTTTTCTTGTTTCGTGGCCGCCGGCCGGCGACTCTAGTTTTTAGCTAACTAAATCAAGCATAGCCTCAGCATAGGCCTATAAAAATTATGGATTTAAAATTTAAGCGGAAAAACGAACATCCATATATATGCAATGTGAATAGCTGTTTTGTGGTTGTTTTCTTTAAAATCATTCTTATTACTAATCAAGACTTGGAATATTTTGTAAAAAATTTTATATTCATAATATTGTGATATACAAATAACTGATAGTCTACTAGTACTGACTAATGAGTTAGTAGCCATTTCTACGGACTAAATAAAAGATAGTGATCATATATAATCATATAGATAGTCTATTATTTATAGTGGCTTGTACTGGTTTATGAAATTATGAATATGAGTTAGTAGCCATTTTTATGTCTCTACGGACTTAAGTCTGCTAACTGCCATCAATTCAAGAACTTTATTGTCTACTAAACTAGATTATATCATGGCAAGTTTAGAGTTTATGGACAGAAAAGAAAGTGAGTTGTTGTTGGGAACCTTAATTTGCCTTTAAAAAAAATGTTAAGAACAAGTTTAAGTTTAAGTGGGCTTGGCTTGAAGAAAAGGATCAGTTGGGACATTTTTTTTTCTGACTATATTAGAAAGATAAAGGAGCCAGGTATTGTTTGGTGCACACATGAATGTAAAAAAGAGAAAGGGAAGCCCTTTAAAGGGCAACCCTCTCAAGAAATAGACAAACAATTAGCTGTTCCTCCCCTTCATGCCCTTCTTTTACACATGCTGCTTTTATGTAAAGTTTGTAAGTACACCACTATTTGCATTACATAATAGTTAGGCTAAATTGAAAATAATGTTTATGGTTTGTGTCACTATACGTATTGTCGCGCGTTCAAGCTTTCGTATTAGTTTTGGGAGAGAAAAAAATGTTCAGGCTTTTTTGTCTAGGCCTGCTGGCATCCCTGATATATAGGAATACAATGGTAGTCAGGGTCGGTCCTTCGTGTCGTCATCAACCGCCGGTCCAATCAGTACAAATGTACACGCCCACTCATCGACCAGTCATCTGTCAATCACCACTATCTCAGGGGCATGTCCGACTGACCACCTTTGTCCCTTTGTCTTGTCTCCTATTCGGTCGGCATCTACAAACTCTCAGGTCACACCTCTTACCACATTTCCCCTATCTTTGTATATCTCGTGTTACCAACGAGTCTTATTGCCCGCAGACAAACCTAAAGGTCTACCTGTATGGTATCGCTACACCCTACCGTCCGCGGTCAAACTCAAAGGAACAGATAACCACAAGAAGGAGTGTCTGATTGCACCTATGCCCGTCTGTATACGAACAAAGGAATAGAGGGGAGCGGTTCCTTTTTGGTCAGGTCTGTGCTGACACAAAGGGAAAACATGGGGTGGTCCCAGTTCGGCCCCCCCGGGTAGGGAGGGACAAGAGACGGGAAGGGGGAGAACTTCGTCCTGCCTAACTAATTACCTACAATAGTCATAGCATTAAATTATAAGTACTAAAATATGACGCTATAATAAATGTCACATCATGACACATTCAATGCTGAGGTAATTAATAAATTGATCTCATTTGTCTCATTTTATAATTTCGACCATTAGAATAATGTAGCACAATTCATGACTAAAACCTGTAGCCTTGAGCTAGACATTTATTAGTTTCAAATTTCTTTTCAATACAGAACAGATAGCACCATACTTGGGTGTTGTGGTTTCCATGGAGATGTTATAACACTGACAAAAACACTGAGTGCTAGATTGCAGGTAATTATGAAGTCTAATGATGATTTTTGTAATATATTTCCTCCGAATCATTCTTCAGTAAGTTTATATATTTTTATTTAAAGGAAACATAAAAAAGTTAACATATAGACTCTTTTGGGTCTTTTATTTTTTCAATGGTACCTTTGCTATTTAATTTTTAAAAATCTTGAACAATAGAAAGTTTACTTGTAGAAATAAATATTTTACTCTTTTTATTTACTTACTTATTTTAAAATTTACTTATGGCACTTGAAAGTTTACTCATATAGTAATAGAAAATGTAGTTTAATTCTGGCTTGGGTGGGGGAGGGGGATATTTCTTGTTATAATTTTTTACAAAAGGAGACAAAACCTCATTCAGTGTATATTATTGAAAAAGTAAAAAAGTCCATGTTAATATTAGCAGTACTTGTTGATACATATATATTTTTTTTAATGTATTTATTAAGACATATTTTAAACTATGGAAAAAATTTAATATTGTCAAAAGTAAGCTTTTGTTCATACTTTAATTATGATTAATTTCTTATACTAAAATTGTTTAGCTCGTCCATTTAATAAATAATTAAAGGATTTCACAATTCTTGGATTTTGTTGTGAATTTTCTCTGTCAACTCATAATATCTTAATATCTATTCTGAATTAAAAGAAACAATATAACATTCAGAATGCAAAACAAGACTACGGAAAAGTGTAGGACGCAACAATCTGTATATTAGGAGTCTCTATAACATATGATTCTCATTTATAATCGGCTCCATGTTTATAATAATGATATATTATTAAAAATGCTAGTTTACTAATCACTGTTTCAGATATTTGAAAAAGATTATAACAAGCCCATGCCAACACCATCAATAGCAGCCATGCTCTCAACTATATTGTATTACAGGAGATTTTTTCCATACTATACTCACAATGTGGTGGCTGGACTTGATGAAGATGGTAAATAACTAAAGAGATGATTTCATTGTGTGTTGTTTGTTATCTTTAATAAACATATATTGTTTTGGTCTTATGACTCAATAATACTTGCAATATCCAACAAAAATAAGAGATAACTTTAGAAAAGATAGTAATTGTTTGAATAATATTGAACTTGTTAGTCTTTTTAAAGATGGCAGAGTGGCAGCAGGTACGGCTAGTGTACCGAATGTCCTGGGTTCGAATCTTGGTGAAGACAAGGATTTGTTCTTGGTCTGGAGGGTATCCCTGAGTCTACACAGCGATGATGGGTACCTGAGTTTAGTTGGGGTAAAGTAAAGGCGGCTGGGCAATGTGCTGGCCACACAATCCCTAGCATGCAGCGGCCACAGAAACAGGTGAACGCTGCTTCACCAGCCCCATGGATCAATCTTATCCGATGGGATACTCTACTCTACTATTATCTTTTTATTAAAATCAATTCTATGTCTGAAACTGTGGTTTTGGTTCATTATTAAATCTTTTTCCTGCATTAGTGACCCCAGATGTTCCTCCTCCATACCCCCAGATATATAGCTCCATGTTGCAGTTGGATCATACCAGGCCACTGGTCATTCTCATGTCAAAATTTTTTTAGTATTGAATATAATTTTTCTTCCCAGGTAAAGGCTGTGTTTACAGTTTTGACCCTGTTGGTTCATATGAGAGGGAGGTTTACAGAGCTAAGGGATCTGCTTCCGCAATGTTGCAGCCACTGCTGGACAACCAGGTGAGAGAAATATTACATTATCTTAATACTTTTATTAAAATATCTCAGGCAGCTAATTAAATTTAAGGCTCTTTTTCTTTTCTTCAACCAATTAGTAATTCTAAAAGAATTCCCCCCCCCCCCCCCCCTAAAAGGATAACATTATTTCTATACTTTAACATAGTAGAATCTGTTGGGTTTTGGTTTAAATCATTGTTTAACATCAGGTTACATAGGATACCCTGGGTCTAACCAGATGATGTAATTGGTACATTAATTTCACTTCTGTACCCAAGGGCCTCAAAGCGGCGAAGTGTGGAAACCACCAGTACGCCTGCATCAAGAGCACACCGGTGGGCTAACAAATAGGGGATAGCCTCTGCTGTGACTCTGGGTGTCCTCGCTCTCACTTGCATTCGAGAGGTCTGGGGATCTGGTGGGGAGGAAGAAATGAGTGCAGCAACCTGTAACCTCACCTCAACCCCATGCTGGTGCCTGGATGCCTATACCTATAGTATGGGATTTTGGCCACCGGGCGACATTGCAGGTATATAGGCGAGTCACCATGATAATGATCCGAGGGGAATTCAGCAGTTGGAGAAAATAGTGCAAGTGGCTGTAGAAACCATACCCTAAATTACACAGGGCATGCCATGGGATGGCTGGCGCCCAGACAGAACCTGTGTGTGCCCCCCTCCCCCCACTGTTAACCCCTGAACATATTTACACCCTGGACGTAAGAGCAACTTTAGTTTGGTTCATTGCTTTAGTTATTAGTTGGAAAGAAGTTAAGATGGCTGGGCATTTTGCTGGCCACACAATGCCTTTGTAGTCACATGGACAGTGTGGTCTGAAAGGGCTGAATTACTTTTGTTTGTGTACAATACAAGAAAATATTTGAGAACAATACAAACTGTTCCTGTGTCTGACATTTGTTGTTGTTGTGTTAGCTACAAACCTTGTACATTTTTACAAATGCAAAGAATTACAAATGTGTCTATACTATGCACAGATTGGAGGTAAAAACCAGCAGGGTTATGTTGCCCAACCCATGCCAGTACAGCAATGTATCGCAGTGGTGAAAGATGTATTCACTTCGGCTGCAGAGAGAGATATCTACACTGGAGACAACATTGTCATAGCTGTGGTCACTAAAGATGGAATTCAGTCTGAGAAGTTCCCCCTGAGAAAAGACTAGTGCGATTATATTAAACAGTTTCAGAATATTTTCTAATATTGAATATTGTATTCTTGAAAATGTTGTTATCAAGATTAAAACATTTATAAAAATCTTTTAAATCTTTACAACTTTATTATTTATTTTGCCTTTTTCAATATCAAACACTAAAATTATATTCATAAATAACTTTTCATTCCATTAAAAGATACAATGTTAAATATCATGAGACATATATTTCAGTGATATGCAAAACAAAAATTACTTTAATGATCCTAATAATTCTGGGAAGAGCATTGTAAAATTGTTTTCAAAGAAATTTTGAACATATTCACAGTCTAATAACAAAAATACTTTTCCTTTTACCCTAAGTGAAATATAAAATTGATTTACATTTTCTAAAACATGTACTATTAGAGATACATTTGTAAATGGAAAGAAAAGAAAAATTAGCAACATTTGTCATCAACTTAATTATTTTATACAAACTCAATTACCACAATATTAATATTAGCAAAGCTGCAACATTTCCACAATGTTCAGTACATGATGAAGAAAAAAAAAATATTAATAAATGAAGCAGCTTTGGTCCATCCTTATGTCATTAATTTTAGTTTAAAATTTCTTTTGTCTGTATGACCATAAAATATTGGTTATACTTATACCAGTACTAGCTTTCAAAAATACTTTTATGCCATTATAATTAACTTCATTTGCAATGAAAAAAACAACACTCAGTCTGCCTGTAATTCAAATAAATGTAATATTTTACTAAAATAGTTAATAAAAAAAAAATAGTCACATTGACTAAAAAGGTTAAAATATATAATAATATGTCTTTAAATATATTGTTTGAAACAAAACAATTCATTTTTCTATTACAGTTTTATTTGATTCAAATAATCATTTCTTTCTCTTTTTTCCTTTTTTCTTCTTGCCTTTATTTGTCCCAATTTTTTTCTTTTTTCCTTTACCCTTTTTGCTTTTTGTCTTGGATTGAGCACTTTTAGGTTTTGTTCTTGCTGGTAAAGCATGTTTAGGAATTTCAGGAACTTCCGATACATTTTCAATCAAAGGCATATTCCCAGCCATTGCATCTTTAATGATTAGCCTTGTGTCAGAATTGTAATTGCACAGATCAATAGGTTTTAAGTTATTGCAGTTTCTTGTCTCTAGAGAAGCCCCTGCTAGTATAAGTTGTTTTGCCAGTTCAGTATGATGATCTGAAAGTGCATTAATGGTATTAATAGAGAATAAAAAGGAACATTTACAAAGTGCTCTTTTATTGTACAGAATAAGTAATTTAAAAAGTTATCAGTCTAATTGTAAGCAAAGTAATCAAAAGCTAATGCTTAGTATTTAAAAAAAAACTCCTTAATATGCTAACAGGCATAGACAGACTAAAGATGAAAAGGGGATGGGGACATTTTGACTTGTATTCCACTTCTGTACCCTGGACCTCAAAGCTGGTGACCTGTGTAAACCACTGCTTAATTTACCTTTTGAGTAAACCGGTGGGGTAAAGCGCGGAGGACAACTCCTGTTGTATCTTATTGCTTGGGCCTTGATTGCACCAAACTTTGGTAGAAAGGAAGGAGCCATCTCACAAGCCTAGTGTCTGAATGATCAAGGCTATAGTTTGGTATTTGAACAACCGTGCAACAGTCTGCCTCTGACAGGAATGTGTAGCAAAGATGACATATTCCATTTTTTACTATTTACTCGGACTAATTAGAGCTGAAAGGCTTGCTTGGTTTTTGAGACTTGTGTGTCCTTTGACTTTTACATCTCATAAATTTCCAATCATATTGGATTCTGATCTGATAATGCTTATAAAAAATAGTTGAACTTGTACGTTTAACTGTCTCCTTACTTCTTGAAGCAAGATGAACAGCTGTGGCATGGTATCCTACTTTCTGATTAACACAGTCAGCATTTGACTCCATAAGCAATTTGACAACTTCTAAATGGCCAGCTGAAATTCAATTTTAAATTAATATTATCTGTGATTATAATTTGCAAAGTGATAATAATTTGCACAATAATTGTATATTACATTTTATTAGTATTAGTAGACTTAATATTTTAAGTATACATTGAAGTATTAAAATATTTTTTTATTTGATATTTTAATACAATTTAGATGATTTTTATTATTATCAAAAATTAAGCTAAGGGGTACAGTAGTATAGCAGTAGTAATCAGGTTAGTGCTGTCCCAGGGTAAAATCCTGGTGACGGCTAGGTTGTTTCCCTGAGTGTGGAGGGTGTCACTGAGTAAGTAAAGGTGGCTGGGTGTTGTTCTGGTCACACAATTCCTTAGTATGTCATGACCACAGAATCTGGTGCACCTGCTTCATTGGCACTATGGATATTTTGCTTACACAGTGTAGCAACAGTAAGTGAGATTTCCACTACAAAGGAAAATCACCATAATATTTTTCCCTGAGTAGGCTATATCCAGCTAGAAAGACCAATGAGCACATTGCCCCTGACAATAGTTGTGGAAAAGTAAAGGCACCTGGGCAATGTGCTGGCCACACAATCCCCATGTATGTCATGGCCACTGAAACTAAAAAAACAAACTGATGAATGCTGCTTCACTAGCCCTATGAACCAATAACACTTAATAGCTTCTAATTGATAGTAATTGGTTTACCCTTCCAAAGTAAACTAGGACATAAAACAAACTAAATTCTGGATGATTCAAAATAGTGTGACTATGTATAATATACAGTGTATTATATATATAATATTTATAAATATAATAGGCTTAGGGCCTAGATCAATAAGGCATTACATTATTTACAATATTATACAGACATTAGGCTATTGAAAATTTTTGGTGGCCTACCTTTGCTTGCAACGCTCAGAGCTGTTCTATCATATATGTCCTTTGCAGTTACATTTATTTTTTTTCTTAACAGCTTTCTTACTGTAGAAATATCTCCATCTCCAGCGGAAACAATTAATTTTTGTTCAAAATGTTGATTTTGTTCAACACTCGTCATTTTTTATGTCAGAAAAAGTGAAGTGATAAACTATAAGAAAAAGCCCAGTATGTGCTGGCTATCGGACTTAATAAAATCCTAGACTCCCGAAACTGTCCTACCTATTCGCCCGCCTATAATAATCATGAATCAAGATACCGTAATCAAGGGTATGAAACCAGTGCTCTGTCAGACTAGAGTGACAGAAAGATCAACAATTGATATGATCTTTTCACTGAGGCAACTACAAGAGAAGTGCCAAAAGCAACACATGCCCCTCTTTCAGGCATTCATAGATCTTACATTGACTTACAAAGGCTTTTGTCCTAAGCAGAGCAAAACTGCTCAAACAAAATACAGTCGTTCCAATATAGAAAATAAGGCAAAGTGCAGTACGACGGGTCATCTTCAGCTGCATTTGACATCCTCAGCAGAGTCAAACAAGGCTGTGTTCTTGTCCCAACACTCTTTGGCATCTTTTTCGCAAGCCAGTTGAGATGCACCTTTGGAACCTTAACTGAGGGGATCTATCTACACACTCATTCTGATGGTAAACTAGTTAACCTGGCCAGGCTAGCGACTTTGGTCTAACTATCAGACATTTCTTCTAGATAGAAGATTATTACATACTAGGTCCAAAACTCCTGCAGAGGGGCAGGGATTGGTTGGCGGCAGGGCTAGAACCTGGAGAGTTTTTATTGACAGTGATGGCCCAGGAAGCTGACCAACCTAATATTACCATCAATGACTGCCAACTTGTGGAGCACTTATCATACTTTGGCTTCACCACAACTAGCAATCTCTCACTTGATCCAGAGCTTGACAAAAGGATCGACAGATTCCACAGCACTGGCTAGATTATCACAGAGAGTGTGGAACAATAAAAATAAAAAGCTAACCATCAAAACCAGGGTTGCTGTGTAATGTGCATGCGTGATAATCACTCTCCTTTATGCCAGGGAAACCTGGCCTTGTACTCAAATCAAGGGAAAAGATTGTGCGCCTGTTACATGCATTGTCTCTGAGGCATACTCGAAATCTCCTAGCGTGACCTTGTCTCTAATAAAGAGGGGCTGCAGCAGGCCAAAATACCAAGAATGTTAACTCTTCTACGTCAACGATGGCTCAGATGGCTAGGACATGTGTGTAGGATGGAGGATGGCAGAATCCCCAATGATATACTATACTCAAAACTAGCAACAGGAAAGAGGACTGCAGGCCAGCCCCTCTGCTTCAAGGATGCCTGCCAAAGGAAACTTAAAGCCCTAGTCATAGATACAAATAGCTGTGAGGAAATGGTTCAAGACAAGTCCAGCTGGAGATATATGTTGACCTCCAGGCTGGAAGTAGGAGAAGGCAATCTGCAACAGCTTGCTGATGAGAAGCCCACCAGAAAGAGGGGAAGGGAAGACCAGCCAATGATCGATGCTACTTTCCTGTACCCAAAATGTAACAGAGACTGCCACTCATGCGTGGGCTTGTACAGCCACAGCAGAAGTTGCAATGTCAGGAGCGCCCATTAGTCAAGGACACATTAAATTCCATCGTCTTGCGAGACAAATGGAAGCCGAAAGAACAGAAATATATTATAGAGCAGGGGTCGGCAACCTTTTGATTAAAGTGTATCAAAAAAGGATTTCTAATTCATTCAGCGTGCCAAGAGCCTAAAAGTTGTCCTGTTTTAGCAATCCATTTATTATAGAAAGACTTGCATTGTCTTCTTTGGGGCCTTTCACGTGCCATTGAAAATTGCTCAGTGTGCCAAGTCTCGCAAACGTCACTCACACGTGCCATAGGTTGCCGACCCTTGTTATAGATTAGGCCTATAGAGTATAAAGTTACTAGCCTATCCTATAATTTACTATAAAAAAAATAAAATTAAGTTGTTGAGGTAGTTGTTAAGTTGTGAGTTGACTATAGAGTACAACATTTGTCAGGAAAATAGAAACCGTGCATTTAAATTTATTATTATCGTGTGCTATCAATTCCTCACTCATGTGATAACTATCGTAAAATTATATTGTTATACTTTTCTTTTATTCGTATTTTTTTTCCTATACTATAGGCCTATATATATATAGCCTACTAATATAGGCCTACAATATAGCTGACTATAGACTAGTAGCCTATAGAACTATAGACTAAAGTGGCTATATAGAGATCATAATAATAAGTCATTTTGTAAAAAGCTAACAAATATATACATTCGAATTAAAATTCACAGCCTTAGAAAAAAAAAACTAATTATAAAAAAAGTCTTTAAAAGTGTAGCCCGTAGTACAACAACTAATGTTGCTAGGCAACCAAAATATTCAATCTTTTTAATCTACTGATTTTTAAGAGAATAATTTAGCACATGTAGGTAGGCCTAATTAAACAGTAAATTTACTTTAAAAGATCCCATTAATTCCTAGAAGAATAATTGCGTTCAACCGAAATTTAATATTGTGCTGTAAACAACTCACACGAGTGAAGGATTTACATGCGCATTGATACGTTTTTTTAAGCTTCGTTGGAGACGAAAAGAAAACAACCATTAATAATAATCGAATGCTTAATGGTGCTGCCAATTGTGTTTATTTGAGTAATATTATTATCTCGCTCTCTACTTTAATTTTAATTTTAGGCCTAGGTACAATATGCATTGACTTATATATACGATCTATATACGACCGCGATATATAAGTGTATATAAAACGAATAAATAAAAGTGAAACACTTCATTTGCATTTAGATTGTTGTGTCAACAGGAAGGAAAAAGATGCAAGCAGTGATTAAAAACTTTTTCATATATATACAAATTATTTAATGATAATGTTTGCTTATAAGAGTGTAGCCTACCATCACCGCATATTATAGTTCAACTTCTGTGCCACACCTTTGCCCTAGCTTATCTCTCTCTCTCTCTCTCTCTCTCTCTCTCTCTCTCTCTCTCTCTCTCTCTGTCCCACCTTTATTCAGTGTGACAATCGGGTTCGAATATATCAAGTTGAAATTAATTAGAGCTGCCACAACTTTCTGTGTAGGCCTATATAAGCCCATCTCTGAGGAGGCCTATTTTATAACCCCTCTCTCTGTCTCAATTTCAATCCATCTCTCTCCACCTCTCTATGTATAAATTATCATTGATGACAGTTTGTAATCCTATATATGTGGTTTTAAGAAATCACTTAAAATGCAGAGCATGTGGATTTTTCAACAGATCTAGGTCTAGGGCACACACACACACACATATATATATATATATATATATGTATATATAAATATAGGCCTATTTCGGGCCTAAAATTGTTATATCAACATTGTGCTATATTTTATTTTCATTTTGCTGACCATATTTTCAATATATATTTGGTAACGTCCTACCACTGAAAAAATTGCCAGGCTAGAGCTGTATCTTCATAAAACGATTTACACTAATAAGTATAGGCCTAGACTATTTATATATCATTTAGATCTATACGTAGGCGTATTTATGAATCTGACTCATGGTAATAAAAATGAATTATGTCAGAGTCAATCCCTCGAATGGTCTACAGCGATACTCGTACTGGAGAGCCACAAAAAGAAAATGTACCGGGCAGCAAAAAAAAAAAAAAAATTAAAAAAATATCAATTTTGGCAGGCCTACAAATAATAATGCTGGCTCCGTGGTTGCAATACAATACAGGCCTATATATATAGGCTACTACTCTGGATGTCAACATGAGTACTCATGTTATTACAATAATATCAATCCTCTGCTCCGATCTCTGCACTGGCTACCCATCAACAACCGGATCTCATATAAGCTGGCTTCTCTCTGTTATAAGTGCCTGAATAACTGTGCCCCGGATTATCTTCGCTCTTGTATGGAGCTCTACACCCAGTCCCGCCCACTTTGTTCGGCTTCTGACGCGCTTACTCTGCGGATCCCTCGTGTGAGGCTATAATAGTGTCCGCTGGCGAACGTTCATTTTCCTACGCAGGACCGTCTGCTTGGAATCACCTCCCACTACAGCTTCGCCAGAGCCCTAGCTATGACACCTTCAGGAGCCGGCTGAAGACTCACCTATTTCGTCAGCAGAATTATTAGCGTATTACTACATATTTCGTTGTCTGTCTGTAATATGTAACTGTCGTCTGCGCATAGAACTGTCACCAACGGGATATGCGCTATATAAGCACCGTTATTATTTATTTATTTATTATTTATATATATGTAAACATTTTGTGATATATGTGTGCGTTCCTGCTAACTACTTTATGCAAGTCTGTATGTTTATTCTGATATAAAATTCATTTTCAATATTTGCTTAAGATTTTTAGCATTGTTTTGTCAGGCTAATTAATATTTTCTTCAACACCCTTTGTTATTTTTTTTTTTTTACCAATTGAGCACTCACATTTGGCAACACTGAATCATCGAAACAAACACAACAATAATAATTACACTTTTTAGTTTGCCCAATAACATGATACATGTCTATATGTTCTCATAAAAAAACTTTGAATTTTTTTTTATTTTTCTTAGTGCATGCATCAAGTAATTCAAACGAATCTTGCTTCTGGAGGGCAAGATGAACCCTTTTGCTAAGTTTGCATTTTATTGTGTGTCTGGACTTATCTTACTATTGGTTTTGGAAATGAAATTTTGGCTGACATCTGCTGTTTTATTTACCATCTATTTAATTTCTGGTGGATGGAAATTCGTCAAGATAGTTATACTAACCTTACCAAGAGACCTTGCGTAAGTAGTTTCATTATCATATTCATATGTGAAATATGTCATATAATCAATTCTAAACTAATGTTGTTGCACATTTTTTTTTAAATCAATAAAACATGGTTTTACAACACACATTTCAAGCAAAGTCCAAAGTCAAATTCTCAAAGTCAAAGTTGAAAGTAGGCTAGGCTATTGTCACTATTGATTAGGCCTTTTATTACCATAAAATGAATTTATGAGATACTACACGTGGGGGTACGGTGGCCGAGCGGCAGCGCGTTCGACTGGCGTATTGAAGGTCCTGGGTTCGAATCCTGGTGAAGGCTAGGCCTACCTGACATTAGTTGAGGCTGACCGCATTGTGCTGGCCACACATCCCCTAGCCCCTAGTATCATGTATGCCATGGCCACTGGCCCTATGATCAGACGGGTAGGCTACTTTACTTACACTACACTTTACACCATCCAAATTGAAAATAAAGTGTCAAAAGTTAAAACTAACTCAAAACTCTCTGACCTGACTCACTCTTTAGGCTATAGGCCTACTTAAGCTTCATAGAAAATATAATTAAATGTCAAACTCATTTTTATCAGTATCAAATTATGAAGAACGCCTCCTCCCCCCCAACACACACACACATTCAAAATTTAAATTAGGGGCTGCAAGTTTTAGTTTAGGATTAATATAACTACAACATAAAAGCTATATGGTCATAACTACCTGAATGGAAATTTGTAATTGTTTTGTATCACTTAGACCTTAGATAAACACATTTGGAATTTGTAGCTAGGCTATTGTTCCAAATTTATTCATAGAAAAAAGTAACCATTACAATTTTGTTAATTGTTCACAGTCACTGTTATTTTTTTCTTCACTAATGTTAAGGTTATTCATTACGATAAGTTAAGGTAATTAAATTTGTTGCCGATGTAAATGATGAGATTTTGTGACCTTGATTCTGTAAGGTCACAATTCTAACAGATTTTGAAATGTCTCTAAAAAAAGGGATGAGCCTTTAGTTTAGAGCATAACTATGTAAAGGGGAGGGGGACACCAAGGTTCTGTCCGATACTAATAACTCACCTGCGGAGATCATTATAGCTCTTTCGCTAGGTAGACAAATCCCAGACTATAGGTCTGGACATCCAGGCACCAGGGAAGGTTTGAGAAGTAATGTTGCGCTCATTGCTTCCTCCCAACCGAGGTTCAGAGACTCTTGGTAGTGCAATGAGACCTTGGACGCGCAACAGGCATAGCCCACCACTTTATTCTTAATGTAAAAGTATCGCGGTTTACACACTTCACCAATCTTTTATGCCCATGGGTACAGAAGAGCGCAATTCTAACCAGACAAGCGTAGCACGAGGAATACATTAGGCATAAGCTTATTTCAAACAATAAAAAAAACACTAACAAGTAATATTTTTTTTTTTTAAACAATTGATGGCATCTATGTTGCTAATATATTTCTACATATTATAAAAATAACTATTTCAGAGGTTTAAAATGTTTGCTGCAAGTGAAATACAGAATCAGCAGCAATGTGAGAAACAACAGAACTGTTTATAAAATATTTGAGGCCACAGTTAGTAGATATCCAAACAAAGCATTTGCACTATTTCAAAACCAGACCTGGACATTTACAGATGCTAAAGCATACTCTGACAGAGTAGCTACATATTTGTTTGAGTCCGGCTACCAAAAGGGGGATGTGATAGCCATATATTTGGAAAACTGTCTGGAGTATGTCCCTCTATGGTTGGGTATGTCCAGAATAGGCGTTGTGGCAGCTCTAATTAATTTCAACTTGAGAGATTCCTCATTGTCTCACTGTATAAAGGTAAATAATAATTAACTAATGTACAATTAACAAGATGGTATTAAATACATCTATGCATGATAATTGTTTCTTCAACATATTCTTAATGGGGGTCAATATTTGTCTGTTAAAGTCGTACTCATGTTAAATTTTTGTACTTTAATTAGCTATTTTCCCCCGCCATCATTTATGTGATTAGCCCTGTATTAGATTGATTCTTAAGCAAGATGGCACTGAGTTAAGCCACTCATTCTGATAAAATCCATAAGTGTAGAAATAGAGTGTACTAGCATGCCAGGTGTGATGGAGAGTAGACATACTATACCATTGCCTATCGTCATCATTGTTAAATAGAAAATATTATTTGACAGCTTACACCTGTAACTTTTTATCTTTTTTAGAAAATCCACTGTCAATGATACATATAAACAATGCAAAACTATATTATGATATTGCAGATTGCAGGTGCTAAGGGTGTAATATATGCTGCAAATCTTGCAGATGGTAAGTGAAATTACCTTTTATGAAGAAACAACAACTTTGCCCAAAATGTTTTATGCAATAATGTTACATGACATCTGTCATATACCTTTGTCATGGGGGGCTCTCAAGCTATATTCATAGAGTATGTCTAATGTATTGTGTTGGGTTTAATTTTCATTTACTGATTTCCTTCATCATCCTTCGTACAAAACCCTCAGACACATCCCTCTAATTATCTCATTCCCAAATATGTATTACTTTACTGTTTACACAGATCGCTTGTAAGGGGCGGCTTGATCCATTTCTTTGGGTATGAGGGAGCTGTGTGGCCATCACAACAAACCATCACACACATTTGTTTTTTAACTGAGCTAAGAGACATCTTTAATTAGAAAAGAAAAGCTAGTCTACAATAAACTGTTTTTTGTATTGATTAAACCTTTAATGTATCTTTTGTTTCTGTATTGCCATCAGTAAGAGTTAATTAACTCATTGTATAACTTATCTGGGATAAATTATTGTCTCTTTTTACTTTTCTCTATCATCTAGCCATCAAGGAAATACAAGACACCTTACCTCGTACTCTCAACTACTATTGTTTGAATGGTCCGTGCAAAATTGACCTACCCCACCACTATCTGGATGAGGAGATCAAGAAAGTTTCATTTTATACACTTCCCTCTGCTGATGTGAAGTGTTCTGGTACTTAAAGTTTGACTTTTATAATAGAAATGGACTTAAATGTTTATCTTGCTTATCTTTGCTGAATTCAGTTATTGTTTTGTGCTTACAACTTGCAGTGGTGAACAGTAAAATAAAACAGCTATATATAGAGGTATATGAAGACCACTCAGGAAAAAACGTCACGCTTAGGTAGTTTAGAGTTATTCAATTGTTAACAAAGGAATTTGTCATAGATCGAGATGTGGGTGGGGGAGGTTATTGTGGCTTGTTGTCGTAAGAGTATGATGTGTTGACGCTGTAATCGACCTGGAATATTGTTTAGTTCTTTCCTGGCTCGTTAGATGACATAAGATACACACACAAACAGTTCTAAGATGTACACAAGCAAATCTCTGGAGACGGTTATAATGTTTATTGTCCTTCAGCAATCCAATGGGAAAATATACACGAATCGATACAGTAATAGCTAGCACTAGCGTATGGTAATGTCATGTAATCTATCATTAAGTTACACGACTACACATTGGGAAATCTATTACTTGTCGAAGAATCTAGAATCTAAACATGCGGGTGGATCTGAAATGCCAGTCGAAAATGTACAGATAGGCCTAAGGTTTAAGTTTACCGGGCGAAAGCCAAGCCAAGACTGACTCTAAGTTTCCACGCTCGTGCTCTTGCGACTCTAAATCACGTGGTCTATCTCAATTTGGTTGGCTAACTTCCTTAATTTAGATTAGATATGATTCCGATTGGCTAGTTTGAAGATATTTCTGTATAAAGGGATGACTCACTAGAGGGAGAAGGGGGAGGCGGGGTGGGGGTCTAGATGAAAGCAATTAATACAGCCAACAAGCTGAGTGGTAGGGGAACGAAGGAGATGGGGAAATGATTCATCTTCCCTACAGGGGGCTTAATATCTCTATGTCAAGTGTTCAGCGATCAACTTCCCCGAGAAGTGTTACATGTGTGTGAAACGGCTACTCTGGTCAGTTTCTCAGGAGCCAGCGGGACAAAAGGATTAACTAACATGCCGCTGCCCCGTGAGTTGGGTAGGCGGGGAGATAAGGGGGTGGCAGGGAGAGCATGGAGGGGGGGGGGCGTACAGGTGGGGGTTAAGCAAGGAGTCGAGTTTTCGGGTCAATGGCGTAATGCCTATATACGTGTGTGTTGAATTAGCAATATGAATTAATAGTTACTAAAGTGATATCGGTATAAACATATTATAATAACAACATGAATTAATAATCAAAGACATGATATAATATATATACATTGTAGGTTTCACATACGGACACATACATTCTCATTCATCTAGAATTGAGAACCATTTCGGCAGCATTTAGTTAGTAATCTCTGAATGGGGAAATAATAGAATGTAGTGAAGGTTGGAGAAAAGGTGTTGAAGGGTGGCTGGAGAGTTACAGTTGTGTGAGAGATAGATGTGTGTTATGACGTCATACTACTCGCCTCCTTTCTATCCTAAACTTACGCTAATCTATGATCTTACGTTCTACACTACTATCTAGCTACATTAGTGCTAATAAGTTATGGTTGCGTCCAGAACCGTGACAGAATTTACCTCTTTTTTTCTTTTGTTTCTGCTTTTTTTTTTCCTCCTGAATACATACTATGCATGACTATATATAGGACAGGGACCATAACTTAAAATCATAAAAGATGACTCTGTCATTTTTTTCAGTGTGGTCTTCATTTATATATATATATAAATAAGGAGTTGTTTTATTTCTTATTGAAATTGTTTTACTTACAGACAGACTTTTCTATATTTATACATCTGGGACCACTGGCCTTCCAAAGGCAGCTGTTATTACCAACACAAGGTAAGTGTCCTTTAGTAGCTCCATATAGTAATAGGTTTCACAATTGCATACTTTTAATTTGCGTAATTTTATCGATGATAATTTTGAGTCAACTTAATAAATATGGGATAACCATAACTAGTGAACACTGCTTCATTAACTTTTTAAGGTGAATAAAATGACAGCTAGCGTGACAGTTAAAATCAAGAGATTTCCTAAACAGTAGAAAATGCATTTTTCTAATTATCACAGTTAACCTCAAACCTATGTGTAGAAATAAAAAATCTACTTACCACACATTAATATATTATATACAGGCCTACATAACAAATAATATATCTCATTTGCTACTACCGCGACTGAATGCGTCATACCCCCCTCCGTACTAATGCGCCCGAACGCGGCCGCCACGTGTGTGACTAACCTTGTCGTTTCTAGATTTTTTTCGACATGCGTTCTGGGGTTTTATTTTACTGCAAAAACGGCTTTTAAAAAGTAGGAATATAGTCTGTTTCGTTAATAAAAACCGGATGTTTTTATCTAATTTCGCTTTTTTGCTATGCGCGTCAAAAAATTGGGTATTTTTCACTTGCCTTTCGTCTTGTAAAACTTTTTTTATAGCCTTCGTCTTTCATTTTTTACTTTATTAATCGATAGCTCTATACATCCGAATATAACATTTAACAACAGTTCTGATAATAAGGATGCTGCAGATATAGACTTAGATAAATTTCCATTTCAACTCGATTTTTGGGATTTATTATACTTTATCGGACTTTGACGCTAGGCCTAGAGAAAATATTTAGCCAAATCATAAGGTCTCAACACTCAGCGAATGATTCTACCGATAATTCGGCATTTTTTATGTATAAAAGTATACATTTCCAGAAAGCTAAGATATTTATCTATTTTATGATGTAATTTTTATTCACTTTGGGGAATATTTAATTATTAAAAAAAAATATAAAAAAAAAATTTACTAAATTTAATACGGAGTTCCTTCCCTTTGGCTAGTACTTTCCCGGGTGTCTTTGGAAAGTAGGTTAGTAGCAAATGAGATATAATAGGAAAGAAAGAGGGTACTGCTGACATTTCTTGATTGTAAGTAAACTTCACGGTAGTGTCTGATGCTTATCACAAGCCCATGTCCACTTGCAGGTTCAGTTACATGGGCTACGGCATACAGCTCCTGCTGAAACTGAAACCGTCTGACATCCTGTACATCCCACTGCCTCTGTACCACACAGTTGGCGGCATACTTGGAACTTCACAAGCCATACAAAATGGCACCACTCTGGCGCTGAGGACCAAGTTTTCTGCAAGCCAGTTCTGGACAGACTGTGTCTCCTATAGGTGCACTGTAAGTTTCAGTTTTATTTTTAAAAAAAAATACATCTTTGTAAGAAGCTGTTTTAACATCCTGTTTTTTCAGATTTGACTTGTGTGTGGTTAAACAAAGAATAGTGTAAATGATTTTATTCCTTATTTAACTTTGATGCCATCAGAATTAAGTAATGGGATATGGTGATTTAGCAGCAGTATGTTTGCATTTCCATTTCATAGGTTTTGGTTTGAATCAAGGTTAAGCGCAAGGAGTTTTTTTTCCCAGGTCAGGGTGGTTACCCTAAGTCTAGGCTTTGATGATGGTCAACTGACATTAGTTTGGGTATGATAAAGGTGGCTGGGCATTGTGCTGGCCACACAATTCCTTTACATGTGTGGCCATGGAAGTATGTAAACACTGCTTCACTAGCCCTATCCAACAGCACAATTTGAAAGGTTTACTTATCTTTTTTTCAATATTTTACTCTGATTAAGTGATCAAAGAGAGATAAACATGCTGACTCAAAAAGGTTAAGAGTTCCTATTTTTGATGTTGGCAGGAGGGTTTAGATTTTATACCTAGCCAAGGTAAAAAAAATTTTCTGCATTTTTCTTCACATCTTTTTTTGATTGAATATTAAAAAATAACAATTGGCCAGGTATTTGTTTCTGTTAAATGTACTAAGTTTGAACGTTGAATATTTTGTGTATATGATTTTATCATTATTTATATTTTGTGTATATGATTTTATCATTATTTATATTTTGTGTATATGGTTTTATCATTATTTATATTTTGTGTATATGATTTTATCATTATTTATATTTTGTGTATATGATTTTATCATTATTTATATTTTGTGTATATGATTTTATCATTATTTATATTTTGTGTATATGATTTTATCATTATTTATATTTTGTGTATATGATTTTATCATTATTTATATTTTGTGTATATGATTTTATCATTATTTATATTTTGTGTATATGATTTTATCATTATTTATATTTTGTGTATATGATTTTATCATTATTTATATTTTGTGTATATGATTTTATCATTATTTATATTTTGTGTATATGATTTTATCATTATTTATATTTTGTGTATATGATTTTATCAT
This sequence comes from Anisus vortex, assembly GCA_949126835.1. Taxonomy (NCBI): domain Eukaryota; kingdom Metazoa; phylum Mollusca; class Gastropoda; family Planorbidae; genus Anisus; species Anisus vortex. The sequence goes on along the minus strand of OX421501.1, from coordinate 20,364,285 downwards.
TATTTATATTTTGTGTATATGATTTTATCATTATTTATATTTTGTGTTTATGATTTTATAATTATTTATATTTTGATCATATTTCTAATGGCACTGCTTTGCTTGAAGGTTGCTCAATACATCGGTGAGATCTGTCGCTACTTGCTGGCACAGCCAAGGAAACCAGAAGAAACTCAACACAGCGTTAGGCTCGTGTTCGGAAACGGGATCAAGCCTCAAATATGGACTCAATTCCAAGAGCGCTTTCAGATCAAACAGATTGCAGAGTTTTATGGAGCCACTGAAGGAAATTGCTCTATAAGTAAATTAGTTTTTAATTTTTTTTTTACATTTCTGGTGTAGAGGTCTAGTTGAAGAAATCTGGTAAAGATTTCAGAACAAGCCGAATGAGTCTTTTATAGAATTATGTTAATAACCAAACAGTAAACCCAGAAAGAACAATTTGAAAGATGAATAAATTGGGATGCATCTTAGTAAAAATGAAAACCCTTCTGATTAATAATCTTTTTTAATTTTCTATTACTTGCTTCAATCAATCTATCAATATATTTAATTACTAGGCGACCGTAAACAATAAAAAATAAGAAAATCTAAATACCGAAAGAAACGTTTGCACCACAGTTTTTGTTATAACTTTGTTTGTTATTTTTTCTTTCTCTTTTAACCAAACACATTGTGATCTTTCATTTCTCCGTCATTTTGACGGGTATAACTCCTAGTATTATTATAATTTCTCTGAGTTTGTTTATATATTGGTTTTTTGTTTGCTAGAGATTGTAGGGCAGTTTGACAGATCAAGACAAGCGTTCAGCACTTAACTCTAAATGTCCCAGGAAACTATATCCTTTAAGCTGCTGAATTTGTTGCTTTAAAAAAAATGTCTATACCTACAAAACAATTACTGGTGAATTTCATGGCAAAACACCAAAAATTTATTTGAGTAATTTCCTTAGGAGTTTCATTCACTCATAGTGTTGAATTGGCCTTCAGCTTTTCCCTAGTTAAGTGTATTAATATACAGTCTGTTGTTGGTGAACACTGTAGGATGTGTTGTTTTACTAATTGTTGATCACACTTTTTAATGTTTATTATACATGACCTTTGCATGGACACAAATGTGTCCACGGGGTGTCCACAGGTCTACTAGTACATTTATATTTCTTTAATATTTGGGGATTTCATTGGTTTGGAGATTATTGTGCTAAAGAGCGATTGCAATCACATGACAAAAAGCGCGTGCTGTTTGTTTACTTTGTCTAGTGGTGATAAATGGCAGCCGTATTACTATAGCCATAAGAAGGTTTTATTTTTAAATGTGATCATTTCAATAATATAACGTAAAACATATATAAAACACTGTCAAGCGATGTAAATTAACATTCAAAGCTAAAATTTAAACCATTAAAATCAATGGAAAAGGTTCCTTAAGTGCCGAATATTTAATTGAAGATGTCGATTGTTGAACGATAGCCTATTACTATCTAAAAGTAAAGCATAAAGCAAAATGTACAATGTTTCAAAAGAGCTATTGAAAAACTATAAAAGCCTAAAATCTTGTCTATTTCGTGGACGGACTACTAAGGACTAGTATCACAGTTAAATATCAAGATTTATGGAAACTAATTCCTTATATTTTGGGTTTAAAATACACATGGTAAATAACAATGTTTATTCCCCATTAATGCCATTATCACCAAGATGGCCGCTATTTACACAATTACGTCACTAAAAAACCTAAGCCACGCCTATTGCAATCGCTCTATAGACCTTTTTAGTTTGACCCCGGAAAAGGGGCGTGGCCTTGAGACTCACTGACATATATTTCTTTTGGGGGCACAAAGATTTTTGTTCCTTCTTTCCATATAGTATTTTACTAAAGGTGTTGGGGGTTTTTAATGTTATTATAGTTGTTTTTGAACTTTAAACCATAAAAACACATGGAGATCTTAAACTAAGAACCTAGGAAGGGAATTGTTAAAAAATAACGTTTAGAGCTTCTTTATTTTTTAAAGAAATTTTTTTTTAGACCTGGACTCTATGCTTTGGACCTTAATATTATGGTCGATTCTATCGTGATCACTGTGTCATTACTTTTTTGTTGAGTTTCTTCAATGAGAATCAATGTAAAAAAAAAAGTTACGTTTAGAACTAGTTTTGTATCGAAAAAAAAATAATTAGGCCTATAATGCTTTTATTACTGTAGGCTATTCAAGCTATTGCTTAACTTAGCCCTAGACCTAGATCGCTCGTTTTGATTAATAAAAAAGGCAAATATAATTCTAGATATATTTCATGTTGAATGTTTGATAGAGACAGACGCATAAGAGCGGATGCATCTTCACGAATAGGCCTATAAAAACCATAGCCATAGGCCATAGCAAATATTATGTTAAACTTAAAAAAAATATATATTGTTCGTAGGAAGAGGCTAATATATATATATATATAGGCCTATGTCGTATTGTCGGACCTATGACCGTATGTCGGCGTAGGCCTATGTTTTCCATATTGAATATGATATATTATAGCCTAGATATAGATATAGATGATATAGGCCTATAGACTATAGGCCTATTCATATTGTGACTTATTGTCCTTTCATTAGTCCTATGCATGAAATATTATTAATCCCGCCTAACTACTTCTACATACAATATTTTAACGATAAAACCCCAGAACAATTCAAACAATAGCATAGGCCTATGGGACATAGACCTAGGCCTTTTCAGAATCAAACTATGATGAGCTTACTTTGGCTTTTCAAGGTTCTTTTGTGACATCGAAATCGAACGATAAAAAAAATTAAAATAATTAAAAGTTACGATTTCTATTGCTACAAATAATAACTTAATACAATATAGCCTACGCGTTGATACTTCAACACAAACAAAGCTTTATAAATATATAACTATGTTAAATTTTATTTGTATGCTTAAAGACGATTTACTGATCGCTCGACGCCAATCTGTATTAACATGGTCATGGTGACATGGTTGATGGTAACCATAGACGCATTAGGCCTAGAATGTATAATTAATGTTTTTTGGGTTAAAAACTGGTTCAAAAGGTAAAAGAAAAGTACAGTTCGCTCCCTAGCTTCTGGGTATAAAGTTTTTATGAATTAGTTTTTTTGTAAAATGAAAAGCTAATATAATTACGCCCAAAAACCACTAGGCCCCCAGTAAAATAACAAAGGCGAAGAAGGTTTTATTGACAACTTCTGCCCCCTAGCTACTGCGCATGCCTAGACATTGACCTCTTTTTTGGAATAATTAATAAAATGAAAAGGTCTATAGGAAGCTTAAGTTTGTATTGACACAGATTCAGCTATTAAATTCTTATTGTTTAAACTAAAGAATGGTCTGGGAGTTTTATTGAGTTTGGAAAATGAGCTTTCTTCCTTTTACATAAAAATGCTGAAACTTGTGATGTGCAAAGTAATTTATTTTTCTGATTCCACTTTGTTGTTTCAGTAAATACCGCCAACAAAGTAGGTGCTGTTGGCTTCTCTACACGCATTTGTCCATTCCTGTATCCAATTACACTCATCAAAATCAACCCAGAAACCAATGAAATTATCAGAGACAGAAATGGAATCTGTGTTAAAGCAGAGCCTGGTAAGTGGTACAAGTTATTTGAACAAGTTACATGTCTGCCAGAAATCTTGTTTACAAGAGCAAACTACTGGTGGACAATTGGTTTACTTGTATGAACAGTATGCTAGTGCAGGGGTTAACAACTTATGGTATACTTGGCACAGAGCAATTTTCAATGGCGGACGGAAGACTACCGAAAGAAAGGCAATTCAAGTACTTCTACAAGAATTGAGTGCTAAAGCAGCTGACCTTAAGGCCTTTGGCACACGTAATAAATTATAAATCTTACTTTGGCACACAGTAATCAAAAGGTTGCCAACTCCTGTGCTAGTATGTTTTTTTTAAAGTTTGTTTTTAAATAGGCCTACTGTGTTTTTATTTACATTTTTATAATGTTAGCTAATTATTCTGAAGACCTCACTTTGTAATTAAGGCAAATTTTCATTGGTTTGGATCAATGAAATAATCTTATCCCATTTTACTCAAACAATTATTGTAATGGTCAAATTTGATATTTTATTTCTGGTGCTGCTACTTACAATGTAAAACAACAAAATAAAATAAAGTTCTGAATCTTTGTTTCCCCTGTCAAGGTGAGCTCGGCGAGCTAGTTGGCAAAATCATCAAAGGTGATCCATGTCGTGAGTTTGACGGATACGTGGATGATAGAGCCACCTCCAAGAAAGTTATCCGTGATGTCTTTTCCAAAGGAGATATTGCTTTTTCAACAGGTTAAACTATCCATTATATTAAATAAAAAATATCCAGTTGTTTTTTTTTAAATGTGGGGACTTCCAAGATATTTGATGTCTCTTAAACATCTCAATAAAGAAGATTGATTCAATATTTTGATTGTATTCTACTCAGTGACCTCAGTCTAAGGTTAGGTTTCGTTGAAATAATCACTCAGGCCACTTGATAAAGCAGTAAACAATTTAAAAAAAAGAAATTTATGTAATTGTTTCAAGTAGAATTTTGTAGTGTTTACAATGATTGATATGATAATTAAATAATGTAAATGACTACTTGCATATGATGGATTTAAAACTAACAAGACTTCTCAAAACAAACCACAGCTACGCATTTTTGCACCTTATATTATATTAAAGGTTTCTGTGCATAAGCTACTTGAATGGCAATTTTCAAACAAATTAGAAACAGGATGGAGTTATAATATAACTTGCTAATGTTTAAACAAACATCTCTATACAAGAATTGATATTTAAATACATAAATGACAATTATCATCTGTTTTATAATTACAACTACTGCGCAGACTAAAACATACACTGGTCTAGAGGATATATATTTGGATTGACGTTTTGTAGAGTTTAAATACAGGCTAAAGGCCATGGTTTTTCTTCGCAATACTGAAAATGTCCCATGGGGTACCGGACATTAGTTGGGAAAATTAAAGGTGGTTGGGCATAGTGCTGCCCCTTTTGTAAACTGGTAAGCTTTGCTTTACTAGCCTTATGAGCCAACATTGTCTGATAGAGGTACTTAACCCTTACAGTCCCTGTCGCGTATTATTTCCTCCAACTATTTCTTTCCCTCAGTCCCAGACACTTATATTTCCCTCCGAAAAAGAAATCCCATCAGTGACGGCCACGTATATATTTTCTCAAGGAAGGGTGTCTATTTAAAGAACAAAATAAAGGATTTGACCTTTCACCATAGTCTCGGTCAGAATATTTATTCAATAGCTGAATAGTTGAATTTTATTTTGCTTTTTAAATTATGAAAATTGACCAATTATTTAGTTGTTTTTTTTAAAATGAAAGTGCGGTCCTAATAGACGCTACCGAATTACCTTCCGTTAATATGGCGGTACATGTTCATGTGACTTTTTCTTATGGATTATTATTACGAATGAATACAATCACTTTATGAATTAGATTATTCTAATAAGGTAAGTTATTGTGCTTCTATCAATTTACTCTCTTCGTGTTATCATCAATTTTTACCAACAAAAAAGTAAAAAAATAATTTCAGAACCCTATCGTTGTCTCAGCCATTCTGAAATAATGTCTGGGATGGAGGGAATAATTAGTAAAATAATGGCTGGGACTGAAGGTATATATCGCAAATAAGTAGGTCAATAACGGTTAACTGTTCAGACTAAAATTTTTGAATGAAAATAGTCTAATTACTTTTACCTCCAAGAGGACTATTGCTAATGGACATAAGGTGGCCAAGCTCTGTTTTGCTTTTCAATCTGCTTTTAAGGTTACTGTGTTGTATATTTTGTTTCAATTTAGAAAGCCTATACCAATAACCATGTTCTATATTGCCTTTATCTCTCGGTTTGGCTTATAGGTTCCATGCATCATTGTAAACAAAAAATGGATTAGGCACAGATACAAAATTTTGATTCTAAACTCTGAGCTGTAAATACATTTCATGTGATCATCACTTCCCAATGTATGAACATGTACAAACTGGAGTATTACCCAATCAGATCTTTATTTAGAAATATCTTCTAGTCTTTTACTATTGACTTCCACTTTTCTACAAGAGCAGATCTCAATAGTCTTCAATTCGAACTACAGTAGTCTTATCCTACACATTACAGACGCTCCTTCTATAAAGAAGATTATTGCGCCCTACGCTCGTCCATGGTTTGAGTCTAATCCTGCATTTCTATGAGTGCTTTAAATGATGTTATTAAGTTTCTGGTTTTCCTGGTTTGTTCAGGCAACCCATTCAATGCCAGTATGCCACTGTTCTTGCATATGGGATAAGGAAAGTGTTTTTGTCCTTATGTTTATCTGAGCATTGTAACAGGTTTATCTGAGCATTGCAACAGATTGTTTTTAATATGTGGTGTTTTCCTATTTGAATTTTATTTTTCGCTTTTATTGATCAGTGAAGGAAGATAAAAATGGTGGCTAGTTAGTTTCTGCTACCTCACTTTTCACAAAGAGATTTATTAAAGTGGCTCTATCCTTTTTTGTTATACATCAGTGATTCTATCACAGGGAGTGTCTACTAGTGATGTTTAGGCCAATATAATTGCAAATAGTGTTTCTTTAAGTTATCTTATGAGAATTGCAAACTGTATTTTCTTCTGTACTTGTTAAATACTGTTAAATAAATATTATTCAAATAGTAACGGAGAAATTTTTTTTTTGAACAGGTGACATTTTAGTCATGGATGACTTAGGCTACTTTTACTTTAAAGATAGGACTGGGGATACATTTCGCTGGAGAGGTGAAAATGTCAGCACCAATGAGGTGGAGGGTGTAATCAGCAATGCTATTGACCTGAAAGATGCTGTTGTTTATGGTGTTGAAGTGCCAGGCAAGTAGAGCATTTAGTTTTTTTTGTTGTCTGCTTACTTTTGTATGCGATATGTACATGTCATGATTACGTGTAAAATGTAATGATGTGTTAGTATATTGGACTGATATGTGTTTATGAAATCTATATTGGACTAATGTGTTTCTAAGAAGTATATTGGACTAATATGTGTTTATGAAATCTATATTGGACGAATGTGTTTCTATGAAGTATATTGGACTGATATGTGTTTATGAAATCTATATTGGACGAATGTGTTTCTATGAAGTATATTGGACTGATATGTGTTTATGAAATCTATATTGGACTAATGTGTTTCTAAGAAGTATATTGGACTAATATGTGTTTATGAAATCTATATTGGACGAATGTGTTTCTATGAAGTATATTGGACTGATATGTGTTTATGAAATCTATATTGGACTAATGTGTTTCTATGAAGTATATTGGACTCATGTGTGTTTATGAAATCTATTTTGGACTACTGTGTTTCAATGAATTATATTGGACTGACATCTATCATGGTAACCAATTACCTGTGTGCATTTCCAGGCAGTGAAGGAAGAGCAGGAATGGCAGCCATAGTGGAGAATGATGGATTTATTAACATGGCACAACTGACTCACTCATTGATTCATTCCTTGCCATCATATGCAAGACCTTTATTTATCAGATTCATCAAAGAAGCAGATACGACAGGTAAACACATTATTCTATTAGAACTTGGTACATTGCCTGTTATATTTAGTCTACATTGGGTGACATGATCTAATGAATAGTCCACAGTTAGCTCAATTTGTAGTTAGTCCCCTTTGCCTACTGCACATATTTAAACAAAAGAATTTTTAGAGCAGATGAATAAAAAAACAATTTTCTTTTTAAGCTAGTAAGTAGTAAATTACCAATTGGACCCAATTGTTCCATAGGGCTGGTAAAGAAGCGTTCACCATACTATAATTGCCTCTTAATCCGGCTCTTACGTCCAGGGCCTAACGATGTTCAGAGGTGAACAATTCTGCTGGGGTCTCGGATGCAAGTATCCATGGGAAGCATTCACCAGTTTCTGTGGCCACAACATACTAGGAAACTAGCACAATGCCTAGCCCCATTTACTTTATGCGAACTAATGTAAGGTACCCATCAGAGCTGAGTAGACTCAGGGACACCCTCCAGTCCTGGGAACAAATCCTAGCCTTCACCAGGATTCAAACCCAGAACCTTCAGTACGCCAGTCGCACAAGCTGCCGCTCGGCTACCGTGTTCCATTAATTAATTAATTATATATGTCTTTAAAAAAAAACTTTCCCTACATATGAATAGATATTGACATAAGTCTAAGATGAACTTCCTGAACATTTCTGACTGTGATCATTTGCACAATTTTTGTTTCAGGGACCTTTAAACTAAAGAAGAATAAACTAAGGGATGAAGGCTTCAACATCCATTCCATATCTGACAAAGTTTTCTACATGGATCCTAAAACTCAACAGTATCAGCCTTTGACCATGGAAGTGTACAATGATCTAATGGCCTGCAAACTCAGAATATAAATCACTATGTGAATCTCTACCATCAGAAAAATATCTTTTTATTTATTACACTATGGAATGCTCCAGTTAAAACAAATATTCTTCTGGATTAATTTAGAGTTAGTGAATACATTAACTGATTTTTTTTTTTACTATATTCCTGGCCTCTGTTTGGCAGTTAGTGACATTGGGTCTAACTTGAAACCATTGTTGTTGCTTTTTTAGTGACTGTTTTAATGCATGTTACTCTGTTTTACATTCCTTTCCTCTCTACATATTTGAAGAAATCAATCCTTACATCTTTATTGGCTCTTTATTATAACTCTAAAGTTCTGAATGGTTGAAAAGAAAAGCAAAATATAAAGTAACTCAAAATGGATGTACAATCTAATTCACTATTTTTTTACATTTTTGTATGTGCCTCAAATATATATATATATTTTAACCATGTTCAATAATTTCTGTCTTTACTAATATGTATAATATATATGTGATCTAATTTTCATTAATCGGAATGATAAAACATTAATTTTTTTTTCCGGTGTTTTTTTATATTTTGATAGAACATGTTATCAATGATTGCCAAGTCTTTAAACCCTAAAAAAGAAAATGACCAGTTGTTGACTTGTTATTGAATATGTTAAATGAATTGGTGCCAACTTAGATATTATAATTCCGTACAATTGTGAGCTCATTATCATGTGATATTTTAACCAGAAAATGACCTATTTATATACTGAATGTACATAGCTAGTTTGTATTTCATTTATTTCTTTTGCTTTTTGCCTTGTCTACTGAGTTAATATAACAATAAAAACTAATGATTCAACTAAAGAGATTATTTTGATTTGGTGTTTTTAACACAACAAATTACTGTAAACATTTTTTAAGAAAAGAAGGGATTTTTCTATCTGAAAGATTTTTTTAACAACCTTGATTCTAAACCATGACCTTTTAACTACACTTGACTTGTAAAAAGTAACAGCTCTTAAGTATTCCTGTATTCTTTTTGTAATGATCAGAATTTCTTTTCTGTTTCCTTTTTTTAGGGTAATTATTTGGGGATGCATTTCTGGCACTGTGAGGAATGAAGATTTTATCAGGGTAGTTTTTTGTATGCGTTTGTCTAGAAGCTTTAATCATGTATAGAAGAAATGTCCTGAATATACAAGACATTACTTTTTATTGTTGCTATTTACTTTTTTTTGAGGGGGGGGGGGTTGGGTAAAAGTGTACTATTTATATTATGGAATCAAGACTTTTATTGACTCATTAACCATCTGAGGTGATCATTGTAATGACAACAGTTTCTGTCAACCACCTGTTGCACTCACCTATACATTCAAATGTATATATTGTTAAATTGCTAAATGGCATTTTTTTCTTTTAAGCTGACCAGTTGATAACACATGTCTTTCTTTACATCTAGGTACTTGTTGATGGGACATTTCTTTGGTCTGATCAAAATATTGTCAAAAGAATGTTTGTTTCTAAGCTCATCAAAAGTGAAATGTATTTTTGTTGAATGATTATGTAGTTAAATGTTTTAAAGAATTACATTCGATTGACAGTTACTCCTTTGTTGAAATATTCAAGCTGTAATAAATTGAAGTTTTTATACTTAATATTTTATAATGATGTATCACCCATATACTGATTATTGGATATTGGATTCAATTCATTTCGGATTAGGCACATTCTCATTTTTATTCTTGGGGTACGAGCAGTGAGAAGTATGTATGTTGTGTTTCAATATTAAGCTTATAAATAGTAATTAAGGCTTTAATTTCACTGTTTGTTTTTTCTTAAAGATATTCACATTAGAGTTACTTCATGCAAGTTGAATAGATTTTTTGTTGGCTGTTGGTTTTTATTAAACTAATAGATTCAAGTTTTTAAATAATTATTATTGTTTTTGTTTTTCCATGATTCACTATATATTCCATTACATTGCTGAACATCTAGGCATTATTTATTCATTTCATAGTCAACAGAATGGTTGAATCTTATAATTGGAATATAGAATCAATATTATTTTTAACATTTTATTCCTTTGTTTAAAAAATCTAAAACTGATAATGTCACATTAGTGAAGTAAAAAAAAACATCCAGAAAATGTGTAAAAAATGAACATGATGTAAACTAATTGTAGGCCAGTGAAGTTAACAAATTATGTCTACATTATAACAAAAACTGTTTTTTGTGACTAAATATTTAAATATTTATATATCACTATTAAGTGCCTCTAATAAACATTATTTGGTATTTAATTTAAAGAAAAGAGATCTATGGTCTTTATATTTGTAAGCTATAAATATATACTGTACATTGTAATCATGTAATTGTAATCTTACATTGCAATAACATTTTGTAGTTTATAATGTAGGTTGCCATAGTCATTAATTTAACCCTTTAACTACAGTAGGTTTTGTAACAAAAATATTTGCAGACTTTACATATTAAAAAAAATTCTTTTAATTCCATGACATGACTGTAATGCCTTTGGTGACTAAGGGGTTTATTATAAGGTTAGACATTGTGCAGTAAGACGGTAAGCCATTTCTGACCATCAAGGTCTATTGGAGCAATGTTTGCTAGTTTGTATGCCCCTATATTCAAAGGATCATGTGGCCAACACAACACCCAGCTACCTTTACTTTGCCTACTAATTAATTTTGGTTGCTTCTCATAGATGTTTAGACTCTAGGACATCCTCCAGATGTGAAAAATCCCGACATTATCCAGGATATGATCCTGAGATCTTCTGAATACTTACCTGAACTACTAGACCACTTGTGTCCCATCAAATTGAACAGGGCTTTGAAATGACATATAAACTCTTTTACTTTCTGTCAGTAAAACATTTTGTTCTATTTCTGAATTCACTTTTGTTTTCTCTTTAGATGTTTACATGTAAAAAATTATGTCAATGAACACAGGATTAATATCTCTTTATTTACCACGGACATTAATTACAACCATAACCAATGACTAGTTTCTGATCAGGACGCATTGATTAAGTATTAGGTCTACACTTGACACACTTTTCTAAGTATAAGACTAGACGAAGATATTATTAATGTTTTATATTATTTTTTTTATTTTTTTGCGGGATTGTAAGAAAACATTTGTCACAATGATTTTAAAATAGTCTTGCATAAGTAAACCACATTGAATTAACTCCAAACCCCTCAAATTAGTTCAAACATTTTAAAACATGTTCACTTGAAAGAGGAACAGTTGTGAAATTATCCCCTATGAAGTCCTCTACCCAACCAACCTTCCAACCCAAGTTTCTACATATAAAGGTTGGAAGAGTTGAATGAAAACATGTGTCATAATGGTTGTTTTTTTAAGACTGCCAAATAGTTTCCACAATACACTAAGGAGTATGTTTTGATATTTATTGATCTTTATTCACTCATGTATCCTCTCTTCTTCTTCTAACTTTGTTTTCAATACCTTTGTATAAAAAGCATTCAATATATTGTTTTGGTAAAAATAAAATAAAGTTTATATACTATATATATGACTCGGTTATTTATAATTCATTTTGTTTTTAATGTAAATGCTCCATAAAACACATCAATACCTATCAATTTTATTTCTTGTAAATATCACACCAATTTAGATCACTTTTATTCATTGTAAATATCACACCAATTTATATTAAACTTTTATCCCTGATAACATCACACCAAAAAAAAAATCTCTGTTTACAAAATGTTACAAAATATACACACAATAAAAAAAAGTAAAATATGACCCAGTAAATGAAATGTATAAAGTTTTTAATATATACAAAAATATATTATGGAATTCAAGACAAATTGCAATAGAATGATAGATTTATCAATAATTATATACTTTTTAGAAAGAAACATTTCTACATCAACAAATAAAGAATAAAACAACCAACAATCAATCCATCCGATAAAAAATAATTGCATTCACTTGAGCTTTAAAGAGTTAAGTTTAACAAAATATACAGAGACAAGACTTATTGTCTAAAAAAAAGTTGAAGGAAACAAGTAAACATGTTGAAAGCAAGATACAAAAAACAACTGCCAGAAACTACAACACAAATACTTGAAATGTTTATTAAATAATATGAGTAAAAATTAAAAAAAAGCAAATGGCTCAAAAGAAACAAAGGTTCATTCAATTCTTATGTACAAGTTCATAGATTTCAGATCAAATGTATTGACTGTCATTTTTAAAACTAGCCCAAAAACTAAAATTATAATTGTACTTTTTTTTCACTTTTTAAAATCTAATCCTAAATGTATTACTTATTATTTTTTTCATGAACAGGGCACTTTAGTCAGATTTAAGATGTATCAGGATTGTATAAATAAAGTTAACTATTAGATTAAATCTGTAAACATAGGCTGTAATTGTTAAAAGAAATGTTAACATTGTTCTTTAACTCCATTTTTTATGGAACAGTTTATGTGGCCATTCCCATCGTGCTCAAAGTGCAAATAGTTGGTCTTGTGACCTGTTATTGAACATTGAAACTCTGGTCAATAGGATGAAGAAGGCTCTCAGAAGGGTTTGTGTTTTCCAGAAGAGTCCAGCAGTACTTTTATTTTTGCTTTCATTGATACTTAGGCTAGTGAACTTTGCCACCATTTAATTTTTACAGACACAAATTACCATTTTTGTTACACTTAGACTTAGAGTGACTTCATAGTAAATACCATTTTCTTATCAATTACAAAGGAGAATCTCTTATAAAAGCTCCAGGATATTTTGAAATAATGTTTGCTGGGATGAGCCTCTCTATATATGAAGCTATGAATTGCTTATTACCCTGATTATAATGACTAGTGCTATTACATGAACAAATTTAAAAGAGCATGACCAAAAGTTAAAAAAAAATGATTGTTTAAAATGTTGATTTAAATATGACAAAATTGTATGGATTTCAGAATTGTTACTTTTACATCCAACGGAATGCACTTTAGTAACACAATGCAACATACACATTTTTATAGTCTAGAAATATATGCCCTAGAAAATGTATATAGAATGCTGAATATCACATAAAAAACTTAATATTGTACATAATAACCCTTACAATAATAAAACAACAAAACACTTCTAATCTGTTAAAAATGTTGAATATTACAAACAAAAGAAACAATTTTTAAAAAGAATTTTATAACTTTCTAATCAGAATACTAGAATGGCTGAATTAAATTATTGACAACTTTGGTCAGCAATGAAAAAAAAAGTTAAAACTTATTTTTTAAAATGTCTTGCAGTGATAGTATTTGTACACAGCCAAACCTACTGCTCCCCACACACATGATTTAGCCCCAAATGTTCTTGCTTCATAAACCATTTGAGTCAAACAAATAATCTTAAAAGTGCATCAAGTTAACAAACAACAGCATCTCTGTTACAGTTACAATAAAAATTGATGAAAAACTGAAACTCAAGTAGAAACAAAACAAAAACATTTGTTTCAAATAACAATATGAGATAATCACAGAAGAAAATTTGCATGGCACAGCTGACAAGGATATTATGTGATTTCCAATCAGACTAGAACATTTTGTAATGTCCCATTAGAGTAGGAAATTTTATTTCTAGGACATTTTATAATGTCCTTTTAGACTAGGTGCACACATAGCAACACAAAAACAAAATGGAAGGTCTGTGCAAATTAGACTGGACTATATAAACAATGAAACAATTAAATGTGAATTACTTTAGAACCATTAAAATAAAATGCCTCATGGTTTATTTAGGTTACAGTAATTGCTATACACAAAAACACTGAAGAGTTTTTTTTAGAAATATGCAGAGAAAAGACATTGAAACAAATATTCATAGAATCTGATATTCAAATGACCTTCAAAAACAGCGGTTCCCAACCTGTGGGTTGGGTTCCCTTAAAGGGTTGAATGACCATTTCACAGGGGTCTCCTAACACTATTGCAAAACACATATTTTTGCTGGTCTTAGGAACCGAGACCCTGCTCATCTATCCGTATCCTAGCGGGTTCCCCCATATGCAGATACATCCACATATAAGAACCAATTGTAATGATATCATCGTGCAAACCCCATCACATCCTCCCAGTACAAAAACAGGTGTATAAGACAGAGTTGGCGCCATCATGTATGTATGCAAACCTGAAATAAAATGTATGGTTGGGGGTCTCCAAAACAAGAGGGGTTGTATTATGGGGTCGAAGCATTAAGAAGGTTGGGAACCACTGTTCTAAAACAATTTATCACACCACCAGGAGAATGTTAGACTTATTACAATAGTTTTTATACACATGACAATTTTTAGAAAACACTTTATAACAATTTATAAGTCTTACTATTGGGATAAAACAAAAAAAACAACAACAATGAATCCAAACCAATGAAACATGTGTCTAGTTCATTGATTACAGATTCCTATTACATTGTACTGATTATAAAGACAGTTGAACATCTTGTTTTAAAAAGCTTATATCCGCTGATGCTCAAGGTTTTCAGGTAAAGACAGACTAAGCTCTATCTAAGTACAGTCTATAACACGATAACAGAAAGTGGAAGTTAAAAAGAAATAAGCAGTGTAGTAATGAGCAACTTTATTTAATCCCAATGATTGAATTGATTCATGTTTTGGGAGAACAAATAACATGAATGAGAATCTAAATGATTCACTGAAACTTAAAATACATAGGAAATTGTTCAGCATATTTTTCTCAAGTCAGATCTACAAGTAAAGTAATGTGAAACTAAAAGATGAAACCCCCCTGCTATAGCAATGGCATCAATGAACCATTTTATAAGTCCTGGAGTCGGTACTAATTGGTTTCCTAAACAGCGAAGGACTCACCAAATGTTCCGTCAGCCATTAGGCTGTGGTACACCCTGGACCAGGCCTTCATCACTGCCCCTACTGTTCCAGCTTTCAAATCGTCACTGAAGGACTGGTCTAAAAACCTAAAGTGACACTCTGTCATTCTGGACAGGCCTATTGTACTGGTGCAGGCCAAAGTCAGCCTTTGAAATACCTGTCGCCACCATTAGTTGGTTACTTTGGGCATAATAAAAGTGTCCTTTTCTTTCAAGTTCCTAGGCTAGGTTCCTAGTGGACAATGTCACATCTCTCACCTATAGGTCACATCTTTCACCTATAGGTCACATCTCTCACCTATATGTCACATCTTTCACCTATAGGTCACATCTCTCACCTATATGTCACATCTTTCACCTATAGGTCACATCTCTCACCTATATGTCACATCTTTCACCTATAGGTCACATCTCTCACCTATATGTCACATCTTTCACCTATAGGTCACATCTCTCACCTATATGTCACATCTCTCACATATATGTCATATCTCTCACCTATATGTCACATCTCTCACCTATATGTCACATCTCTCACCTATATGTCATATCTCTCATACAACAGCATTATTTTTCCTTTAACTATATTATCTTTAGTAATGCCAAAATGATGAAAGAAATGCTACTTTTGTTAAACAACCACAGAGTTACATGTAAGGTAACTTCAGAAATTCAACAAACACATTTATATAACACATTCAATAAGAAGAACTCTTTAAAAACTTTACATGAAAATATTTTTAACATGTTAAGGACAAAGAGAAAAAACACACCACTTTAAAATAAAACAACAAATATTAATATCACAGAGTGGGAATATGGTCTAAGCTCTGTTTGAGAGCTTAATGTCAACACAATCAAATTGATTTCAATTTATCACATCTAAATATACAATTGTGACCTGTCAATATATAACAGATAGACTGCATACATGCAGATCACAAAATAAAGCTATGATTAATTGGAAATTTTAATTTACATGCTTTTCCAATAATATGTGTTTTTTTTTTTAAAGAAGTATTTTGATCATTAGTATTGTAATAGAAATAGTGTCCAGAGAAAACACAGAGATACTTTTTATTTGTAATACAAGTCTATTCAATTAGATTTGGAATTTTAAACAATATATATTGTGTGTAAACAAAAGTTTAGCTATAGTTACCAGTGTTAAAATAATCATTACAGTAAAGTAATATCCCCACACAAAAGTTATATATTACATTTGTTTACTTATTTTACAATGTTACTAATGTAAACATTTTTTTATATTTGAAGAAAACAACCACACCCAACTACAGTATTTTGTAAAAAGGTCATTTGGGGGAAAAGTGTTAGCTTACTGAACAATGACTGGACTAAGACTTAAGACCAACTAGTAAACAATGACATTTGTGTTGGCTAAACAAAGCATTTTGACCAGATACTTTAGAGATTGTGTCATGCTATGTAGCATGAATTCACCTTAAAGCAGTGAAGAACAAATACATCTTGTGTTAGTGTTCAGGCATGAATACAACACCTCATCAATCAATACAACTTTGTCAGTTGTAAGTTTAAGGTTGACAGGCAGCAATGTTTGTTGGATGTCAATAACAACAAAAATGTACTTATTAAAAAACAAAGAGTTCAAGGTAAACAGTTTAAATCATTCATGTCATGTTTACATGTGAGACATGTCATGTTTACATGTGAGACATGTCATGTTTACATGTGAGACATGTCATGTTTACATGTGAGACATGTCATGTTTACATGTGAGACATGTCATGTTTACACGTGAGACATGTCATGTTTACACGTGAGACATGTCATGTTTACACGTGAGACATGTCATGTTTACATGTGAGACATGTCATGTTTACATGTGAGACATGTCATGTTTACATGTGAGACATGTCATGTTTACATGTGAGACATGTCATGTTTACATGTGAGACATGTCATGTTTACATGTGAGACATGTCATGTTTACATGTGAGACATGTCATGTTTACATGTGAGACATGTCATGTTTACATGTGAGACATGTCATGTTTACATGTGAGACATGTCATGTTTACATGTGAGACATGTCATGTTTACATGTGAGACATGTCATGTTTACATGTGAGACATGTCATGTTTACATGTGAGACATGTCATGTTTACATGTGAGACATGTCATGTTTACATGTGAGACATGTCATGTTTACATGTGAGACATGGCCTTTTATAAACAACTAGACAAATCATAACAAGGCTGCACTACATGTATCAGATGGGTTTGAACTCAGACTAACAAATCAGCTTGGACCAAAAGGCTTTTGGAGATGTCGTTGCACTCACAAAAACATAATGACTAGAGCTATTCTTTAGAATGTCATAAGTTCTACACAGTATACAAACACAGTATACAAACACATTATACAAACACAGTCGCCTCTGGAATGTTAAGTTCCATTGTTTCATTGCATCATCAATTACTTGGTTTTCTTTGCTGACTGTGAAGTTGAAACATTCACAATTTTCTTGGACTAAGGAAAAGATAAGGAAAAAAAAACAACAATTAAACCTAAAACTGTTTTAGTAACGAGATGTACACAATTTCCATCATTAAAACAACATTCAGTAAATACAAAGTTATCAAAATAGTATTTAAAACAAGTTTCCCTCTATCATGAATACCAATAAAAAAACAAATTATTTTGTCATTACGTTCTATCTATATCTATCCATGCATTAAATCTAAGCATTTTGAAAAACATTTTTTTTAATGATGTTAACCTCTTAGGTGACCCAATTTTCATGCCTAGAAGGCCTGCCTATTTATTACTTCAAAAAAAATCACTAACATGTAAAAAACAACAATAGAAGTATACAAATATATTTTCAAGTAAGACAAATTAAAAACTAGCTAAAGAAACAAACTGTGATGAAATGAAAATGAAAGAAAAATGAGCATCTAGTCAATTTGTAAATAAACTAAACAAACAGCAATGCTGTAACATTAGATTATAGTTTTGTTTTTTATATACTGAAAGTCCATGTCTGGATGTAAACATACTTTTTGACAACACTGAAATACTGGAACATGAAAACCAATTAAGTGAAATTAAAACAAATAAACACATGAGAAATACATAACAAGATTATAAGCAAGGAAAAATTAAGTCTGAAAACAATGTTTTGCAAGGCCAGATAACTCTTGTCTTGCCAACACCAAAAACACACCCAATCAGCCAACTGTATTTTTACTTTTGAAGCATATTTTGAACATCACCAAACATAAACTATTTTGTTTTAAAACTTATAAGTCTTGTGCTTCAAAATACATCAGACTTTATTGAACAACAAAAATTGTATTCAAAAGTCAAACATAAAAATATTATTCTGTAAAAAATTACAATAATAAAAAAAAACAGAAGCAAAAAGAATTGTCAATTGAACATTGCATTGAAGCAAAGTAAACTAATTTATTTTCAAATATGGAACTGGAAAAAAAATGTTTTCATAATTCAATTTAACGAGACAAGAACATAATTTAATTAGACAATAACAGAATTTAATTAGACAATGACAGAATTTAACTAGACAATAACAGAATTTGACTAGACAGTAACAGAATTTAACTAGACAATAACAGAATTTAACTAGACAATAACAGAATTTAATAAGACAATAACAGAATTTAACTAGACAATAACAGAATTTAACTAGACAATAACAGAATTTAACTAGACAGTAACAGAATTTAACTAGACAATAACATAATTTAACTAGACAATAACAGAATTTAACTAGACAATAACAGAATTTAATTAGACAATAACAGAATTTAACTAGACAATAACAGAATTTAACTAGACAATAACAGAATTTAACTAGACAGTAACAGAATTTAACTAGACAGTAACATAATTTAACTAGACAATAAAAGAATATAACTAGACAATAACAGAATTTAACTAGACAATAACAGAATTTAACTAGACAATAACATAATTTAACTAGACAGTAACAGAATTTAACTAGACAATAACAGAATTTAACTAGACAGTAACATAATTTAACTAGACAATAACATAATTTAACTAGACAATAACATAATTTAACTAGACAATAACATAATTTAACTAGACAGTAACATAATTTAACTAGACAATAACATAATTTAACTAGACAATAACATAATTTAACTAGACAATAACATAATTTAACTAGACAATAACATAATTTAACTAGACAGTAACAGAATTTAACTAGACAATAACATAATTTAACTAGACAATAAAAGAATTGAAGGAAACAAAGTTGTCCAAAACACTTAATACTTAAAATGAAATCAAGTTTCTCAAGACAAAATAGATGTTTTATATTTTCAATATCATTTGTTTTTATTTTTTTGATGTTCAAAATGATTTTGTACATTTAATTATCATTGACAACCCCCCCCCCCCCCCCCAAACAACATATAAAATATTAACATGCATAAACAATTCTTTTCTATCTGGTAATGTGCTAGTCCCCCCCCCCCCCTCCTTAAAATATGGCAGATAAAATTGTTTCCCTTTACAAGATGTGGCAAAGAGTTGTTACATTATGTTTTGTGGCTCTCTCTAGCGGTGAGAGTTATACAAAATCAAAGGCAAGACTATTTGTGAGATGTGTCATTTGCACTCTTAGATCTACAGTTTTTAGAGGTACTGAGGTTCTTAATGTTGATCATCCTACTGCACCCCATCCAGTTTCTGTCTAGGATGGGGCCGAATCCAGGTGACAGGCTCAGTGATTTGGTGGAGTTGCAGACTTGCCCGCTGGACTGGAAGGGTATCCAGGACTTAGTCGGTGTCTCTTGCTCTTTACAATCCTTTGTGGATTTTGTGTCAATAATTCTGCAGAAGTGATCCATTTGTGGGCAGTTAGGTTTACTCTTTGGCACAGGACCTTTTCTCTTCATGTCTTTCTCTAAGTTTGCTTTCTGTTTGCCTTCAAACTTTTCCATTCTTTTCAAAAAGTTCACAATCTTCACCCGGGTCTTCCTGGAATTGCTCTTCAGCCTGGTGCGATGGCTTATGGCCATGGTCCTGTCCTGGGGTGGCAGGACAATGACGTCACTCCAGTGCCTGGTGCTTGAGTCGATCATCAGCACGTTCAGGTCACAAATGCTGTTGGCATACATTGACATGCTGGATGGGCTGCCAGTGTACATTGACATACTGGATGGGCTGCCAGCGTACATTGACATACTGGATGGGGTGCTAGCGAGAGAGCTACTGCAGGCCCTGTTGGCAGACAACGACTTGGTCATTTTCGGGCTTGTATATTTGTAGGTTTTGACACTCTTGTGTTCATAAAATGTACATAGGAAGCAGTGGTCACTTTGATTGTTCGGTCGTGAGCATGGTGGCGAGGCATTGTCTGGATAGCGACAGTCACTTTTGTTCAAAGTTTTCACTTGCTTTTTGTTCAAGTCTAGAATCTTATCTTTGTATTTGGAAAGTTTTGGTTTGTTGGAGCCACACTGCCCAATCTGAGGACTAAAGCTAACCAGGCTGAAATTTCTACTGGTATAAGCAGCCGACTTCTTTGCTTTGGGTTTCCTAACAATGTCATTTACACTATGGTATCTTTTTTCAAAGGGGAAACCTTGTCTGCTGGTATCTTCGACAACTTCTAGCCTGGTAGGAAGAGATTGGGTTTCGTAGAGCTTTATATTCTCAGTTTTTTCTGCTGCTTTGGGGCTTCCCCTTTTAAAGATTTTCACTTCCCCACTATTTATTTTTTTAGCTATTTTACTTTTGGGAACTCGCTTTCTGCCCCTCACTTTTGTCTTCTTTAGCTCCAGAATTGGTTCAACTGAAGACTCCGGTTTTGATTCCAGCAATGTGTCTTTGAATGAATCCTGTTTTGATAATGCTTCCTCTTGTTTCATTAGCTTTGGAATGGAGCTCTTTTTCTCTCTTTTGACAAACACTTTTGGAGGACTCTGTAATTCCTCCTGGCTGAGAGTAGAGCTTAGGCTAATCTTGTCACCGCCAGAGACATTAGAGAAATGACTGCAATCAGACAGGCAAGAGAGGTCCTCATTCATCTTTGTGAAGCGTGATAGAGGGGACAAATGACCCACAGACTGTGAGTCTCTGCTAAGCTCACCCGTTATAGGGGCTACTTCACTGTCTGCAGTGACTTCAAGATGCAATAACTCTTTTTCCTGCTGCATCAGAATATCATAGTCCTCTATTCTAATTTCTGGCAGCCTGAAGTCAGTATATAAACATGGTACAGCATTGATCATTGGCTCACTGTGGGACTTTCCTTCACTTGCTACTAATGCTACAACACTGACCACTGGCTCACTTTGGGGCTTTCCTTCACTTGCTACTAATGCTACAGCACTGACCACTGGCTCACTTTGGGGCTTTCCTTCACTTGCTACTAATGCTACAGCATTGATCAGTGGCTCACTTTGGGGCTTTCCTTCATTTGCTACTAATGCTACAGCACTGACCACTGGCTCACTTTGGGGCTTTCCTTCATTTGCTACTAATGCTACAGCACTGACCACTAGCTCACTTTGGGACTTTCCTTCACTTGCTACTAATGCTACAGCACTGACCACTGGCTCACTTTGGGGCTTTCCTTCACTTGCTACTAATGCTACAGCACTGACCACTGGCTCACTTTGGGGCTTTCCTTCACTTGCTACTAATGCTACAGCATTGATCAGTGGCTCACTTTGGGGCTTTCCTTCACTTGCTGCTAATGCTACAGCATTGATCAGTGGCTCACTTTGGGGCTTTCCTTCATTTGCTACTAATGCTTTAGCATTGATCAGTGGCTCACTTTGGGGCTTTCCTTCACTTGCAACTAATGCTACAGCATTGATCAGTGGCTCACTTTGGGGCTTTCCTTCACTTGCAACTAATGCTACAGCATTGATCAGTGGCTCACTTTGGGGCGTTCCTTCACTTGCTACTAATGCTACAGCATTGATCAGTGGCTCACTTTGGGGCTTTCCTTCATTTGCTACTAATGCTACAACACTGACCACTGGCTCACTTTGGGGCTTTCCTTCACTTGCAACTAATGCTACAGCATTGATCAGTGGCTCACTTTGGGGCTTTCCTTCATTTGCTACTAATGCTACAGCATTGATCAGTGGCTCACTTTGGGGCTTTCCTTCATTTGCTACCAATGCTACAGCATTGATCAGTGGCACACTTTGGAGCTTTCCTTCACTTGCTACTAATGCTACAGCATTGATCACTGGCTCACTGGGGGACTTTCCTTCACTTGCAACTAATGCTACAGCATTGATCAGTGGCTCACTTTGGGGCGTTCCTTCAATTGCAACTAATGCTACAGTATTGATCAGTGGCTCACTTTGGGGCGTTCCTTCACTTGCTACTAATGCTACAGCATTGATCCCTGGCTCAATGTGGGACTTTCCTTCACTTGCTACTAATGCTACAGCATTGATCCCTGGCTCACTGTGGGACTTTCCTTCACTTGCTACTAATGCTACAGCATTGATCCCTGGCTCACTGTGGGACTTTCCTTCACTTGCTTCTAATGCTACAGCATTGATCCCTGGCTCACTGTGGGACTTTCCTTCACTTGCTACTAATGCTACAGCATTGATCCCTGGCTCACTGTGGGACTTTCCTTCACTTGCTACTAATGCTACAGCATTGATCCCTGGCTCACTGTGGGACTTTCCTTCACTTGCTACTAATGCTACAGCATTGATCCCTGGCTCACTGTGGGACTTTCCTTCACTTGCTACTAATGCTACAGCATTGATCCCTGGCTCACTGTGGGACTTTCCTTCACTTGCTACTAATGCTACAGCATTGATCCCTGGCTCACTGTGGTACTTTCCTTCACTTGCTACTAATGCTACAGCATTGATCCCTGGCTCACTGTGGGACTTTCCTTCACTTGCTACTAATGCTACAGCATTGATCCCTGGCTCACTGTGGGACTTTCCTTCATTTGCTACTAATGCTACAGCATTGATCCCTGGCTCACTGTGGTACTTTCCTTCACTTGCTACTAATGCTACAGCATTGATCCCTGGCTCAATGTGGTACTTTCCTTCACTTGCTACTAATGCTACAGCATTGATCCCTGGCTCACTGTGGTACTTTCCTTCACTTGCTACTAATGCTACATCATTGATCCCTGGCTCAATGTGGTACTTTCCTTCACTTGCTACTAATGCTACATCATTGATCCCTGGGTCACTGTGGTACTTTCCTTCACTTGCTACTAATGCTACATCATTGATCCCTGGCTCAATGTGGTACTTTCCTTCACTTGCTACTAATGCTACAGCATTGATCCCTGGCTCAATGTGGTACTTTCCTTCACTTGCTACTAATGCTACATCATTGATCCCTGGCTCACTGTGGTACTTTCCTTCACTTGCTACTAATGCTACATCATTGATCCCTGGCTCAATGTGGTACTTTCCTTCACTTGCTACTAATGCTACATCATTGATCCCTGGCTCAATGTGGTACTTTCCTTCACTTGCTACTAATGCTACAGCATTGATCCCTGGCTCAACGTGGTACTTTCCTTCACTTGCTACTAATGCTACATCATGATTATGAGTAAGCACTGAAGGAAAAGTATTGTCAAAGGACAAAATAGCTGTGCTAACAGACACATTCTGCTCTTGGGACACAACTGAACCTTTATCCTGGGACACAGTTGAGCTTTTTTCTGGGGACACAGTAAAATCTTTATTTTGAGAAACAGTTGAAGTTTTATCTTGTGACAGAGCTAAATCTTGATACAAGGTTAAACTTGAACTTTTATCTTGAGACAAAGTTAAATCTCTTTTTTGGGTCACAGTTAAATTTTCATCTTTTGACACAGTTGAACATTTATCTTGGGATATAGTTAAATCTTGATCTTGAAACACAACTGAACTTTGATCATGATACACAGTTGAGGTTGTTTCTAGAGACAAAGTTAAATCTTTATTTTGGGTTAAAATTGAACTTTTATCATGAGACACCGTTACAGCTTTATCATTGAAAAAAGTTGAAATTTTTTCTTGGGCCATAGATCTAGTCAAATCTTGAGCTTGGGACACAGTTGAACTTTTATCTTCAGACACATTTGAAATTTTATTTTGAGACACAGTTAAATCTTGATCTTGGGACACAGTTAAATCTAGATCTTTAGACACAGTTGAACTTTTATCTCGAGACACAGTTAATTCTTTTTCTTGGGACAAAGTTAGGTCTAGATCTTTGGACACAGTTGAACTTTTATCTTGCGACATAGTTAAATCTTGTTCTTGGGACACAGTTAAATCTTGACCTTGGGACAAAGTTGAACTTTTATCTTCAGACAAGGTTGAACTTTTATCTTGCCACATAGTTAAATCTTGACCTTGGGACAAAGTTGAACTTTTATCTTCAGACAAGGTTGAACTTTTATCTGGCCACATAGTTAAATCTTGACCTTGGGACAAAGTTGAACTTTTATCTTCAGACAAGGTTGAACTTTTATCTTGCAACATAGTTAAATCTTGTTCTTGAAACACAGTTAAATTTCGCTCTTGGGTCAAAGTTGAACTTTTACCTTGAAACATAGTTAAATCTTTATTTTGGGATCCAGTTAAATCGTTATCTGGGGACACAGTTGAATTTGTATGTTTGACCACAGTTAAATCCTGGGGTTGTCTTTTATTTGAGCTCTTTTCTCTGGATAAAACTGAAATTTGAGCTTGTATTTCAGTAGAGTATTTACCTCTGGATAAAACTGAAATTTCATCTTGTATTTCAGTAAAGTATTCTTTGGACAAAAGTGAAATTTCATCTTGTATTTCAGTCCATTTACATTTGGATAAAACTGAAATTTTATCTTGTATTTCAGTAAAGTCTTTATCAAAATTCATAAATGGAAAATTGTCATGTGCTATGCTTGAACATTTATCATCTGACATTGTCAAACTTTTATCTATTGTTACAGATAAACCTTCTTCAGGTGTTGAAAATGTATTGCAAGTTGCAGTTGATCCCATAGCAGTGGTCGAGCCTGATTCAAGTGCAATTGTTGATCCAATACCATGCATTTTAGTTGAAACCATTGATACTGGTTTCACATCATGATCTGTTTCTTGTAGGTGAACATCACCATAATCTTTAGCTTGCATTAAATTTGAGCTGTCACCACCCATTGTGGTTGACTGACAAGGTTTACTTCCAACTGGCAGCAAGGAAAGCATATTGGTCTCTGAGTTAATGCTGGACTGGGAATGAGAACTTTCTGTACCAATATTTCTACTGTCAGGCAAACCAGTGAAAACATCTTTAGTCTTCCTGAAAGGACAATCCTCAGCTTTAATATTGTCCAGTGAACCAGTGTTGTTGGTGCCAACATCTCTGGTCTGCGGCAAACAAGAGTCACCGGTTCCGACAGTTTTAGTTTTGGGCAAACAACAGGAGTTTCCGACGCCAATGTCTTCCGCCTGTAGATCAGCGACACCTGCGGTCAAACTCTCAGAGCAAGATTCAGACATGCTGAAATCTGTGTCGAGAAGCAAGCGGCTGTCACTCTCTTGATTAATTGACTGAGAGCTCCCGTCTGCAGCAAGCATGTCAAGCAGAACTTCTTGTGGCAACGCCTTTTGTCTTCTAAGAACAGAACCCACAGACTGAGTTAGCCTGGCAGTGCTCTCAAACTCATCTATGAGTGCTGTATACAAGACTAAATCTACACAGCTTAAAGCTTTCCCAACCTTTCCTTTCTTGAGGCGTGAAGACTTACTGCCAGTTAAGCTTTCAACTGCTCGTAGAATTAGTAGAGATCTTGTGTCCTCCATGCCTGTATCAAACTCCAACCTTTGCTTTGAAGTTAGGCCTGAACCGAAACTATTGCTGGCCTTCTCCTTTCGGCTGGTGGCTGTCTTGTTGACCAGGTGCTGCCTCTCTCCTCTACTAATGCTTTGATCAGACTGGTCAGTGCTGGTTTCATTGCAAGGATTATAAGCCCAAGAGTTAACCAAGAGTCCCATGAGGGACTCATCACTTGCCAGGGCATTGATCTGTTCCTGGGTAAAGCTGGGTTTAATGCTTCTGGCTGGATGGGTTGAGATTTTGAGAGTCTTCATCCTGCAGTCGAATGAGTCCATAGAGTTCTTGACTGCTTTGGCCGCCACACGATTACTCTGGTAGGGGACTGTGCCATCACTGCTGGACTTGGTCAAGCTGACCAGTGGCGATTCCCTAATGTCACCTAGCTTAAATAAAGGGTCAATGAGTGAAGCTACCTTGCTATTAGCACTGGCTTCCTCTTGGCTCAGCTCCTCGTCTCCATCGCTGTGAGCAAACTCATCGTCTTCTTCATAGCCCTCCATCAAGTGAGCCGGCTCTTCTTCCTCATCTTCATCAATCACCTCCTCTTCTGAATCTGTTGAAGGAGACAGGAAAAAAGAAAACACTGCAACAATTTTTCATACATTTCATTCAAAGAAATTTGGGTTGCACCTTTCAGCCATATTTAGTTTTCTAAAATGTATATTGTAAAAGGTTACTACAATTATAAATATAAGCACAATATTTCTTTCATGATGGTGATTGGAGGGGGGGCAATAGCAAGTTCATTAACTATTAACTGATTCATGACAGAAAGCTACAACAATACAGTCTCAATAACTGCATGACAAATACTTTAATCCAACATGAAAATACCTTCCTAAACTTGAAAACATTAAAGTGATGAAATTCACAGTTTCACTAATAAAAGTTTACATTCCTAAAAGCCACCAATTAGTACAGCATACGCAAAATAACTTTCACTACAACCAAGTGGAGGGGGGCTCGGTGGTCTCTGGCAGCCTGAAGTCAGTATATAAACATGGTACAGCACTGACCACTGGCTCACTTTGGGGCATTCCTTCACTTGCTACTAATGCTACAGCATTGATCATTGGCTCACTGTGGGACTTTCCTTCATTTGCTACTAATGCTACAGCACTGACCACTGGCTCACTTTGGGGCATTCCTTCACTTGCTACTAATGCTACAACATTGATCAGTGGCTCACTTGGGGCCTTCCCTTCACTTGCTACTAATGCTACAGCATTGATCAGTGGCTCACTTGGGGCCTTCCCTTCACTTGCTACTAATGCTACAGCATTGATCAGTGGCTCACTTTGGGGCGTCCCTTCACTTGCTACTAATGCTACAGTATTGATCAGACCTCCAGGCCTGAAATCCTAAAAGGAATTGAGAACCTTTGCAATTTAGTCAATATAGTATAGCTTATAAAATTATCTGGGCTACTGACAATGAAATATTTCCTCCCGGTTACTCATACAAAATGGAAAACGGTGGCCGTGCGTCCTGGGTCCTGGGTTCAAATCCTGGTGCAGGCTAGGATATTTTCCCGGGTCTGGAGTGCGTCCCTGAGTCTACCCAGCTCACCAAATTGACAAGTCCACATCGCCAGGTCGCATCCAACAAGTGTCCAGATATAACAGAGGTCATCATCTCAAACTGCGTGCTCCACACTTATGCACACACTTTCTCTGTCAGCCATTAGACTGTGGAACACACTGGACTAAGCCTCTGTGACCGCTTTCAAATCATCACTGAAGGGTTGGACTAAATACCTCCATTGAAACTCCATCGACTATTTATAACTCTTGTTTGTATGTTATAAAGTATTTTAAGTAGTTAATGCACACTTTTGAGCATTCAAAATCACCCTTAAGTTGTGGACTTTTACCCTCGGGTCTAACAGGGTTTCCACAGTACAATGAAGAAGAAGTTTTAACACAACATGTTTATAGACAATATTGAGGGATAAAAGAACAATCTTTTGAACAATTCAATATCTTATATAATAGCAAAACCCCAAAAGTAATAAGAATAAAAAATACAAAAAAAACAACAACAACCCAAAAGACAAGTTACTCATCAACTTACCAGCAGATAAATAGAATTTACTTTTGGGATTTTCTATTTTGGAGACTTGCTCAGCTAGATCAGTAAAATAGGCCATAACTGGAACATGACTCTGTCAAAAACAAAACAAAAAACACAGCTGAAGATTCCATGAAAGAAGGACACCTTTTCTTTCTGACGGATTTATTTATTTCCCTTGTAAATATCTATCTACATATGAAAAAGTTATACTTTATTTACATTAAACTTTCTTTTAGTTAAACAAACTCACATCTTAGACTTGGTCTACCATTTTATTTAGAAAACAAGCCTGCAAGCTGTAAAATATACTTGTGAACTAAACGTACAGTTCATTAAACTACACAACACAAACTAGTCTCCCTTACAATGGGCATGTTCCTGTCTTTGTGAGCCTTGGATTGCGTAGCCAGGAATTCTGATTCTTTAAAAAGCTTCTCCTTGAGGCCTCCCTTGGACAAGGCAGAGAACAAAGTCTTGCCATGATGAAAGCCCGTTTCCTGCCATAGAATTGATACAATTGTTGTTGTTTTATTTAGATTTATGATCAAAAACATTTATGCACTGATGCATTCAGCCATTTTTGTAGCTGAACAGAGACTCACTTTGTTTTTTTAATCTTTAGGGAACAGCAATATTTTGTTTATTATTCTTCCATCAGCCAGTCTGCAGAGCTGTTTGCTATCTTGCAGTCAAGGCCAGACAAACATATTTACATGTCTTTTTCAGTTGTTCAATACTGCTATATAGTGTGTTGGTAATGGTAGGTTGAGGGGGGAGCAGAGTGTATCTGAGGTCGGTCAGCTCAGGACATTCAAGCAGGAAACGGTCTACAGGTTCTTGTGGGCAGGGGAAACGTCTGCAATTAGGTGGGTGAGTTGGGTTTATTCTATTTAGGTGTGAGTTGAGTGCTATATGTCCTGTTCTCAACTGGAATATAGTGCATTGTTCTTTGTGGGGGAGGACATTTTGTTTATGAAATATCTTTTTCAAACTACAAACACCATACAGCGATATTCTGTACACAAGTAGACAATATAGATATCTCCCAGCTATCATTCATCTTTTCTTTTTCTTCAAAATAAACTATTAAACATCTAAAAAGTGTTTAGTTAACAGTAATATTTGGTAGAGTAAAAAAAAACTGTTGACTTAGACAAAAAAGATGAAACAAATAAACAACAACACTATGATACCAGGTGCCAGATGCAATGTTGGGAAATAATTCAATTATGTATAAACATTTTGACTTAAATGTGTGTTGGAGTAGTAAATATATTACAGTAGGTAAATATATTGAATGTACTATTATAATGTAGAGATCTCAGATAATTTGTTCCTTCATACATTTTAGTTTTCAATGGGAGAAAAAAACTTGTTTTAATTTCGAATTTTAACCCATGCCATTACATCCATCTCAAATGATTAATGTCTGTAGACATATTTAAAACATAATTAAAATTAATCTGAGTATAAGCAAAGTCTAATTGTGTAATAAATCTCCCCTTAGGTCAACATGAACAAAAAGTGGCTCACAACAATGTCGTCAAAGCTTCCAAACTGCATTGTGGCGTATCGATCAATTGGCGGCCTGATGTACTCGCAGTAGTCAGAGTTTTTCACCACTTCCAGCTGTCTCACACAAGACACATAGGCAAGCCTGGACTGTATCTCCGTCATATCTGGCACCTGGAAAAGGCAGACAAAAGAAGCATCTCATTAGAACTAATAAAAAGAAGAAATACCACTAAGCCACTAAATACCACTAAGCCACTAAATAACACTAAGCCACTAAATACCACTAAGCCACTAAATACCACTAAGCCTTGCTATACTACTGTTTCTTTTACCCAACGTTGTTAATAGCATCAACTGTAGGGGGCACGGTGGCCAAGCGGCAGCAGGTTCCACTGGCGTACCGAAAGTTCCGAGTTCGAATCCTGGTGAAGACTCATATTTTTTCCCGGGTCTGACCTTAGTTGGGGTAAGGTAAAGGCGGCCGTGCATGCATTGTGCTGGCCCCACAATCACCTAGTACACCGTGGCCACAGAAACATGGGAACGCTGCTTTACCGGTCGGGTCCTATGATCAATTTGATCCGAAGGGTACTTTACTTTACTTAATCTTCTGCATTTGTTTGTTTTTAATTTTTCACTCTAACACCCTCTTCTGAAGTGATCAAATGTATCCACCAAATCAAAATAAAATAAAATATTATTAATAACTGTACTTATTTATCTGGCTCAGGAAACTTCTGGACTTCATTACAGCTTGCCAATCAATGACTTCATTACAGCTTGCCAAGAAATGACTTCATTACAGCTTGCCAAGAAATGACTTCAATACAGCTTGCCAAGAAATGACTTCATTACAGCTTGCCAATCAATGACTTCATTACAGCTTGCCAAGAAATGACTTCAATACAGCTTGCCAAGAGATGACTTCATTACAGCTTGCCAAGAAATGACTTCATTACAGCTTGCCAAGAAATGACTTCATTACAGCTTGCCAAGAAATGACTTCATTACAGCTTGCCAAGAAATGACTTCATTACAGCTTGCCAAGAAATGACTTCATTACAGCTTGCCAAGAAATGACTTCATTACAGCTTGCCAAGAAATGACTTCATTACAGCTTGCCAAGAAATGACTTCATTACAGCTTGCCAAGAAATGACTTCATTACAGCTTGCCAAGAAATGACTTCATTACAGCTTGCCAAGAAATGACTTCAATACAGCTTGCCAAGAAATGACTTCATTACAGCTTGCCAAGAAATGACTTCATTACAGCTTGCCAAGAAATGAAATCAATACAGCTTGCCAAGAAATGACTTCATTACAACTTGCCAAGAAATGACTTCATTACAGCTTGCCAAGAAATGACTTCATTACAGCTTGCCAAGAAATGACTTCATTACAGCTTGCCAAGAAATGACTTCATTACAGCTTGCCAATCAATGACATCATTACAGCTTGCCAATCAATGACGTCATTACAGCGTGCCAATCAATGACGTCATTACAGCTTGCCAATCAATGACTTCATTACAGCTTGCCAAGAAATGACTTCATTACAGCTTGCCAAGAAATGACTTCATTCCAGCTTGCCAATCAATGACGTCATTACAGCTTGCCAATCAATGACGTCATTACAGCTTGCCAATCAATGACGTCATTACAGCTTGCCAATAAATGACGTCATTACAGCTTGCCAATCAATGACTTCATTACAGCTTGCCAAGGAATGACTTCATAAAAGCTCGCCAAGGAATACATTTTGGGTTGTAGCTCTACCAGGCTATTTTTTTTAAAGCAGCCACACTAAATATGTCCACTCACTCTAACTGGTTTGGCCCATGGATTCCAGCGTTTCCACAGCAACCACCAGCCTGACAAGCAGTCACCATAGTTGGTCAAATCTTTCTCATCCTGGCTCCCAACATCTACAGCAAACACAAACTTGGCGCCAAGGTTGTGCATGACATCAGCTGTTTAGAACCAAAAGCATTTAGTGGCCTTGTCATACAGGAATCTCAAAGCTTTACACAAGTGTACCCTATGATACTCTTTAGGATACCATAAATGAATCATTGAAATACTTTATCTTAAAACTTTCTCAAGTATTGTACTAAACATATTTATTTAGTTACCGTATATACTGGCGTATAGGTTGTACCGGTAGATCGGTCGCACCCTGAGTTTAGGATTATTTTTCTTATATGTTGTGATTGATCGGTGGAAAGGTCACACCCTTACTTTTAGGGAATCACACAGACTTTTTTAACATTAAATTTCTAAAAAATTCATACTTTTTATCCACCTTCATTGGGAAATTTTCTTTAAAAAAATTAGTTTCAATCATGCATAACGTAAACATAAACAGCGCTTCATTAATTTTTATCGACCGATCAACAAAGCCATAAGACATATGGGAAAGTTTTTTAAAGGTATCTGTTTCTTCATCCAAGTCACTGTGACTACTCAAGTTCCTATCCCTAGAGTGGGTCGAGACTAAAAGAAGTCTTTTGAAGTACCCTCTGTAGACTGAGTGGCACCTTAATTATGGAACCTAAACAAACAAGCTAGTTAGACTAAGACATGTTAAGAGACCTTTTTCAACTAGATTTTTAATTCACTACCCAAAGCCCCAAACTCTATGACTGAAACATGGGACCAGTTCGCAATAAGCATGCTAAAATGTTAACCTAAACATAATGGATTGACGTTCTATACAAGTGCCCTAATTACCATTTCCATTGTTTGTAATGATTTCAAAAAAAAAATTAATTAAAAATTAATAAGCGGTGAGTGCTGGCTTTTTATCTCATTCTCTTCGGGACTGGCAATAAGTTGTGATTTATTTCAACTCTTACATACAATTAATTAAGGAAATATGTGAAACTCCATTGACATTTGACGCATTAGTTCTATATAGTTTGAAAGTTTGAATGCCCTGAAATTTATCAATCTTAGTTGTGGAAACATTGCTTAGACATGGCACGGTTTTCTCGGAATGCTAAACACTGCCTACCCGGCATACCCATAGGTCCTAAATAAAATGCAACTTAAGCTACTAGTAGGCAAACTTATACCTATATTATAGGTCTAGATAGGCTTTTACACATTTACGATTCTTTCCATATTGTAAAATGCCACCATAGGCTTACACTACACTTCGGCAACACAAAATCAGTCCAAAAGTTGAAAAAGAAAAGGGTGTGAGGGTCTGAAAATCTAAAATATTTGTCCATTTCAATTTCAATTAAATAAAGATATTATATTTAGGCCTACACTTATGAAAGTTTTCTTAATGTAAAATGTAGGCCTTAGGCAAAAGCCTAATAATTCTACATCACAACAACCACTGATACGGGGGTGATAGTTGCAACGTAATGACAGAGTTGTGATGTTATTCAGGCTTTTTCAAAACTATGTTCAGTGTATAGGTCGCGCCCCCTAATTTTTATCAAAATTTGAAGTAAAAAAAAAGTGCGACCGTCTTTACGCTGGTATATATGGTATATGTAAACAATTAAACTAGATCTAATTTTTAATAAGAGAATACAAAAAAAAATAAGAAAAATTGTAAGAAAAAAAAGAAATCCTATTTACATAAAAGAAAGTTTAAAAAAACATAGAAAGAAAAGCAATTCAAACAAAGCAATAACATGAGAGCTTATGTAAAAGAGCTTTAAAAACTGGAGTTGAATAGAAATAAGTAAAGTCTAGTAAAGGTTAAAGTATAGCATTGAGCTGGAAATCAAAGAGTGAAAGAGCTTGGCATGGTGGACAATGTGGATAATTGAATAAATACATGTGGATGCACTAAGCTAGCATATTTTCCAAAGAGGTGGTGAATGACAACCTAAGTGTAGTATGTGCTATGTAGCCTTTTGCTTTTGTTACATCCACAAACTGAACTAAAACTCTACTGACTACATGATGAGCTCGCTAAAGCTCTATACAAGTTTTATTGCTAATTAATTTAATTCTTTTAAAAAAGAAACTCTATTAAGCAATTAATTAGAAACAATAATGACAAAAAAAAAATTAATTATAAAAAAAGGTTTAAGACACTCAAGCAAAAACAGTTTAATTGATAACAAAACTAGAAAGCCATGCAGAATATAACTATGCTAAGTTATTTAGTCATTAATGATTTAATCTTATATGATTACTTAAATTGTTTTACTTGTTTATTAACTTGCAGTAATTAATTCTTCTTTAAATTTAAAAGTAAATGACTTTAAAAAAAAAATTATTAGATTTTTAGAATTGTTTATAATAAGTCAAATATCAGAATATATACTTATTAAATAGATTTTTTTAAATGGTATCTGTTCCAATACACTAAGTTCAGAAGCATGAAGTACGCTGGCTGGAATGGCAAGGAGATTAAACTTTAGGACAGACCCTACCTGGGACGTTATTGATATAAGCGCCATCCAGCAGTAAGTGGCCATCGTTTGGGTCACAGAGTGGTGGAAGGTAAGGATGGAAGGACATGCTGGCCCGAACATAGCGCCACAGACTTCCTGGCTCAGAAAAATAGAGGAGAAAGGGGGGGGGGAGGGGGAGACGCAACAAGGACAAGGCTGTTAGTTTCACTATGCAGGCGGTTAAGGTGAAGACAATGATATGACAGTGCCGGCGGAGTTAGAGAGAGAGAGGGGGGGTGGTGGCTCTACCTGGGAGGTTGTTGACGTAGCCTCCGTCCAGCAGGAGGTGGCCGTCCAAGGGGTCGCAGAGCGGCGGCAGGTAACCGGACAGGGACATGCTGGCTCTCACGTACCTCCATACACTTCCTGTGACCAGGTTGGGTGTGGAAATAGATCATGTGCACATATAGCCACACAGTGTGGATGTAACAAAACAAATATATTATACACAAAGTAAACAACCAAACAACCTTGGACCATTTCTTGGAACTTGTCAGGCCATAAAACAAAACAAATATATTATACACAAAGTAAACAACCAAACAACCTTGGACCATTTCTTGGAACTTGTCAGGCCATAAAACAAAACAAATATATTATACACAAAGTAAACAACCAAACAACCTTGGACCATTTCTTGGAACTTGTCAGGCCATAAAACAAAACAAATATATTATACACAAAGTAAACAACCAAACAACCTTGGACCATTTCTTGGAACTTGTCAGGCCATAAAACAAAACAAATATATTATACACAAAGTAAACAACCAAACAACCTTGGACCATTTCTTGGAACTTGTCAGGCCATAGTTTATAATTCTATGTGCCAACTACAATATTTTAAACAAGTGAAGGAAGTTCTCCATTGCCTGCTTTCAATAAAGTGTTAACAATTATAGCCAATACTATAATGAAATGGAATACTGGATAAATGAATTCAACATTTTAATCTGAAATTTATATCATATTAAATTAACTGAACATTCCAATAGTATTCACTAAGAAGGAAATTAAATAATAGAACATGTTGTATCATGAAAATAATGAATAAGCTTGTATAGATATAACAATGAAGTGAATTGATATAAAAAGTGTTTAATCAAAGTGTAAGATCTATGTATTTAACAGTGAGGTCTCTATAACTGACATCACAGTTTGACAAACTTTTTCCATCAAATATGTTAGAGCCAATGAATTAGCTTCTGGGTAAAACTGAGTAAGTAGGTCAAATTATACATTGAAACAACCATGGCTCTTGTATATCCAGAATGAATTGTTGTATGCCTTTATGTCTTAGAGGACCAGAACTGTCCCAGTCAAAAATGTGTATGCCCTGGTTGAATTGCTTTATGCCCTGGCTGGCTAAGTTTATGTTCCAGCTAAATTTTTGTATGACCTGACTGATTAAGCTATGTCCCAGCTAAATATTTGTATGCTCAAGCTGACTAGCAATTTGTCTTGGTTGAATTGCTTTATGCCCTGGCTGACAAAGTTTATGTCCTAGCTAAATATGTGTATGCCCTGGCTGACTAGCAATTTGTCTTGGTTGAATTGCTTTATGCCCTGGCTGACTAAGTTTATGTCTCAGCTAAATATGTGTACACCCTGACTGACTGGCAATTTGTCCTGGTTGAATTGCTTTAAGCCCTGGCTGGCTAAGTTTATGTCCCAGCTAAATATGTGTATGCCCTGGCTGACTAGCAATTTGTCCTGGTTGAATTGCTTTATTCCCTGGCTGGCTAAGTTTATGTTCTACCTGACTTGAAAGATTGTGTGGCTAGGTAATACTCTATGTATAATATATTACCTGTGATCAGCCAGCTAACCAAGACTTAGCATGTATTCATGTCTGTAACTAAATGACAAAGATATTCTTTTAATTTGTCTTTCTGTATTTACCTAAAGAATGCACTCTCATGCTGGAGTTGGAAATGTTGGTTGTGATACAGAAATATGGAATCCACAAGTCTTCAATCTGGCGGTCATGGAATACAGTCTCAATGGATTCATTAAATGCCCAACCTGAAAAGATTAACAGACATATTCATATTAAAAATTCTTTAAAGGATGCTTTTCAAAGTAATATGAAGTAGAAGCTGGGTGCTGAGCACATAACATGTGAGGGCTTGATATAAACTATTGGCAGATGTTATTGTTTTATGTTATAGAGGTAGTGATTGAAAAAAAAAAGAAGAAAAAAGAAAGTAGATGAAAACTAATGACGTCAAATAAAAAGAATACATCTTCATAGATTTATGTTGATGGGCATAAGATTAGAATACATGTTAATTATGAAGCAAACATAAATTTATAATCAAATATAATATTTTAAAATATGTGTTAACAAACTTGATCAATAACAAAAGACCTTTAAAATAAAAAAAAACAAGAGTCCAGGAGATAACTGTTAGTCCAGAAGTGTGTTTAGAAGAAGTTACAGACAAAAAACTTGTGGAAAGAATTTTAATTGTGAAGAAAATGTAAATATGTCGAGATTTTTAATAACTCAGAAACAACTGTTTTAAAACAGGGCAACTTTGTATTGACATAAGAATGAATGTACACTTCAAAACTGAAGCTTGTGTTCTTCTATAATTGAAATATCTTTTTTGAACAGTCTAA
Source organism: Anisus vortex (assembly GCA_949126835.1). Lineage (NCBI taxonomy): Eukaryota > Metazoa > Mollusca > Gastropoda > Planorbidae > Anisus > Anisus vortex. The sequence continues at coordinate 20,327,500 of OX421501.1, read as the reverse complement.
TTAACTGGCAATATTGGCGTTGGATTGGACACACCCTACGGAAACCTCCACAGGACAGGCTCTGCAATGGAACCCTCAGGGAGAAAGATGGGTTGGTCGCCCGACAACCTTTCATGGAGTGAACTAAAAAAGGCTGCCCAGAATCAAGTGCGCTGGAGAGCTGTTGCGGAGGCCCTATGTTCCACAAGGAACCAAAGGAACAAAGTCAAGTAAGTCAATTAACTGTATTAGTAGGAGATCTGTGTGTACTTGTACAAATGTATGAAGTTCTGTGACAAGATGGTAGGACCAGTGTGTACTTGTACAAATGTATGAAGTTCTGTGACAAGATGGTAGGACAAGTGTGTATTTGTACAAATGTATGAAGTTCTGTGACAAGATGGTAGGACCAGTGTGTACTTGTACACATGTATGAAGTTCTGTGACAAGATGGTAGGACCAGTGTGTACTTGTACAAATGTATGAAGTTCTGTGACAAGATGGTAGGACCAGTGTGTACTTGTACACATGTATGAAGTTCTGTGACAAGATGGTAGGATCAGTATGTACTTGTACAAATGTATGAAGTTCTATGACAAGACTCACCAGTAAACATTGATGTAACAGGATAAGTCAGATCCCAGATTTTTTTCCACAGAGAAGCCATGCCCTAGAAACAATGTAGGAATATTTATACACAGCTGACATTTAAACTCATTTGTGATGCAACCCCACGGAATGGTACTGAAGTCGGCAAAATAGGATATTTAGTTTTAGGTATTGAATTAAAGCTAATTCATTTATCTACATGTTGGTAAAAAAATCTTTAAAATCCATTAATTAGTTCAAAAGTTATTCAAAATTACATAAGTAAAGGTAAGAGAAGTCTTTTTGGAGAAAAATGAAAAAGAAAACGGTACCGATTTTTTAAAATTTAGCATTGCAACATATAAATAACTATTTCCAGGACATACAAATATTGACTAATCGTCATGAAATCTAACAAACATAATGATAATGAATTAATACACCAGCTGTTAAAGATTTAAGTTATATTTGTTCTATTTTTTAACAATTTAATGTTTAGACGACATTTTGCGTGATTTTAGACAAAAGTTGCATAAAAACAAATTTTTAAGTAATTTATAAAAATAATTTTTGCTTGAAAATTTCACAGCTATAAGTTAAGGCATTCAACATTACAAATCAATAATAATCTAAAAAATGACTTAGGACCCTTTTCTTCACATTTTTTGCATTTATTGAAAAATCAGTTTTATTGACTTCCGTACCGGTTCCTCGGGTTGTGTCACATTTATGGTACTCTACCTTATTATTGTCATTATAATTGTTTTATTTTTTATATTAATTATGAAATAATTTGTTTTAAAAAGTCATTGTTTTATTTGTATTTAATTGGTAATTGCTTCATTTATATATTTTAAATTAGCTATGGTTTTCTTTTTTAGAAGTAATTGTTTCATTTATGTTTTTTAGTAGCAATAGTTTCATTGACGTTTTTTAATTAGTAATTGTTTCATTTATGTTTTCTAGTAGCAATAGTTTCATTTATGTTTTTTTATTAGTAATTGCCTCATTTTTGTTTTCAACTCTTTCAGGACAAAAGTCGACAAACATATATACTACGGCCTGAAAGTAGGAGTAAACTTAAGTCAACATCTAGGGGTAGCTATTCTTTTATTTAGCGAGGCAACTAGCAGAGATGGTACAGCTTTGATTTGTCACAGTTCTAAGGATTACTGTAGTCTAGGAAACTGCTTGGCGTGCTGTATATCAGTCTAAGAAGATGCTTAATTTAATAGGTTACAGAGTCAAATGACCTTGCCTCATACATGCTTTAGATATTGTAATTGTTTCATTTTATTGAAACAAAATGAAAGGGGCATGTTTTCTAGCTGCAGTAAGTCAGATTCAATTATGAAGAGCTCAGGTTTGAATTCAGGTTAAAAACATTAGAATTTTGTTCTGAAGGAGTTCACTCCCTTTGAGTCAGTCCAGGTCTGATGGGTACATAACATTATAGAGGGAAAAGTGAGGAATGTCTGGACAAGTGTGCTGATCATGCCCTTTGAATTACATGGCCCTCCCCCTAAAAACATATTAAAAACAGAATTACTAGTCCCTAAAGACCAACATTGTCACAATGGAAACTAGACTTTACTTAAAACCAATTTAAATGCAAAATGAAAGGAACATAAACCTTAAAATAGAATCTCACACATTTCAATACTTAAATATTTGTGCTCATCCTAGTACTATCATAGTTTTTCAAAACAATAAACATTAATTATAAACAAAACTGTTTAAAAAAAATAATCTTACAATTGACCATTCCCTGGCACGCTGAGTGAAACGAACATAATTTCTCTCCTCAGCCCACAGGGCGCCTATGAAGGCCCCCATGCTGGTGCCTCCCACCATATCAATAGGGATGCCTTCTTCTTGCATGGCTTTGATCATGCCCACATGAGCCAGACCCCTGAAATAAGCACAACTTTCTTCAATAAATAAATAAAAATTCACAAAAAAACAAACAATACAACCCTTTAATAAAACCATCTCATTAGATAAGAACTTTTAAAAACCTTTTTTTTTTCTTGAATGAGATATTTTTAAAATCTTAATTTCTGTTTCTCCCCATTTTGTAATAGTAAAGTAAAGTATCCCTTCTGACCAAATTGATCCATAGGGCCGGTGAGGCAGCATTCACCCGTTTCTGTGACTACAGTATACTAGGGAATTGTGTGGCCATCACTATGCACAGCCGCCTTTACTTTACCCCAACTAAGGTCAGGTACCCATCAGAGCTGGGGTGGACTCTGGGTCACCCTCCAGTCCCGGGAAAAATCCTAGTCTTCGCCAGGATTTGAACCCAGGACCTTAGGTACGCCAGCCGAACGCACTCCCTCACGGCCACTGTGCCCCATCCCATGTTGTGTTACTATTCTTGGCCCTGCCATACTTAAAAGCATGATGATGCTGTCCCAGTCAAAATGTATCGGACATAGAAGGTCCATACATAATGATGACAATGAAGTAGATTGTCTTCTATGTATTTCAAGAAACTCTTTCTATACATTAAAAAAAATTATTTCACATCTGTGCAGAATCTTCTTTATCACAAGGAAATTATATTGAAAGTAGAGAAATTCTATTACAAGATCAAATTTCTGATTATTTTGGCTCAAGGAAACAATACAACGAAAGGAATTAATTTGAAAAAAAAATTCTCATTGAAGAGCTAAAATAAGACTTGTATATAATCAAAATGCAATAAACATAATTACATAAACCAGTGTGAAAACTGCTGGCAAAGTTTCTATACCTGGCACCACCTCCACCCAGCACAAGACCCACTGATGTGCCAGTTAAGAATCTGGCCAGACGTGAAAAATCGGCCATTCTGTCTGGCTCTGTCTTGAAAAGACGTTCATACAGCTCCAACTGGGGAACAGAAATAACAAATACTCAATTCTAGTTGCAACAGAAAAAATGTATAGTTATAAAAAAAACACATTTCTGGTCAGAACAAAAATGAAGAAAAAAAAAAAGAAAACATTGACTTACAGTTTTGGCAGGAGATTTAGATCTCAGAACACGTTTAGGGCAGCGTATGTGATGATGGGAAGATAACCAACCCCTAACATTCAACCATTCCGCTGTATTCTTAGGCGATTCAGTATCTTCTTTGTGCAGCAGGATCAACTCTTTCTGGGCACGAACAGCTATACTCTCTAGCTCCTTTTCTATCTAAATAAACATATCAGGTTACAAGTAAGTTTTAGTTTACACACAAAGATTCTGCTCTTCATTTTGTGGAAACCATATATTAAAATTTATATAAGATAAGATTTCTTTATTGATCCAAAAAGGAAATGTGGTTTGATTACATTGCAGTGTTACAAGAACACAAGCACAACACACACACACACACTAGTCATCTTCAAATCTGCAAATACGCATCTGGCTCAGATTATGCTTTAGTCAGGAGCAGCATTGATATAGTCTCACAGAATGAGTAACAATTTGAGTAGTTAAAGAGGTAACCCCTCGATGATGACCACAATTTTCGACACGTCAAATTATTTCAAGTTTTATACTAAAATTAAATTGTTAGCAATAGAAGTTGTAACTACAACAACTCGACTGCGTCCTTAAATGTCCATTTAAGAAAATCCTTAACTTTACATATTTGCTACCATACAATAACTATACAAGTGAAGCATTAACAAAAAGAGATTACAGGATTAGGTAAATTATAGGTCAATGGGATCTGCTTGCCGATACTTTGTATTCTTTGGAGAGCCAAATATTATTTCATGGACACAAAATTATTGTTAATTTTTTAAAATTATCTTTTTTAAAATTAAGTCACGCCAAACGTACATTTTTAAAACTGAAAGAAAGAATTAAAATACTCTAAGATCTATATATAATAGAATAATTTTGGCTTATACAACTGGAGCCAAACAGGAACAAGAATCTCATGTATCCCAAGATCCCTAGAAGAGCCACATTAACCCACTGCTGAGTTATTACATTTTTATATTACTTAAACTACAAAAAGTTAATATATGTACTAATGCCACTTGTTTCTTTGTTGTTAAAATAGCACTCACAAACAAAGTCACTAGAAATATTCAACTCAACAACAAAGATGAATGCATCTGTAAACAAAAAAAATATGAAATGTTATTACTGGGCCAATGGTGGGTTCCTTGTGTGCCAGGCCAACAATGAGGATGCAGTCAGCCTGCTTGAGACAGTGCTTGCTCCACTTGGTCAGCTGATAGTCACACTGGTACAGACACATGCGATGAATGTCTTCCTGCTGGCTCAGCCAGTTGAACAAGCTAAACTCATTCACGCTGTCACACACAAAAGAGCAGGTTAACACATAGAGAGGATTTTCACTTGAGAAAAAGCTGGAGGTCTGGCCAGTTATTAAATCCCATTTTTTTTTCTGCTTTTGCATGAGATTTATTTAATACAAAATAGCATTCTTCTTATATCTATGTAAGATTGGGCAGGATCCTTGCTTTAAAATCATTTCAAAATTTCCAAACTTTTCCCCAACTTTAAACAAATTTACAATCTTTCCCAAACCTTGGTGGGTTTTCCCAAACTTAAAAAAAATCAAGTACATTTATCCAAACTTTCCCAACCCTGTTCGGGTATAAATGAATTCAAAATGTCTCTTGTAGAATAAAACACAATTTGCTCACAAAATAAATATTTAAAAAAATGTTTGATAACTATTAGATTAGATGGGGCTTGGTAGAACATCTTAAAAATGCTATGCATCATGAAGAAAACATGAAGTTTACATACATTTTCTCTTTTTATGGGGTGGGGTAAAAGTTATTAAAAATAGTAAGTATTAACAAGGAAGCATGGAGTAAATCAACACTATAACAACTCACCTATCTAGTGCTGCTTCTCCAAGCCTGGCTTTAACAATATCTGGTGTCAGCCTGACTGTTGGCCCTGTATAGAAGCAAATTGTAGAAACAAAAAATGATATTAAAAAATGCCTTTGATTTGGATGTGCACTTTTCTTTCCTCATTTTTTTTTTCAAACAATTGAAACAAACAGAAAACAACAAAGTTAGAGTAGCCTAAACGAATTAGAATTTCTCTATTGTAAAAAGTTATCTTCATTACAAAATATTAGGAAAGTGATTGTTAGATGTTGTGTTAGTTTGGGGAGAATGAAGTGATTATCAGATGTTGTGTTAGTTTGGGGATAATGAAGTGATTGTCAGATGTTGTGTTAGTTTGGGGAGAAAGAAGTGATTGTCAGATGTTGTGGTAGTTTGGGGAGAATGAAGTGATTGTCAGATGTTGTGTTAGTTTGGGGAGAATGTTTGCCTTGTACATTTGTTTAAAATTTAACATTTATAATTTGAAAGTGCCATGTTCTAATTTAAGGAAACCATTCAGTGCAACAGAAATATTTTTTTTATAAGATTTAATTCAAGCTTGAAGTATAGTGTTCTGCTGGTCTATCAATTTTACCTTCATTTTGCACACTACAATTAGTAAAATGTGTTATAAACAGAACTTATCCAATACAGACAGACAAGGAAGCTGTGAGAGACTATAGAGTGACTGTAACTCACCAATAGTCAGTAAAGCATGTTGCAGCTCCAATGCAAAATTGGTTGTTGGAACATCTTCAGTCACTGGCACTATTGCAATTGTAGACAAGTTGGCAACGGTAGTTCTTTCAATTTTAGTATAGGCATCTGATTGAAAAATAAAGAGGAAACTGTAGCCAAGTATAGATTTTAGATGGCTGCGGCTATTTGGACCTGGGTCCCTTTAGCATGAAATGGCTACGTGGACCCAGCTTCAGTCGGAATTCATTAGAACTCATAAAAAACATTACAAAACAGGAGGAAAAGCACAGTATAAAAATGTAAGTGTGATTAATAATTTATATAATTATTTATGATTTATATCATAAGAAGTAAGATGAAAGTAAGTAAGGTATATTTTTTAGAAACAAATCTTTAACAGCCTGCAATAATGTTGAGAAAAAAAACAATAATGAAAACATTTTGAAACATTTCCAAATAAAGGGACAGAAGTAGCTCTCATATTGATTGCCAACTACAGCTAGTCAACTGAATCTAGCTACTATTTTCCTGTTCCACATAACATGCCAACTAAGTCTAGCGACCACATAATCTGACACCTAAACCTGGTTAGCAAAGCAAACAACACTGATCTATATAAAGAATGGCTAGAGCCTCCTTAATAAATTTATTAGTGCAAAATGAGGTTGCAGAGATTATTTTGCACTCCTCCATCAATGATCAATATAAAAAGTGAAACAAACATTTTTGTAAAGCCTTGTCAGGTGTAGATTTGAGAATAGAAATACTTGAATAGGATGGAATCTCATCTAATACATCAAATGCAAAAGCAATGTGTTGCCTTGAAAACAATGAAGCTGATGCCTCATAAAAAAAAAAAGTACTAATATGTATGTTAAATAAACATTTTGTCCTCACCACTTTCCCGTGAGATTGATGTTTGAAGGGACATGGTGTTCCTCTGTTGCAGATTGCCCAGGATGCTAGTTCCCAGGAGGTGTATCAGCCTGGCCACCACCTGGGGATAGCGCAGCTTAATCAGGTTAAGCAGCTCTGCTGGTATCTTCGCCAACTCTGTGTCTCTGAAATACAAAGAGATACACAATCAATATGTGTCAATATTGAAAAGATACATTCATATGTAAAATAACTCTATTTTGGAAAGCAATTGGCTATAGCATTTGGCATTGTAAGAGATGAAAGTCTGTAGAGAAACAAAAAGGGTTTGAATGAGCTTGTATTATTTTGTACTCACCTTATAGCAAGAACTGTGGTGGCCAAATGATGCTGAGTGAGAACTTCAACTATCAATGAGCTTGTATTATTTTGTCCTCACCTCAACTATCAATGAGCTTGTATTATTTTGTCCTCACCTCAACTATCAATGAGCTTGTATTATTTTGTCCTCACCTCAACTATCAATGAGCTTGTATTATTTTGTCCTCACCTCAACTATCAATGAGCTTGTATTATTTTGTCCTCACCTCAACTATCAATGAGCTTGTATTATTTTGTCCTCACCTCAACTATCAATGAGCTTGTATTATTTTGTCCTCACCTCAACTATCAATGAGCTTGTATTATTTTGTCCTCACCTTATAGCAAGTACTGTGGTGGCCCTCTCATGCTGAGTGAGAACTTCAACTATCAATGAGCTTATATTATTTTGTCCTCACCTCAACTATCAATGAGCTTGTATTATTTTGTCCTCACCTCAACTATCAATGAGCTTGTATTATTTTGTCCTCACCTCAACTATCAATGAGCTTGTATTATTTTGTCCTCACCTCAACTATCAATGAGCTTGTATTATTTTGTCCTCACCTCAACTATCAATGAGCTTGTATTATTTTGTCCTCACCTCAACTATCAATGAGCTTGTATTATTTTGTCCTCACCTCAACTATCAATGAGCTTGTATTATTTTGTCCTCACCTTATAGCAAGTACTGTGGTGGCTCGCTCATGCTGAGTGAGAACCTCAACTATCCCGACCAACTCTCCGCGACCAAATTCGTTGACCAGTTCTTTCTTGCCACCGACCAGCGTGATGACCGATCTCAAGCGACCAGTTAGGACAATGAAAATGCTGTCACTTGAATCTCCTTGCCTGGGGGAAAAAAAGACATTATTATTCATATCAATGACCTAGTAAGTTGTGAGCAATATTTCAAAAACTGTGCTAAATAAAAAGTAGAACAAAATTATAACATCTCATAAGGTTATTGTAAATTACTTTCATTAATAGTATTCAAGTGTTTTTTTTTCTTCCAGAGAACTGTTATAAAGGCCTACAGCATTAAGGGGATTATTTAACCAGTACCACTCCGGGCCACTTTGATTTTCTCAACAGATCATGGGTAGCTAGCTACATTTACTAGGATTTGGATCTGAGATGTTTGACAATACAATTCTTGGACTCCTCTAAATCAAAGTTTTGTAACATACATTGTATTTATTATAGTTGTTTGTTGACTATAGTTGATTCTTACTTTATCATCAAGTGAACTATAATTACTAGTAAAGTCAAGAATACAAATTGTGAATTAAGGGGGTGGCTGATGGAGCTTCTCTGTTCAGAAAATTAAGACTTTAGTGGAGGTGATTTACTAATAGGATCTGAGGGTAGTTGTGAAAGGCCCTTTGGTTAAAGGCTGACAGCAAAGTTATTCTACTTGGAATTATGCAACTTTATTCTATGTTACAACCACAATGAATCCTGGTGAATGATAGATTATGTTACAACAACATTGAATCCTGGTGAATGATAGAACATGTTACAACTACATTGAATCCTGGTGAATGATAGAACATGTTACAACAACATTGAATCCTGATGAATGATAGAACATGTTACAACAACATTGAATCCTGATGAATGATAGAACATGTTACAACAACATTGAATCCTGGTGAATGATAGAACATGTTACAACAACATTGAATCCTGGTGAATGACAGAACATGTTACAACAACATTGAATCCTGGTGAATGATAGAACATGTTACAACAACATTGAATCCTGGTGAATGATAGAACATGTTACACCAACATTGAATCCTGGTGAATGACAGAACATGTTACAACAACATTGAATCCTGGTGAATGATAGAACATGTTACACCAACATTGAATCCTGGTGAATGATAGAACATGTTACACCAACATTGAATCATGGTGAATGACAGAACATGTTACACCAACATTGAATCCTGGTGAATGATAGAACATGTTACACCAACATTGAATCCTGGTGAATGACAGAACATGTTACAACAACATTGAATCCTGGTGAATGATAGAACATGTTACACCAACATTGAATCCTGGTGAATGACAGAACATGTTACAACAACATTGAATCCTGGTGAATGATAGAACATGTTACACCAACATTGAATCCTGGTGAATGACAGAACATGTTACAACAACATTGAATCCTGATGAATGATAGAACATGTTACACCAACATTGAATCCTGGTGAATGACAGAACATGTCACAACAACATTGAATCCTGGTGAATGATAGAACATGTTACACCAACATTGAATCCTGGTGAATGATAGAACATGTTACACCAACATTGAATCCTGGTGAATGACAGAACATGTTACAACAACATTGAATCCTGGTGAATGATAGAACATGTTACAACAACATTGAATCCTGGTGAATGATAGAACATGTTACAACAACATTGAATCCTGGTGAATGATAGAACATGTTACAACAACATTGAATCCTGGTGAATGACAGAACATGTTACAACAACATTGAATCCTGATGAATGATAGAACATGTTACAACAACATTGAATCCTGGTGAATGATAGAACATGTTACAACAACATTGAATCCTGGTGAATGATAGAACATGTTACAACAACATTGAATCCTGGTGAATGATAGAACATGTTACAACAACATTGAATCCTGGTGAATGATAGAACATGTTACACCAACATTGAATCCTGGTGAATGACAGAACATGTTACAACAACATTGAATCCTGGTGAATGATAGAACATGTTACAACAACATTGAATCCTGGTGAATGATAGAACATGTTACAACAACATTGAATCCTGGTGAATGATAGAACATGTTACAACAACATTGAATCCTGGTGAATGACAGAACATGTTACAACAACATTGAATCCTGGTGAATGACAGAACATGTTACAACAACATTGAATCCTGATGAATGATAGAACATGTTACACCAACATTGAATCCTGGTGAATGATAGAACATGTTACAACAACATTGAATCCTGGTGAATGACAGAACATGTTACAACAACATTGAATCCTGGTGAATGACAGAACATGTTACAACAACATTGAATCCTGATGAATGATAGAACATGTTACAACAACATTGAATCCTGGTGAATGATAGAACATGTTACAACAACATTGAATCCTGGTGAATGATAGAACATGTTACAACAACATTGAATCCTGGTGAATGATAGAACATGTTACAACAACATTGAATCCTGGTGAATGATAGAACATGTTACAACAACATTGAATCCTGGTGAATGATAGAACATGTTACAACAACATTGAATCCTGGTGAATGATAGAACATGTTACAACAATATTGAATCCTGGTGAATGACAGAACATGTTACAACAACATTGAATCCTGGTGAATGACAGAACATGTTACAACAACATTGAATCCTGGTGAATGATAGAACATGTTACAACAACATTGAATCCTGGTGAATGATAGAACATGTTACAACAACATTGAATCCTGGTGAATGATAGAACATGTTACAACAACATTGAATCCTGGTGAATGATAGAACATGTTACAACAACATTGAATCCTGATGAATGATAGAACATGTTACAACAACATTGAATCCTGGTGAATGATAGAACATGTTACAACAACATTGAATCCTGGTGAATGATAGAACATGTTACAACAACATTGAATCCTGATAATGATAGAACATGTTACAACAACATTGAATCCTGGTGAATGATAGAACATGTTACAACAACATTGAATCCTGGTGAATGATAGAACATGTTACAACAACATTGAATCCTGGTGAATGATAGAACATGTTACAACAACATTGAATCCTGGTGAATGACAGAACATGTTACAACAACATTGAATCCTGATGAATGATAGAACATGTTACAACAACATTGAATCCTGATGAATGATAGAACATGTTACAACAACATTGAATCCTGGTGAATGATAGAACATGTTACAACAACATTGAATCCTGATGAATGATAGAACATGTTACAACAACATTGAATCCTGATGAATGATAGAACATGTTACAACAACATTGAATCCCGGTGAATGAAAGAACATGTTACAACAACATTGAATCCTGGTGAATGATAGAACATGTTACAACAACATTGAATCCTGATGAATGATAGAACATGTTACAACAACATTGAATCCTGATGAATGATAGAACATGTTACAACAACATTGAATCCTGATGAATGATAGAACATGTTACAACAACATTGAATCCTGATGAATGATAGAACATGTTACAACAACATTGAATCCTGATGAATGATAGAACATGTTACAACAACATTGAATCCTGGTGAATGATAGAACATGTTACAACAACATTGAATCCTGATGAATGACAGAACATGTTACAACAACATTGAATCCTGGTGAATGACAGAACATGTTACAACAACATTGAATCCTGGTGAATGATAGAACATGTTACAACAACATTGAATCCTGGTGAATGACAGAACATGTTACACCAACATTGAATCCTGGTGAATGACAGAACATGTTACAACAACATTGAATCCTGATGAATGATAGAACATGTTACACCAACATTGAATCCTGGTGAATGACAGAACATGTCACAACAACATTGAATCCTGGTGAATGATAGAACATGTTACACCAACATTGAATCCTGGTGAATGATAGAACATGTTACACCAACATTGAATCCTGGTGAATGACAGAACATGTTACAACAACATTGAATCCTGGTGAATGATAGAACATGTTACAACAACATTGAATCCTGGTGAATGATAGAACATGTTACAACAACATTGAATCCTGGTGAATGATAGAACATGTTACAACAACATTGAATCCTGGTGAATGACAGAACATGTTACAACAACATTGAATCCTGATGAATGATAGAACATGTTACAACAACATTGAATCCTGGTGAATGATAGAACATGTTACAACAACATTGAATCCTGGTGAATGATAGAACATGTTACAACAACATTGAATCCTGGTGAATGATAGAACATGTTACAACAACATTGAATCCTGGTGAATGATAGAACATGTTACACCAACATTGAATCCTGGTGAATGACAGAACATGTTACAACAACATTGAATCCTGGTGAATGATAGAACATGTTACAACAACATTGAATCCTGGTGAATGATAGAACATGTTACAACAACATTGAATCCTGGTGAATGATAGAACATGTTACAACAACATTGAATCCTGGTGAATGACAGAACATGTTACAACAACATTGAATCCTGGTGAATGACAGAACATGTTACAACAACATTGAATCCTGATGAATGATAGAACATGTTACACCAACATTGAATCCTGGTGAATGATAGAACATGTTACAACAACATTGAATCCTGGTGAATGACAGAACATGTTACAACAACATTGAATCCTGGTGAATGACAGAACATGTTACAACAACATTGAATCCTGATGAATGATAGAACATGTTACAACAACATTGAATCCTGGTGAATGATAGAACATGTTACAACAACATTGAATCCTGGTGAATGATAGAACATGTTACAACAACATTGAATCCTGGTGAATGATAGAACATGTTACAACAACATTGAATCCTGGTGAATGATAGAACATGTTACAACAACATTGAATCCTGGTGAATGATAGAACATGTTACAACAACATTGAATCCTGGTGAATGATAGAACATGTTACAACAATATTGAATCCTGGTGAATGACAGAACATGTTACAACAACATTGAATCCTGGTGAATGACAGAACATGTTACAACAACATTGAATCCTGGTGAATGATAGAACATGTTACAACAACATTGAATCCTGGTGAATGATAGAACATGTTACAACAACATTGAATCCTGGTGAATGATAGAACATGTTACAACAACATTGAATCCTGGTGAATGATAGAACATGTTACAACAACATTGAATCCTGATGAATGATAGAACATGTTACAACAACATTGAATCCTGGTGAATGATAGAACATGTTACAACAACATTGAATCCTGGTGAATGATAGAACATGTTACAACAACATTGAATCCTGATAATGATAGAACATGTTACAACAACATTGAATCCTGGTGAATGATAGAACATGTTACAACAACATTGAATCCTGGTGAATGATAGAACATGTTACAACAACATTGAATCCTGGTGAATGATAGAACATGTTACAACAACATTGAATCCTGGTGAATGACAGAACATGTTACAACAACATTGAATCCTGATGAATGATAGAACATGTTACAACAACATTGAATCCTGATGAATGATAGAACATGTTACAACAACATTGAATCCTGGTGAATGATAGAACATGTTACAACAACATTGAATCCTGATGAATGATAGAACATGTTACAACAACATTGAATCCTGATGAATGATAGAACATGTTACAACAACATTGAATCCCGGTGAATGAAAGAACATGTTACAACAACATTGAATCCTGGTGAATGATAGAACATGTTACAACAACATTGAATCCTGATGAATGATAGAACATGTTACAACAACATTGAATCCTGATGAATGATAGAACATGTTACAACAACATTGAATCCTGATGAATGATAGAACATGTTACAACAACATTGAATCCTGATGAATGATAGAACATGTTACAACAACATTGAATCCTGATGAATGATAGAACATGTTACAACAACATTGAATCCTGGTGAATGATAGAACATGTTACAACAACATTGAATCCTGATGAATGACAGAACATGTTACAACAACATTGAATCCTGGTGAATGACAGAACATGTTACAACAACATTGAATCCTGGTGAATGATAGAACATGTTACAACAACATTGAATCCTGGTGAATGACAGAACATGTTACAACAAAATTGAATCCTGATGAATGATAGAACATGTTACAACAACATTGAATCCTGGTGAATGATAGAACATGTTACAACAACATTGAATCCTGGTGAATGATAGAACATGTTACAACAACATTGAATCCTGGTGAATGATAGAACATGTTACAACAACATTGAATCCTGGTGAATGATAGAACTTGTTACAACAACATTGAATCCTGATGAATGATAGATTATGTTACAACAACATTGAATCCTGATGAACGATAGAACAAGTTACAACTACAATTAATCCTGATGAATGATAGAAAATGTTACAACCACAATTAATCCTGATGAATGATGGAAAATGTTAGAAATTAATCCTGATGAATGATAGAAACATGTTACAACCACAATTAATCCTGATGAATGATAGAAAATGTGACAACCACAATTAATCCTGATGAATGATAGAAAATGTTAGAAATTAATCCTGATGAATGATAGAAACATGTTACAACTACAATTAATCCTGATGAATGATAGAAAATGTTACAACCACAATTAATCCTGATGAATGATAGAAAATGTTAGAAATTAATCCTGATGAATGATAGAAACATGTTACAACCACAATTAATCCTGATGAATGATAGAAACATGTTACAACCACAATGAATATGATGATTCCTTGGTGAAAAACTAGACTCTACTAATGTTACCTGAAAAGGGCTTTTCCTGCTTCCAACATTTGCCAGTCCAGTGCAAAATCTATCTGACGTACAAAAGGGGACATACGTTTGACTGTACAGTGGGCCAAATTTAAAACTATGAATGGTTCAACTCTCATGATTCTGTGGACAGAGTTTAAAGATTTGTTTTTAGCATCAATGTAGCTCGTTTGGAATTTTAGCTATTAAAAGGATAAACTTTTAAAAACAACAACCTAGCCTTGAAAAAATCTAAGATACTGATGATTGACCAGATGACAACACAACAACACCATTTCTCCCAAAATAGACACATTTAAAGGTAGTAGTTAGTAAAACCAATGAAATGGTATATGTATAGCCATTTCTTTGACCATAGAATACCAGAGAGATGGAGCAGCCAGTCCAATTTCAAGCTGCCTGATAAATAAAAATTTCATTGATAAAGCTGTAACTTGAATATTCCCTTCAGTAACTTCATATAGGCTGCTCCGGTGTTAAGCCACTTCCCCAGTCTTCACTAGTTGATTCTAAATATATTTTAAAACAGATTCTCAGCTAAGATGTATAAGCTAAAAAAACAACAACAAAGGCCTATAATTTACTGATAGAAATCTGGTTTAGTGATGAGTGCCATTATGGCATCAGTCCTGGCTCTCATGGTGAAGAATGAAGGCTCCCCGGTCAGGACACTCAGCACATCAATGATCTCCCCTGGCTCAGCATGAAACATCAGAACCTAAGCCAACAGACAATACAATATACATTTCAAGACTTAACAAAGTATTATGTAGAACATTTCCTAGCTGTAACTGCAAAATATATTTTAAAAAATATCTTTTTCAGATTATTGGAACCATAATAACCAGCTCTGTCAAATTAGGCAAAACTTCAAGTGCCACTGAATATTGGGCTAGAATTGGCCCATAAATAATAATTTTTTTTCAACTGCCTGTTTTAGTTTAGTTATGAAATTGTCTTAAATTTCCTTGGAAATGTTTTTTTTTTCTTGACATAGGAATCACTGAAGTAACAAAGAAGGTATATTGAGTTGTAACAATTAGAAACAATTTTTTAAAAATTTCAACCAAAAGATCACCTCTTTTCCTGTTTCTCCAACTACATTTTGTATTACGCTGATGGTTCCCTTCACCAGGAAAAATAAACTTGTATCCTAGAAGGAAGAATAAAAAAAAATTTCAAATCTGCATCCTAAAAGGAAGAATGAACTGGTCTAAAGTAGACATTTTACTTGCTTGACTTCACTTACAAAATGCATTGCACCACAGTCTTATATTACATGAATTAAGTTTATAGACTAATGTGGTCTGAAGTGGACATTGTACTTGCTTGACCTCACTTACAAAATGCTTTGCACTACAGTCTTATATTACCTGGTCACCTTGTCTACAAAACACTGAACCAGAAGAAACATAGTTTAAAGTCACTCGATCATCCAGAAGGCTAGGATCCTGGTGTGAAATATATGAAATAAAAACTTAATTCACTAGTGCAATGAAACTAAGACAATGTGCCTAATTTTAATCACTAACAAGTTTTCTAATGGCCAGAATGAATTGTTGAACAAACCTTCAGCCCAAGGATGACAACCAAATCTTTTAGAGCTAGGCTCAGTATCATCTTTTCATCTGGTATTGTTCGCGAGCGGTAAGATGATGTGGGAGACGTTTCACCAAACCCAGGCTGCCAAAAAAAAACATAATCTAGTCATTGGCAGTAAAAAAATAATTATATATTATTATATACAACTTAATAATTAGGTAAAAAAATCAAAGGCAAAACAAATTTAAAAAATGGGTTTATTACAGTACAAAGTACCTGAGAAAAATTGACTTTTCTAGGAGGGGATCCACTTAAAACAATACTTTTGTCATCTGAAACAGATGCCCTGGCTCTCATGAGTGCCGCATCAAAATCTGAGAGTTGGGACCCTGATTCACTCATAGGTCTGCTATCTGTTCAGATAAAGAAGTGCATGGTAAACAATACATCATTTAAATAGTGCATGGTAAACAATACATCATTAAAATAGTGCATGGTAAACAATACATCATTTAAATAGTGCATGGTAAACAATACATCATTAAAATAGTGCATGGTAAACAATACATCATTTAAATAGTGCATGGTAAACAATACATCATTAAAATAGTGCATGGTAAACAATACATCATTAAAATAGTGCATGGTAAACAATACATCATTAAAATAGTGCATGGTAAACAATACATCATTTAAATAGTGCATGGTAAACAATACATCATTAAAATAGTGCATGGTAAACAATACATCATTAAAATAGTGCATGGTAAACAATACATCATTAAAATAGTGCATGGTAAACAATACATCATTAAAATAGTGCATGGTAAACAATACATCATTAAAATAGTGCATGGTAAACAATACATCATTAAAATAGTGCATGGTAAACAATACATCATTAAAATATTGCATGGTAAACAATACATCATTAAAATAGTGCATGGTAAACAATACATCATTAAAATAGTGCATGGTAAACAATACATCATTAAAATAGTGCATGGTAAACAATACATCATTAAAATAGTGCATGGTAAACAATACATCATTAAAATAGTGCATGGTAAACAATACATCATTAAAATAGTGCATGGTAAACAATACATCATTAAAATAGTGCATGATTTAGTAGATTAGACAGAAAGATAGTATCATACCTGTATAGAAGATATTACACTAAATAATAACTTCCTTTAGTGAGTAAATCACTAACTATTTAGTGTGAAGGTAAAAAAAACAACTATCAATTTAATCATAACTAGATAAATTGTTATTGTGCAATGTTATAAACTTACTGGAAGATTTTTTGGGAGGTATGCCGATGGTGTTGCCAACAGTGGCTCCATCTACGTCATCTTTCACTATCTCATTGGTTACATTCAGAGGATGCCTTATCGGGCTGCCCATGCTTGGAGAGCCAGGACCAGCTCGGTTGATTCGCAAAATATGTAAGTCTTTATGATCCATGTGTACATCCTGTAATGTCATGTGTATAGTTAGCTGTGTACCACTTACAAAAAAGTCATCTAAACACACCATTACTAATACTAAGCCTTAATACATTTTAAAAATTCAATTCTGTTTTCTGTCTTTTGCATGCTGAATGTACTTAAGTGAATATGTGTGAAATCAAGCTGAAAAGAACATTTTCACATGAAGCTCATTGAATGTTTTAATATACAAGTAAAATGAAACTTTCATACAAAATTAAATCCAAACCAACAATTAAATAATAAATATAGAGCGTTTGCAATGGGCGGAGCTTAAGTATTTTAGTGAGGTATTTGTGTAAATAGAAGACACTTGATGTACAAAAATGGTGAAGTACTTCTTTATCATGCCAAATTCACATCTGAATATTGGCTATCCTACGCACGAATCATTAGATAAATCGTCGTAGATCATCTTACTAGTACAAGAGAAAGACTGACATGGTATTTTTTCAACGAATTTCAACATTTTAAGCTCAATTCATCATCTTAATATCTGGCCGGTAAGTGTTGCATTTGAATGGATTTATTGAAGTGAATTATTGGAGTCATTCATTATTTTCATTGTAGGCCTAATCGTTCAATAGTAATGTAACATTTTTAATGTAAAAATCTTCTTGTGATAGGTCTATTAATCTAATATAGAATTAATACAATCCATATTAATACTTTAATCATGATTTTAAATACAAAATATCAATTAAAAAAAAGCTCGAGCCTATATGAAACTATATTAATACAGCGGCCATTGTACACCATTACACCAAGTAAACAAAAAACACATGATTTTCGTCACGTGATTGCAAACGCCCTATTGCTTTGGGAAAACCCTACAACAAACTGGCCTATGTAATAGGTTTTTTAGGTTTCTAGATAAAAGTGAGAAATTATATATATTTGTTTTCCTATTTATTGTATACAACACTTTAGGCAGAAAACATCAGTGAACATGGTACCACCACTAGATTTTTAGTTAAATACAAAAAGATAGGTGAGAAAAACAGGAGTTCCCTAAACTATGTACACTTAACAAATAGCGAACTGCTCTCTACAAGATCTCAAACTGAACTGATTAAATTAGGAGTGGGACTTTAAGATGTAAAGTAAAAAAGCACAAATCACGCTTTCCGCGGGGTGGTCAATTTACGTCTTAAAATTTCAACTGCCCCATACCATTAAATTTCAATCTACAATAATAACTTGAAGGTCATACCTTCCCCCTCTCCTTTAAAATCTAATACGCACTATGAAGGGTCAATGTACTATACAGTCATTTATTTATAACACAAATTCTTAACACTTGTAATATTTCTAGCATCAGTTACGATTCAGTGAAGTATGCTGTTTAAAATTCTACATTGGTCAGTATTTTAGAGTTGAGTGCTAGTTGTAAGAAAGACTTACAGATTTCAGCAGCTCCTTGCTCAATCCAAGATAATTGTGTAAAGCAGAAAAAGTTACTCTTTGTAGGCGAATCATGATGATCTGTCAAGAAAAAGGAGAATGATTTAATGTAAAAACAATACCTGTACCAAAAATTAAGTCTTTATTGACATGATTAATTCATCGTTAAAGAGAAGCTGGGTAAGTTAGAAAAAATTATTTTCATTGTTTATGTTTTTTCATTTCTTTACAAGTACTATAAAAACTATGAGGTCTATAAAATGTACATTGAATTTTGTATCCGGTTTGTGATTAAGAAAATGTTTTGACTTTTCAAAACAGTTTTTCTTTTGTTTTGTAAATGTAAAAAACCCAAGTTTGATTTGTTTTCAATATTCAAGAGATAGTTTAGTTTTTTCTATTACCTGTACAACTTTGACTGCTGATAAATTAAACTTTTCAAACATTGACTTGAAGGCATGAGCAGGGAGTCTCAGAATGGTAGAGTCTGTCACTGCTCTTGCTGAAACACTTTTAAATGAACCAGGATGACCCTGGCAAGAAATATCAGTGGATAAAAGCAGCCAAATCAGATCCTTTAATGATCCATTTAGTTAATTAACATTAAGATGAAAAGTGCATTATAACACACACTGAGTATATGTATTTTTATATAATGTAATCAAGTTTATGAAAAAGAAATACAAGTTAATAAAATTAAAAGAAAAACATGTGAAAAATGAAATGAATAGATGAAGAGCAATGATAAAACTAATGTATGGTAGAAATGTTCATAAATGGCAATGGTAACTAAAACTAATGTATGGTAGAAATGGTCATAAACAGCAATGATAACTAAAACTAATATATGGTAGAAATAGTCAGACTCACTGTCAGGACATCCAATATGGATAAAAGACTATGTATGCTGTTGCCAGTGGCCACTTGTTTGATGAGATGTTCAGAGCCATCCTGAAATGTATATTGATACAATACAACACACCTTTCAAGGGATGCAATCATAAAACAATACAGATTAAAGATGGACATCTAAAATTTTGCATGTATTAACCAATGCACTATCAAAGCATTTCAAAGTATCAATACATTAAGCTTAATAATAAATTCAGGATGATTAATCCAATTGTAATGACCTATGATGTTTTAATCAATTCATTGTGAAAATATCAATGTACAATCAATGCAGCCACAAAATTATCAAAACATAATAAAAAGCAGAATGATCAGTCAAATTGTTGATGCTATCAAGGCATGATATTTACATAAAAATCATGTATTAGCCTCTATGTAATGGGTTAATTAACGCATTGTTGGAAGAATCAAGCTGAAAGCCAAACGGGACGTACCACATCTGTGATGTAAACCTCCAGCATTCCGTTCTGCACCACATAAATGCTGTCATCTGGGTCACCAATTTTAAACAGGAAGTGACCTGCCCTCAGAGTAATGGTCTCCATGTATCTGCACAGCTCCAGGAAAAATGGTTTCTCAAGGTGACCAAACACTCTACCAACAGAAAGTAACATGTGGAACTATTTTCTTAAATATAAGTAAAATTACTGAAGAAGTAAAGTCGGTTGAGTAAATTTAATTCCAAAATATCCCTGTTATGAGTTCTGGACTTTTGCAGATGTAAAGATTGCATGACATTGAAAACATAATTAATATTGAGAATTCGAGATTTATGATGGCCACAAAATCATTTTGTATTACCGACATCTGTAATCTCTTTACTTTTGCCACGGACCATTAGATTAACAAAGTTAACATTTATGTATTATATATGTGTGGATGTGTGTTATTATCATACATTTTCTAAGATATAATTATTATACATTCTCTTTCAGGAAACAGCATGCACCAAGGGAAAACAACTAGAAAGACCAACCTGATGCTCCGTAACATGTATAGAACTTCAGGCGGCAATCTGTGATCTTCATTTATATCTGACCAATCTGCTTCCAGGAAAGACTGTGGGGGACTCTGCTGTTTCAAGCGTGGCTTGCTGGGATCTTTACGATGGGCTAGGAACCTGTCAAATTAAAAACAAAACGTACCATCTAAGTGTGTGACTAAAATTTAGTATCAATCAATGACTAGTATTTATTTAGAAAATAGAGCTATTTTGAGGTTTAAAAAAATTATGATAATGGATGTAAATACATTTAACAAAACAAAATATGATGATATTTATATATGAGTATATTTAATATTGGATGTAACTGATTGGCAATTTATTTTGGCCATGAAGTGGTATTATTAAATATTTTTCTTGATATTATTACTATTACTGTTGTGTTTCTCTGCTATTAGCTGCCACACTAAGCATTTGTCATTATATATAATATTTTATTAGTTCTGTTCATATTAGCAAAGTATAGAAAATACTTCTAGAAAGAGAAAAAAATAAAACAACACAGAAAGTTGTATTTTTTAGAAAGAAAATCAAGTGATTCAAAAAATACTACAAATAAACGGTTTAATAAAAACATTTTTGTCTAATCTACTTAAAAAAAAAAAACTTTAGATGATATGATAGAAGAATATTTGAATTTAGAGAGGAAACAGATTAATACAGTTTGTAATATTAAATGTGTGAAGTCAATATTTCATGAAACCCTTCCAGTACAAAGTATACACCTATTTCATGTAAGCTCAAGCAAATGTTTTCCAGCACTGGACACTGTGAGACCATTGCCCTCATATAAGATGACAAGGGTAACAAATGTAAACACAGACATATGGATGCAGCCTCTCACCACAGTTTCAGGTACAATGTTTATTCAACAAAAAGGAGAAGCCAAATCTGTTTTCTTTTTCGCTTTTCAAATCAAGAAAATTGACAGACCAATTAGTTAAGTTTTTGTGCACAACTGTACAATTTGGTGGAAACAGTGCATGGTTTAGTGGGAAGTAGGGTGTGTGATACATTGTATTAATATAGCAATGGATGTGCTATAGAGAGTGAAAAAATTGGACTGGTAATGGAAGGGTTAATATACAATTTTGAGCATTGATGAATGCTTTAAATAGATTTCAAATTGTCATTTACTGTTTTATGTATCTAAATAAAGAGTACAATAAATGTGTTGCCAACTACAAAAACTAAACAACAGAGAAACAACTACATTTGTTTAAAAACATTACAATCTACTCTAATATAAATATACAGTAATAAAATGTTGTTTTGGTTTTGCAATGTGTTCAGTATTATGATTTTACTGTAGACTGAGTAATGTGCATGAATAACCATATATATTTATCTACATACATACATACCAAACACATTAATATATTTATATGTAATAATAAATAATTGTCAACTGTATTTATAATAGCATTTTTTTACAAACTGCCCTCAATGAACCAAGAGCTGGGCACATGTTAGACACGTCTACAGATCAATCACACCAGATAGGAAAATTAGAAACTGTACTGATATATACGAGTGACGGCACAATCTATAATACTGTGTGTGAGTGTGTTAAACTCAAATTTTCACTAAACGGTCACCAGAAAGCCTTCAAAAGTTCATTAGTACATATGAACTATTGAATCATGCACAGTAGGAAGAAAAAGAATGAAGAAAGAAAAAAAAAACACAACAAAGCTATTTGTTATGATTAGTGCTTCACTGGGAGTACAGTGTATGTATCTTTTACCTTGTCTCTTCAATAGCACTGAAGTATGTTAGAAAAAAACAAAATATAGATAGAAAAAAAAACTTAACTATTCACTTAGTGAGCTCATAGAAATGTTAAGATATTATTGATATGATATTATAGCAATAATTAAATAGCTGTCATGTTTCTTTCAATGTTTTGATTTACATGTCAGTTTTTTTTAAAACATACCAGAGTATGGTAGGGATAGAAAAAGAGCTCACCAGCTACAGTGTACAGTGGCTTGGACTCACTATGAGGATTGCGTGTTCAGCACAAGGCCTGGTTGCCTTTGTGAATCAATGTGGCCTTTTAACATAATATTCAAAACCTAACTAACTGGCATTTAAAACAAAATTTAATTTAAAAGTCATGTTCTTTTTTACAATTTGGTGAGTGGGGAGCTATCTCCAGGAGTGCATGGGACATATACCCACTTTAAGTGACTTGGGCATACTAGAGATAGTGTGGTCATCACATCGCTCTGACACATTTACTTTCCCCAACATATGTCAGGTACCTACTATCTTAATTGGGTAAACTCAAGAGTCTTTTTAGCCCCAAAAAACCTCATCCCTTACCAGGATTTCACAACAGCACACAATAAAATTGTGATAATATATCATAAATTGTATAAGTCATATAAAATGAATATGATCTTTTAGAATATGCTATCTAACAAGGTGATAATTTAACACAACAAATAAATTGCCTAGTCTTTATAAAAACAAATATTATTAAAGGAAAAGGTTTAAAAGAGAAATGTTGCTACACTTTTAGAGTCATGCTTTTCTTCTGGTGAACCATAAGGATAATACAAAGATACCTAAAGCTTTTTGGAAAGAATCATGGATCACACACGCTCATTCTTATCTAATATAACAAAATGCTTTTTCTTTTCCTAATTAGCCTACTGTTGTTGTTATTTTGTATTTTTAATGTACATTACAGTGTAATAAAATTAAATTTCCTTTAAAAAAAATTATATTTAATTCTTGATGTCTTCTTTATGCTTGCTAATTATAATACAAACCATTGTTTCGTAGCACTCATTAAATGCATTTGTCCGCTACACTAACTGTTGTCAAACCACAACAACATGTACTTTTACTATTTTTAGATTATATAAAAGTATAAAAGTTTCATTAGAACAGTACTAGAAAGCCAATATAAATGTCTTGGGCCTAGAAAATGGGCATGGGTCCACCAGTACTAGTCAGTAATTTAACAATAGCTTAAGAATATTAAAATAATGTGTTCTCAAGTTCTTTTTAAAAGCTTGAAGTATGAAAAATGAATTTTAAAAACAAAATGTATTTTTACATTAGTAAAAATAAAAGAAACTTTAAATTTATGTCCACTCAAGTTAAAAACCTTCAAATTTATGTCATTAAAAATGTAAAGCCTTCAATTGAACAAACAAAAAGACTATAAATAAATGACAATAAAATTAAAAAGCCTAAAAATATACATTTAATTTCATAGTTCTATGTACTCTTCATTTGATGAGCAGCTATTCAAAAAAACATATTTCTTACAAACTTTTTATTAACATCAAACATTTGTATAAGTAGCCACTTTAATTGTAAGTTAGGTAGTTAGAAGCAGTACTTCACTTTTCACAAGTCATATTAGGGTCATGCCCTACTTTAAACAAGGTACTGGGGAAAGAACTCTCAATTATTCACAGAAGCTGATTGACAAACCCTGCTAATTAGGGTTTATTTTAAACAACAGAGAAGAAAAAACTAAAATACTATCCGGATTTTAAAACTATTTTAGGTATGCATTGATACAAAAATGTTTTGGAGAATGAACTAACTTCAATAAATGAAAACAAAAGCTACATCCAAGCTTGAATTACTCATGCATATTAATAAACATGGATTACATGAACAAATATTTTAATATCAAATGTATATCCAGAGATTCTTTTATATTAGAGTAAATGACAATGAAGTATGGTATTTAAAATAAATAAATATGTATATGTCCTGAATTTGTAATTTCTTTAGATTTTATTTCTGTTATTCCATAGTCTGTGAGTACAGGGTTCATAGTTCCTACCATGGCAAAGCTTATAAATATTTCATAAAGCTTACCAAAGAAAATATAACATCTTCTAGAAGATTATTCTAATGTATTGTATCATACCTTATACAGCAATTCTGTAGACACAAGTTGATTAGCAAAAAGTAATATTTAGTTAATGAATTATTTCTACTATTTATTAACCTTCTAATTCTTGCAATCATTTGCTTGTGACTTGGTTTACGTCTCATGGCACCACTAGGTCCACCAACTGTGTTGCGCGTGAAGCTTTTCACCTAGTTTGTATACAAAAATGTTCAGTGCTTAGTATTGAACAGTGAATAAATTATGGTACACAATATGGTACAGTGTACTGTTTTTTTATATTTTAAACACATTAAACCCACTTTAAAAAAAAAGCATCACATTTGTTCTTAGCAATTTGCTTTGTAAAGAAAATGCTTTTGAATTGAGATAATGAAAATTGGAAGTTAATTTCATTATGTCAGTTTTGGTACACAATGGAATAGTGGATGTGTGTTTGGGTAGCTACGCGGACTCCGGATGTCTCAGGTTTGAATCCAGGTTAAAAGCCAGTGTTGTTTTTTTCTGGAACTGGCGGATTCTTGATTAGTTTCAGTTATGATGGGCACCTGACAAATAGGGGTCAAAGGGGGGAACAGGGGCCAACCCAGGAGTTTTTTCCAGGGGGAGTTACAAGACAAACATTTTACCAAATATTTGGCATATATAGGACATATTTTATACTTTTAAACAGTCTGGAAAATTTTGTTTCCAAACTTTCAGGTGGGACTTAGCTCTCAACAGATCCCATTGTGGCTTCTTTGCAAAGCGTAAAGGTGTCTGGGCATTTTGCAGGCCACACAGTCCCATTGTAGGCCATGACCATGGGAACCTGTGAATGTTGCTTCACAAGCTCTATATACCAACAAGGTCCTTTTTTCTTATACATGACATATTTTTTTTAAATAATTATGGCAGTAAAAAGATATTTTAAGAAGTCACCTTTCTTAACATTTTCCTTCCAAAGAACATAACTTTATCTCTTTTGCGAAACCTGTATCTCTTTGCATCCTGTGTTTGGCTGGGCAACACTTAGACAGTGGAAAATAGTAAAAGCAAATCAACAGGTGAAAGGAAATATGTTTATTCAATGTGTTGCACAGAGTAAAACAAAAAGCTGTACTTTATGGACAAGTCTTAACGTGTATGCATGCATAAAAGCTCACGTGCAAAAACATTTCCGTTCTTATTCGATCATTTTATTCGAAACAATGTCTGTGTGCTACTTTACTGGTTGTACTCAAATTTGTTGGGGATTAAAATTTATTTCATTTCCAATAGATGTTTACAAAGCAAAACAATGTATTGTGAAAGTCAGAAGGGAATAATCACATTTTTAAAATATCAAACTTATTGCTTAATGCAAAAGAATTTTTGTTATTCGTTTTTATGAATTTACGCATTTTGTTTTTTAATAACCAAGAAAACGCAACTCTTGAATCATTTATTTTGTAAACAAATAAAAATTTAATGTCACGTGACTAACACTTGAGTATTAATTATCGCCTGTTCACTTTTGATGTTAAAAACGGATTCCTCATAACTAATATTGTATCCTTTGTATAATTCTAAAAGACTAGAACTGGCCGTCGAGGTTGAAATCAATTGTCAAACACCAGCAAAAGCATGCTTTTTTTTGTTATTAGTTTAAAAATAGAACAGGAAGTTCACGAACATTCGGGTTCAAAAGTTCACGCCTCATTAAGACTTGTCCATAATGATGATATCATTTTCTTTCAATACAAAATTTTAACCAAAATTTAAATTGGTGAAAACAGAATGTTTACTTTTTAGTATATGGTTGCAATTTTTTTATAGTAGACCTACAATGTATTGTTATCAATAGGATGAAAATCAGAAAAAAAATTAAACTATTCTTAAAAGGACACTTTTATATATAAATCCTTTGCAACCCATAAAGAAAGTAACAAATAAAGGCAAAGTTAATAATATAAAGGCAGATAATTAGGCTTATAAAAGAAAATATCACTGAAAACATTAATGAAGTAGTGATAGTTTGCTGTCAAGTTTTAAACAAAACTAATGTATCGACTATAATATACGATAAAGAAAGTGCGCATTGAAGTTAACATGTAATGTTGTTTAAATTATATCAGGGATGCCAGCAGGCCTAGACAAAAAAGCCTGAAAATTTTTTTCTCTCCAAAAATTAATATGCAATCTTGAACACGCGACAATACATATAGTGACACAAACCATAATGTGGAGATTTTCTAAAAGCCTGAAATCCGGCTTTAGCCGGAAAACTGGCATCCCTGTTATATGCCTTTTTGACACGTTTTAAGATTCTAAAGATTTTGCCCTTTGCCATTCACATATAAAAGCTAAGTTAATAAATCTATAAATTATTTTATAATTAGAGGAAAATATTCATAAGGTCCTCAGTTCAGTTTAATGCCAGATTTTTTTCTAGGTTTTTGAGGGTGTCCCTGAATCTACCCAGCTTATATTGGTATTTAACATTAGTTAACTGGCTGGGCACTGTGATTGACACAGAATCTACTTGTATATAATGACATGCAAATTGAAGAACACTGTTTCACTGCCCTATGGACCACATGGCCTGAAAGTAAGTAAAGTTCCCTTCGGACCAAACTGATTATAGGCCTGAAAAGGAAACTTTATTTCTTTTACTTTATCTTTTAATGTACATGCATGCCTTTGGTTAAACTTACCTTTTGACTTGTACTTCCATATTCCAAAGAAAAGTACAACCAAAATGGTGATGCCAACAACTATAATACTGACAACAATGCTCTAATGGAAATAAAAAAAAAAATTCAAAGACAAAATTAAGAATTTTTAGCTTTAGCATAAAATCTGTTCTGATCAAGAAAGGGGGGATTCATACTCATTACAAATTTAGTGAATAGCTGCCTATGAAGAAGAATGGATACTAAATGGTTTGAACTAATTACAACATTTAGTGAATAGCTGCCTATGAAGAAGAATGGATACTAAATGGTTTGAACTAATTACAACATTTAGTGAATAGCTGCCTATGAAGAAGAATGGATACTAAATGGTTTGAACTAATTACAACATTTAGTGAATAGCTGCCTATGAAGAAGAATGGATACTAAATGGTTTGAACTAATTACAACATTTAGTGAATAGCTGCCTATGAAGAAGAATGGATACTAAATGGTTTGAACTAATTACAACATTTAGTGAATAGCTGCCTATGAAGAAGAATGGATACTAAATGGTTTGAACTAATTACAAAATTTAGAGAATAGCTGCTTATGAAGAAGAATGGATACTAAATGGTTTGAACTAATTATAAAATTTAGAGAATAGCTGCCTATGAAGAAGAATGGATACTAAATGGTTTGAACTAATTATAAAATTTAGAGAATAGCTGCCTATGAAGAAGAATGGATACTAAATGGTTTGAACTAATTACAACATTTAGTGAATAGCTGCCTATGAAGAAGAATGGATACTAAATGGTTTGAACTAATTACAAAATTTAGAGAATAGCTGCTTATGAAGAAGAATGGATACTAAATGGTTTGAACTAATTATAAAATTTAGAGAATAGCTGCCTATGAAGAAGAATGGATACTAAATGGTTTGAACTAATTATAAAATTTAGAGAATAGCTGCCTATGAAGAAGAATGGATACTAAATGGTTTGAACTAATTACAACATTTAGTGAATAGCTGCCTATGAAGAAGAATGGATACTAAATGGTTTGAAAAAATTACAAAATTTAGAGAATAGCTGCCTATGAAGAAGAATGGATACTAAATGGTTTGAACTAATTACAACATTTAGTGAATAGCTGCCTATGAAGAAGAATGGATACTAAATGGTTTGAAAAAATTACAAAATTTAGAGAATAGCTGCCTATGAAGAAGAATGGATACTAAATGGTTTGAAAAAATTACAAAATTTAGAGAATAGCTGCCTATGAAGAAGAATGGATACTAAATGGTTTGAAAAAATTACAAAATTTAGAGAATAGCTGCCTATGAAGAAGAATGGATACTAAATGGTTTGAAAAAATTACAAAATTTAGAGAATAGCTGCCTATGAAGAAGAATGGATACTAAATGGTTTGAAAAAATTACAAAATTTAGAGAATAGCTGCCTATGAAGAAGAATGGATACTAAATGGTTTGAAAAAATTACAAAATTTAGAGAATAGCTGCCTATGAAGAAGAATGGATACTAAATGGTTTGAAAAAATTACAAAATTTAGAGAATAGCTGCCTATGAAGAAGAATGGATACTAAATGGTTTGAAAAAATTACAAAATTTAGAGAATAGCTGCCTATGAAGAAGAATGGATACTAAATGGTTTGAAAAAATTACAAATGCAAAAGTATGGGAAAACAAACCACAAGAAATCCACACCCAAAAAAAAAAGAAGATGGAGATGGATTTGTCACACTTTGAGAAAACCAACTATTAGACAAGCTCTTGCAAGGAACCCACAGCGAACAGGACAAAAGGGGAAAACCCAAGAACACCTGGTGGAGTGAAATAGAAAAGGATGTGTTTACTGACCTGAAGGAGCTGGAAAGAGTTAGAGAATATAGATAGGAAGACATGGAAATAATTTATGGCTTGTAATGAAAATTTGAAAGATAACAAAGAATGCACTAATGAAAAAAAAATGAAAAAAAAACATGAACACATATATATACATAAATATAACTGATCTGATGCATAATATAATTGAAATTTAAGAAACATATCATTTAGACAATACAACAATTATGAAATAATAATACATTTTTAAGTGGTGCATTTTCTATGATTATAATTTATAGATCTGTAGCCTATGGTCTTGCATTTGGTTTAGACTACTCATTCTCATCTAATGGTTTCCAAGTCAAGTGATCCCCAAAATTAAAAGATCAAATGAACACATATCTTTAATTTTTAAAATTATGACCTACACATGATTAGTCAGTCCACTTGCAAAAGGTGCTAAGTCAACACAAACAGATTTTATGATATTTACGTCACAATTTAGCATCTCTTGTTAGCTACATCATGTATTTTCTGCATTATGGTAACCTACACAGGACTTTCTGCAAAATGACCTTAAGATCATTATATAAATAAAAACATATTCTTGAAGACAGAGGGGATAACTCATTTAAACAAAAGACTTAGCACCTGTACCTTTTGTTTTAAAAGTGGACTGCTCATTAATTATTACATACCGGTAATTACAGACTTTTATTACACCTATTGCACATTAATTTATTAATTATAGTAGGGAATTTTACATCACATCCAGACCTGGGCACAGAATAGGTATAGAACAGAATGCGCAATCCCTATATGGATTCACAGTCACTAAAAGTGAAGCTCGGCTTCTGCCATTTTCTTTTGATTCAAGGTAAAATGAGAAAGGCTTTTAAATTTATTACTGATATCTACTCTTAGCAAGCTTAGGACTAAAGCTAGGCTACTAATATTAAGTAACAAGCTACATTGCCCAGCGTTGCCCGGGTGAAAAAAAAAACAGGACTGTATTAGGTGCAGCTTACAAATTATAAACTACACTTAAAAGAAGGCTATAAATCTTATATTTAAATTATTATTTTTTTACTGAATACTTTTAGGAAAGTAAATAAATATTGTAATCAGTTTAAAAAATAGGCAAGTATTTTTATTTAACAAAATCTAAATTGCCTGTAGATTTACAATGTCTTTTGTTTTTAAAAGTTGGAAAAAAAAATTGTCCAAAAAAAAGTACAGTCTAACTGGAGAATCGAACCCGGGTCGCCCGTATAGCAGTCCACTACGTTTACCACTGATCTATCGAAGACACATGTTTGATATGAAAAATTATTCGACAGTATATAGGGCTAGGCCTAAATAGGTCAGTGACACAAACTCACGTGATTTCAAATTTACCAATGGGGATCCGTATGGGGACAAACAGTCTCATTTTATATATATATATAGATATGAGGTTACAACTTTCCGTTGTTTATCCTTTAAGGGGTCAGGAAAGCCATGTAGTTTGACATGCTTATTTGTACGATAATCTATCGTTTTCACATCATTGTTGCAGTTTATTACACAGCAGCCTTTGTAGGCCCTACCTTTTGCCTGAAACATTAGCTTAGGGTGTTCGAAATTGTAGATTTGATGAAAAAGACATTGTAAAAAAGCATCAATATATAGTGTAACCAGGACCGCTGTGTTTACAGTATGGAGTCATGGAGTATGACATCAGTATTACTTCCAGAAACAGAAAAAAATGCAATTGCGCATTCTGTTCTATATTTATTCTGTGGACCTGGGCCCTTGATTAGTACTCAATTTACAATAGTATTGTTGTTGTACCTATACTATATTTTATAAAATTCTGGTCATACAAATATAATTAGGCTAGGCTTTAGCTATATTAAAAAAAAAAAAGTAGAACTAGAGTAGATCTAGCCGCTAGCCCAATCAATGATTTCAATGAACTGAATTGAATGCATCAATGCAGAATCCAGAATGAATGCATTATTTATTATTGAATTGTGACTATTTATTGACTAATGTGATTGTCACTGATTGATGATTGTCTTGTATTTTTGTCTGTCATAGGATGATACTAATGATAGTCATGTCATAGTCATAATTAATAATTGTTATCGGAGTCATTGTAATTGTATGACGAATAGTCGAATATGATCATAAATCATTTTTTGATGCACACAAAATTACCATGTCCATAGTTAGTTCAGAAAGCCAAATCGGTACATAAGATTCTTCTGCAGTAGTATTCATTATTATATTATATTTTTTTTTTAAATACAAAACTTTCTATGATAATTAAGGCATTTTCTGTTTCTTGTAAGACAAAATCACTGATGTTGTTTGGGTCGGTTAAAAGAAATATGCAGTACAAAGTAATTTGTAAACAAACTTTGTACCGGATGTATTTATAAACTGTTGTTAAACTAGTTGTGGGGGCTGAGTGGTTGCGTGATGTCGATGTGTGTGGATTGTTTATAGTTTATTATTACTAAATATTGGGGTCAGTAAAGACAATTGTATCAGGCATTACAACTTGACTCATCCCTATCTGTTTCGCTCGCTCTCATTCTCTCGCTGGCTTTTTCTCTCTCCAGTCCCAGTCTATCTGACACTACCTACACTCTTATCTTATACATTACAGACGCTCCTTCTATAAAGAAGATTATTGCGTCCTACGCTCATCCGTGGTCGTGGTCCGAGTCTAGTCTTGCATTTTTAAGTCTAGTCTTGCATTTTTCAGACTACACTGTCACTGTCTACACTGACTGACAGTAGCCCTATCTGACTATCTCGAACTTTCATTTTGACTGGCATTAGCCTACATTATATTTATATGATTATTATTCTCAATGAGAGTCAAAGTCAATGATCATATTATTCATATTATGGCTGGGCATAAAATATAACCCTCCCTGTCCTATCTCTCTCTCTCTCTTTTCCTCTCTCCTTATTCTTTTCTCCTTTCCGATACAATTTAACACATTTATAACATCAACAAGTAGGCCTAGATTGGCCCAAGATAATATCAAGATTTATATAATAATAATTAAAACCAAAAAATCAATTAAAACAACTAAATTACTATAAATTAGTCAGCTTATTTCCATATTATTTTTTTTACAATTTATAATCACATTATAATATAGGGCATACAGTTACAAGGCTATGCTATATAATTATTTGATTTGGTAAAAGAGTTTGTGCGCGTTGATTTAATCGAAAATATTTTTTTTTATTGATAGCGCACTGGAGTTGGCAGCACTTAACTCGAAAAAGGTATTTTGTGTTGTTTATGATTATATTTTTATATCATATCATCATATCCAACATTCATAACTGATATTATATTACAGTGTACGCCGCCTGTACGTGATAGGCTACTGAATTCTTTAAAAATATAATAATAAAACTATCTGGAATTTTAAAGCCTTCCCACTTAACTATTGATATCAAGACGTTAAAATAAAATAGACCATAATTCATAATAAGCCTATTCAACTTTTTTAGCCTAATATTTTAATATTTATATGTTGCATATATCATGATATTATATTAATCATATTTGCAACCCTGCCTTGCCAAGCCGCCCTTGCCTTACTTTCCGTTCCTCACCGGCTGACTAACTGCTGAGTAGACTGAACTCAGACTAAAGTACTAGAGTGTCGGCTCCTGTTTCCAAACGTTTGGAAAAAGCATGCCATTTATAATTTTATTTATAAATACAATTCTAAAAATAATAAAAAAACACATTAAATTAAGCAAAATTCTTTACCCCTGTGGTTTCCCATGGGCTATTTTTAGTGTATGTCTACGAGACATAGCATAGGCAATGCATACTTAGATACTTATATTTATATAGCCATTACTAAAGGCATCTGGCGTGGGAGGTCAAATGAAGCCACATAAATAAACATATTTTCTGTCAGAGTCAGCAATTGTGTAAAAAGTGCTAGAATACTGTATTTTGCATATATATAAGCTACCAATCTAATCATATAAATAATACAATTTATTTTCAAGTTCACAGAGAATACATAAGAATGGCCATGTGCATTCGATCTAGCAATGTTATGTACAACAGTCTGCTGTTTCAACTTGTGAGAACCTCTGTCATTCAAGCCTGTTCAGTCAGACAGCATTGTCTGGGAATGGGCCATCAAACTAGAGCTGAATCCACTCATATGAGCAAAAAGCTTAGGTTACCAAGAGGCACATTGTCAGAGTCACCTTCATTAACTTGGAGCATATTCAGGACTTACTCAAAGAAAGGGAGAGATAAAGGTAAGAAATAAATTGATTTTGAAAGTCCAGCAGGTCAAAGGGCAGTTGAGGCAGTTCCTTGGTTTGGTATATTTCACAAATCTGTTATTTAATAGTTTTAAGAATTTAAGCCTGTATTGAAAATGGGAGATTTTTTTGTAATTGACTAGCATTTCAGCGTGCTTGTCTGAGGAGGTTCTGGGTTTGAATCCAGGATTTTAACCAGGGTTAAGAGACTGTCTCTGATCCTACCCAGCTCTGATGAGTTAGACTTACCTATTTTATTTGGGGGAGAGTAAAGGTGGCTGGGCATTGTGTTGCTCACACTATCCACTAGTATACTAAGGCCATGGAAAAGTTGAACACTTGTTCACAGCCTATGGACCAACATAATCTGAAAGGGATGCTCCAATTTCTATTATAAAGGAACATTTAGCTTTTGGGCGCTTTGATTCTTAGAAAATATTTTGATAAAATGGTTGACAGTAATTTCTCAGTATTTTCATCAAACAGCTTTCATACATTGTTATTTCTTATAATTTTTTTTTTTAAATATTGTTTTAAGAAAAAAAACTAAACATTTTAGTTTTAATATCGTAATTATACCTGATAGTTAAGTCAAATAGCTTTGTTATATTTTTAAAACCTTAGTCAATCAATCTTAAGTTCATTATAGAACTGAAAAAAAAAATCAATTAAACATCATATTAGTGGCAAAGACATATCCTTGGGTTCTAAAATCAGACTGATTGGCTTGTCAGTATTCTCAATATTTAAATAAATTTTGTAAGTCCTGGACACTGAACAGCAGATCTAAAAAGAGATCTAGAAAGAAGGATATAAGTTACAGGCCTTGGGGATGAGATATTTCATTGTTTTATTCAGTGTCTTCTGCTGAGACAACCTCTGCTGGCAAGAAATATGAGACAACTTTTGCTAGGCCATCAGTTTCTATGATGACTGCTTAGCAACAGTTAAAAAAGCGCAAGCTGGAATTGCATGGACTTGCAATGACAATCCTGCAGGGCACAACACAAGGAGGGAGGACAAGTTGGCAACAGAGAAAAAAGATGAGACAGCTAGACATGGATGAGAATGATTTGGATAATACATGAGGAAGTGTTAAAATCTTGAAAATTGGAAAAAGATAGTTCTATGGTTTAAAATAGTTAAAATTACTAAGGAACATAAAATAAAAAAAGGATTGGAAACAATGTTGAAAAATATTATTTAAAAAGATTGGAAAAACTGAAGGGTTTAATTCTATTCATTTCTAGGGAACAATTTAAAAAAAAAAATCTTTTTTTTATACCTGATTTAGTAGTGTAAGTTTGCCTTAGTATTACAGTTACAACCTTGATCAGCAATGAAATAAAGCAAAAGACCTGTTTAGACATTTACTTTTATAACTATATACTGATAAACACATGGAAACAAAAGCACTGGCCTAATGAGATAATAACTAATCTAGTGTTTTAATGAAATATTTTTGTGTCAATGCTTTTACTAGTTTTGAGTCTTGTGTACTACATAATATTTGATATATAATAATTAGCAACTATGAGAGAAGTTTGAAAAAAAATGTATATGTAAATCAGTCAGTCAAGCTGAATTGTTTTTAAAATGTGTCAATGTTGCACTTCTGCAGGTGGGAAAGGAAGTAAAAAAATTGATCTGGCACCAGAGCAGCTTGAAAGTTTGGTTAACTTAGAAAAAGTGAAAGGAGAATTCACACACGTCTTAGAGGATCTGCATGACAAATTTATTCATCAAGTTACAT
The DNA here is from genome assembly GCA_949126835.1 of Anisus vortex. NCBI lineage: Eukaryota > Metazoa > Mollusca > Gastropoda > Planorbidae > Anisus > Anisus vortex. Next base: position 20,291,751 of record OX421501.1, on the reverse strand, counting down.
TAAGGACTTCTGCTGGTGAGCTTTTGTTTTTTGACCTCTAGTAAATGCTTTTCTAAAGAATGTTTTTTTTTTAACTTCCTGGTGCATTTATTGCAATTTAATATTTGTTCAGAAAAAGCAGTGTTTTGAATTGGTTCCTTTTTCTATTTAATATTGAGTTCGTTTTTAAAGTAATTATTAAAAAATCACCCTGTGGCTTTTTATTTTTACTATTTTAAATAGCATCCGTTGTATTTTTTAGGTGCATTTGACAATATTGTTATCAAGACAGCTGAAGGAAATTTTCCTTTGATTCAACTTGGCCAGGTTTTTCAGAAATCTCCTCAACTTTTGGCCATAGACCTTTCAACTAGTCCACAGGTTAGTACTGCGGCTTTTTTGTTTTACATTGACAGTCACTCTAAGCTACCATTTTGAAGAAATAAAAAAAATAAAGTTAAAATGTGTATAAAAACTATAACATTTGACAAAGAGTTTTACACTTCATGAACAATTCCCCTTAAAACCTTTTATCAAATCGATTATATACAATCTAAACTCTTTATTTATATAGTGATTTTAACACTTCGTTAAACAAATTTCAATGATAACTGGGCTTAACAAAGATTACTTGTGAACACTGTGTCACATATCCTGTTGAACAAATTGGTCTGAAAGGGTTACTTATTTTACTTAAACTCTGCAACTTTTTTTCTGTATTGTTATTTTATCTAACAGTGCCAACTAATAAACATACTATATAACACTTGATCTATTCTACCAGTACATAAACAATGTGAAGGAAGCTCTCATGGGGTCAGGCATGAACATCAACCCACAGCAAGATGGAACCAGTCTGTTTGTGCTCATACCCAAGTAAGCCACTTAGTTCTTGTGCTCATATTCAAGTATAAACCACTGAATTATTCTGCTGATACCCAAGTATAAACCACTGAATTATTGTGCTAATACCCAAGCATAAACCACTGAATTATTGTGCTCATAATGTATAATCCACAGAATTCTTTTTTATTCTGCTGAAACCCACAGCTTGAACTACTGAATTATTGTGCTCATATTCATGTATAACCCACTAATTTATGGGGTTAATACCCAAGCATAAACCACTGAATTATTATGCTGATACCCACGTCACTAACCACTGAATTATTGTGGTCATATTCAAGTATAAGCCACTTAGTTCTTGTGCTGATACCCAGGTATAAACCATTTAGTTACTATGTTCATACCAACGTATAAACCAATGATTTATTATTATGCTCATACCCAAATTTGTCATTAGTTATTGCTGAAATCAGACTCAGACTTCTTTGAAACTGTTTTGCTGTTGTTGATAATTGTATTCCAGCACATTGAACTTTGCACAATTTGTTTCCAGGGTTACAAGAGAGCACAGAGAGACCCTGGCCAAGAATGCCAAAGCTCTGAGTGAGAAATCCAAAAAGCAACTGAGGGACATATTTTCTAAGTTCTCCAAGAAAATCAAGTCTTCCAAAGAAGGACACTCTGCTGATGATCTGATGGCTGCTGAAGAAATGGTAAGTGAAGTGAAAACACTTGATCATGGGATCTTTTTTCACTTAATCATAGGGGCTTATTCACTCAATAATCAGAGCTTTTTTCATTTAATCATAGGGACTTTTTCATGTAATCATAGCTCTTTCACTTAATCATAACGGGCTTGTTCATTTAATCATAGGAGTTGTTCATTTAATCATAGGAGTTGTTAATTTAATCATAAAGGCTTGATCACTTAGTCATAGGGCATGTTCACTTGTTAGTAGAGACTTTTTCACTTTATCATAAGGGTTTCTTAGATTGATCTTAGGGGTTTGTCCAATTGATCCTAGGGGTAAGTTCACTTGATAATAGAACTTCTTTACTTGATTGTAGGACATTATAATATAAAGGCCAATTTAAATATGATATATATCTTTACTATGAACAGCTCTCCTGTCATTTGTCTTGTAGGTGAAAGATATGATGCATGAGGTTTTAGAGAAAATTGAGGAAATGACAAATGCGAAGCAGCAAGAGCTTCTTGGAGGAAAATGAATAAGTATGATCAGGGATACATACACAAAGATACAGCAGTAATGTAATGTTCAAAGTGTCAGGATTGTTATAGCTATGCAGTTGTTTTGTTGGTGTAACACATAGGTTCTCAACGGGGGCGATATCGCCCCCCAGGGGGCGATTAGAAGCTTTAGGGGGGCGATAACATTCCCGGGGGCGATTGGGGGGCGATGAAGGGCAAGTAGGTGGTACATACGTACCTGCTATAATTTCAACAACTCAGCTATTTCAATCGATTAGTTTTTGGATGAAATATGATGTAAACGCAAGTCCTACTAAATATCTGATATCTCCCAACAGTAGGCATTCATATTATTGAACAATAAATAAGAATCCAATTATGGTATGCGGCCGTCTCGTCTTATGGTTGGTTCACATGACTGTCGCCTTAACATCTGCTAATATTACTCTTATAATGTTTTACCGAGATGTCCTTTAATGCGTTTGAATCCTTCGTAAAGAGGTAACCACAATAGCTGAGCGGTACAGATACGTAGTAATTATACAAACCGGGTAGTAATTAAAATGCTTGAAAATATTCATATAAATTCTTTAGTCATATAATATTTATAACATTTTCAAATAATTTTTACAGTTTTATCATATCATTTCAAAGTTATAAATGCAAGCCATTTAATTTCTTATAAAAGAAAAACAAATTGAAATATTACCTCAAATGAAAAGGGTTAATTATCTCCCTTTAATTAACAAATGTTTTCGCTAAAATAAAGTTGGGGGGCGGTGAACGAAATAAAAAATGTAAAAGGGGGCGGTGAGCCGAAAAAGGTTGAGAACCTATGGTGTAACACATGTTTAGTTCAAGATTTTAAAATGTTACTAGCCTCAGGTTCTACTTGGTCCATTGGGTCACTGTTATTTTAAACCAGTGCCAGTGATATTGAATAGCCTAGTGTGTTCATTGTAAAATGTTATGAACAACAATGGTATTCTTCATCCATGTTATGAAATGGTGTGACCAACAGTGGTATTACTTGTCCATATATTGTAAAATGTTATGATTAGCAATTGTTACAGATCGGATGGTACAAAATGTTATAGCCAACAATGTAATGCTATTACTTGTCTATGTTATAAAATGTTATGATTAGCAAATTGGATTGTACACAATGTTCTGATGGATAGTACAAAATGTTAAAACCAACTATCGTTAAATTAGACATTTTACTCTCATTAACATCTCCTTGAATTTTAATTGTTTACTAATACACATATTTTGATGACATATGGTTTAAAATCAATATGGAACATTTTTGTTTGCTTTAAATCCTTGGATACCATGGGTGTCACATCAGGTTAATAGGTTGTGTACACTTAACTACCCAAGACGTCAAAGAATGTAAAAAAAATTGTAAAAACATGCAAATCAGGGGATATTCTAATTAAAATTCTGTGGTAGTTAAAGGGTTATGGTTCACTTGATATTATAATGTGATGATTAGATGAATGTAATAGTTGCAGTCTATGTGACTCATTGGTAAACCCATGTCAGTAAAACTTGGGCATTGAAGTTCTATGTTGCAATGGAGCAACTTTTTTGTTTTTGCTATACAAATTGTAGTTTCTTCATGTATTCATTGATTTTGTTGTGAGTTCAGATGTTACTGTTATATTAATTGTAATGGTTTATACACATTTTTTTTACTTGAATTCAGTATTTCTCACTATTCGGAAGTTGTTTTTGTTTAATTGTGAATTGTTCCTATTTGTACAATGTTTTTGTACGTTAGAAGATTGAAGCTAAGTTGTATAGGTTGTTTGTGGTTGTGCTGATTGTTACAGGTTTAAACTTTTACATTTTTGACCTGCTAATTTTTTGTTTTACCAGCCTCAAAATGTAACAAATTTACTAACTATTTTGTTAACAATAAACATTCAGGTTAATCAATTTTCATGATCAAGTATGTAGTTTTATTCTACATAAAAACCTAATTGTACAACTTTTGTGTTCGTCCATGTTGGGTCTGAACATTGTTTATGCAAATCTTGTTAAAAACTTATTATTTTATCATAGATCCTGAAATATGTAATTAAATTATTGGCTAAGGACAAACAACCCCAGACATCAAGCAGCATTGTTGAATCGCCAAAACACACCAGTTAACCTGTCTACCAAGTAATGATAATACTGAGTGGATTGGGGCCGTAATAGTGGACAGATTGGATCTGCTCATTCTATTCTTGACGTATTAATTTTTAGTGAGGCAATAAACTCTATTCTTGGCGCATTAATTTTGAGTGAGGCAATAAATATTAACTCTTACAGTCCCGGCCACGTATATTTTCCTCAAGGAAGGGTGTCTATTTAAAAAACAAAATAAAGGATTTGACCTTTCACCATAGTCTCGGGCAGAATATTTATTCGATAGCTGAATAGTTGAATTTTCTTTCGCTTTTTAAATTATGAGAATTGACTAATTTTTTTTTTTTTTTTTTGTGAAAATGAAAGTGCGGTTCTAATGGACGCTATCGAATTACCTTCCGTTATTATGGCGGTACATGTTGATGTGACTTTTTCTTATGGATTATTATTACAAATGAATACAATTACTTTATGAATTAGATTATTCTAACAAGGTAAGTTATTGTGCTTCTATCAATTTACTCTCTTCGTGTTATCATCAATTTTTGCCAACAAAAAGTAAAAAAATAATTTTGGAACCCTATCGATGTCTCAGCCATTCTGAAATAATGTCTGGGATGGAGGGAATAATTAGTAAAATAATGGCTGGGACTGAAGGTATACATCCCAAATAAGTAGGTCGGTACAGTAAGGGTTAACAAAGTCACAAGGATTGTTAAGAAAATAATTTATTTTTTTGCATTCAAATGTATAACCATAAAGCAAAAGTAAACTTTGTAAAAAAAAAAAGCATTAAAAAAATTGTTAAGGCAGAAGATCATATGAAAGTAGCTTTTGCATACAAATACAAGGCAAATGTTCTAATAAATTAAGTGTATTTGCTGTAAGCTGGTATAAGCCAAGGTTACCAATTTATCACCATGTATGGTATGATAATACAAAATGTTTCATGGGATATCCCAATACACAAGGTATCACCATCATTGATAATACAAAATGTATCACCGGATTTCATAATACACAAAGTAAAACCATATATGATAATACAGAATGTATCAACACATATTCATAACACACTGTATCACCAATGTATAATAATCTATGACCATGTACAATACAAAAAACGATCACAGTACATGAAAATGAGGAAAGAATGCATACATTGGATACTAACACTTCATACAAGGAAAGGTATATTGCTTTGGGGGCAACTTGATAGTGTTAAATGATTTATTGCTGAACACAGTGAAGATGATCTTGAATTATGAAATGTAAACCATGAATATATTGTTAAACTTACAACTAATAATTGATGTAAAATTAAAAGCTAAGTCTTCAAGTAAAAAAAAAATCTAATGTACAAGTATAACACTGTACTGTATTTTTATATTCAACAAAAAAATCAACATCACCAAATAGTTTGAGAAAATAATATTATATAAATAACAGTTATACAACTTAGTTAATTATACAGATAAATTTAAACTATAAAAAAGCGTAATAGCATCAAAATATATTCAGGAATTTATTTTACTTAGACATTGTTTTAATATAACATTTCAAGCTAATTAAAAAAAAAAAAGAAGTGCATAAAATCAATTTGGAATGTCATACAATAATTTAAAGTAAACAACAGAAATATACCATGTTAAAGTAACAAAACTTGACATAAAAAGGTATTATGGTACTTTAATGTAGAGATTATTTAACAAAATTAATATCCCTTTACCAAGAGAAAAAGATATTTTTTTCTTTGATTTAATATGAAAAAAAAGTGTGCATTAAAATTAAAAGTAGTGGAAGAGTAAAAAAAATACATTCTTGCCAACAGACAAACATTATTAATGTAATTACATATTATATAGCTTTTCAACATTCTCATTATTTTGCAAGAGAAACAATCACATTACAGATGTGAGCACAGAGAGTGTATATACAGTTTTATCAAAAATAAATGCTAAAAGGAAAACAAATGTAACAGAAAGTATAGAAGGTTTTGATTGAAACTGATAGCTGCATATTGAACCTGAGAAAAGAGTACAATCTATACACAAATAAAGGCATTCAAAGTATTAAGTTTCTTCATTGCATCCTAAAAAGAAACATACTAAAAAAAGACTTGTAATTACAAAACTCCCCTCCCCCACACTTAATTTCTGCTCTAGTCTTTAGTAATCAGAAGATTTAAAAAATCAATTAAAAAAAAAGAAAAGGTGTACATTTTGATAAAAACTTAAGATACCCTTATTATACACAAAAATATGTGTTTTTAAGATTGAATGTAAATTGCATGAGCTTATACTCTTAATAAAATAAACACTTAAAAACTCATTAAAAAAAATTTCTGCATTTGACTGATTGTAACAAAGTAAGTAAAATAAAATTTACAGCTATAATGAATTTAGCACACAAAAACAATTACAACAGAAACATATACATCTTATTTAAGTATACATTTATGAAACTTTTTTTTTCAAATTTATTATCTTTGTAAACATATGTTGAATCTGTGAACTATGAGAATATAAAAAAATCAGACAACAGTGTACCTTTTGTAAGACATTTCATCCTTTACTGTGTTTGTTCAAGAGTATGTCAACATTTTTCTTTTTTTGAGCTTATGTGAACACTGAAATTAAAAAAAAAACGTTCAAAAGAATATTATTGTAAAAGAATTTCACTGTATAATATTATAGAAATAGCATTTAAAGCTGTCTGTTAGTAATATGGTCAGTATTGTTAGGTCCTTCTACTCAATGATGAAAGTTTCAAGTTTTTTAGAGATTAGACAAAAATTGTCTATTAATGAAACATTTAATAATTTGTAACAATTTTGTTCTTACAATTATAATGATTATTTTAAATAGTTGCACACATTGCAATGTCCTTGCAGCTATATACATGATGCCTTTACTGTTCACGTTTATGTTGTTTAATAATCAAATGAATTCAATCCCCTTGCACACATCAACATATTGCAACTGTCCATACAATAATCTGGCATTTGTTCATAAAGTGGGCCTTGCACTTGTTCACATGTTATCCTTATCCCATTCATGTATCATCCTTGCCCCAATCTACACAGTATTCTTGCATTTTTACAAATGCTTTCCTCTCTATTCAATAATATATTTCCATTATCTGGATAATATTAATACCTCTTTTTAAAGTAATATATGGAATTAGGGCCTAACCGGAAATCCCCTCGTACAATCAACTCCGTTGAATATCTAGTTTTATGGAATTTATTGTCTTGGCAAATATTAAGTTTCAAATAATAAAAAACAGACATTTTATATTTGAATGAATAGTAAACTTTTCAATACATAGTTTAGACTCTTGCAATTTTGGCAAAGTCTAAAATTACAGCTATTGTTATTAGTGCATACAAACAAAATGAAGAGAATAAGACTTGCAGAAGTATGACAGCCAAACTCTGGAGTAGCAGCTAATACTTAGTTCAAAGCTGGATTCAGCAAATAGTACATTCAAAAACTTAGATTTGCTACTCTACATCAGTTAGGCCCTAATTAGAATATGGGATGAAGGGATGACACACAAAACCAATTGACAGTAAAAACATTAAAAAAAACCTCAGAGTCTAATGCAGGAAAATAAACAGAAATTAAAAAAAAAAACAACAACAAGGAATCTTACATTTTTCTTTCAGGCCTTGCTTAAATTCTTTGGTGACAAGAATAGCTCCAAAGATCACGAGGCATCTTACAACAAGGGCAATAATTCCACAAGCGATTGTTGCCCCTGCTAACCCTGTTGATGAAGTTGTCTCATGCAGGTAATCTGAAACCTGAAATTAGAATAAAAATAAGTTAACATAATTTTTGGGGCATAGTTTTACTTTGATACTTTGTTAAATTTCTATCTAAACTTCTCATAATAAATGGAAGCTAAATCTGTTTCTCAATCATGGGTCTATGAAGGAGTTTTTAATTAAGGATGGGATTAGAATGTGCATAGTGTGGTTGGTTCATTCAGTAAGTGTGACAGCTGTAAAAGCAGACCCTGACTGGTCATTGCCTAGGTGCTGTGTTGTTGACAGTGGCTTGACCGGTATGTGAATTATGTTAACTGTTTTGTTCGGGCAGTGGTCATGTGAAGAGGAGAGTTCGGTAGGAGATCACGGACAGTGTGTTAGAGTCGGACGTTGCTAGATACTAATTAATAGTTCAGCTATTATATCTTTATACTAGTACATAATTCTAAAATTCTTTTGAAATATGCTGCTGTCCCTATTTTTTTTTATAAAGATCTCAAAGCATCTTAAAAATCAGGATTATAAAAGTATTGGCTAAGCCACTGTATTAAGTGTTTGTTTTTTTGTCACTAAACCTATACAAAAGTTATTATTTCTAATGAACAGACATCTCTTTAAGAAAACAACAAAAAACTTACATCATACAACTTGTAACCAATATAAGCAATCTCTGCAGGACTGAAGAGAAAGAATATCACAGCAAGCACTTTATTTTCTCTTGGCATCTGATTTAAATAGAGGAACAAACATTTGAAACATGAAATTCATTTCTAAAAAAACAATAGTTCTAGAAAAAAAAATCAATGATATACAAAAGTTTGTATAGTAAAGCATAATGAAGTAATACTAGACCAAGTAATTTCTATGCAAAGATTACAAGTAAAAACTTATCTTTTATACATATCTAAGAATGCTAAATACACAATCATTTGTTTAATAATTTTGTAAATATAATATTTTCCACTAACGATGCTAATATAATTTTTGTTTTCCAAAATTGATTGATGTTTGTAGTAATATAAACTTCAAACCTATTATCAGCTTTTATCTTTCATACTCAAATTACATATCAAAGGAAACATTCCACCACCATCCAATGCCTGATATCAAAGCCAAAAGGGAGTTGTTTTTACAATATCCTAAGTGATAATTGGGATTTAAAGAAAAAACTCTCAGTCTGATTAGTGCTTACAAGGCATTTAATGACATTGTGCAAATCCAACAATCTTTCCTTAAGAGCCAAAAATATTATTTGTTACTCAATGGAAAAAGATGACTGATAATTACTTTCAAAATTTATTTGTAGGATTGGTCTAGCCTAGAAAATTGTAGCCCTGTAATGGCTTTAAAAAAAAGAGCTCTAAGTTTTTTTTTTAGTTCACAGTTAAATAAGCTCTAAGCTTACATTATGTTTAATGGCATTGCAATATAAATAAACTTATTATTAATAAAATGTCTAATTATTGTTTAACATCACTATTTTTAACCACCCCAGTATTTTAACTGTCCAAAAGTTACTTTCAGGGTACATATTTGTTACAATTACACAATCAATTAATAACAAACACCCATCTAAAGAAAATAATCTGTAAAAATGTGGAGGACATACAAAAAATGAGAACAAGTCAAAACTTACCGAAAAATAACCCAGGACAAACCAAATGACTGTGATGGCGCCACCTACAGACAAGATGATTATTTCTCGCATGACTATGCTGTCAAATGTGCGAACTATAAAAAAAATCATGCTTCCCTGTGAATGTAATCATCAAAGACATATTTCCAGAATCAGAGGACTAAATTACAAAACTAACTGTACAATTTAAAAAGCATGTGAAATATAGGTACAAAATATATTAGAAAAGTATACATTTATAATTGTCAGTTATAATAATTTTATTCTTAATTTAAGTTTAAAAAGCAAAAGTATGATATTCAAAACTAACAATTTTAGAACCCTTGTTTTCTTTCTTTACTTTACACATTCAGATATGCACTTTAAAGAAACAAGGGGAAAATAACATTAAAAAATAAAATTTGTTTCAAAGCACAAGAAAGAGTAAGTGAGTGGGTTTCTTACAAACACAGTTTATAAAGCTTGACTTGGTAAGAAACAAAAGATTAGTGGATGGACTAAGTGTTTTCAAATTATTTGTTTAGTTCAATTAAAAGAAATGTAACTTTAAGAAAGCCTAATGACCTTGTTAGGGCCACTGGTGGCCATAGCAACAGTATTAAAGAACGAAAACTGGTAAAACTGCAGACAAAATACTTCAAATACATAAAATAAACCCCATTTTTTTGTTAATTAAAAACATAAATTGAAATGTGGAACAGATCATTGCATGATATCAAAACAATACAAAGTGAGTTGTCTTTAGTACGACAGATGAACATACTAAACATTGTGATGCAGTGAAAGAGTTAACAATACAAACAACAAATGAACAAGAAAAAGAATAAAAAAATAAAATTTACAAGGCTCTTTTACACACACAAAAAAAGATGTATACATGCATATTTGATATGAACTTACACCGAGCTGTAGATCAAATTTCAAAAAATCCTGAAAAGTGAGTAGATTCCTGTACAGGACCTGCAGGTGCTCATTTGCACCAACAACTCTAAAGATCAGCCTTTTGGAAACATGATAATTGTAAGCTATGACAAGGCCTGCAGGAAACAATATCAGGCTCAAGACACAAGCGGCTATTAATCTACTCTGAGAAAAGGAGAAAAAAAAGGGAGAAATAAAAACAAGAGTGACATTAGGGAATTGGAATGTGGCATTAACTTTAAAATACTTGACATGTACATTTTTTAAAGAATGAACTTGTTAGGTAATACAGTAGTGCTTTGTGCTTAATTAATAAACTAAATGAGCATACAAAGGGGCTGTGTGGTCAGCACAATGCCCAGTCATCTTTATTGTCCTTAAACAAATATCAGCTACCCATCAGAGCTGGGTAGATTCAGGGTTACCTTCCATAATAAAAAAACAACTGTTTAACCTGGACCTAAACCCCCTAGGCCTCCAGAATAATGATCTGAAGCAACTACAGGTAGATCAACTGTTCATATAGCAAATATTCAACATATTAACTAAAAAAATTTCTATATGAGAATTATAGTGAGCAATTCTTCTATATACAACATAACTTAATGTGAATTCTTCTCATGTCAACCAGTATATGCTGAGCTGTTGCAATTGCAGCCAATGTCAGATAAACATACTAAAATGCCCTTAAAAAATATTTTATCCAATACTTTTGTTAAAATTTCCAAAAGCAGTGAGGGTAGAAATAAATTCCTTTATCTTACCAGTTTTATATCATTGCGTTCTCCGGCCACGTAGTTAACTATAAGATAACAAGTTATGATGACTGTGGCAACAGTTAAAATAAAGATTTCTGAAGGCCTTTCTCTTAAAACTCCATCGATCACAAACCATGTGAGGAAAGCTAAGAGTAATAAAGGAGACTAGTCTTTAAATAAGTCTGGATACTTTTATAAGTCTATGACTAAAAAACAACAACACAAAAACAAATTAAAACAACAACAATTTAAACAAAGTTTTTGTATAAATCCTTTATATGGTTTTTAAGTTATGCCTTAGCCCTACAAAAATTTGATCTTTGATTCTTTCAATTATCAAAAGCAAAGTTAATAGATAAATAGGGCCTCCATTTTCAATAATTTAAAAATATTGGATTTGTGTTCAGGTGCATTTGATAGGGATTTACAGATTCACACCATAAGATGTAAAGAAAAAAAACAATTAAAAACCAAATTTGTGGGTTGGTGTAGGGATGTGGTTGAAAATGAGATAGAATGTGTGTGCCAAGTTTCAAGTGCCAAGTCGATAGAATGACAGGACATGGCTCAATTAGCCTTCTAAGGGTCCGGTCGGTCAGTCACCAGCTAGCCAGTCAGAAAGTTTCCTAAAGTTAATATAAAGAATTAAAAAAGGTAATAACCTTGGAATTAATTTACACTTGACCCTCTGCTTTTAAATATATTGTTATTATCTATATTATAAAAAGTAGACCGTGTGTGGATTCTGATCCCAATTGGTTAATTTAAAGACCATATTGTTTCATAGTTTACTTTTGGGATCTGCTTCCGGCAGGTGTCCTCTCTAGCAGAGTGATTAGCATATCCGACTGCCACGCGGGTGACCTAGGTTCGATTCAGCACTGATAGCTTACTTTTTCTTTTTAAATTTCTTTTGTTTTGTCCAAGCAGAGATTACAGACTCTTTGGCAATAGGCTACCATTAAAAGAGATTTTATTACTTTTCTATTTAAGGATATAAAAGTCAGGTAAACTATTCCAAAGAAAAAACAACAACAAGAATCAGAAAGTGAAAATTAGACCTTGAAAACACAAAGAATGTTTACCTGCATTCCATAACAGGACCAAGCAAAATGTGAAATCGGGATCACTTGTTTTGACATTAGCCAAACGATAAATTGTGAAGCTTGCAGCAAGGAGGATAGATATCAACATAATTGCAATATAAATCCATTCATTCCAAGCTACATCTCTACAACTGCGTGACTAGAAGAGAAAGACCAAAGTTTGTAATTAAATTACATAAATATTGATTCAATGGGCACATCTGTAGCAACATTGTTAGTATTGTTGTATGGCAAAGGGAAATTTCAGTAAAATTCCTTAAACCAGTTATTGGAGGTGACAAATGAAATCTAAATTAAAACTATGGAATACATTTTAGTACAATAATAATTTTTTTCCAGGCTCCATTTTATTTTGTGTAAAAATGTATAATCAAAGGTAATAGATGTCATAAATGTATAATCAAAGGTAATAGATGTCATAAATGTATAATCAAAGGTAATAGATGTCATAAATGTATAATCAAAGGTAATAGATGTCATAAATGTATAATCAAAGGTAATAGATGTCATAAATGTATAATCAAAGGTAATAGATGTCATAAATGTATAATCAAAGGTAATAGATGTCATAAATGTATAATCAAAGGTAATAGATGTCATAAATGTATAATCAAAGGTAATAGATGTCATAAATGTATAATCAAAGGTAATAGATGTCATAATCAAGGATCTATCAGACATTTTGGATCAACAGGGTCATGGAAGCCAAGATTATCAGTTTTTAGTAACCTTGCCATGCAAATGGTTTGTCTGACCAGCACAATGATCTCTTAACTTATATTCTTTTCCAAACTGAAGTATTGCACCCATCAGCACTTAGACAATTGTAAAGTATTAACAGCAAAGTTAGAGTATTTTATGTTTAAGTTTAAGTTGTACAAAAGTTTCTCTCATAGATCTTGAGTTCACCAGTTTCCTTTGCTGCAATATACAAGGGAAGTAGCACAATGCACAGTAGATTTAAGTAATGGGGAAGCCACAGAACATTTTGGAAAAATATTTTGCCACCTTGGTTCAACCAAATATTGTTCGGCAAATTAGGGTTAAAATTCTTTACATCATTTTAATTGGTAAAGCTTGCTGTGCTGCAAAGAAAATGTGGATGGCTTTAATGATGTCAAAGGAACAAGTCACAAATGCTTCTTGGAAATGATGCATGATAAGGATACAGCTTCTCAAATTATGTAAGGAACCCTTATTAAACGTCTTTTGAATTTGAAGCACAATATATTTTCATTTTGATGGACGGTGCCTAAAACATATGTGGACATTTTAGTGGCCCTCTAACTATTAAAGAAAAGAACCTGTTGGCTTGGTATGCGCACTTCTGGGCCCGCAAGCTAAACCATGTCGTTGTTGCAGTTTAAATAATAACAATTTACTCTGCTGTTACTTTCTGGATATTTAAAACATCTACAACGATGCAAGCTTGACTAGCAAGAGAAGTGATATGCTTCGTGATATTAATTTACTGTCTGAGATGCTTGAAGCTGGTGAACTTCAGACTGGCTGTGGAATGAATCAAGAACAGATCTCCAAACACTGTCTGGTACCCATTGGAAGAGCCAGCTCAAATCATTTGAAAATTGAGCACTCTCTGCATTGAATATCTTGAAAACAAGATTGCATACATCCAGAGGAGATCAATGGATGGTAACTAAAATATTGATTTACATTGGAAAAGCAGATGTTATTGATTACTTTATCCAAATGTCATCCCGTAGAGAGGCCTACAAATATTCAGAAAAATTGATTGAAATTTATTTGAAACTCGTCTAGATATAAATAAAACATGGCACGGTGGAGGAGCGCAGCGCATTCAGCTAGCGTACCAAAGGTCCTGGGTTTAAACTACAGTGAAAGCTAGGATTTGTTAATGGGTAGGTAGGGTGACCCTAGTATGCAGTGGCCACAGATACTGATGAATGCTGCACTTCTGTACCCATAGGCCTCAAAGGGGCGAAGTGTGGAAACCACTGACACGCTCCCTTTAAGAGTACACCAGTAGGCTAACTCATGGGACACAGCCACTGTTGCACTTCCGAGAATCATAGCACTGCCAAGAGGCTCAAGACTCAGTGGGAAACAGTCTGTTTCAACCAGGCCTTGGTGCTTGGATGTTAAGGCATATGGTCTGGAATTTGCGCTACTGTGCAGTTATAGGAGTGAGCAAAAAGGTTAATGATCCAGGGGAATTCCACAGGTGGGGAGAAAAAGTGTAGTGCATGTACTGTGGGGAGACAATATTCTTTGCTAAGCGACACGTCATATCCGTGTGCCTTGGGGTGGCCTGTCCTCTTGATCCACCCTTTCCATTATGCCTTGCGGCTCTAACGTTTTTTTTTAAAGACATTATAAATCAGTGAACGCTGCTTCTCCGGAACTATGGAGCGATATTCGTAAAAATTCAGTAAAAAAATTTAATGCAAAATAATCTGCTTTTAGACTGTTGCATTCCATAAGCCCTTATATTATTAGCCTAGTATATTGTCTATATATCCTAGTCAGGCCCTCTAGTCCTATCCTATATATTATAGTGTTATACAATTATTTCAAAATTATAACATTGTTAGCTACATTGCTAAGTGACCTAAGCTAGTTCCATCTTATAAGTTTACAGACATTCCTTCTAGATAGAAGATTATTACATCCTGGATTGAACTGCGGCAAGGCTAGAACAGAAGGTCATTCTTTTGACTGTCAGGTGTCTGTGTGCTACCCACAGGACCAACAATCCTATCTTATCTTATATATTACAGATGCTCATTCTATAAAGAAAATTGTGCGTCCTACGCTCATCCGTGGTCCGAGTCTAGTCTTGCATTTTTATTAATGTTTTAAATGATGTTAAGTTACTGGTTTTCCTGGTTTGTTCAGGCAATCCTCTTGGCAATGTGTTGTGGGTTATTGCATGCTACTATATCCCAAGGGTTATAGTTTAAGTTGTAGTATAGGCCTAGTTGTACTAGTTACCAGTAATTCTAGTAATTAGTTGGCCTATAGGCTATACTTAAGTCGTTAGATATATCATATCATTATTTATCATATGATAGGTTACAGGCCATTGGCTTTTACTTTTAAATTTAAAATTATGAATACGGTAAGCTTATCGGCTTATCTACGTTTTATGATTTCTGTTAACATAACTCTTCTCGAGATTTAAGAATAAATAGCCTAAAATGTAGGTAATGGTACACTGGCAATAATAAATACAAACGACTCCATATTAGTACATTGTTAATGAGTCGAAGTCAATGTTATTGTTATGATTAAATCAGTGTGTATTTCTATATTTAGAACTTTTAATTTTTGAGACTTACTTTTCCGATGACCGTGTCGTGCACATGTTCATTCGTTGGGATACCCAGATCTGCGAATGTTAACGGTGGTTGAGACTCGGGTTCTTCTGATATCATCTTGTACGATTCTCGGTTATTCTCGCTAGGGCTTTCTACAAATGTTGACAAACTTCTTGAACCTCCATAAGACGCACTATCCATCGATCAGGATTAGAAACCAAAGGGGGCGGGGCAGATATTTGTTTCAGGAAAAACGTGTCAGTTTAGGTTCGCAATTTTTGTCTTAACTCAATATATAAAAATGTATTTATTTGTTCGTTTTCCCACCTCAAACTTTTCTTTTCCATTTTTATCTATCAGATCAAGGATAACAAAAATTAATTTATATTTTATAACAGGATGATACATTTATTAGACACGATTCACCCCTACATAAAACTCAACTTCAACACTAATCGGATCTAGTTTTTTTTTCTATAACGACTATGATCCTATGTCTTTAAAAAAAATAGACCTCCACTGATAAGGATTTTGCTACTGTTTTAAAATGTTAGCTTTGGAAAAAAAAAAAAACTAAAAAAAAAAAACAACAATAAGCGATTTGGGTAAAAAAATAATAATTGGGATAATATTGCGTCTTATTGCGTATCATGATACAGTACAATTAGTCCTATTTGGAAGCAGACTCCAAGTGTTCTTACATATGTTTTTATCATAATGACGTCTCTGGCCAAGAAAGATGACAGGGGTTGTACATAAAGTACTCTGTCTTCAATGTGGATAGTAAAAGTAAAGTATCTCGTCGGACCAAATTGATCCATAGATCTAGGGCCGGTGAGTTATAAAGAAGAAATAAGAAAAAAGAGAAAGAAAAAGAAAAACGGACAAGCCCTAAAGGCTCTTTAGTCCAGGCCGTAAAGTTAGGTTTGAGCTCGGAGGGGGGGGGGGAGGCACTCCCGTATACCTGGCCTGCAATGTCACCTGGTAACACAAATCCATAGGCCTACTATAGGTACAGGCATCCAGGTGCCGGGTGGTTCTGAGACGGGGTTGCTGCGTCCATTGCTTTCTCCCCACCGAGACCCCGTGGCGGCAGCTGTCCCCAATGCGTTCGCTCGCCGGAGTAATTTTAATGGGATCGTAGGTATCGGCGGTTTACACACTTCACACTTTGAGGCCCATGGGTACAGAAGTGTCTAGTACAACCAGACAGTCATCATCAAGGAGTCCCCAAAGGATGTGTCCGGTGATGCATCGTTCACCAGTTTCTGTGATTGTGTGGCCAGCACTATGCACAGCCGCCTTTACTTTACCCCCAACTAAGGTCGGGTACCCATCAGAGCTGGGTAGACTCAGGATCACCCTCCAGACCCGAGGAAAAAATTCCAGACTGCACCAGGATTCGAACTCAGCATAGTAGTTTTGTTCTATATTACGGAAAAAACGTAATGTTGAACAGGCTTAGGCTATAGCGGCTGGTCCTGTGGTTAATTCACCGGACTGTCAACCAACACATCCTTGTCGCCCTGCAGGAGTTTTGGGCCTCGTTGACGTAATAATCTTCTATCTAGAAGGAACGTCTGTAAAACTTATAAATAAATTCATAATTCTATCTGCAATCTGCTAATGTCGAACATGGATTTCAAAATTCAGTAGACCCCAATTATTAAACTTATGTAATAATATTTAATCGATAAAGGAAAAATAAGCTTATGCATTTAGGATAACTGTTACTATCTAGGCTATTTATCTATCCATCCACTTATAATCTCTCTATAAGTCCACACACCTACCCATCCACCCACCAACCCATCCATGCATCCATCCATTTATCCATCATATCTATCTATCTATCTATCTATCTATCTATCTATCTATCTATCTATCTATCTATCTATCTATCTATCTATCTATCTATCTATCTATCTATCTATCTATCTATCTATCTATCTATCTATCTATTATCTATCCATCTATCTATCTATCTATCTATCTATCTATCTATCTATCTATCTATCTATCTATCTATCTAACTATCTATCTATCTATCTATCTATCTATCTAACTAGGCCTATCTATCTATCTATCGATCTATCTATCTATCTAGGCCTATATGTCTATTTACCAATCCCTCTCCCTGTGTAGCTATGTGGGTGAAAAAATTGTTTAAAAAAGTTTCCTTCTTCTACAGAATTTACTTAGTACTCCACTGTGATATTAATTACTGCTAAAAATATATATTCTTTTTACTATAAGAAAAATAAAAACACGATGTGTACGGTAAAATAGAATACAATGAGTACTTACTTGGCTATACGATCCATATTAATCATGCATTTCACGAAGAGCCTTTAACACAACGGAAATGTGGGAAAAAACTGCATTACCATATCGTTTGACATGTGTATCATGACTGCGTTTCACTTGTGTATCATGACTGCGTTTCACTTGTGTATCATGACTGCGTTTCAATTGTGTATCATGACTGCGTTTCACTTGTGTATCATGACTGCGTTTAACTTGTGTATCATGACTGCGTTTCCCTTGTGTATCATGACTGCGTTTCACTTGTGTATCATGACTGCGTTTCACTTGTGTTTCATGACTGCGTTTCACTTGTGTTTCATGACTGCGTTTCAACTGAGTATAATGATTGTGTTTAAATTGAACACCATGATTGCGTTTCACTCACTTGTCGTGACTGTGTTTTAACCGAGTATCATGGTTGCATGTCAACCGAGTATCATGACTGCTTTTCAACTGAGTAGCCTATCATGAATGCGTTTCAACTGAGTATCATGGCTGCGTTTTACAAGCGTATCTTGACTTGAAATCTCAACATTTAACTGACAGGCTCTTGATTAGAAAAAAAGAAGCTGCACCTTCGACACGCGTTGACTCCCAAAGCTTAATAGGATTTTCATGGGAAACACAAACAATTATCAGTTTTGCCTAGCGTGGTCTATCTAGCGTGGGTCTATGGCTATCAACTATTTTTCGCCATCGTCGTCTAATATGGCTTGGTCGCATAGGCAAAAGACTTAGTCTCTGCCGTGGGGGCCTCATCGTTGGCGACCGAATGGACCCGGGTTAAATTTTAAATTTGCAACGCAGCACTCTGTTTAATGATTCTGAGATCACAATTCTCGGAAGGAAGTCGAGCTGGAAACACACCCAAAATAATAATAGGACTTTCAGCTTTAAAAGCACAAGGAGAACAAAAAACTGATAGGTTTCCAATCCGTACCAAGACACAACGAAGAAGAAATTCAAAGCTTTCGCAATTGACGCAAGAAGCGTCCCGGTTCGGGTGGGGGGGGGGGGGGCTGTGCTTAGCTTCGAGAGTGAACCTATTTGTATTGTAAGTCTCAAATGATTAAAAAAGACTCCTCTCACAACCTGCACAACCTGTACAACCTGCACAACCGGCACAACCTGCACAACCTGCACAACTTCTCACAACCTGCACAACCTGCACAACTTCTCACAACCTGCACAACTTGCACAACCTGCACAACCTCTCACAACCTGCACAACCTGGACAACCTCTCACAACCTGCACAACTTGCACAACCTGGACAACCTCTCACAACCTGCACAACTTGCACAACCTGCACAACCTCTCACAACCTGCACAACTTGCACAACCTGCACAACCTATCACGACCTGCACAACCTGCACAACCTCTCACAACCTGCACAACTTGCACAACCTGCACAACCTGCACAACTTGCACAACCTGCACAACCTCTCACAACCTGCACAACTTCTCACAACCTGCACAACCTCTCACAACCTGCACAACTTGCACAACCTGCACAACCTGCACAACCTCTCACAACCTGCCCAACCTGCACAACCTCTCACAACCTGCACAACTTGCACAACCTGGACAACCTCTCACAACCTGCACAACTTGCACAACCTGTACAACCTCTCACAACCTGCACAACTTGCACAACCTGCACAACCTATCACGACCTGCACAACTTGTACAACCTGCACAACCTGCACAACCTGCACAACTTGCACAACCTGCACAACCTGCACAACTTGCACAACCTGCACAACCTCTCACAACCTGCACAACTTCTCACAACCTGCACAACCTCTCACTACCTGCACAACCTCTCACAACCCGCACAACCTGCACAACCTGCACAACCTGCACAATGCATTGTTACGTGACTGCCTGGACACATTTAAACTAGACACAAGCACCAACCTATATACCATGGAACACGGTAAATGGAGCCTGCTAGTTGACAAGAAACGTACAAAGAGAAAGACCAGCAGTATAACAAGTCGAGAATTTATACAACTTGGTATATATCATCATTGAGGTACATTCTGCTGATGTCTGAGTCAAAAATTAGTCATACATATCATGACACATAAGTATATTTTTGTTTTAAGAGTCCATCCGAATGTTGGCCTATATTAACTAATAAAAAAAAGTTATAATTATGTAGGCCTATTGTAAATGCCAAGTATTTATGTTCGTTCGGTATTTTATAGCAGAAAGTCTTCTGTTTGAAAAAAATAAGCTTAATTGTTACTCATAATTAATCAACCACTACAAGCAACATTTTTCGAATAAATTCTTTATAGGCCTATGGATTTTTTTATGCCATAACATATTCTGGAGATTTTCCCATTGTCTATCATCACTGAGCTATATATACATGGAGTGCTCAAGCAATTAAAGCACATTTAATAGAATCTATACATAATTTTTAAGGAAAATAAAGAGTTTTTAAATTGGAGGAAATGTGTAAGTCAACGTCGGTCAAAAGAGATTTCAAAATGCGCACAATAAAGTGTACTGAAAATGTAGTTAATAAATTAGACATCTGGTGGTCCGGTTGCCCGCCAGTCAGAAACATACATACCTACATACAATAGCGAATTTAATATAAAGGTTATAAAGTTATAAACTATAGATTTAATATATATGTATGATTAATTGCATGTGGGGGCCTACACCAGCTGTTACAGAAATGCAATGAAACGATTTTGTACACACTAAACCAACTAAACGAATCAATTGTTATCAGTGCTTTTTTTTTGTAAAAAAAATAGGTGCCGGTACTCAGTGATGGATTGCCTAACGTTTAAAGCAGTTTCGCATGTTATATTTTAATTCTTATTGCGCGCAATTTTAAAATAATTCAATTTTAACAAATTAATAATGTAATAAATTAATAATAAACGTTAAAATACAAGAAAAGTAATAATTTTTTCCCCACATTGTAAAACGGGGCCGGTACGCCGTACCGGTGCGTGCCGTCACAAAAAAAGCATTGATTGTAATACACTGAATGTAGGCCTATGCTCTACTTATAGGTTTTTAAAAATATAGGCCTATAATTATATATACCATAAAGCTCCACACATTAATAATTAATGTTTGTGACAAATTACTGCCATCTGAAAGCATTTGCGGTCATTTTTCGCATCAGATCAGTCAAATTATATTCGCATCCATGTATTTTAAATAGGCGCCTGTGCTTCGTTTCTTACACATTTGTTAATAGCGAAAGCATACTTAGCCTAAACATTCGATTAACGCATTAACGAAATTGTATCGTCTTCTATGCATATAAGATCAATAATATACTACATTCATGTGCCACTGCCTATATAATTTATCATTCACCGATTCCCCAATCTGTGTGTATCAGTTTAAAACAGGTTTTTAAATTTAATTACATTGTAGGCCTACTGTTATCTGAAAAAGTAGGCCTAAGCTTTGTGACTTTGTATATTTCTGTAATAGGCACGTTTTTCTATCTAATTACTGATGTTTAAATGGAGAAAATAATTAATGTGATCGAAGCAAAGACGAAATATATATACAAAAGAATGGATGTAGCCAACGTATAAAATGTGTTTTATTTTTATAATTCGTTAGTATGAAGCTATAGGTTTTATGCAGCCTATAAAATATAGAAATTAAAGGCTAGTATGTGTAACAGTATATTAAAGTTTCATACCTTGCCTTTTATATTGGATAATTTATGTAAATAATATAAATAATTAAATGAGTAGGAAATTTTTTTTAAAAGTTTGAACATGTTATATTATGCATTTTTCACTATTTATACTCGCAGTACTGGATGTTCTAGAAACTGTTGGGTCAAAGACACTAAACTTCCAGCACTTTAGAGGCGCGTAAGCATAATGCAACAACTGGACAACAGATGCCCTAATATCTTTCAACATACCACGGAGAAGTGGAAGATTGAAATAGTATAATGAGATTTTGCAAGATAGTGAGACAGATAGTGAGACAGATAATGAAAGGTAGTAAGACAGATAATAAGACGGATATTGAGACATATTACAAGACAGATAGTGGGACAGATAATTAGACAGATAGTGAGACAGTAAGACAGATAGTGAAACATTGTAAGGAGACAGAAAATGAGACAGTTAGTGAGACAGTAAGACAGTTAGTGAAATATTTTAGGAGACAGATAATAAGACAGTTAGTGAGACAATAAGACAGATAGTGAAACATTTAAGGAGACAGATAATGAGACAGTTAGTGAGACAGTAAGACAGACAGTGAAACCTCTTAAGGAGACAGATAATGAGACAGATAGTGAGACAGTAAGACAGTTAGTGAAACATTTATGGAGACATAATGAGACAGTGAGACAGTAAGACAGATAGTGAAACATTTAAGGAGGCAGATAATGAGACAGATAGTGAAACAGTAAGACAGTTAGTGACACATTGTAAGGAGACAGATAATTAGACATATAGTGAGACAATAAGACAGATAGTAAAACATTGTAAGGAGACAGATAATGGGACAGATAGTGAAACAGTAAGACAGATAGTGAAACATTGTAAGGAGACAGATAATGAGACAGATAGTAAGACAGTTAGTGAGACAGTAAGACAGTTAGAGAAACATTGTAAGAAGACAGATAATTAGACAGATAGTGAGACAGTAAGACAGAAAGTGAAACATTGTAAGGAGACAGATAATGAGACAGATAGTAAGACAGTTAGTGATACAGTAAGACAGTTAGTGAGACATAGTTAGACAGATAGTGAGACTTCATCTTAGTGAGGCAT
The DNA here is from genome assembly GCA_949126835.1 of Anisus vortex. NCBI lineage: Eukaryota > Metazoa > Mollusca > Gastropoda > Planorbidae > Anisus > Anisus vortex. Next base: position 20,268,989 of record OX421501.1, on the reverse strand, counting down.
AGTGAGACAGATAGAGAGACAGTTAGTGACGCAGATTGAGACAGTGAGATAAATAGTGAGACAGATAGATAGTGTGTGTTTGCGCGAAGTAGAGAAAGAGCGAGGGGGAGAGAGAGAGAAGAACAGAGATAGAAAGTAGAAACGAGCTATAGAAATTAGGGAAGATAGAAAGAAGTAAAAAACAATTCAGCTTTAATCAGGGCAAATCAACGTCAAACTATCTATTTTCCTTGCGGCGCCGGCATTGTTTTCAACCCAGGTACGGCTCACTGATCTATATACATAGATTGGCAATGCTGATATAAAATTATAGAATGTTTGGGATACTTACACATATATTATAACAATGACGCTTTTAAGACGATTCAATTTCTTTAGCGAAAACTTCATGCTAATAGATCCAGAACAAACAAGATAACAAGAAAAATTCGACGTTTAAAACAATTTTAAAAATGTAATCGTTCATGGTGAATTTCAGCGTAACAGACGTAGGCTACTTTTCAGAAAAAAAAAATTCATTCTGCATCTAGATCTAGTATAAATATAAAAAAATGGCACTAATGAAAGTGTACTTAATTTAACTAAGCTATTATACATGGACTCGGATCTTGAGTTAGTAGAATGTGAAACTAAAGAGTTTATGAAAATTGAATATATTATGCTAAGCATAATTTTAAAAAATAATTTTAGAATCGTAAAAGATGTAGCGGAAGCGCGTTCGTTTGGCGTTCCGAAAGTCCTGGATTCGAATCCTGGTGAACGCTAGGATTTGAACCCGGGTCTGGAAGGGTAAATTAAAGGCGGCTGGGCATTGTACTGGCCACACAATCACTAGTAGGCCTACGTCGTGGCCACAGAAACTGGTGAATGCAGCTACACCGGCCCTATGGATCAATTCGGTCTGACGGGATACTTTACTAACAGATGTATCACGAAAAGGACTTTAATTGATCTAGCATCTTATTTGTGGATTTAATTTTTATTGCTTATTTTCTACATTGTTTACTTTTTAAAAGAAAACCTTTAAAACTACTTAGAAATCACAGTTTTAAAAAAGTAGAGAAAATAATTTAATATAACTGACGTAACAGAATTTTGTACTTGAAACGCTTCTGATCAGAATTAATTCAGAGCAGAACAAAAGTTAACAAATGTAAGCTTATAAATATTTTAAGAATACGAAGACATTTTTCAGCCATGCGCGTTAAATAAGGATTTATCAATGTGCACATTAAGTGTAATGAAGAAAAAAAATAGTTTCGGGGTTTTAAGTAGGGTTATGTTGCTGAAAATAATTCGGTAGAATGTTTTGTTTAACGGCTTACTGTCTATGTGACAAGTTTCACCACGATAGGATAACCGGAAGTGGGTCAATAAGCCATCAAACGGTTCGGTCGTACGTACGTCAGTCTACCAGCTAGAAACATACGCCCTAATACAAAACATTAAGTTAATATAACTTCTTTTTTAAGGTGTGTCACTTATATGGTCAATTTCTCTTTAGCACTAATATGTTTCACCTTATTATTATCAGTTGTGTTTGTTTGTGGTGGATCAGAGTAAAATAAAGTAAAATTATTTTTTGATATGTTTAGGTCAGTACATGTCTGCATTAGAAGACATGAATCGGACTGTCTCGTTTATAACAAAGAATATTACATCAATCTACGAAGAGACAAATGATCCTGATCCCGCGGTATTGGATTTTGTCCACATTTTCCTAGTCATTGTCAGAGTCATCATAACACAAGGCTTCTGCATGGTGGGTATTCTCACTAACACGCTATGTATTGTCACGTTCATAGCACAAGGTCTTCGTGACACAGTCAACACTGGGCTGACAGCACTGGCCGTCTCAGATCTGCTATCGCTTGTCACCCTCTGCTGGCTGAGCGTCCTACACACCCCGGAATTCAGCGCCCGCGATCTCCCGTTTATTCCTTTGGAAGTTGGATACTTGACCGCCGGCTGGCCGCACGTGTTCTTAACGCGCATCACCACTTGGATCACCGTTTACATCACGTTAGAAAGATGTTTTTGTATCGTCGCGCCTTTGAAGGTCAAGGCCGTGTTCACACCCAGACGTACAGTTATGTATATTATCGGGATCCACTGCATAATGCTTGCCAGTGTCTTCCCAATCTATTACACGGCCAGGTTCTCTGAAAAATTCATGCAAGACAAAAATAAAACACTCCTGGGAATTATTTTTATACAAGACAGAAATGACATTGAAACCGTATCATTTCACATCAACAATATTCTACCTCTGACAGCTTTCATTTTGATTATTATAGGAACAGCAATTTTAGTAGCGAAGCTGAAACAAATCTCAAAATGGCGACTGAAGGCTGCAGGTGTTAACAGATCTGAGGAAATGTTATCTAGAGACACGAAGATTGTGAAAATGGTGGTCACTTTATCAACTATTTTCATCTTGTGCTATCTTCCAGGAACTATTGTATTTATATGGATGATGTTAGACCCAGAACTAAGAATTGATGGTCTCCATTCCCACATGTTTGAAGCAGCGTTTGCCACATTGTTTCTTTTGGAGGCCCTAAACTCTTCAGTCAGCATCTTTGTGTATCTTGCGACAAGTACAAAGTTTCGATCAACTTTTTTCCAGTTATTTTGCAGCTGCGATAAATTACACCAGGAACCTAAGCTAAGAAATATTTCAACTGACATGCACTTACAAGCCTCTAAACGCATTATGAAAGCAGAAAGAAATGTTCAAGGGAGGCAATGAAAACTTAGGCCAGACGCACCTGAAATACTTTGATTAGTTCTGTATGATAGGGCCAGATTAAGAAGATGAGAGGTCCTAAGAACTCAAAATATTTTGATGTCGCCCACATTAATTTGTATTATTAATTCGAAATATGAGAAAAAAAAAAATTTATTGATTTATATTATTATTAAACAAAAAGTAAAGTAAGATGCTTTGCAGTTGCATAGGCTACTTCCATAGGCTACTTCCATAGGCTACTTCCATAGGCTACTTTCATAGGCTACTTCCATATTTTATATTACAACGTTTTCTCCAACTTTAAAAAATGCAAAATAGTTTTTTTTTAATGTTACAGAACCTTGTTCAGATACCACCAATAGCAGTATTTCACCATTGTTAGGTGACCGAATAGGATATATCCCTGCTATGACAAAGCTCTGAGACGCCCCTTTCCTTGATGCCTTGCGCAAAAGCTTATTAAAATTTTGCTTACTGGTTAATCTAATCCTGTCTGTAGACGTCCATACATGAAGAGATGAATAAAACTGTCTAGTTGATTCCTCCCCCCACCCCTCACCCACCCATATCTCTAAGCTGTGCGCGTGCACACAAATCCACCAAGCGCGTGCACACACATATAACAAAAGAGCGCACAATTGCATATTGTCTTTACTTCAATAATTGTGAGTTATGTATAGAAGATCAGTTCTCTTTGCTCAATGTGAAAACAATTTCTTCAGAAGTAACACGATGATATTCAGCAGTACAAAGACATTAAGCTCAAAGTACAACCAATTTCTTCAGGAGTAACACGATGATATTTAGCAGTACAAAGACATTAAGCTCAAAGTACAAACTATTTCTTCAGGAGTAACACGATGATATTTAGCAGTACAAAAACATTAAGCTCAAAGTACAAACAATTTCTTCAGGAGTAACACGATGATATTTAGCAGTACAAAAACATTAAGCTCAAAGTACACAATTTCTTCAGGAGTAACACGATGATATTTAGCAGTACAAAAACATTAAGCTCAAAGTACAAACAATTTCTTCAGGAGTAACACGATGATATTCAGCAGTACAAAAACATTAAGCTCAAAATACAACCAATTTCTTCAGGAGTAACACGATGATATTTAGCAGTATAAAAACATTAAGCTCAAAGTACAAACAATTCTTCAGGAGTAACACGATGATATTCAGCAGTACAAAACCATTAAGCTCAAAGTACAACCAATTTCTTCAGGAGTAACACGATGATATTTAGCAGTACAAAAACATTAAGCTCAAAGTACAAACCATTTCTTCAGGATTAACACGATGATATTTAGCAGTACAAAAACATTAAGCTCAAAGTACAAACAATTTCTTCAGGAGTAACACGATGATATTTAGCAGTACAAAAACAGTGAGCTTAAAGTACAAACAATTTCTTCAGGAGTAACACGATGATATTCAGCAGTACAAAGACATTAAGCTCAAAGTACAAACAATTTCTTCAGGAGTAACACGATGATATTCAACAGTACAAAGACATTAAGCTCAAAGTACAAACAATTTCTTCAGGAGTAACACGATGAATTTCAGCAGTACAAAGACATTAAGCTCAAAGTACAAACAATTTCTTCAGGAGTAACACGATGATATTCAGCAGTACAAAGACATTAAGCTCAAAGTACAACCAATTTCTTCAGGAGTAACACGATGATATTCAGCATTACAAAGACATAAAGCTCAAAGTACAACCAATTTCTTCAGGAGTAACACGATGATATTCAGCAGTACAAAGACATTAAGCTCAAAGTACAAACAATTTCTTCAGGAGTAACGATGATATTCAGCAGTACAAAGACATTAAGTTCAAAGTACAAACAATTTCTTCAGGAGTAACACGATGATATTCAGCAGTACAAAGACATTAAGCTCAAAGTACAACCAATTTCTTCAGGAGTAACACGATGATATTCAGCATTACAAAGACATTAAGCTCAAAGTACAACCAATTTCTTCAGGAGTAACACGATGATATTCAGCAGTACAAAGACATTAAGCTCAAAGTACAAACAATTTCTTCAGGAGTAACACGATGATATTCAACAGTACAAAGACATTAAGCTCAAAGTACAAACAATTTCTTCAGGAGTAACACGATGATATTCAGCAGTACAAAGACATTAAGCTCAAAGTACAAACAATTTCTTCAGGAGTAACACGATGATATTCAGCAGTACAAAGACATTAAGCTCAAAGTACAACCAATTTCTTCAGGAGTAACACGATGATATTCAGCAGTACAAAGACATTAAGCTCAAAGTACAACCAATTTCTTCATGAGTAACACGATGATATTCAGAAGTACAAAGACATTAAGCTCAAAGTACAAACAATTTCTTCAGGAGTAACACGATTATATTCAGCAGTACAAAGACATTAAGCTTAAAGTACAACCAATTTCTTCAGGAGTAACACGATGATATTCAGCAGTACAAAGACATTAGGCTCAAAGTACAACCAATTTCTTCAGGAGTAACACGATGATATTCAGCAGTACAAAGACATTAAGCTCTTAGTAAGGGGAAGCTGTGGCCGAACGGCAGCGCGTTCGACTGGCAATCCGAAAGTTCTGGGTTCGAATTCTGGTGCAGGCTATGCTTTTTTTCCCGGGACTTCATGGTGCCACTGAGTCTACCCAGCTCTGATGGGTAAAGGGTAAAGTAAAGGCGGCTGAGCATTGTGCCACAGCCCCTTGTGTCCACAGAAATTGGTGAACGCTGCTTCATCAGCCCTATGTTCAGTTTAATCCGACGGGTACATTACTTACTTACTATTAGACAAAACATCATAAGCAAACGGATTAAACAGTTAGCCAGATATGATAACTTTACCATTTCACTTTAAAGAGTTCTCAAAATTGATGGATAATGTTGGAATTTTTTTTTAGCTTTCATTGCACATGGCAAGCATGGTTTTAGCTAGATCTATATGAGCAGTTTGAAAAACAAATAGAGGTTAGAACATTTGGAAATGTTAATGACTCAAGATTGATTGAACTTGATAAGATTTATGCTGCCTGTGTAAATTTGAAAGATCACTGAGAGAAACTTTAAGAACAATAGCTGGTATGATGACTTAGTGATGTTTAGTAGTATCAGTAAAATAATTATCTCTCTCTGTGGGTTCTATACATATTACATGCAAAATAATTAACTATTTCAACGAATAAAGTAATTGAGATAGTTGCACAGCCAATTTCTCTTGCAGAAGACAGCCTTTTGAAAATGAGAGGGAACATTGTCCCGGTCCACAAACAATTTAATGTAGAGACCAACCATGACATTTTCAACTGCACTGGATCTTGTTTATGTAGATATCTCTATATATAAAAAGATCGTGTTTGTGTCCCCACGGATCCCCATTTGTCAATTTGAAAACACGTGAGTTTGTGTCACTGACCTATTTAGGCCTAGGCACATATAATGTCTAACAATTTTGCACATCGGACATGTGTCTGCGCTAGCTCAGTGTACGTATCGGACTGCTATGCGGGCGACCCGGGTGCGATTCTCCAGTTAGACTATACCTTTTTTATCAACATTTTTTTTTTCAAACTTTTAAAAACCAAAGACATTGTAAATCTACGGGGAATTTAGATTTTTGTTAAATAAAAATACTTGCTTTTTTTTTAACCTGATTACAATATTTATTTTAAATTACTTTTCTAAAAGTCTACAGTAAAAAAATAAAAATAATAATTTAAATATTAGACTTATAGCTTTCTTTTAATTGTAGTTTATAAAATTTTTATCTGCACCATATACAGTCCTATTTTTTATTCACCCGGGCAACGCCGGGCAATGTAGCTTGTTATATTATTATAAATACAGCTACAATAACAACGATAAACTAACACACATGCACACATTTATTCTACATCGCTCGGTGATCCTGTGTAATATTTTTTTTCTTTTGTTTTTCTGTTGTGATGAATTAGTCTTGCCATTGATATGAATGTAGGTTATGTCATCACCTGGTCAAGTGTTTCACAAGTGCTGCAAAATACTCTCTACTTTAGTCGGTTGACTAGACTATATATAGACTAGGCCCCACTAAACAATGGTATTAAGATTAATGTAGGCAATACCGTACAAAAAAAAATAACACGGATCTGAAGTATTCTGAAGTTAGTTGAAATCAATTGAACTGAAGAGTCGAATTCCCTTCATTCTTAATACCAGTGTTCGCCAGTCATGGTAAGTCATGGTAAGCTAATTATGATATTCAATTTGTAAAATACTTCTTATCCGGACGTGTCACGTTTAAAAAGAATTAGTAAACCAATCATATATGGCTCCTATCTGTCTCGCAAGACAATGGATGCGCCTTTAGGATTTTGGAATTTTAATGAGGGACAGCGCTTGCTGTGACTAAGCAGCCCGATCCTCGAGTGGCAGTCCCTTCGCATTTGAACAGTGAGGGCGGCTGTATGGAGGATGTGTTTGCCTTCCTTTTTTGCCTTTTGTCAATGTCAATCCTGGCCTTTTTCGCTTCCAGGGAGGTTGTCCCATTGTAGATGCCCTGTCGCCAAGCTCCTCGGTCAGCTGCAACATCCTCCCATGAGTCTTCATCTATGTCCATTTCTTTTAAGTCCCGCTTGCACACATCTTTATGCCGTAGAAAAGAAAGGCGGACCTGTGGCTCGAGATCGTGCGGCCATTTCACCGTATAGGATATCTTTTGGTAATCGGACATCATACATGCGCCTGGTGTGGCCAAGCCAACGCAGTCTGCGCTGTGATAGCAATGCATACATGCTTGGTATATTGGCCTGGCTTAGGATTTCCTGGTTAGATTTGCGTTCTTCCCAGGTGGTGCCTAGAATTCGACGCAAGCAGCGTAGGTGGAACGTATTTAAGCGGTGATCTTGTGACATAAGCTTATATTTTATATTGTCCAGCTCTCACTGCCGTATAGCAAGGTGCTTAAGATACATGCTCTGTAGACGGGCATTCTGGTAGGTAGTGACAACTTGTTGTTTTCCCACACTCTTTTTGATAACTTTGACATGGCAGCAGATGCTTTCCTTATCCGTTTGTTGAGCTCATTTTCAAGGGACATGGTACTGGACATGGCGTGGTTTCCAATGTTGATGGTAGGGACATCGGTTACATCTTGACGCATTACTTCTGTCTTGATATGGCTAATGGTAAGTCCAAACTCTTGACAAGCACGAGCCAGAGAGCTAACCAAATTCTAAAGACCTGACTGTGTATGGGATATGAGAGCAGCGTCATCAGCAAAGAGAAGTTCTTGTATTAGAACATGGCGTACTTTGGTTTTGGCCATGAGATGTGCTAGGTTAAATAGCAATCCAATCCAAACCAATCAAAAGTTATTCCGATTCTCAAAGAAATCATTCTCTATTTGTTCATTATATTTTCAAATAAATTATTGGTTATCTAAAAAAAATAATTTCAATAATGGAGATCGAGTGTTAACAAAACATTAGACTCTAGGTTAAACTTAAAAGCCAACAAGTGTGCATTAATTAAATGTGTATTAGCCTTAAATTTGTACTTTTTCTTATATGTTGCAAACGCTCTTTCTGAAAATACGTTTTTTGCGTCCAACTCTTATCCGTGGTTTGATGATGATTTATAATGATATTAAGATTTTGATTATCTTAGTTTGTTCACGGCAACTCGTTCCATGTTCATATACCATTCGTGAAGAAATAAAATATATGTGCGTATGTTATAACATTATAACATGGTATAAGAACAGTGTTTTTATCCCCATGTCTTTCCGAGTATTGTAATACAGGGATCGGCAACCTAAGGCGCGCGTGCCAAACTTGGCACGCAGAGCGATTTTCAATGGCACGCGAGAGATAACCAAGTGGTGTTTTTATTGCTAAATAAACAACAACATTTTATGGTTTTGAATGAGGAAAACTGACTGTTGAAGCCGTTTTTTCAGAATGACATAGCACATTTCATTGAGTTGAACTTGCATTTACAAGAACCACTGGAATGGAGTTGCATTGAAACTGGTCATATTTTGCCGTGAAATCAATTTCAAAACATTTAACTACATGTACATCCCTATATTAAGGCATATATTTAGACAGTTGGTCTTTTTCAGAAGTACATTGAAGCACTCAAAGCGGAGTTTTCTAATCAAAGGCAAGACTTTCAAATTGATGGACTCATTTTTTCATACCACATCAAGTCTAACTGGTTTGATATTACTACAAAATTTTTAGATGTAGATCTTTTTAAAGTTCTTTCTAAACATTAAAAAATAAACGGACATTCCAAATGTGCCCATTTGCGGACAAATTTTGGAAGGAAGCTGCTTTGGAAAGTCATGTGCTTTTCTCAACTGCTAGGCATTTGCTATTTTACTTTCAGCTTTTGGTTCAACTTACTCTTGTGAACAGATTTTATCGCACATGAAAGCATACAAAGTGGTCACTTACAATGACCTCTCATTAATTGAAACAGACTAATTACAGTTAAAGGAGTTTTATGCTCATCTACTTTAATTAAACATAAATATAAGTAATTCTAAAATAAATCTATTAGGATTATCAATTTAATAAATATAAGTGAATTATTTAATAGCACTATATTATGTAACTGTAATTATTAATGTTTATAATATAAACTCCTTAAATGGTCAAACAATTAGATTTAATGCAGGAAATGTTTTTGTTTAACGTACATTATTTTAATCCTCTACTAATTAAATCTTGTAATGAATACCATAATGTTGGATTTATATAAAGAATTAATCATTAGTCAATAATATTTGTTATATTACAAAACATAACTTTTTTGGCATCACTGTTGAATCAAATGTGGAAACGTTTTCTTAATTAAATGGAGATAATTAATCAGTTTTGTTTGAGCTAATTTTTCCAAATTTTTTTCTTCCTTTTATAAAAGAAAAATTTCTTAAAATGTATAACTTTGAAATGATCAAACTGTAAAAAGTATTTGAAAATAAAATAAATATTTTAAGAGCTTATGACTAAAGAATGTATATGTATATTTTCAAACATTACATTAACTTCCCAGTTTGAATGATTACTTCGTATCTATTCCGCTTAACGACAATTGGTCTACCGCACCGAATGCTATAAAACCAATAAAGTTGGAATTTAAATATGTATGGATGCTAGGATTGTGTGATGGATTGGGGTTTTACTGGTTGTTACCTCCAGTAAGTTCGTTGGCTACGTTGTCTGACAGGGTATGCCCGTTCAGAGTAGACCGTCATGTAGCAAGTAAATTTATATTTGCAGTTCCTGGTTCGTGTCAGAGTGGCTATCTCTGGCATATAAAACAATACTCTTTGCACAAACAAGCTTGACGTTACAGTAAAACTGGACTAACACACTTGGTTGAATTTTAATACTAATGCAATGTTTAATTCTCTAGTGAAGAATAGGCAGGATGGAATGTTTGTGTGTAGAAGACGGCAAAAACGTTTATCAATTTAAATCAAATACACACATATGTTTAATAAACGATGCAATAAAGTCTAAGTCTAAGTCTGGCTATATACAGAAAAATCTAAGCCTAAGGAAAAGCGACCTGACTAGTCTAGAGCGTGATAGGAATCTGACTGTTTCGAGTCTGTGGGAGCTAATATAAAGTTAAAGTTTAGTTCCATTCTGGCCTATGATTGGTCTATTCACTGAAGACAAAAGGGGGGGGGGCAAGGTGGGAGGGGGGGGACAGAAAAGAGAACCAGTGGGTGGGAAGGGTGTCGTGTCTCATTTGCTGGACAAAGGAATCGTTTACAGGTGATGTATGGAAGTATTTGCAAGGAAGAGAAAGAAAGAAGGGCACTCTTGAATGGGCGTTTTCTCAATTAAGCGTGGAAACTTAATCCCAAGACGTGCTACAAGCTAGAGTCTGTGGAAGGGGGGGGGGAGGGGGTGTAAGGAACGAGGGGTGATCTGATCGCCCGTGACTGGGCGGGTAATAAATCTTTGAGAGAGAACAAAAGGGACTACTAACACACATTAGCATAGGAATGTTGGGACTGTGAGAAAATTCCCTTAAATAAAACAAATAGGCTACATTTAAAAGTTCATTAAAATATCAATTTAGGCATACATGTAATGTGAAAATAAGATATATATTATAATACAAACAACAAAACATTCACACTTTGCCAAGCAAAGGGAATACCTTATCATTGTCCGGCTAATCAATAATAGGCCAACCGTATGTAAGATTCCACATACATATCTCTAAGTTCTACATATCTGTACCTAAGTCATCACAGATTGAATGTCAAATAAAAAGAATGAATGAATTTAAATTTGAAGTTAGTTAGAAAACTAAATAACACGTTTTCTTTCCAGCTCTATTTTTTCCTTTATTCTTGATTTGTTAACCTTTAGTTAACAGCGACAATGTCTGTGTTCTCAGGGGAAGGCGGTTTCTGATTTCCCGTCCCTTTTCTTTTCTGCGTTTTTTTCTGTTCACAGTGATTGTCGGCCTCAGTCGGTGCACAGTGTCTTGATAGATAGTCTGGGAGACAGTGGTCACTACCTTTGACATAAACAGTTTGAAAACTGTATTGAGAAAGGGTCAGGGAATAGCGCATTAGACGACGGTTAAGGTTCTTAGCTGCAGCCAAAAACGTTAACGGTTGGTGGTCGGTGTGAAGGGTGAAATGACGACCATATAAGTAGACCTGAAACTTCTCTATGCCCCATATAAGAGATAAACATTCCAGTTCCGTAATCGTATAATTACGTTCTGCTTGGGATAGCTTGCGGCTTGCATAAGCTACTGGGAACAGTCTGTCATTATCATTTGGGTCTGATTGGAGAAGCGCAGAACCCAGTCCGGAAGTGCTGGCGTCGCATTTAAGTGTAAAAGGTCGAGTGAGGTCGGGAAGGCGAAGAATAGGGGACCTAGTCAGCGCGGACTTCAGCTGGTTAAACGCCTGGTCGCAGTCTTTTGTCCACGATACAGTATCCGGTTTCCCTTTCTTTGTTAGGTCGGACAGCGGAGCGGCGATGGTGTTATAGTTTGGTATAAATTTCTGATAAAACCCGCACAGACCTAAAAACGAGCGCACATCCGTTTTAGTGGAAGGGGGAGGAGCTAGCTTGAGTTTTTCAATTTTCTGCTCGTCGGGCATTATCCTATTTCTTTCTACCATGTGTCCCAGGAATTTCAACCGGTCGTACCCAATCATGCATTTAGAGGGGCGGGCGGTAAGTCCCGTCTCCTGCAATCTGGATAAGAGCGCGGTCACGTGGTCGATGTGTTCTTCCCATGTCTCGGTTGCTATTAGTATATCGTCCACGAAATTTGAAATTCCTGGTTTGCCTAACGGACTCAGAAGTTTCCGCATCATGCGTGTGAATACGGAAGGCGAGTTGTTAAGGCCAAATGGTACGGTGAGAAACTCGAAGTGACCCTGGGGTGTACTGAAGGCTAGATAGGGGCGACAACTCTCTTCTACCTCTATCTGAAAGAAACCTTTACTTAGGTCAAACTTGGAGAAATATTGCGCATTTCCCAAGTTCGCAAACAGAGTTTCGGGGTCAGGCATGGGTTCGGCCTGGAATTCCGTTACTGCGTTAAGTCGTCGAAAGTCAATGCACATGCGGTGTGTGCCATCAGACTTTCGCACTAACACTACAGGGGCGTTGAAAGGGGAGGTGGAGGGTGCTATAATTTTATTTTCTAGCAGGGATTTTACCTCTTCCTCTATCAGTTTGGCCTTGGCGTGGGGGATAGGGTAAGGTTTCACTCTAATGGGATTGGGGTCAGTTACTTTCATGGAGAATTTCTCCAGTGTTGTACGGCCGGGTTTATCGGTTAACACCTCGGCGTACGAGTTCAGCAGGGCTTTTGTTTGAGTAGTCTGCTCAGGGGTCAGTTTGGGACAAATGTTAACATTTTCGACCGATTCTTTCTCTCTTAGTGGGTACGCGGTAAGAGTTTCGTCTGGTTCCGTTTCTAAGGCGATGGCCATGGCAATTAGGGGCGTGTCGGGGATTGGGCGTTCAAGGTATCGTTTCAGCAAATTTATGTGATACATCTTTTCTTTGTTTCCAACCTTGACTGTGTAGTTTGTGGGGGAGGTACGGGCGGTGACTACGTAAGGTCCTTTCCACATAATTTGTAACTTGTTGAGGGACGAAGGTAGCAACAACAATACTTTATCTCCAGGTGCAAGAGATCGTTCCTTCGCCCTGCGATTAAAGTGTTTGGCTTGTTTTTTGCGAGCTTCCAGCAGGTTTGAGTGGGCTATTTTACGCACACATTCTAGTCTAGCCTGCAGTTGCTTGACATAGGTGTGTACTGTTTTTTCTTCCTGATCGGGATTCTCCTTAGTCCAGGAGCGGCGCAAAATTTCGAGGGGGCCACGGGGCTGTGATCCGTAGATCATTTCATATGGCGAGTACCCTAGACTGGCATGAGGGGTAGCGCGATAGGCGTATAGGGCTGCGGGGAGATATGTGTCCCATTCATCGGTATTGCCATAGGCGACTTTCCTAAGCATACCTACCACAGTTTGATTGAACCGTTCTACCAGTCCATTTGCTTGGGGGTGATAAGGGGAGGTGCGAAGGTGTTTCGTGTTCATTATCTGCAACACTTCCTTCATGAGGGACCCGGTGAACTGAGCACCGTTATCGGAGAGAAGGACCTCTGGAAAACCTACTCTGGTAAACATTGTAAACAGAGCTTCTGCTACATGTTTAGCGTCCATGCTAGGCAATGCTACAGCCTCGGGCCAGTTAGTCGCCTGACACACCACACATAAAATATAGGCGTTTCTCTTTCGCGTCCGATTGAGGGGGCCTAATAAGTCCACTGACACCCTTTTAAAAGGCGTGTCCACCACAGGGGTCTGACCTAACGGTACAGGTGGGGTGAGGTGCTTTTTTGCAGTGACTTGGCACTGGTGACAAGAAGAGACAAATCTTTTAATATCACCGTACATGCCTGGCCAGAAATAATAGTATCTGACTTTAAATACTGTGGCAGCTTGACCTTGGTGAGCGCCCATGGCAGAGTCGTGTGCGGTTTCCATTACTTGCTGACGGTAGGGGAGGGGTACTACTAGCTGGGTTTTTCCAGGTTCGTCTTCCCGGGGCAACCGGTAAAGTAGGTTTGACTTAAAGATATACCGGGGCTTACCCGGTTTGGTTTGGTTTGCTTGAGCAAACAATGATTTCAGTGAGGGGTCATCCCTCTGTGCCACCCTGAATTCATTATTGGAGGGAGGTATTTCATGCTGTTGAGTTCCAGCGTCAGTGTTGGCTCGCGTGGTTACGGGAGCCAACATAATGGGGGAGTCGGGGGTGCCTAAGAATATGTATCTACACCCCAAAACTAAATCGAACTCCATATTTCCTATCACAGCTGCATTCACCGGACCACACACGTAAGGGGATTTTATTTCCAATCGAGCGATTGGGCATTTTTGTACAGGGCTAGCTATGGGCCTGACCTCTACGAACTTGCCAGTGAGTTCCCCTGGTTTAACGAAGGAATCGCTTATAAGGGCGTCGAACTGACATCCTGTATCAAAGAGACAACGGGCGCGCCGGCCGCTGACATACACCGTGCCAGTGACATGAGCCATGGAGGTGGGGACGTCAGTGGAGTCATCAGAGAAAGCCACTAACGGGGTTTCGGGTGTGTGGTCTGAGGGGGCGGTGACTGAGCCTGTATGGGCTGCGGGAGGGGCGCCTCTGTTTCTTCCCTGAGGTAGCAGAGGGGTGGGAGCGGGTCGGTGGCCACCACCATTTGTTTGGTGATGGGGCCGTGTACCCTGATGTGCATAATGGGGGAGGGTGTCAGGGTACGCGGGTTGATTCCTATCCTGGTGCGCGTTATTTCGTCTGTCGTTATTTTTGTGCCGGTTGCCACTATTGTGGGTGGGAGAGTGTGTGTTTTCATCCCTGTGTGCCGCTACGTAGCGGTCCGCGAGCTCTATAGACCTGCCCAAACTATCAACACCATTTTCCGCTAAAAATGTTTTTAGTTTGGTTGTCATCAGCGTCCTTAATTGCTCTAGAAGCATTAACTCAACAAGACCGTCGAATGACTGGTCACACTTTGATAATTCCACCCACTTAAGTAAATAGCCTTTCAATCTATCTGAGAATTGAGTATATGTCTCTATGTCACTCATTCTTGCATTTCTAAATTTCTTTTGGTAACACTTGCTTGTTAATTCATATTTTGTCAACAATGCATTCTTTAGATGGTCGTAAGGGTCTTGATCTGAAGGGGGAAGTTTGGCGTAAACCTCATATGTGGGCCCCCTTAATGACTGAACCAGGGATCTTACCCACAGGTCTCTAGGGACATTATTAAAGCTTGCTCTCTCCTCAAAGCGGGCCAGATAAATATCAATAGATTCTGTGGAGGGATCATATATGTCAGTCCAGAAAGGTGGTACTAGATGAGTGTCACTGTTGGTTATGGATGAGGGAGTCGACGGTAAATTGTCTATGCTACCATTGTTTGTTTCAGATTGTCTATTCTGTGCTGTGAGTTCTGCTAGACGTATTTCTTTCTCTATCTCTAGTTTTCTTAAGTTTACATCCCTCTCTAACTCTAATTTTTTTGCCTCTCTCTCGCGTTGTTTATCTTGCAATTCTAATTCTATACGTTTTGCTTCCCGTTCCCGATGCTTGTCTTCTAACACGACCCTTTCTCTATCTGCCTTCATCCTTTCCTGCTCTAAATAAATCTCTACCTGTTTATTTACATACTCCATTACCTGAACACCCACATAACCATATTCAATAGCTTCTTCCTTCGCGCCCCTTTTAAAGTTAACTAAGTCTGCCATAGCGAAATGTACGTGGACAATTGGCCTACTAAGACTAGAACTTGAACCAGACAATAAAAAGGTACTCACCCACGGCAATATTTAATAGCTCTGTCGTACACACACACACACACACGCTTGACTTGAGCTGTACTTGTTGACTTCGGAATGTGCTCACGAATGTGTGGAGAAGCAGTGCTCTGCGCTAATTGAGTAAGTGCAGACGACAATGTTCTCTTGTGTTGGGCAGTCTTTGGGTGGCGCTATTATACACTGGCAGAGACGAAGTAGGTGTAGTGAAGCTGTGATATAAGTTGATCGGATGGGATGGTCGGAGACAGGTGATGATCTACGCTGGCAAGGACTGGATAGGTGCAGTGAAGATGTGTTATAAGTTGACCGCGCAGGTTGGTCGGAGACAGGTGATGATCTACGCTGGCAAGGACTGGAAATGTGCAGTGAAGAGGTGATATAAATTGACCGCACAGGTTGGTCGGAGACAGGTGATGATCTACGCTGGCAAGGACTGGATAGGTGCAGTGAAGATGTGTTATAAGTTGACCGCGCAGGTTGGTCGGAGACAGGTGATGATCTACGCTGGCAAGGACTGGATATGTGCAGTGAAGAGGTTATATAAATTGACCGCACAGGTTGGTCGGAGACAGGTGATGATCTACGCTGGCAAGGACTGGATAGGTGCAGTGAAGATGTGCTATAAATTGACCGCACAGGTTGGTCGGAGACAGGTGATGATCTACGCTGGCAAGGACTGGCTAAGTGTAGTGAAGCTATAATCTACGTTGATCGAACAGGATGATCGGAGACAGATGATGATCTACGCTGGCAATGACTGGATAGGTGCAGTGACAGTTGGTTGGTTGTCAAGTGTTGATGTGTTGTTTATTCCAGGAACATAATGAGCCCCCAACTTCTATATGACAGTAATATTTCCTCTGAAGTAGGGTCGCAGGTTCACGACAGTCGGTGCTTTCTGGAGTAAAGTCCACTGCAGGAGTTAAGTAAGCTCCTCGTAACTATAAGTAAATCCAATACTTGCAGGACTTATCGCCGGACGAGAACCTCATGTATGTGATGGATTGGGGTTTTACTGGTTGTTACCTCCAGTAAGTTCGTTGGCTACGTTGTCTGACAGGGTATGCCCGTTCAGAGTAGACCGTCATGTAGCAAGTAAATTTATATTTGCAGTTCCTGGTTCGTGTCAGAGTGGCTATCTCTGGCATATAAAACAATACTCTTTGCACAAACAAGCTTGACGTAACAGTAAAACTGGACTAACACACTTGGTTGAATTTTAATACTAATGCAATGTTTAATTCTCTAGTGAAGAATAGGCAGGATGGAATGTTTGTGTGTAGAAGACGGCAAAAACGTTTATCAATTTAAATCAAATACACACATATGTTTAATAAACGATGCAATAAAGTCTAAGTCTAAGTCTGGCTATATACAGAAAAATCTAAGCCTAAGGAAAAGCGACCTGACTAGTCTAGAGCGTGATAGGAATCTGACTTTTTCGAGTCTGTGGGAGCTAATATAAAGTTAAAGTTTAGTTCCATTCTGGCCTATGATTGGTCTATTCACTGAAGACAAAAGGGGGGGGGGGGGCAAGGTGGGAGGGGGGGGGACAGAAAAGAGAACCAGTGGGTGGGAAGGGTGTCGTGTCTCATTTGCTGGACAAAGGAATCGTTTACAGGTGATGTATGGAAGTATTTGCAAGGAAGAGAAAGAAAGAAGGGCACTCTTGAATGGGCGTTTTCTCAATTAAGCGTGGAAACTTAATCCCAAGACGTGCTACAAGCTAGAGTCTGTGGAGGGGGGGGGGGGAGGGGGTGTAAGGAACGAGGGGTGATCTGATCGCCCGTGACTGGGCGGGTAATAAATCTTTGAGAGAGAACAAAAGGGACTACTAACACACATTAGCATAGGAATGTTGGGACTGTGAGAAAATTCCCTTAAATAAAACAAATAGGCTACATTTAAAAGTTCATTAAAATATCAATTTAGGCATACATGTAATGTGAAAATAAGATATATATTATAATACAAACAACAAAACATTCACACTTTGCCAAGCAAAAGGAATACCTTATCATTGTCCGGCTAATCAATAATAGGCCAACCGTATGTAAGATTCCACATACATATCTCTAAGTTCTACATATCTGTACCTAAGTCATCACAGATTGAATGTCAAATAAAAAGAATGAATGAATTTAAATTTGAAGTTAGTTAGAAAACTCTTTGTCTCGTAAAACATTTTGTCTTCTATCCCCTTAAATGTGTATGAACTGTTCTTCTATTTCCTTTTCTTCGTGTAAAATATATGAGATTGTGCAGGTAAACTAAGTATTTAAATATTCTCTGCTGTCTTCTATCTCTATGGAATTGTAAAAATGCAATAAATGTCTCCTATCCCTTTTTTCTCTGTGTAAAATAATAATTTTGGTAATGTAAATGCAATTTTTCATGAATAAACATTTTTGGAAAAAGAAAAAAAAAAAAAGTACTTCTCAGTGATACTGAGATCAAAATATAATTAACGCTTACAGGTGTTGGAAACTCAACTTGACTATCAAATGTGTGTAGATAATAATTACCATACATGTGAAAATTTAGTAATAAAATATTGTATTTGATATAAATGCAAATAAATAGATGATAATCACAAACACATTAATTTTGTATTAAAAATATAAAACGCTTAAACGATTTTCTCTATAAATCTTCTTTTCTTTCGGCCTTGGTCTTGTTACGAGTTAAATTAATTGTCCTATACAAATAATGGAAAAAGTATAATAGAGCTAGTTGACTTTTAGGTTGTTGGCACGCTGAATGATTTGGAAATCCTAGTTTGGCACACTGTTAGCAAAAGGTTGCCGACCCCTGTTGTAATAGATTGTGTTGTTTTAATTCTAAGCTAGATTTAATTATTTGTGTACTCATCATCATCATTGGCTCCATAGTCTCGAAAGACGATTAGATTTGCGCGTCTGTGATTTGGCTAGCCCTGCAAAATTGACTGTGCCTGTGGAGACCTATCCTTGAGAGACAGGCTCTATCGCATCTCTGGCACTTGAAAACTGGACCGTTGGAGATTGTTAGGGGCAGCCTACTTTTATTTGTGTACTATTAGCCTACTAACTACTACTTTGCATTTTATCATTCTTTGAAACTAGAAGTACAATTTTCAACATTTGATTGGTTCATTGTGTCAAATAATTCGATGTATTTATTATTAAACTATTCTTTGCTGAGTCAGAATAAAATTATTTTAAACAATGCTTTACATTCATAAAATATGGACTTGAGGATGAATAGAACCTTGACTTATAATCTAAAATTAAACAAACAACCAAAATAACAAAACGATCAACGACAGAATATTTAATTTATTGACAAGGCAATATATAGTATGGGTCTAGAAAACCTTCAATGTTAAAAGTAAAGCTTATTGTAACTATCGTCGACAATGAATCAAGTACCTATATATTTAACCTAGTATTGTTATTTTTAGAAACAATTATATCCCTCGTGGTTTGACAACTTCACGTCGTCTCGTGTTAATGACTAAGAATAATCAAGTACTTAGACCAGTTGTTCCCAACCTTTTTAATGCCGCGACCCTTTTATACAGCTTTTCACGTTATGGCGACCCCCAACCATAAACATTTTCGTCACTACCTTATAACTGTAATGTGCTACTGTAATAAAATGTAATGTAAACATCTCATATAACTGTAATGTGCTACTGTTATAACATGTAATGTAAATATCTCATATGACTGTAATGTGCTACTGTTATAACATGTAATGTAAATATCACATATAACTGTAATGTGCTACTGTTATAACATGTAATGTAAATATCTCATATACAGGATGTATTTTCACAGCTACAAATTGAACATAATTAAAGCACAGTGATTAATCACAAAAATCCATTTGAAATCATATATTGTGACATATTTATTTCTAATTACAACACAACGTCAGTGCTAAGACTGAGATTTCGTCTTTCCAAACTGCTTACACAACGAAGATCATCTTTCACAAGTGTTTTTCTGTATTTAGATTTGATAATCAACAAACTGGAAAGCTCATTGACAAAGACATTATGTCGTTGGAGATTGAAGAAAAAGGTGCAACACAGTCTCAGACGGAATATTATATGACTGCAAACACTTAATCCTGAATTTTTTAACTGGCCTTTGTAGAGATGTTACGGCCAAAGCCCGAAGTGCGGCCAGATCGCGATCTGGCCGGCCAGATCGCGATCTGGCCGAGGCGCTTGGCCAATGTCCGATGTGCTTGAAATTGTAAGTGTTTACACTACTTTGGCCGGCCACTTCGCGATGTGGCTGGCAATCCCTGTCCAATGTCCGATGTGCTGATACAAGAATGTTCGGTAGGCGGCACAGGTGTGATGGCGGCTTGCATAAGGTAGCAAGGACAGTGATACATACGCTGTGACTATAATTTTATGTTCATCTTCTGCTTTTCAGTGAAAGTTCTGCCGAAGTGGTCACTAATTATCAAGGAAATTAATTATCACACGATTTAGTAAGCTATCTACCTGGATAAAAACACCATTTGCGCCATAAATTGACTGGATGGTGTATGCGAGTCGAGGATTGACAAAGGTGGGAAGGCAGGAGCGACCGTATTTTTATCTAGCCATTGTCCGCGCGGTCTAGTTTCATGTGTTGTATAAACATGGGTGGGGCCGCCAGTCGCAATGAGATACCCTTGAGATAACACTACTGCACCAATAAACTGAGGCATTTGACTTACACATATACCGAGCACCGTTTGTGGATTATTTTACTTTGTGTACATGTGTGTTCTAAGTACTGTAGATTATAAGCGGTGTTCCAACAAATATAAATATCGTGCATCGAATCCAATAGCGCTAAGGAATAAGTTCTGCTATCACGCCTATAGACTAACAAGCCAATTTTGTTTTGATGAGTAGAAAGTGCACGCAGGGACAGTGCAATTAATTGGGGGCATTCAGGCTCCGATTAGGCGCAACAACGTGCACTCTGCTGGCCACCCCATCCCCTGTCACAACATGACACTGCCTATGTTAATTGTGGTTTCATTGTGAGTATTGTATTCCTCGTCACGAGTTTGTATAACAGTATAATAACAGTCTATATGCATTTAACTGGGGCTGTATCCCATATAGCGGCGTTTCAATTTCAATAAATTCATATTATTGTTCTGTATGTTATCCCATGGCATCTACTGACGAGACTAGTATGCTGGACAAAGTTGGCGTACATGTAAATGCGGAACCAACATTTGATATGAAAACTATGTTCTTAGATACTTTGAATACGTTACTGCAAGAAAAAGCTAATAATAGCTGGATCATCAGCAGAGACGAATACTGTGCTGGTATAAAGGACTGTAAACATGCTAAAGCAAATCAGAAAAAAAGAAAGTGTTGACTATCGTTGTCTAAGAAAGTATGACGTTATTTAGGTTGATGGCAAAGAAAAGCTTATTGTGCCAGTAACAAAAGACAATAGCGTTATTTTGTACAATGTGCACACAGAAGAGTAATTGACGAACATGACTGATTTTGTAATTTAGTATAAGCTTAAATAAACTTGGATAATTTACTATAATAAACTAATTTGACTGATTTTGTAATTTAGCTTAATTATTAAACAATACAAGCCTAATGTGATAATTACGGTATACAAACACTCAAAATCTGCTCATGACCTACTTAATCGGGCTTTGGCCGATCGCCCCTGGCCATTTCGCGATCTGGCCGGCCAAGGTCCGAAATCAAGAATAGTTCGGGCTTTGGCCGGTCAAATGTGAGGTGATATTGGCCACTTCGCGACTAAAGTTTTATTTGGAATGATCCGATCTTTTCGGACAAATTAAGGTTTGTTAGAAAAATTTTCTGGTCCTTGCAGTGAAAAATTTTACTCATTCAAGATTTCAAAGATGTCAACAAAGTAAGTTATGTTCTGCAGTTCACCTTTTTTGCCATAAAGTGCTTTGAACTGCGGTATTGCTTTCTGATTTTAAATTTAAAGAGTTCTGAGTTTATCACGAAGCTCAAAACAAGTTTTTAAATTTTTCCTCACGACAACCATCTGACTTCAGTGTGAAATAGTTCGGCGTATCCGAATGTTTTCGCAACTGTTTAAAGTAGGAATGTGATGGGGTTGGGGCGCTGATGTCATCACGCCGGGTACTCGTATGCATAGAATATAAATATACCTATTCTGTGCTCGTATGTGGTTGTATCTGCATGTGGACTGATAAAATAAATATGTATTTTCTGGTGGTCTTAGGCGACCCCCATGAAATATTTCTTCGACCCCTATTAAGATTTAACATAATCAAGGGAGATAATAGTTCTAAATTAAAGTATCCGGGGCAATGATTTTAGTAAACAATTTTTTACTATACAATTTGCATTTGAAAAAACAAATGTATATGCATATACCTTATATATATATATATATATATATATATATATATTGATAAAAATGCGTAAAATGAACAATCAATTAATTAATGTTTTTACATTATAAATGTAATTTTTTAAACACCTTATTTGCTACTAGCTTGTTTTCATAACTACGCATTTACTTCATTAAGTGGTACACTTGATAGACATATAAGTATATTTTTCAAAAGCATTATATTGAAGGTTGGGCTGTACATGTTGTTGTGGAAACCCCACTGATCTATAAAAAGAATGGATTGCGCCTTCTTAATAAATTGGTTTGAGCAAAGTGAAGAAAAGCACTGATCTATAGAAGAAAGGAAAAACTAAAAATGTCCACTGCACTCACCGATATAAACAAAATTGTGTCTAAAACTTACTGTGCCACTGATCTATAAATAGATCGGAACGGAATCTATGTTGCTGCCATTTTACACAATATACAAATGGATTGTTGATGTCAAGCTTCTGACTTCTTATTAATAATATAAAACTAACAATAATACGATCAAAAGAAAACAAATACCAAACAATAAAAAAAGTTAATAATAAAAAAAGTAGACAGCAATATTTCGCAGTACGGAAAAACCCGGTCCCGAACACACACTAAATTTGAATTTCAAAGGGACATCATTTGGAAATTGCGCCCATTGTATAATCTTAACATACGGTGATTAGTAATAGGTCTAAGTTTATTTAAAAAAATACGAATTAAGCAATATGGAGTGCCCCAAGGATCTGTTCTAGGACCAGTGATGTTTGCAATGTACGTGTATCCACTCGGCCAGGTCATCAAACCGCTCAAAATTTCGTATCACTTCTACGCCGATGACACGCAACTGTACGATCATGCGGCTTTCTTGATGCCCCTCGACTCGCTGCAAAGGTCAGTTGTGCAATCGCCAACGTCTATTCGTGGTCGGGAAGAAATGGGCTTAAAATGAATGAGGAAAAAACAGAGATAATCCGAATTGGAACCAAAAGAAATTTGGTCAAATTCACCGGTTCAGAATCCATCACCGTGATAAACTGCCAGGTGCCTTTTGTTAACAAAGTGAAGAATCTTGGTGTTTTACTGGATCCCACGCTGTCTTTCGACCAACATATATCTCATCTGTGCAGAGGTCTATATCTACAGTTGCGTAGACTGGGCCAAATACGTCCCTATTTGTCCACTGATTCTGCAAAGACACTGGCAGTCGCTCTGATACTTTCCCGTATCGACTATTGTATTGACCAAGAAAAATTTGGTCAAATTCACCGGTTCAGAATCCATCACCGTGATAAACTGCCAGGTGCCTTTTGTTAACAAAGTGAAGAATCTTGGTGTTTTACTGGATCCCACGCTGTCTTTCGACCAACATATATCTCATCTGTGCAGAGGTCTATATCTACAGTTGCGTAGACTGGGCCAAATACGTCCCTATTTGTCCACTGATTCTGCAAAGACACTGGCAGTCGCTCTGATACTTTCCCGTATCGACTATTGTAACTCCCTGCTAGTCGGCCTGCCCGAAGACAAAATCGCCAGGCTACAGAGAATACAGACCAGTACTGCGCGCTTGGTCATGCGCAAATCAAGGCGAGACTCGGGAACCGCCCTTCTTCGCTCGCTCCATTGGCTCCCCGTGAAAGCCAGAATTGAGTATTAAGTGGCGCTACTTTGCCATCAGTGCATTTTTAATAACGAGTTTCCGTCCTATCTCAAAGAACTCATCACACCATTTGTCCCTTAAAGAACACTTCGTTCTGCCAACTCATCGCTTCTGGGAGAGCCCCGTTTCTCCCTGACGACCGTTGTTGGACTTAGGGCCTTCTCAGTATCCGGTCCGAAGGTGTGGAATCTACTTCCCATTCAACTCAGGCAAACAAGCTCCATTGATTCCTTCAAAAAGAACTTAAAAACTCATTATTTCAATATTTATCTTAATTAACCTGCTTTGAGCCCTACTGTCTTACTTATATGTTAGGTCGGTTATTTTGTTTTGGTTGTTTGATTTGTTCCATGTTTGTAAAGTTTTGAATCATTATTTAGTTTTTTATCTCTTAGCCTATAGATTGTATCCGTGTTCTGAGTTGTATGTTAAATGCGCTCTGAGCTTGCATTATGCTTGTTGGCAGCGCTATACAAATGTCATTATTATTATTATTATTAATATTGTTAAAAAAAACCTTTATTTTGGAGAACGTTTCCAATTTATACATTTAACTTTTAACCCGATTAGTCAAACGGCTTAGGAAAATATAGAGCAGAAACAAACATCTAAATAAATAAACAAACTCACGGTAATTATGTATATTGATCAGTGACAGCGGAAACAAAATGTCGGAAATTTCTTCAAGAATGTCACTTCCGAGCCTAATCCATTCTTTTTAGAGATCAGTGGGAAACCCTCAATAAGACCATCAAAAATAGGTGTTTTCCGATCTTACTAGGCGACCCCTTCAAATGGTCACTCGACCCCCAAAGGGGCCGCGACCCACAGGTTGGGAAATGCTGACTTAGACTGTATAGATGTCTTTGTTTTTGTTTTGTAAACTCGCGTTCGACAACCGCTCGGGGGTTACTAAAACTTTTTCATCTGGTCACTGGAAATGTTTGCAAACATTTTTGTTAGGTCAGTGTTATAAACAGAAATATACAAGTGATCCAAGCATAATATCCACATTGCATTTTTGTTTGTTTTAAGAAATAATAAAAGTATGGTTAAGTGAAAATATTTCCTCCTAATTATTTATAGTAATATATACGTAGTAATGATATGATTTTCAAAAAATATTGCAATGATAATATAATATGCACCACAGATCTACAAATATAGATAAGTGATAATGTCCAAAGGGAGTGAAGCGACGTCAATAACCATGACAATCAATGTAAAATGACTTTCACAAGCAATCGATATATTTTAATGTGTTGTCTCCCCTGTAGTAAAATTAAAAAATTGGTTACTTATATAGCGCTTCTATCCATGCTATTTCAGCATGCTCAGTGCGCTCTGTAAACACACTGCTGCCTGCTGGCGCAAATATGTTTACAGGCCCAAAACTCCTGCAGGGCGACAGGGATCCGTCGGCGGCCGGGCTAGAACCCGCGACCTGTCAGATGGTTTTTGGTTGACAGTCCGGTGAACTAACCGCTAGGCCAGCCGGCTTCACACTAGTAATGTCCACTATAAAGTTACTATAAACCAGACACGCCCCATCATAGACTGATCCTTCATTCTGGTTTCTATGGAATCAGAAGACTATGAATAAGGATTGCTAAGAACTTTCACTCAGGTGCTTATATCATTGATTGTGTTCACTTTCAATATATATATATATATACACATATTTATATATATATTAGTACCCATATAGTACATTATATTTGTAGGCTTACTGTGTTATTTAAATTCATTCTTCTTTAAGGGGCTTGTGCCATTTATATAACCTACATTTTGATTCAACCAAAGAATTCCCTGAATTGGAGGGTTTTCTCCAGTCTACCTAGCTCTGATGGGTACCTGGCATTTATTGGGGAAAGTCGTGCTGTGCGTTGTGCTGGCCACACAAACCCTGTCAATGCTGTGGCTACGAAAACTTTAATTCACTAGCCACGTGGACCTACATTATCTGAAAGGGATTCTTTCCTTTTAGATCATCGACTCCATAACAATTTTAAGTTTCCTTGTATCACACAGGCTGCATTACTGTTGGCTGTTCTGTGTTATTGTATAGTTTACACTATATAAACTCAATAAACTGGTGAAACCATAACATTACCCACTGCCTGTTTGTTATCAGTTGTTGATTGTATTTTTACACTAGTCTTATGCATCAGGGCTTTGAAAAGAGATTTCTAAAAAGAACTCAACAAGAAAAAATGACATATTATGCCCATACATGGGCATGACATCCGCATGACATCTGGGCGTGGTGGAAGAAGGGGGAACGGTCATTTCGTTTTCAATAAATGAATGCATGCCCACCAATAGAGCACTTAAAATAAACGCTTCTATTCGTCATACGTGTGTTCATATTCAATAGTAGTGTATTAACTTTCAAAATCTTGACATCAATTCAAACTTCCTTATTACATGCTAACCTAAAACTACGACACAGGAAATTGTGTTTTGAATATTTTTTATTTCATTTATTACAGTGTTGTAACGTAACATTAATGTATTATTGTTACTTCCCCCAGTGAACATTATATTGTTAGAATAGTCGCCATTTGATATGCTACCCATTATTTCTTTTGTTGTAAATTAATTATTCTCTGAAACTGTACGTAGCAATGTTGTTCAACAAGAAACCAGTCCTGTGCGATTGTAGACTAAAATGTGTTTTCCTAATTAAATTGTGTCTACTTTACGTGCGTGTATATTACTACAAATTCAACACACAATCAATGACTTAATCAGAGAGAGCCACTAGCACAAACACGGACATTGTCAGACAGATGCATTAGCATAATCACTGACATTGTCAGGAAGAGCCATTAGTATAATCATTGACATTATTAGACAGAGGTATATGCACAATCATTGACATTATCAGACAGAGGTATATGCACAATCATTGACATTATCAGACAGAGGTATATGCACAATCATTGACATTATGAGACAGAGGTATATGCACAATCACTGACATTATCAGACAGAGGTATATGCACAATCACTGACATTATCAGACAGAGGTATATGCACAATCACTGACATTATCAGACAGAGG
This sequence comes from Anisus vortex, assembly GCA_949126835.1. NCBI lineage: Eukaryota > Metazoa > Mollusca > Gastropoda > Planorbidae > Anisus > Anisus vortex. Next base: position 20,242,209 of record OX421501.1, on the reverse strand, counting down.
TATATGCACAATCACTGACATTATCAGACAGAGGTATATGCACAATCACTGACATTATCAGACAGAGGTATATGCACAATCACTGACATTATCAGACAGAGGTATATGCACAATCACTGACATTATCAGAGAGATACATCAGGAAAATCACTTGTTCGGGCAGATCTATTAGTAGGCCTGCAATCACTTTTTTTCAGTCAGAGCCATTTACACACTCACTGACATTATCAGAAAGAGAGCCATTAAAATAAACTCACTGATATTATCAGAGAAACTCATTAGTAAAATCACTAACATTATCAGAGAGAGAGAGAGAGAGAGAGAGAGAGAGAGAGAGAGAGAGAGAGAGAAAGAGAGAGACATTAGATAGTATCAGACAGAGCTATTGGAACAATCATTGGCATTATCAGAGAGAGTCAAGAGCACAATCACTGACATTATAAAAAAAAGCCACTAACACAATCACTGACAATATCAGACAGAGGCATTTGCATAATTACTGACATCGCCAGTCACAATTAGCACAATCACTGACATTATGAGAGAGAGCAATTAGCACTGTCACTGACATTAGGCATGACGATTAGCACAATAACTGACATTGTCAGACAGGGCCATTTTTGTTTTTCTGTAAGTGATGTAAGTCCATAGTCTATACTCTATACCATAGGTTCTCAACCTTTTTCGGCTCACCGCCCCCCTTTTAAATTTTTTTTCCGCTCACCGCCCCCCCCCCCCCCCACTTTCTTTTAGCCCCCACCCCTTCCGCCCATCTGGACTATAGTTTCGCAATTTTTTTAGCCGACTAGACTTTTTGTGTGATTAATTATCTTTACAAAAACTGAAAAGGAAACATATTGTAAGAATTAATAGATCAAAAAAATGCCTTAACAAAAGGTTTGAATAAATCAATATTAATGCGAATCGTTTGCCTGGTGTGTTGCTAGCAAATTGTCTATTTTCGTTTCAATTTCGGTTGCAAAAGCTGTAGGTCTAATAATCAGTAATATTTGTTATATTATTACAAAACATAACTTGTTTGGCATTACTATTGAATCAAATATGGAAACATTTTTTTAGTTAAAGGGAGATAATTAGCCCGTTTTATTTTAGCTTATATTTCTTTTTTTTTTCCTTTTATAGAAAATAAATGGCTTACAATTTAGAACTTTGAAATGATCAAACTGTAAAAAGTATTTGAAAATTTTTTAAATATTATATGACGAAAGAATTTATATGCATATTTTCAAGCATTACAATAACTACCTAGTTTGTATGATTAGTACTTATCTATACCGCTTAATAATATTAACAATTTACTCTTAGTTGTATAGAACACATTAAGAACATCTCGGTAAAACTGATATCAAAACATCATTAATATTAGCATATATTAGGCGACAGTGATCGGTCAGCAGGGTTGACAGTCCGGTGAATCAACCACAGGACCAGCCGGCCGGACACTATATTTGCCAAATACATACCCCTACTTCACCGAAAGATCACTGCGATTCCTATTTCTTATTAATATAATAATATGTAGGCATACTGTTGGGGGGGGGGGGGGGTATCAGATATTTAGCATTTCATTCTCCAAAAAACATCGATTCAAATAGCTGAGGTGTTAAAATATATCAAGTACGTTTGTACCACCCACTTGCCTTTCACCGCCCCCCAATCGCCCCCGGGAATGTCAGCGCCCCCCTAAAGTTTTTCACCGCTCCCCGGGGGGCGATATCGCCCCCGTTGAGAACCTATGCTCTATACTATAGATTTCTTAGAAGGTTTGGGTTCCAGATGAGATAATTTGGGTCAGCCCAGACGTAAACATTACATGTCAAAATTTCTCATAAAGTGGAACAAGAAAACCTTTTAGTATTTTAATTGAAGAATTATTGTGACATCTTATATAGACTTAGGCAGAGAGATTGTTTCAGAATTCACAACGATAGTATAGAAAAAAATATGCCCAACCAAAGTTATAGCTGTACTAGTGGTTATGCCCGTCAAAATGACGGAGAAACGAACGACTACAATATTACAATATTAGTTAAGTTAAGTTAATATTAATGATAAGAGAGAAAGAAAAGAGACTATTAAAATGAACGTTTCTTTTCGGTATTTAGTTTTTGTTCTTTTTAATTGTTTCTGACCCTGGCATATGCATAATAATTGTTACTGTCAAGCGTCTGGTATTATAACGTAGCAAACAGTTGTGTTGACTTGACTTGTTATTAAAAATTGCCTATTAAATTAACAATAATATACTATCTAAAAGAAAAAAAAACACAATACCAAACAATAAAAGGTAAATAATAAAAAAAGCGTAGAAAACAATATTTCAATACAATACAAACTAAAGTGATAACGATTTTTTCGGTATTTAATTTTTGTTCTTGCATATCGTATTAATAAAACAGTGTTGAGAATGTTTCTTTCGGTATTTAGTTTTTGTTAATTTTTTTGTGTTTCTGGTCGACCTGAACCTGACATGCATAAGAATTGTGGCCTCAAGGACTGGCGTAGTGTGTAAACCGCCGATACATTCCCATTAAGAATACACTGGCGGGCGAACGCATGGGGCACAGGGGGAGGAAGCAATGGACGCTGCAATCCCGTCTCGAGAACCACCCGGTGCCTGGATGCATGTACCTATAGTATAGGATTTGTGCTACCGGGTGACAGTGCAGGTATACGGGCGAGCCACTACGATAATAATCATTAGGGGAACCGCAGTGAACGATCGCTGGGCTGCGGAAACCTTCCCCGTTACACGGCACGCCACGCCTTGGGCGTGTCGTTGGGTGGCTGGAGCCTGGACAGAGATTGCTCAATCCTAAGCGTTACGCCCTGGACTCAAGAGCCGAAAGGCTAGTCCGGGTTTTTTAAAGAGACTTTTAAATTCGATATTAAAATGTAGCGAACAGTTGTGTTGACTTGACTTGTTATTAATAATATTAAATTAAAAATAATATACAATCTGAAAGAAAAAAAAACATAAATACAAAACAATAAAAAAGGTAAAAAATATTTTAAAAAAATAGAAAATAATATTTCAATGAAATAAAAACTAAAGTGAGAAAGATTTTTTCGGTATTTAATTTTTGTTCTTGCTTATTGTATCAATAAAACAGTATTGAGAATGTTTCTTTCGGTATTTAGTTTTTATTTTATATTGTTGCTGTCAATCTTATGGTACCCGGTATTTGAAAGTAATCATTTATAAGCCTAACTTGTTTTTTTATAATTCGTATCATTTAATTTATAGGGTGTATAAAGTCGCCTTTTAAAGGATATTCTCCAATAACAACGTAAATCCATTAAATAATTAAAACATTTGGTTACTTTTACTTAAAAGGATAATGCAAACATCAATAATGAAAAAATAATTTCATAGACATTACGTCATACGCTAGTATTTTGTTTAAAGTAAACCATTGAAACTCTCTAAGCCAAATTGCAGTGCGTAGCTTTTAAAAAAGGTCTCGCCACATTAAAAAAACAACAGTAGAATTGGGAAAACCCGGAAAGGCCCTCGCGTTCAACATAGTGAATGTCGCGTTCAATATAGTTAATGAACGGAAATGGCCATTTGCTATGTACCGTTATATTTATTTGCATAGATGGATATGACATTTTGGATTTTTTAAATCAACACATTTATGATTATAAGTGATAAAATAAAATTATCTTTTGGAGGACGTTTCCAATTTATACATTTAATTTTTGGCCCGAATAGTCAAACGGCTTAGGAGCCTATAGCGAACAAACATATATATAAATATATATATATATATATAAACAAACATATAAACAAACTCACGGTAATTATATATGTTGTGATGATTCTTTTTCTTTCTTTCTCTCTTAACAAAACACATTGTTGTCATTCGTTTCTCCGTCATTTTGACGGGCATAACAACTAGTATTATTATAAAAGCCTCATAAAGGTCAAATAAAGTAGGAATTTTTTTTTTTTTATGGATATCTTTAACTGGAAAGGAAAAACATTGGGCTATATAAATTAAATAACACAATACAATATTATTTACAGACATGTTTCTTTTCATATGATAATTAATTCTAGAGTAAACGATGTATGTATTTTGGATGGGATAAATTAAATTATTTAATATATACTTCCAATACAAAAACTAAAGGAACTATTCCATAAAGACTAGATCTATAGAGCTTAAAACATCCAGAACTAGTCTACCATTTAAGAATAAGATTAGCCTAATACGTACTATGCACATCTATTAAAACTATAAGATGCTGTTGTGTTTATAAGATAAGATAAGATAAGATTGCTTTATTGATCCAAATGAATGGAAAATTGACTTGATTACATAAATTCCGTTTTTTCAGCATACCTAAAACAATATTAAAGAACCATTTGTACTCAAACACAATAGACATTCACGCACACTATCATACCATTTATCATACAAGAAAAAAAAAAGTAGGCCTATTATTTAGGAGTCAGCTATTGAGCCATCGTATTTCCTGGCTGAAAGATGATTCTTTTGAAAGAGTCTTACTGACAGTGGAACAAAAGAGTTCTTAAATCTCTCTGTTCTTGCCCTTATAGAAAGAAGCCGACCACTTCGACTAGATATTATGTAGCTATCATGAAGCGGGTGTGCATGATCTTGGAGGATTTTATCAATCATAGACAGGCACCTTGAACTGAAAATATCCGCAAGAGATGGTAATTCTGTCTGTGTAGTACGAGAGGCTTTGTTTATTAGGCGGTCTATCCGATGTTTGTTCAATGTGGTGGTATTACCATACCAGCAGGTGATTGCAAAGGTTATGATGCTACCAACAGTCGCCGAGTAAAATAGATTCATAATGGTTTTCTCTATGTGAAATATTTTTAGTTTATTAAGACAGAAAAGTCGTTGGTGCATTTTCTTACAAAGGATTTGGCAGTGGTCAGACCAAGTCAGTTTGTCAGTAATTGTGACGCCAAGATATTTATATTGCGAGACTTGATCTATTATTTGGTTGTTTATGTGCAAATCAGTCAGCTTGCGTTTTTCTTTCCGGAAGTCTACAATCATTTCTTTCGTTTTTGTGATGTTCAATATCAGGTAGTTCTCTCCGCACCATTTGTAGAAATCTGAGGTCGTACTGTGATAGAGACTGTCGTCACTGGAAACAAGGCCGACAATGGCTGTATCATCGGCGTATTTGATTACAGATACTGTATCGATTGCTGAACTTTGAATGTCATTGGTGTAAATTGTGTATAGAACGGGAGAGAGGACACACCCTTGAGGCGCTCCAGTGCTTATTTCTCTTATTTGTGAGGTACATCCCTCTACTCTGACAAATTGAGGGCGGTTTATCAGAAATTGCATGATCCAGGCTTGGGTGCGTTGACTGACATTTAAAGCAGATAGTTTCTGTATCATAAGGTGTGGTTGGATGGTATTGAATGCAGATGAAAAGTCAACGAAGAGTATTCGAGCGTAATTCTTCGGCGTATCCAGATGGTGGTACAGTCTATCTAACATTAATGCTATAGCATCCTCTGCGCTTCTGCCTTTTTTGTAAGCAAATTGGTAGGGATCAAGGCTTTTGTGCACCTTATTTAGTATACGTCTGAGAATAATTTTCTCAAAACATTTCATGATAATAGATGTTAAAGCGACAGGACGTAGGTCATTGTTGCAAAGGACTTTTTCTTTCTTTGGTACGGGCACAATCTCTGAGGTTTTCCAGATAATAGGAATAGTATTTACTAGTTTAATATTTAGTTTAATAGTTTAATATTTACTAGTTTAGAGCAAGCTGAATTTAAATTATGGCGAATAATGAGCACGTGCTTATATGGCATTAATGAAAATGTTTTCTTAATTTTCTCTCAATGTATTTGTAAGATCGTTTTATAAGTTGTGTGTGTGTGGAATTGTATTCAGCTGCATCATTTGTATGATTACATCATATAGATCTATGGGCGGATAATAGTACATTTTTGTTGTGGAAAATATCCGTGGTATCCCCCATCCATTGAAGCACTAAGCACGTGCTTTATTTCACGTAATGATCCGAATCCGGGCCTGAGTTCAGGTAACCTATTAGACGATAGAATGCCATAGTGGGACGTAATAACCTTATATAAAGAGGACCTTTAGGCCTATGAACTGGTTCTTGCAAAAGTAAAGTTCGTCGAATTTCAAATTTAGTTCTAAGCTACCCAGCGGGCACACAACATCGTATTGACTGGGAAAAAACATGGTTTCCACGTATTTTCTTTTTTTCCACGTTTTTTCCTAGTCTATGAGACGCGGTGTGCCCGCTGGGATATATTAAGGTCAGATTTTCATTTAGCCGAAATAATATTTCGTGCAGATTCAGGTTGTAAATTGCGACAGCGGCGAAAGAGCTGAACAAATGTTGATCGAAACTTTGTACTAGTCGCAAGATAAACAAAGATACTGACTGAAGAATTCAGTGCTTCCAAAAGAAACAAAGTGGCGAACGCTGCTTCAAACATGTAGGAATGGCGACCATCGAGTCTTAGTACTGGGTCTAACATCATCCATATAAACACTATAGTTCCTGGAAGATAGCACAGGATGAAAATAGTTGATATGAACACTATCATTCTCACAATTTTTGTGTCTCTAGACAACATATATTCTGACTTGTTCATAGACACGGCTTTCAGTCGCCATTTTGAGATCTGTTTCAACTTAGCTGCTAAAATCGCTGTTCCAATAATAATTAAAATGAAAGCTGTCAAAGGTAGAATATTGTTGATGTGGAATGATACGGTCTCAATGTCATTTCTGTCTAGAATAAAAAAAATTCCCAGGAGTGTTTTAATTTTTTCTGGCATAAATTTCTGAGAGATTCTGGCAGTGTAATAGATTGGGGAGACACTGGCCAGCATTACGACATAGACCCCAGCAATGTACATGACTGTGCGCCTGGGTGTGAACACGGCCTTGACCTTCATGGGTGCAGAGATACAGAAACATCTTTCCAACGTGATGTAAATGGCAATCCAGGTGGTTATGCACGTGAAAAACACGTGCGGCCAGCCTCCAGTCAAATAAGCCACGTCCGGTGGAATGAAGGAAAGGTCCAGGGAGTCGAAGCTCGGATCATAGCAGACGTTGAGCCACAGGAGAGTGACCAGAGAGAGTAGATCGGACAGGGCGAGGCCTAGTAAGCCGACATTTACCGTATCAGAGATGTCCTGTTTAAGGAATGTGATGGTGCACAAGACGCTGGTGATTAGCCCAAGTACACACAGGCATTGGGATAGGTAGACTCTAACCACCAAAACATAAACACTCGTCCATTTGGTTGTATCGTCATTAGTAGAGTTAGCTTGTGCAAAGTTATCTAGCCTTGTCGTAGAAGCAAGCACTAATCGATATTGTCGATATTGTTTATCTAGTTCTACGATGTAGTCAACGAACTAGAGAAAACATCCCCATGGAACAGAAGAATGCGTTGGTGCATTATTACCTTGTACTTCTTAAAGAAAGAACTTTTTAAAAATAGATTAAAATATAGATCGCGTGGATCATTAAGTTTGAACGAGTAAAGAAAAGCAATAATTTCACATAATGTATAGAAATAATTTCACATAATGTATAGAAATAATTTCACATAATGTATAGAAATAATATCACATAATGTATAGAAATAATATCACATAATGTATAGAAATAATATCACATAATGTATAGAAATAATATCACATAATGTATAGAAATAATATCACATAATGTATAGAAATAATATCACATAATGTATAGAAATAATATCACATAATGTATAGAAATAATATCACATAATGTATAGAAATAATTTCACATAATGTATAGAAATAATTTCACATAATGTATAGAAATAATATCACATAATGTATAGAAATAATATCACATAATGTATAGAAACAATATCACATAATGTATAGATATAATATCACATAATGTATAGAAATAATATCACATAATGTATAGAAATAATTTCACATAATGTATAGAAATAATTTCACATAATGTATAGAAATAATTTCACATAATGTATAGAAATAATTCCACATAATGTATAGAAATAATATCACATAATGTATAGAAATAATATCACATAATGTATAGAAATAATTTCACATAATGTATAGAAATAATATCACATAATGTATAGAAATAATTTCACATAATGTATAGAAATAATTTCACATAATGTATAGAAATAATTTCACATAATGTATAGAAATAATTTCACATAATGTATAGAAATAATTCCACATAATGTATAGAAATAATATCACATAATGTATAGAAATAATATCACATAATGTATAGAAATAATATCACATAATGTATAGAAATAATATCACATAATGTATAGAAATAATTTCACATAATGTATAGAAATAATTTCACATAATGTATAGAAATAATATCACATAATGTATAGAAATAATATCACATAATGTATAGAAACAATATCACATAATGTATAGATATAATATCACATAATGTATAGAAATAATATCACATAATGTATAGAAATAATTTCACATAATGTATAGAAATAATTTCACATAATGTATAGAAATAATTTCACATAATGTATAGAAATAATTCCACATAATGTATAGAAATAATATCACATAATGTATAGAAATAATATCACATAATGTATAGAAATAATTTCACATAATGTATAGAAATAATATCACATAATGTATAGAAATAATTTCACATAATGTATAGAAATAATTTCACATAATGTATAGAAATAATTTCACATAATGTATAGAAATAATTTCACATAATGTATAGAAATAATTCCACATAATGTATAGAAATAATATCACATAATGTATAGAAATAATATCACATAATGTATAGAAATAATTTCACATAATGTATAGAAATAATATCACATAATGTATAGAAATAATTTCCCATAATGTATAGAAATAATTTCACATAATGTATAGAAATAATTTCACATAATGTATAGAAATAATATCACATAATGTATAGAAATAATATCACATAATGTATAGAAATAATATCACATAATGTATAGAAATAATTTCACATAATGTATAGAAATAATTTCACATAATGTATAGAAATAATATCACATAATGTATAGAAATAATTTCACATAATGTATAGAAATAATTTCACATAATGTATAGAAATAATTTCACATAATGTATAGAAATAATATCACATAATGTATAGAAATAATTTCACATAATGTATAGAAATAATTCCACATAATGTATAGAAATAATATCACATAATGTATAGAAATAATTTCACATAATGTATAGAAATAATTCCACATAATGTATAGAAATACCTTTATTTTTGTTTTAGGGAAAAATCTCACTAGTTGCTGGCATACAAATTGCTAAGTGTGTTTAGGCTGGTATAAAACTAATTAGGCCTACGGTAGCCAAGATTTTACCAATAGTGACTTTCTCGAGGAACTATTATTTGTAAATAACATATTACAATTCTTTATGGATAAACCAGTGTTACCGTTATCTTCGATCAATGTAAGTTTTAGTTTAACGCATGCTATTCTCAGCTTAAACGCATTCAAATGCGATATGGATTTGTATAATCTTTGTTATTTATAGTGGTCCTATTACAACTAGTTTGTGTAGGCAAAATTTTTTTGATAATGGTGTGCCAAACTGGGATTTCTAAATCACTTAGCGTGCCAACAGCCTAAAAGTCAACCTGCTCTATTATACTTGTTTTATTATTTTTTATAGGACAATTAATTTAACTCCGTAGCAAGGCCAATACTAAAAGCATCAGAAATATATAGAGAAAATCATTAAAGCGTTTTATATTTAATAAAATAAATAACATGTTTGTGATTATCATACTTTTTAATTGTATTTATACCAAATATAAAATTTTATTACCAAACTTTAAAATTTATGGTAACTTTTTTGTAATCATTATCATTTGAAATGTATTGCTCAGCTCCTAACAAAGAGATTGACCATTTAAGCGGAATTGACACGTAGTAATTATACCTACTGAGTAGTTAATGTAATGTTTAAAAAAATTTGCACATATTTTTTTAGTCATATAATATTTAAATAGTTTTTAACTACTTTTTACAGTTTGGTCATTATAAAGTTATAAGTTCTAGGCCATTTAGTCTTTTATAAAAGAAAAAAAAGAAACATAGCCTAATATTAGAAGTGTTAGCGTAAATAATATAGGCTAATTATCTCCCTGTAATTAAAACAAAGTTTCTAAATTTGATTCAATAGTGACGCCAAACAAGTTTCTATGTTTTGCAATATATAAGAAATAATTATTGACTTTTTTTTCCTTTATATAAATCCAGCATTAAGGTATTCATTACAAGATTTAATAATTAGAGGTATAAAATTAATTTACGTTAAACAGTCGTAAATAAACATTTCCTGCATTAATTATTTGTCCATTAATTTGAAAGTCTTGTTTTGTTTAGAAAACTCCGCTTCGAGTGCTTCAATGTACTTCTGAAAAAGCTCAACTATCTATCTTAATAATAATATATGCCTTTATAAAAGGGCTTACATATAGTTAAAGGTTTTGAAATTGATTTCACTCAAGATATATGCAGATCCATTCAAGTGGTATAACAGTTCAAGTGATGTTTGACCCCGTTCTTCTAAATGCGTTCAATTCACTGAAATGTGTCGCTCTGTGATTCATCGGCTTCAACAGTCAGATTTTCTCATTAAGAACTGGAAAATGTTGTGTGTTTTTTTCATCAATAAAAAACAACTCTTGTAGGTCTCTCACGTGCCATTGAAAATCGCTATGCGTGCCAAGTCTGGCACGCGTGTCTTAGGTTGCCGACCCCTGGTGTAGAAAATAAGTTAAGTAAGCTTATTCTAGGTTTGTCATTATCGGATACCTATAATTAGCGTTCTCCCCATTTTGTCAGAAGTTTTTGGATTGATATAAATTGTGACAGGTCGTAAACAAGTGGCTAGACATGGTATTAGAAACATAATTATATAAGACTAGAAATTCTGGAGTATAATTATCTTTCAATATCTGTGCATTGCTACTAATATCTGGGCTAAAGAGTAAAGATAACGGCGGACGCAAGATCACTCTTGAAACTTACTGCCATAGGTCATTAGATCGATTCACGGGAAAAGTTATCGATTAATTTGTGATAAATAGGTCAAACTATTGAGGATTCATTCGATCGAACTTTATCGTTAGTTAATTGTCTTGAACATGATACTTCTAAACAGGATGACAGAGGCCTTTAGACTCCAAACTCTGAGACCAACAGGTAGGCTTTAGGAAAAATATATTGCACAGATCAACAAATTGCTACTTTACGCGTTATCCTAGAACAGAATGGAATTCTCCTCTCGAAATAATTTTTATTGACTACGATAAAGCATTCGATAGTGCAGATAGATCGACATTATGGAAACTGCTAAGACACTGTGGAGTCTCGCAGAAGCTAGTTACTCTAAGATGGGGCCGGGGGGAGGGGTAGAAATGAAGTAAAAAAAATATTAATTTAATGTAATTACTTTTTATTTAGAACAGAACTACATGAAACTTATTTTCGGCAGAAGTAGATTTAGTTGGTACACCATATTTTTCGGAAGTTTTCACCTTTTTTCAGCAAGTACTTTTTCCCTTTTACGTAATTATAAAACTCCCTCCAAGTCAGTCTGGTATTTTATCGAATGATGGCGCTAGATCTAGAAGGTACTTACATCGTCGATACAGGATACGCAACACGCAACGCTATCTGTGTCTGTGAGACGTCCGTGTCAACATAAACATAAACTTGTTGACATAAAAAAAAACCGAGGCTGCATTTACATGCTGCTTTAACAGATTACTTCAGTAATTCAGTACTCGAGCCAAGTTCGTAACAGTATTTAATTGTACAATATCGGGACAAAATTGGGTCTCTTATCTTATCTTATTCATTACAGACGATCCTTCTATAAAGAAGATTATTGCGTCCTACGCTCATCCGTGGTCCGAGTCTAGTCTTGCATTTTTATTAATGTTTTAAATGATGTTAGGTTATTGGTTTTCCTGGTTTGTTCAGGCAACCCATTCCATGCCCGAATGCCACTCGGGAAGAAAGAGTACTTATATGCATTTGTTCTCGCATAAGGGACAAGGAAGGTGTTTTTGTCTTTATGTTTATCTGAGCTTTGCAACAGATTGTTATTGGGTTGTATTTCTAAATTAGAGTTTAATGCCTTATGTATTATTACTACTTTACTCTTTGCCCTTCTGTCCTCTAGTGTTTCTAGGTTTAGTGATTTGACTAATGGTGTTACTCTTGTCAATTGGGAATATTCACTAGTTATAAACCTTGCAGCTCTTTTTTGAATTTGTTCTAATTTTTTAATGTTTTCTTTAGTTGATGGGTCCCATACAGATCCTGCATATTCTAGTATAGGCCTAACTAATGTGAGATAGCATTTTAGTTCTATATTCTTATTACATTTGTAAAAGTTCCTTTTTATGAATCCTAATGTTTTGTTTGATTTTTTAATTACTCGTCCGGATGTCGGGACAAGAAGGCCCATAACGGTGACTGTCCCGAAATATCGGGACGGATGGCAACCCTAAACGTGTAGAATAATAGCGTACATGGTAAGCGAATTACAGAAGCCTTCCCCGTGCAAACAGGGAAAAGACACGGTTGCATGTTTTAACCCTTCACGGTTCTACTAGTCATTGATTGGATAATGAAGATGGTCACAGTGACAGACTGGAATGGGTTACAATGGACACTCGTGAAACAGCTGGACGACCTTGACTTTGCAGACGACTTGGCCCTCCTCTCACATACACACAACAGCAAATACAGGAGAAAACAACCAATGAAGCAAATTACTCTGCTAGCATAGGTCTGAATATCCATAAAGGGAAAAGTAAAGCTAAGTAAAATCAACCAACTCCCCAATAGTTCTAACAGGAGAAAGTCTAAGCTTAGGTCTGGAAGAAAGGGAAAGTTTCAAGTACTGGGGCAGCATGGTAGACAAACTATGAGGAACATAGGCAGACATAACATTACAACAGACAAAGCAAAAGCAGCCTTTAACCTACTGAAAAGGGTTTAGAGCTCCAGAATTCTATCCCTGAACACAAAATAATTTGTAAACACCTTTGTTAAGTCCATTTTGATGTATGGATTGGAAACTTGGAGAATTAAAACTTTTAATGTCAGTAAAATACATGCATTTGTTAATTTATGCCTCAGAAGTAGAATCCTTATGATATGCTGGCCAGAAACAACCAGCAATGAAGAACTATTTCAGCGAACTAAACAAAAGCCTGTGGAAGAATAAATTTCCCTAAAGAGATGGAAATCGATTGATAACATCCTCAGAAAACCGGTATACAGTATTATTCGGCAAGCATGTACTTGGAACCCCCAGGGCAAAAGGAAAAGAGGTCGGCCGAGAAACAAATTATATGGAAGCTGAAGCCCCAAAAATTAGGGCTTAACTGGGGTCAGATCGAGAAACCGGGATCGGGTTACCTGGAAGACTCTTGTTGGCGGCCTATGTATCAGGTGGGGCGAGAAACACAAGTAAGTAAGTAAAGGCCTATTATATTTTCTTTGGATAAGAAAACTATTAAATATTTTCTTCCGAATCCCCGAGACAGATACCCTATATCCAATCAACTAACCTACTACAATCTACACATTAAACTGGAATAGAGCAGCTAAAACTAAAACATACATTGACATATTATATGTTCATTTGACAAAGACAAAAGAAAAATGTATTTACATATACATAAACATTATTCTTTTATTGTATGATTTTAATATTGATTTAGATGACTAATTACAATATATTATAATAGGTTAACTAAAATGCTACAAACTGATTATTTGTTGAATAAATGAAAATAAAAAGTACCAAAAATGAAGTAAAAATCAGATCAAAGTTATAAATGCACTTTACAATAATTATGACTAGGAAAGCTACTAACAATCAAGACCATCAAAAATAACTCGAAAATTAGTCCTGCAGAAATTAATTTAATTAAAATAAATTGCAAAAGATACAAAGTTAAAAATTATAATACTAGAATGTAAAAAAATAATTATTGTAATACAAAATACTGCTTTAAAATACTGATTAGTTGGTTGTCCTTTGTATTTACTAAATCTTTAAAACAATGACATAACAGTATTTGTTGCCATAATGAGGCCGGCTGGTCCTGCAAGGTTATTATAAGCTTATTACTACGGACTGTCAATATGACAACCCAGGTTCTAACTCTGCCACTGTCTAATCCCTGTCAACCATAAGGAGGTTAGAGCTAAAGACATATTTATCTCATATCTAGAAGGAACACCTGTAACTTATAATACAATCTATTTAATATTAAGACAACTAAATAACTTAAAAAAAATATAGCATACCTCTTTGGGAGTAATCGTTAATGTGAATTAAAAATAGTACAGTTATACATAAAAATAAAAAAATAAAAATGAATGTTTAGTGTTAAATATTATATTCCGGTAATTTGACATAACAAAAGTTTGACCAGTTATGATGTCATCTACCTGTCTTTACACCAAACCTTTATACCTTTGCACCAACCACATACACAAAAGAGAAGTTAAAAAACAAAGTGACGACAGATCTCGGTTTCCAAATGTTTCTTGTATTTCAATATAAAAATTCCTTCTAAAAATGAAGGGCGAAAAAATATTGTAAGTTTCCTTTCTTACCCTTTGATTTAAAAGAGATAGAAGGTAATAAAAACAAGAGTTTTCAGGATATAGCAATCTCATTGTGCTAATTAAATGTATAAACTACAACACAGAGCATACTGGCATTAGTAGACAACACATAGAGCATTACGTTGTCTACAAGCTTATTGTATCACTATTTACATGGAATTGTGTGTGCAAGTATAATGTCCATCAAACTTATGTTTCCTAAAATAAATAGAGGTCTCTATTAGATCTGGGTATGTGCACAAAATGCTTCCCCCTTTTCCTGTGACTCCAGGATAAAAAGTTATTTTATCAGGAATTGTATCCAAAATTATCATAGAGATAGTCTACCTCTCTGCCACCAGACCAACTTACTGTCCTTATCTATAAGATCTATACAAATTATGTAAATCATAAAAAAGATAACAGTAAAACACTGTGGTGAGAATTGAAAATTAAACGGAATAAACAAAAACATGAACCACTTGAAATGTAAAGAATAAAAAACATTTTCAACAGTATTAATATTTTCTGTTAGATTTCTTTAAATAGATTCTTGTGAAAAAATATTTATGAAGGTTCTTTCTATATACATGTTTTATTTCTTCATAGAATATATATAAGGCACATACCAGGTTTGAAAATGATCAATAGTAAGTCATAAAGGTCAATTACCATTTTGGTTTATAACTTATTGGACAACAGACACATTTTTATGATTAATAACATTACACAGAGGATAAAAAAATACTTAAAACTAAAAAGACATAAAGTATAACATTACAAAGTAGCAATATATTTTAATAGACTGTATAGTAAATGACAATATAACTTGATCTATAAATATATTTAAAACTTTGTTGTTGATTTTGTTGTTGTAAATACAAATTGTAATATGTAGACCTAGTCTATAGAAAATGGAAACTTGATTGTAACCTAATTGCATTTGAAATTTTCTAAGAGTATTTAAAAATGTTACTTTTTTTTTGTAGGTTGATGTAGCAGGGGTCTCCAAACTGCGGCCCGCGGGCCGCTTGCGGCCCGCGAGGCCCTCTTGTGCGGCCCGTGGAATCCCTTTTATCGACAAAAAAAAAACACGGAATTTTACCTGTATCCTGCCAAGTTCAGCAGATCCGGCGAGAAAGCAGTGCGTGTCATTTGCAATGAAACTGTGGCGGTGATGAAATAATACAATCTGCTCCGTCATCATCAAAGCGAACATCAGGAGAAATATGCACATTTGGAGGGTGAAGACCGTGCAGAAAAATTTCCTAAATTACAAAATCAACTCACTTCTCAGAGGACATTGTTCAGTAAATCCTCAAATGAAAATGAATCTTTAACTAAGGCCATTTATAAAGTTGCTTACGTCCTGGCTAAAAGTGGCAAACCGTTTACAGGTTGGGAAGTAGTGAAGGAATGTTTGTTGAAGGTGGCTGAGGAACTTTGCCCAGACAAGTCAAAACAGTTTTAATATGTAGCCTTGGGTGCAAATACCATTGCCCGCCGTGTTGCAGATATGGGTGAAAACATTGTGAAACAAACAGCGAAGAATGCAAGCAAGTTTCGCCATTTTTCAATTCAAATGGCTTCATCGTTGGACAGCTGTTCCAACTCTCAAATGCTTGTGTTCATTAGAGGCGTGGATGAAGACATGAACATAACACAAGAGCTGGCTTCGCTACACATCCCCACTAATAAAGGTGTTCAAGTGTAGTGCACCAATGTGTTATAAAATAACTGAATACAATAATATTTAAAAATAATTAAAAACAACATCCATGTTTTGATTCTTTTTTTATTTGGACCTCGAGTGTGTAGTAGGCTTCCGAGCTGCTGTTTGATAGTTCATGCGGCCCTCCGGCTGAAAAGTTTGGAGACCCTTGATGTAGAACATAGGTAAAGCCTATAAAGCTCTGCAAAATATTATAATGGCTTTGTGAGAAGTAATTAAAAAACAACTTAGTTATAAATCCTGGATTTGCTTGTTTACAAAGTATCATCTGTACTGACAGATTCTGCACGGGTGCTGGGGAATACTGGAAAAAAAAAAGATTTGATAAATAATGCAATTAAAATTTTATAAATAATGCAATTAAAATTTCTTTTGTAGTTTCTTTGACATTTTGTTGGTATCAGTGTTAGGTACATAAATAGGGGCAAAGCACTCTTGGCTTGGTGTAGGCATGAGCTTTAAGGCAAAATAATGGTTTGTTTATTTTGTCCACCCTATAGGCGTTAGAACATAATATATATTAAAGGTAAACAAAACCCACTAAAATTTATTTCATCAATTTTATGTATATAAAAATATCACAAAGCTGAAGTTGTGAGTTTTTAACTTCAAAAGGTTTGACTTTTAAATGACAGATTCTGTTTTTTTTAAATTTGATTTAAAAAATAGAAACCTGAAAAATAAGTTAATTTAAATTATTCATAAAACATAAAAAAAAAGATAATTTTTTTCTGATACTTACATATTGCCTTAAGCCCTTGACCAAATCCTTTATAGACAAAGATTGAACCAATCAGTAAAGTGGATCGTGTAAGAAAATCCATAACTAAACAAGCTATGGAAGCTCCAGCCAAACCATCAAAGCCAAAGTGGGTTATGTACGTAGATACCTGTAGGAAAAAAAATCATACTTCTTCTCAGAATAACAAACTTTGTAGAAGAAGAGATTATGTTTCTTCCATTTTCTTCTATTAAGAAAACATTGATTCAATATTTACTTTCGTGAAAAATTTTTTTTTGGCCCATAATGTTTTACTTGTAAGCTTATATTAGGTCGCTAACTGCGACATTTTTGTGCTTTGTTTTAGATTTATATATGTGTTTACATTATTTATTAGCTTTATAATTTGTACCCTTTTTCTTAGTTGTTTTTTGTTCAATGTTAAATGCGCTCTGAGCTTACATTATGTCTGTTGGCAGCGCTATACAAATATAATTATTATTATATACTAGAAATAGCCCGTGGGAAACCACGGGGATAAAGAGTTTTGTTTTATGTGTTTGTATTATTTTTAAAATTGTGTTTATATATTTATTTTGCTTTTTCAAAAGTCGGGAAACAGGAGCTGTAAGTAAACTGGTCCTAAGTCATGGTTTTAAATTTAAGAAATGACCATTTTAATTGAGGATATTACATTTTTATTGAATTACTGACATAATAAAACATAAAAAAACATGATTTGATTTAACTGTCTTTTTTCAATGTAATAAATTCAGATGAAACTTTTCCTTAAAAACAATATTAAGTGTATTTTCTTGGTCTCCAATTGTAGGGCCTAGTTGACTGTTGAGTGTTATTTTCTACATGTTTGGGACTTTTCGACCTTAAAATGCGACAAAAGTTGACCATAGATGAAAACTTCGACATGATCGAATGTCTGTTATTAAAATTTGTTAATTGCTATCGCAAAAGCAGAATTATTAGAAATTGTTGACGTCATAGATAGTAGGGTAGTGTTTAGTGTTGAGGAAAAAAGTTGATAAATTTGGATTAAAAAGCTTTCTGCTTTGCTGCATTCTGAGAATATTTCTGAAGTGTCTAAATTGCGATATATTTCCTTTGCAATGAATAAATAGCCGTTGCAAAGATAATCTTTGGATTGAGATTTTTTCACAATCATAATGATTACATTTGGTCATTGGTCATTTGGTGTAAGACATTATTACCATTGGTGTCATATTTATCACAATTAGTTTGATACCAGAAATTATCCAAACATTTTGTGAGCTCGAGCGTTCGGCTGAGGTACCGAAAATTCTGAGTATGAATCCTGAACAAAGGCTAGGGTTTGTTCCCGGCTATGAAGAGTGTCTCTAAGTCTACCGAGCTCTGTTGGGTACCTGATATTCGTTAGGGAAAAGTAAAGGAGATTGGGCGTTGTGGTCTTTGTGCTGGTCATACAATCTCCTAGTATGCCGTGGCTACAGCAACTTTTGAACACTGCTTTACGGTCCCTATAAATGAAATTGGTCTAACGGGGATACTTTACTACTACTCGTGTGAGGCCAGACATTATCCTTCGACATCCTTCCGTCTCGCGAGACGAGGGTGCATCACCTTGGATTGAGGTTGCATTTCCCCGTGTGGCTGTGCAGGCCTATCCTTGAATGGCAGTCTTTATCACAGCTTTTACACACGTGTTTTGTGCTTTCCATTTTCTTCGCCTTTCTTCTAGCTCTTTTATCTACAATCTCCTCCATCCTTCTTTCCTCTGCTATTTTTACCCCTCCCTGACAACAGTGCGCTAGGTGGATCGACCCTATACTTTCCACTCCAAGTCATTTGCGTTTATGCTGGCTGCTCTCATGTCCCTCTGGCAGACATCTTTGTAACGAAGGTGTGGGCGACCTGTTTTTCTCTTTCCAGATGCCAATTCTCCATATAGGAGGTCCTTAGGGATTCTACCTGGACTCATTCTTTTTACATGTCCTAGCCATCTTAGGCGTCTTTCACTAAGGCGCTAGTGCGCGTCAGTACATCACTATTACGAATTGTGTCCTGCCATTCATTAAAACCATAGGGAAATGGTTGTGTGTGTCGGGGGGGGGGGGGGGGCGGAGCAAAAATAATATATAGGCTACAATTTGTACATGAGCAACAATAGTCTTTTTTATGCCAAGTTATTATTGTTCTTAAACTGTTGTGTTTCCTTTTTAAATGTTTTAAATATCTGTACTATTCATCCAATAACCCCCCCCCCCCTCTTTTTTTCAAAATCAATTTTCGTTCCATGTTGGGAAAGTAGGCATTAGAGTATATAAAGTTGATAATTGTACAGACAGTTATAAAGCTATTATATTACTCTTTCTAAATACTTTGTTTTACAAAAGTAGAAAACCTAAATGTTTTAAGGTTTTAATTTCTGAACAAAAATTTCAAAGAATTGTCAAAGTTTATGGAGAAAAGATTGGGTGAAAGAAAAAATTAGAAATTGACTATATAAACACCAACATGTATTAGTAATAAAAGCTTAGTGTAGAATAATATTTTATAGAATGATCGTCTGTTATCTATATAAGATTAGAACTCTAATTTAAGATAAAATAGAAAGTTTCATACAGTGGAAGTCTTTTAGAGTACGCGTTATTTTATGCGCACCGAAAAACACGATTCATTGAGCTATAAAAATAGTGCAAGCCGTCCTCTTATTATAGTCTTTGATATTACGTCATCTGTCTGTACTCTCAAAACCAAATCGCTAAGCGTTTCGCCTCACAGACAGATACATTTCTTTGGGTAATTATCAATCATCAACATATATAATTACCGTGAGTTTGTTTATATGTTTGTTTATATATTTATTTATATATATGTTTGTTCGCTATAGGCTCCTAAGCCGTTTGACTATTTGGGCCAAAAATTAAATGTATAAATTGGAAACGTCCTCCAAAAGATAATTTTATTTTATCACTTATAATCATAATTGTGTTGATTTAAAAAATCTAAAATGTCATATCCATCTATGCAAATAAATATAACGGTACATAGCAAATGGCCACTTCCGTTCAATTACTATTGTTATGGACCTCTTTAGGTTGATTATTATTACGACTCGTTAAATCGGATTCAATGAATATAGTTGTATCTTTATTAGAAGTCTCTAGATTCTGCTAATCTGTAGCCCAAGCTAGGGGTTCCTTGACTGACAGGTCTATGCAGTAATGTAGTTATATTCGTGATAATTATCTTCAACACCTTTCTCAACAACGATAGATCAAACAACTCCAGTTGTTGAATAAACAATTTTATTTAAATTGTAGACTCAATATAAACGATCAATAAACTTCATCAACTGGTGGCAACATAAGTATCAATAAAATGGCATTATATGTACATGTATGAATATAGCGACTTCACTCTACAAACGTTTAAACTGAACTAACTTTAAGGAGGTCGGAACTTTACAAAGAAAACTATCATCGAAGATTCTACAGGGTCTTAATACGCATTTTAACCTCTTTCTCTATAATTACTACGATCCAGAATTATCCTCCAATTTCCACGGGATTTGAACGAATTATTTTATTTAAACTGCCCTCAGGGCATAAAGGTCAAACCTTGGTCGCCTTGGACTCTGATACGCACTTGTTAAGAGGTCAATGCCTTACTACGTCATTCATTTATGACCGATATTCGTAACATCCCCCCCCTTCTAAAGCTTTATAATTATTTCTTTTACATTTGAAAAAATTTTAATTTTAAGGAATAATTATAAAAGAAAATATTCCGGGGAAAACAACACAGTTCAATTGGCGATCCCAATAATTCAATCGAACTGATAACAATAACATAATAATATATGTAATATAAATTCATCTTATCAAATGGCTTAACTATAGTCATTCAATCATTCAATTTTTAATTCAAAACAATGGACAATTAAATTGTTTATCTAAATCTTGTATACAAGAAAAATACATAATCATTCTTAATAGATATAATATAATACAAGTCAATAACTTCTATTACATTGAACATTCCACTGTAATAAAAACTCTCTCGTCCATTTAATTTATAAACTAATATCTTCTACATTTGTAATCAAACAACAAAAGAAAAAATAATATGCAGACACGACTTATTTTTTCATAAGGAGAAAAAAAACAAACGCTCTTGATGAAAAAAAATACTACTAGACCTGACCTAATTACACGTTACAAACATTATTGCTCGTGTAGCCAGTATTTTTTTAAGCCTGTAGGCTGACTAACACATTAGACAACTGTCTGTGGCGAGACAACAGATTGAGGTCAATTCCGCCTTCTCTCTCTCTCTCTCTCTCTCTCTCTCTCTCTCTCTCTCTCTCATTCTCAATTGATTTTAACAAGGTTGACATCGCTATGCAAATTTACCTCATCACAGCCTAGGTCAAAAAAATATTGCTACGCGATTAAATAGTTATCGTAACTAAATGAGCATTATTTAACAACCATTATCTTCTCAAAATTAAATTCATTTATATTATTTTGAGAACATTAAACATAGTCTGTTCACGAATTAAAATAGTTTATAGCAAAGATCATTAAAAACATTTCAATCTTTCATTTTACCATGACCTTTCGACGTCATTATTTTCTTTTTTAAAAGAGTTCACATCGTAGCAGGTTAAATTGAAACATTCAGACAATCATGGATTTACTTAAACAAATTTGGTTAATTTACTTAATTAACTATCAATTAAAACAAGTTATATTATCTTCATACAATCTTAGTACTACACAGTAAGTACTTATTTTCTTTAGATTACATTAAAGACATTTCAAATACAATATTATTGAAGTAGAAAAGAGTTAAGCATAGGCTACTATTAATTTTTTTTCAGAGCGAAATCAATGTAACAATTTATGTACAAAACAAACTGCTGTTTTGACTGGTGTGGTAAAACATTCCATTTCCAATCTTTTCAGTGGTGTACATTGCTCTTTTCCATTTTCCATAAAGGTTTTATTCATTATTCTAGGTTCCTGTTACTTCCACAGTGTTCAGGTCTACCCAGTCTTTTGCTTTTCAGTACAATTCATTCAATCTATTTTAACTAATACAAAAAAAAATAGATTAGTTTTACAATCTTGACATGAAATCCTTAATTAATAATACATTTGTTGAACATTGGTATGTCAACATTATAAATTTTCAACCATGAAATTCTCAACCATTCTGGTTTACAGTGTCAAGTCAGTGGCACATATCCTAAATTTATACAAAACAAGGATAAGTTTTATTTTACATTAGTTTCACTTCTGGTCTGCTTTTCATGTAACAGTATCCTAAAAGTGAAAAATCATATATAATACATTTCTTGGAATTCTTGTTAGTCATAGTTCTGCCTTGCTGCAACTATTTTTACCCTACATTATCATACATTCAATGATAATATAACAAATGAATAAATTCACATAGAAGAAATTTGCATACTGACTCAGGGCAATATTTCAACAACAGTACATGATAAAATAAATTTCCATAGTACAATCATAAAACATTTCTCAATACTTTAGTGATAGAAAAATTCTCTTTTCTTAAAACCATTTACATCTTTTTCAATCAAATTATCCTCTCTGCTAAATGTTTCAATTATCATTTCCAGAGATTCTCAAACATATCTTATAATCAGTCCACATTTATAATGTCCTCTGATATAGAAACCAATTCTGCGGATAAAACTGATCTTTTTCTCTTATAGCAATTATTTTAATGCTCAACCTAACAAGTTTGTTTAGAAATATCACACTATAATGATATTTACTCTAACAATACTTTTACTCAGTCCTTTTTCATCACAAGTAAGGGATTTAGTTTTAAAATAGTAAGTTTGGTAACTAACTATCAGTGAATTTGACATTCAATTCATCCTGTACTCCAGGCATAAATTTTAAAAATAAGAGTAACAATGTTAACAACATCAAGCTTTTTCCAATTGTTTTCAGAAGGTAAGGCTTTATCATTTTCAAATGATATAATATTTTTGCCTTTCTTTCATCACACAACAATGGCATCTGCATGTGAGCAGTGTACAATTTTTTTCTAACAAACACAGTTATGTCAGACAAAAAATATATGTACTTATCTAGGTACTTGCTCAGCCCAAGGAGATCCAATTCGGTCTGCCATTCCTCTGGAAGTAGTTTGAGTGGTCCTTGGACAGTGGGTCCAAAGATTGGTCCATAGGCTCCTCGACTTTCCGGATAGGATTCAGTTGTCACCTCATGATCCAGGCATAAGTTCTTTAGTACTGGATTGAAGAGTTCCGAGGCGAAGTTGGTCCTTCGATCTGTCGGTATGGATTGTGGTAACCCATAGCTTTTGGTAGTTTCGGTCCAGCTCTCCGCACTCGTTTCTTCAGTGATGCTCCTCCAATCTTCATCTGTACCGGCAACTGCAGGTTTGCATTGTTGATTGTTTATGCTGTGGTCTATCTGTTCATAGACATCAGTAGTAGGATTTTCTTTCTCGTCGACAGCTTTCTCATGCAGCTGTAGCAACTCTGGGTCTACTTTCTGCTCAGCAATCAATTCATTTTGTGATGACTTCTTTGATTGATCATTTCCTTTCGGACAATCTTCAATCATGGAGAAAATAGTAGTATCACGTTCCACTTCTTCTTCCTTTTTCTTCTCTCGTGGGAGAATTTCTTCTTTCTTTTTCTTTTCTTGTGAGATAATTTCTTCTTTCTTTTTCTGTGGTGTCATACCATTTATGACATCACCTACAGGATAAAGTTCTTTTTCTTTTCCTGTCTCCACCATAGGACTAGGGTCTGGATTTTCCTTTACAATCAGTTCAGGTCTCACCCTCCCTTTCGCCAAATCATTTGCTAGGATAACGGATATGCCCTCAACAGGAAGTTTTGATATTACTCCAACTGTCACATATCCTGTCACCAAGTCAGATGTGAGGTATATCCTATGTAGAGGTATTTCTTCTTTCCATTCAAAACCTCTCAATAGGACAGTCTGTCCTGTCAATGTATTATCATTTAATGGTAATACATCTTTAAGCAGCAGGGTTAATGATGCCCCTGTGTCTCGTAATATTTTTACGGACTTCAGTGGTCCTTCCTTTTGTAAGGCCACACAACCTTCACTAATGAACGGTTGAAAACTGCACAGGGTCTCTGTGTCAATTTTATTCTTCCCTTGACCATGACTTTCGGGTGTTGTTTCATCTTTCGATGACTTCAGACTCTTGTTCGAGTCAAAAATACTTTGGTCTACTTTTTCGTCTCTATGGACTTGGACAATTAATCCAATAGTAGCCATTCTGTATTTATAATCAGGATATTTATCCTCATTATCTTCAGTTGTAGATTTCTCTACCTTCTGACTTTTGCTCTCAGGCAAATCCACCCTCAGTGTTTCTGGTTTAGAATAATCTTTCTTCGAATTCAGTTCGTTTGTATTTTCGCTTTCTTGTACATTCTGTATTGGTTTATGGCTTGCACACATGACAACTTTGTTAGGTCTTTTGTCGCTTCGTATACTCCAACAGTCTTCAATGCTATGTCCTGTTCTTTTACAAAAAGTACATTGGACGTTTTTGTAGACAGGTTTTTTATTAACATCATTTTGTTTCACAAAATGCTCTTTTTCACGATGTTGTTGTTGTGTGTTTTCTGCTTGCCGTTGTGGCCTATTAACATTCTTTTCACCAGCTGTCCTATGACACAATGTGTACTGTTCAGCTAAATCAGCAGCCTTATGTGGGTCAGTGATATCACGCTCGGATAAATACATTCTTATATCCGGCCTCACTTTGTTAATAAAATCCTCTAAGAGAATGATATCTTTCATTTCTTTTAATGTGGAGATATTTCTGGATTTTATCCACTGATCCATTAGCTTTTCTTCTGCTCGAAGGAAGTCTAAGTGTGTTTGGTAAGGGGACATTGTATACTGACGGAACCTTTTCCGATAACTTTCCGGTATCTGGTTATAGGCTTTAAGTACAGTGTCTTTAATGACTTCATAATCATTTAAATGCTCCTCTTTTAACAATAGAACACAATCTCTTGCCCTTCCCTGAGTAAAAGCTGTTCTTACTAATATTCCCCATTTATCTTCTGGGAACTTAAAATCTCTGCAAGAAATCTCAAAGGTCTGGAAGAAATTAGCTATTTCACTTTCTTTATCAATGTAGGTAGGGACTAGCTTTTTCCATCTGGCCATCTCTACATCACTATGAGATTCTTTTTTAGTAGCTCCTATCTTCGCTAGCTCTATTCTTTCCTGACTTTCTGTTTCTCTTTGACTTTTCTTATCTCTTTCCTGACTTTCTATTTCTCTTTGACTTTTCTTATCTTCCATCTCAAGCTCAAGACGTTTTTGTTCTATCTCCATCCGTTTCATTTCTAGCTGAAATCGCAACTGTTCAGACATAGTCTGACCTTCAACTTGATATCCCTCCGCGCTTGATTCTACTTTCAACTTGCCACTCGCAATCAACACATCTTTTATCTGCTGTGTCAACACAGTCCTCGATGGTGTAGTCTCAGTAACTTCTATCTTTAAGATCTCAGCGATCTCTTTTAACTTCTTTATTGATAAAGTTTTCAGAACTTCTTCTTCTGGATTTTCAATAAATTCCATTCTTTAGTTAAGAGATTTATAAAGTGGTAAATTTCCAACTTACGTTTTTCCAATCGGAAGAATGAATTCAGCGTTATTAGGCTTGCTCAGTAGGTCACGGCTTCAACACACAACACAACACAACTTGAATATATGCTTCACTATACAACTATCCCGGACGAGCCCCCAAACTGTTATGGACCTCTTTAGGTTGATTATTATTACGACTCGTTAAATCGGATTCAATGAATATAGTTGTATCTTTATTAGAAGTCTCTAGATTCTGCTAATCTGTAGCCCAAGCTAGGGGTTCCTTGACTGACAGGTCTATGCAGTAATGTAGTTATATTCGTGATAATTATCTTCAACACCTTTCTCAACAACGATAGATCAAACAACTCCAGTTGTTGAATAAACAATTTTATTTAAATTGTAGACTCAATATAAACGATCAATAAACTTCATCAACTGGTGGCAACATAAGTATCAATAAAATGGCATTATATGTACATGTATGAATATAGCGACTTCACTCTACAAACGTTTAAACTGAACTAACTTTAAGGAGGTCGGAACTTTACAAAGAAAACTATCATCGAAGATTCTACAGGGTCTTAATACGCATTTTAACCTCTTTCTCTATAATTACTACGATCCAGAATTATCCTCCAATTTCCACGGGATTTGAACGAATTATTTTATTTAAACTGCCCTCAGGGCATAAAGGTCAAACCTTGGTCGCCTTGGACTCTGATACGCACTTGTTAAGAGGTCAATGCCTTACTACGTCATTCATTTATGACCGATATTCGTAACACTATGTTGAACGCGACATTCACTATGTTGAACGCGAGGGTCTTTCCGGATTTTCCCAATTCTACTGTTGTTTTTTTAATGTGGCGAGACCTTTTTTAAAAGTTACGCACCGCAATTTGGCTTGGAGAGTTTCAATGGTTTACATTTAAAAAAATACTAGCGTATGACGTAATGTCTATCAAATTATTTCTTTTTTCATTATTGATGTTTGCATTATCCTAAGTAAAAGTAACCAAATGTTTTAATTATTTAATGGATTTACGTCGCTATTGAGAATATCCTTTAATAGGCGACTGTATACACTTTATAAATTAAATGATTCGAATTATAATAAAAAACAAGTTAGGCCTATAAATGATTACTTTCAAATACCGGGAACCATAAGCTTGACAGCAACAATATAAAATAAAAACTAAATACCGAAAGAAACATTCTCAATACTGTTTTATTGATACAGTAAGCAAGAACATATATTAAATACCGAAAAATCTTTCTCAATTTAGTTTTTTATTGCATTGAAATATTATTTTCTATTTTTTTTTAAATATTATTTATCTTTTTTATTGTTTTGTATTTATGTTTTTTTTCTTTTAGGTAGTATATTATTGTTAATTTAATATTTTAAATAACAAGTCAAGTCACACAACTGTTTGCTACATTTTCATATCGAATTAAAACATCTCTTAAAAAAACCTGAACGAGCCTTTCGGCTCTTGTGTCCAGGGCGTAACGCTTAGGATTGAGCAATCTCTGTCCAGGCTCCAGCCACCCAATGACACGCCGAAGGCTCCAGCCACCCAATGACACGCCGAAGGCGCGGCGTGCCGTGTAACGGGGAAGGTTTCCGCAGCGCAGCGATCGTTCACTGCGGTTCCCCTAAGGATCATTATCGTGGTGGCTCGCCAGAATATCTGGACTGTCACCCGGTAGCACAAATCCTATAGGCCTACTATAGGTACATGCATCCAGGCACCGGTTGGTTATCGAGACGTGATTGCAGCGTCCATTGCTTCCTCCCCACCGAGACCAGTGGCCTCTCGGCAGTGTAATGGACCTCGGACCCGTTGCGGGGGCTGTGCCCCATGCGTTCGACCGCCAGTGTATTCTTAATGGGAATGTATCGACGGTTTACACACACGCCAGTCCTTGAGGCCACAATTCTTATGCATATATGCTAGGGTCAGGTCGACCAGAAACAATTCAAAATAACAAAATCTAAATACCGAAAGAAACATTCTCAACACTGTTTTGTTAATACAATAAGCAAGAACAAAAATTAAATACCGAAATAAATCGTTCTCACTTTAGTTTTTATGGTATTGAAATATATTTTTCTACGCTTTTTTTTAATTATTTACATTTTCATTGTTTGGTATTGTGTTTTTTTTCCCTTTTAGATAGTATATTATTGTTTATAGTCTATAATAGTCTATTATTAATAACAAGTCAAGTCAACACAACTGTTTGCTACGTTTTAATACCAGAAGCTTGACAGTAACAATTATTATGCATATGACAGGGTCAGGGCGACCAGAAACAATTAAAAAGAACAAATACTAAATACCGAAAAGAGACGTTCATTGTCTTTATTGTAATAGTCTCTTTTCTTTCTCTGTTAACAAAACACATTGTAGTCATTCGTTTCTCCGTCATTTTGACGGGCATAACCACTAGTTATATAGATTATTATTATTTTATATGTGGAAAATATGGAATATTGCTCCTAAATTACTAATGATTGCTACTTCTACCCAACCCCATCTGCCTAAAAGTAGCCCTAAATGACAAACAAAAAATTTAATAGATCTATAAAAATGTTCTAAGTAAACTTACATCATACACTTTCCAAAAGATGTATGCATATTCCACAATACCAATTACCCAGAAGACGACAGCAAGTTTCTTCATTTCTCTTTCAAACTAGAAAAATGTAATTAATAAAAAATTAATACTTTTAAATATTTAGAAGCAATTTCTAAAAGTTGTAAGAAAAAAACGTATCTATTACAAATAAGCCTAATCTGGCACACTATAACACAAACAATTTAGAAAATGTGAAAAAAAATTACCGTTAACCAGCCTAAGAAGAAATAAGCAACCTGTAGACATATGCCAACTCCTAAAATAACTTTTTCATGCGTTTCAACCCTGCTATCCCCATCCAATACAAGGATAACAATAGAAATCTAAAGAGCATTGAAGAATAAAAAGTTCATTATTGGCTGTGACAATCTGTAAATGTGTTTGAAAATAAATGACCTAGAAATATTTATATTCATATTTTTTGTCGACCCTATATTGCCTGTATGCTTTAAGCCATGGCTATAGCAAGAGGTAAAATCCGTTTGTAGCTTAAAATATGTTATAACAGTGTTTCCCAAAAATGTCTGGTCAAAACTATGGGGTCACAAAAAATCATATCGGTGGAAGGAAATCATATTTTGTATATTTGTTACTTATAGGCAATATCTTAGTCATAGAAGCTCCTTCATATCCAAATGAATACGGTGTCCTACGCTTATCCATGGTTTAAGTATAGCCTTGCATTTTGGGTGTTAGATTTCCTGGTTTGTTCAGGCCAACTGCTCTATGCAAGATGTTACTCAGCAGGAAAGAGAACTTAATGAATTCGTTCTTGCAAATGACACAAGAAAAGTGTTCTGATTTTTTAATCTATCTGAATATGGTAATAGATTGTTGTCGTTGTGTACTTCTAAATTAGAATTTAATGCTTTACTTATTATTACTAGACCTACTTGCTCTTTGTCCTTCTTTTCTTCTTCATTGTACTGTGTAGACCCCATTAGACCCGAGAAAAAAGTCCACAATTAAAGGTTGTGATTTGATTACAATTGCTCTTATGAATGCTCTGGAATCAAAAGTGTGCATTGACTACTTATAAATATTTTATAACATACGATATAAAAAGACGACGGAGTTTCATTGGAAGTATTTAGTCCAATCCTTCAGCGATGATTTGAAAGCAGGCACAGAGGGGGCAGTGATTAAGACCTGGTCCAAAGTGTTCCACAGTCTATTAGCTTACGATAAAAAAAGAATATTTGTAAACGTCGGTGCGTGCGTGTGTAATACGCAGTTTGAGCTGATGACCTCTGATAGTGCCGGACACGTGGCCATTTATAATCTTGTAAATCATGGCGACTTTGTCTACCGCTCTGCGGTGTTGTTAGGAGTTTGGTCACCAAAGCAGAGGCGCTTGTTTCGGGACTGTAGTTCTGTAGGATACGACGTGCTGCACGTCGTTGGGTCATCTCAAATGTGGATATCAGTTGTTGTAATCCAGGATGGGTCGACCTAAACTCTTATATCACTGGGTCTGGGTCTTTGTGGAGCATTATTTGAGGTTCCCATGGACGAAGGCGAAGGCTCTGTTAGCTTTTGCAACAATAGATTTGACATATGTGCTCCAGTGGAGGTTTTCTATGATATGCACTCCTAGTAATCTGATACCCTCTCAAGAGTGTGACCGTGCAAGGTATATCTGGTGGGGATCCTAGTCCTTTTTCTTGAAATAGAAAGGATGAAGCACTTATCGACGTTGAATGCCATTTGCAATTTCTAGTCATACCTTGACGTGGATCCTGTCTCCCAAGTCGTTGATGAAAATCAAGAACAGTGTGGTCCTAGAAACCAAGCCATGTGGAACTCCAGACATGATTGGCCCAATGCAGGAACTTACACCCTCTACGAAGACTCGTTGAGTTCGGCCGAAGAGGAAGTTTTCAACCCATCTCTTGGTCTGACCTCTTATGCCGTAGTAATCCAGCTTGATGAGGATATGCTGATGAGGAACCTTATCAAAGGATTAGGAAAAGTCCAGTAGGATGGTCTCAGTTTGGCCAGCCTTGTCAATTATACCGCTGCCAGATCGTCAACTGTGAGGCTGAGCTGGGACTCGTCGCAAGATGATGTTATTCGGGTGGCTAGAAATCTCCGATCTGACGCTGTGTTCGAGGAGCTTGCAGCACACACAATTCAGTGAGATTGGCCTGCAATGGGCTGGCTGACTTCTGTCCTATTTCTTGAAAACTGGCTGCACACGGGCATGTTTCCATATTGTAGAAAATTTGCCAGTGGCCAGTGATATTGAATAGTAGAGTCAAAGCGGGTGCCAATTCTGAGGCTAGTTCCCCGAGGAGATGGCGCGGGGTAATGTCTGTGCCCGCCGCCTTTTGGGGTTGAGATTCGACAACAACTTCTGTACTCCATTACTGTTGACAATTACATCAGTCATATATGGATGGGGGCTGTCCTCCATCTTGGGTATGGCTCTCAGATCTCTGGTGAATGCGGCGCAGAATCGATTCTTTAGAATGTTAGCTTTCGTCTAACTGTCGCTGAATCTAGCATCTTTAGGCTTGGGGATTTAACTATTGTTGTTACACTTGTGAGCTCTGAATATTCACCAGTGATGAAGTTTACAGTTCTAAATGAAGTTGTTCTAGTTTAAAAAATGTTTTAGTCAATAGGTAGGTAAAGTACCCGTCGTACCAAGTTGATCAATAGGTCCATTGAAGCAGCGTTCACCAGTTTTTGTGGCATACTAGGGGATTGTGTGGCCAGCACAGCCGCCTTAACTTTACCCCAACTAATGTAGGTACCCATCAGAGCTGGCTAGACTCAAGCCCTGGGGAAAATTCCTAGACTCCACCAGGATTCGAACTTAGGACCCTCGGATCGCCAGGCTACTGTGTCAATAGTTACCATACAGGAAATGAATATTCTAGAATAGATGTAACTAATATTTGGTAGCATTTTGGTCTTTATTGTAAACACTCCTTTTTAGGACGGCGTAAGTTTAAAAATTTTTTTTTTTTTACTTCTTCAACACGGGTATCCCATGGGAATAATTAGTTAAGCAGTCATTTCTTATTACTCCACAGCAGCACATGGTAATAAAGTATGAATTCTTTAATTTAGTTGAATGAATACAAAGCATTTTGTATTCTAAAAAAGCATTGTGTTTGTTCTGTAACAAAACTGTCAATTAGTGCATGAATATCTCTTTGAATAATATTGTTTTTTACTGTCTTGATGACCAAGTTCAGAGAATAAACCAATTATCGCTATAAGAGACATTTATCTATTGTATCAAATAGTTGTTGAACTATATTTATACATACCCCAATCTGTGAATCAAATTTCAATACATCTTGGAAGAAAAGCAGATTCCGGTACAATTTCTGTTTTTTAGCAAAAGCTCCAACTGTTCGAATAATCAGATGCTTGGATTCAATGTACCCCTTTGCAATAATAATCCCCATAAAAGTCAGAATGGGACATGAAATACCTGCTATTATAAGTCTAGCCTGAGGAAAAGAAATTTAAATATTTTGAAAATTATTGGCCATAACTTTGGTTTATACATGAAAACAGTAAACTAAAAGATTTATTCGAAATTTTAATTACTTCTTTTTGTTTAACTTTTCAAACAAATCTTGACAAATACATTTCTTTATTGCATCTCATTCATTTAATACAAAGTTATAAAATACAATTAAATATAATATTTATTTAGGAATTGTATGCAAACGTGAAATAATTCGTATATGATCAGCCTAATGCATTATGGCATCTGTCATAAAAACTATGGAATGTTTTTTTTTAAATTCAATCTTTCAATAATTTATTAAACATGTGTGGTGGTTGCAACAATGACTATCGCTCAACGACTAAACAGACAGTAAGGATGGGCACTATATTACACATGTTCAATTATTGTTGAAAATATTTTGTAATGTTTATTTACATATGTATTTTTTTTTGCTTTTTTGTTATAGTAACTCTTATGAACTTATGTTTAAAAAAATCGTGTGCATATACTTTTTTTTTCTTACTCTCTCCTTTTAACAATTATAGGAATATATAGTGTTATTAAACTCAGAAAAAAATGTAGTGTGTTTTGAATTCAAATTACCATTTTTATATCATTTTGAATACCAAAAACATAATTAATAATCAGGTAGATGAGAATCGTTATGGTCGTGATGATTAAAACAATAATCTCGGATGGTCTTTCTCGGAAGATACCTTCTACTGTGAAACAAATGCAAAAAACTGAAAAAAGATAAAAGAATAAATTACAATTATATTTAGGAAAGGTCAGATATTTATCTAAAGCTGGCTGGGCTGTACATCGTCTAACACACGTATCAGGGACACAAACTAGAAACTTAGATTTCTAGTCTAAAAATCAATTAGCTTTAATTACACTAGCTTTACAATATGTAAACATGTTTTTTAATAGATAAAAAACATTTTCTAATAATCTATTTCTTGATACAAATATTAAATAAGGTAATAGCAAAATAAAAAGCAGGATGAAAAGAGTTTTTATAAATAGGAGATATTTGGATCATGACTAAAAAGGAGGATTATATCGTGCATCTTTAATTTTACCAAACAAATTTGTTTTAAATCTTATTAGCCATAAGCCTACTCCAGAGAATGATGAAAAAACAAACAAACTAGGCGACATTAAATCTTAATTTTAAGGCCTGCTTAGTTAGCATTGAAACAATTTTTATTGCTTGAATTTTTCTTTCTGAAAGAGGCCCAGGTGGCGGAGTATTGACAATGTATGATATGATAGAATACATTGTTCATTTAATGTAATAAAATAAAGATATTTGGCCAAAATATAACAGACTAATATATAATTTAACTTTTTTTTCTTCTTTTTTTTTTCGGGAAGTAGGCACTCATGAGCTACTTGTATACAAATTAGCTGCATTTACCATAGACTATAATAAGATGGACCGCTTGCTCTATTTTTAGAGCTCATATGTACTTTTTTTTTTCCGTGCGCAACCAATAAGGCTGTCTTAAATTACTTCTACGCTCCTCCTTGTTTCTTAAATGTTTCCGCTGTATAGGACTTTCGATTTTAATTTTAATTTTTCATTGAGAAAATCAAAGCGATTTAATAAAACGGAAGTGCAAAGTATTATACGAATAGGGAATTCCTAATAGCAGTCTTTCGAGTCATCATATAGCAGAAATACTAAATCAAGCGTCCATGTGTATTATAGTCTATGCATTTACCAAGGGAAATGAACCAAATATAAAAGTAATTGATAGATTCAACAACATACCAGCATTCACCAAAAGAAAGATACAAAATGTGAAATCTGGTGCAGTTCTCTCTAAGGTAGTAGTTCTGTAAATTGTAAAACCTGCTGCCGCTATAATGGAACACAGCAAAAAGAAAAGAAAAACTTTCTCCAGCACAGTTAAGTCTTGAAATCTTTGACACTGTTAAAAAAAATATTTAATTATTTTTATTACACTTTCACTGTGTTTTCTTTGGTAGTCGAAACAATTATGAATGTAAAATTGAAATTACTTATATAAGTAATCTTGTAAATAGGCTATATGAAAAAACATAGACTATACTATACCTGGACCGCTTGCTTTAGTTTTTTATGCTCTTATCTTCTTGTTTTGTAATTTCCGATTCTAAATAAAGTAGTTGCGATACAAGTTCCGTTTTATTAGATCGCATTTTTTCGACTTTAAATGAATACTTGTAGGCCTATTATTCCTATTATCATTGTTATAATAAGATGGACCGCTTGCTCTATTTTTAGAGCTTATATTCTTTTTCCGTGCGCATACAACACTGATCTATAAATGTTTCCGCTGTATACAACTTTCGGTTTTAATTTTACTTCAGAAAATCATAGCGATTAAATACAACGGAACTAGTATAGAAACTACTTTATAGCAACTACTTTATTTAAAATCGGGAATTCAGAAAATCAGTGTTTCGAGTCATCATATAGCAGAAATACTAAAGCAAGTGGTCCATGTATATTATTGTCTTTGAAAAAACCAACAAACTCTAGGCCTACATAATAAAGACAGTTAAGCTTTCAAGATACAGAATTATACGTGTATATATATTTATATATATATATATATATATATATATATATATATATATATATATATATATATATATATATATATATATTATAGGCCTATATATATAAACTTGAAACGTTCGTAATCTGAAATATTGAAATGAACACAGTGCCATTTCTAAGAAATAAATCTGTTACAATTGTGTAGTAAAGTCAATGAAAATGAGGTTTCGCATGCGTGCGAAACTAGGATACGCTAGCGCTAAGCAATGTTTGTACTGCGAGGTCTTCGTACATACTGTATGCGATCGGTTGTCTCTAGCTTTAAACCTTTCTATCTGTTTATTACCCCAGACAAAAATTGCCAATTCGTTGTTCGTAACATGAGTTGTTTGTATCTCGAGGCATGCGTAACCCGAGGTACCACTGTATACTCATATAGCCAATATATTGAATTTGGAATGGGGTTTAAATATATTGAAAACGATTCTTGTATCATTGTTACAGTTGAAACAAAATAAGGAACAAAATGATTGAAATAAAATATATGAATAGTGTCCGTATGATAGTTTTAAGTTGCTGATATAATTTTAAGTTGTTGATATAATTTTAAGTTGTTGATACAATTTTTAGTTGTTAATATAATTTTAAGTTGTTGATATAATTTTAATTTGTGGATACAATTTTAAGTTGTTGATATAATTTTAAGTTGTTGATATAATTTTAAGTTGTTGATACAATTTTAAGTTGTTGATATAATTTTAAGTAGTTGATATAATTTTAAGTTGTTGATACAATTTTGTTTGTACGCTTTATGCCTTTACGGCCTTTCACTTAATTAATAGGCCACAATTTAACATTCTACCATACTAAAGTTATGGGTTATTTATAAAAGAATTTGTAGGCCTCAGGCCTCAAGTGGCTAAATTTAAAAATAATGACTGAGCTTAGTAGGCCTACAGTACAGCAATTAACCTTACCTTGCCGAGTGGAGTTTGAATAGGTAGCTTTGTTACTGGAGGTACATCTACAGTCATTTCATCAAACGTAAGCTTAGCTTGTTCTGGTTCTGAATTACTATTTTGATTAGCCATTTTTATATTGTGAAGTGTTATGTGTAAAGACACAAGCTACATGCAGAATGACCTGAAACGATCTAATACTTTTTTTTTGCTTGATTCGCCAAATGTTTTGTGCACTGTGCTAAATTATTTGTTTTCCGGGAATAAGACGAAGCTGCATTGAATTAGCTTACTAATATACACCGATAAGACAAATGACAATTAATACAATAATTTTATAATATTATTGAAAATATATAATTTTATATTAATCTAGTCCTCATACTGATCTAGTCTATATTATTATTTAAAATACAAGATTTTGTGTGGTCTGTGCTATTTACTATTAGACAAGTTTCTTTAAAAAATATTATAAGCAGACAACGGTCTTTAAAAAACACAAATACATCTATATGAAAAAACATTGAGCCTCCTCAACATTTATTACCCTGGAAAAAAAAGTCGCTATCACAACTCTTGTCTTGTAAATGATAAACGGAAATTCCCATACTTTATCAGCGTCTTCAAACGAGGTTATGTACCCTACAAGTTAAATTACCCGGCGTTGCCCGGGGGTGGAGTGGGGACAGACTTGTATCAGCTACAGGTAAAAATTTCATCAACTTCAATTAACAGAAAGCTATAGACTCTAGATCTAAAAATTAAAAAAAAATGTATTTTTATTACTGAATACATTTATATATTGTAATCGGGTACAAAATAGGCAAGACTTTTTATTTAACAAAAAGCTCAATTGCCCCAGTGTTGCCCCTTGGAAGCTTCTATAGGTTTAGTGATTTAACTATTGGTGTCACCGTTGTGAGCCCTGAATATTCACCAGGGATGATATTTGCAGCTGTTTTTTAAATAGCAACTGGTTTTTAAAAAATGTTTTCATTAGTTGATGAGTACTATACAGGAAATGCATATTTTAGAATAGGTCTAACTAATGGTTTTATGTTCTTTTACATGTGTTAAAAAAAAACTCCTTTTTATGAAGGCTTAAGTTATGATTTAAACATAAGGAAAACAGTAGTGAGAATGATGTCAATCAGCGAGCCAGTATTCCCGTATTATCACTCCTACAGTTTCAGCGTCCTGTAAAAAAGTATAACAATTATTGCCCTACATATTATTATTTTGACCTGCAGTCCAGATTCAGCGGCACTATCAGCGGCTGGTGTGATAAGTTTGCCTTTTGCCTTCAGAATGTGTCATGCTTTGAGTGCCCACTCAGAGATAAGTGAGAGTCTCGGTTGCTGGGTGGGACACACACAGATCTTGCGCGCCCCTCGACCTTGGCTGCTGGTTAGTCTGGGATATGCCGCAAGCCGCTAAAATTAGTTAAGTGTGACAAGGCCCGAAATTTTATTTGTATCCCCATGCAGTTAACCTTAATATCTCTCACGCACAGAAATGGTTGATCAAACTAATATAGGCCTACTTCTTTAGTGGCAATGAACGAGGATGTTTATTGCGCTGACATTACTAAATTGTCCTTCAAGTCTCAAGTACATCATACAACTGATTACAAGAAAGGAGACTACCCAAACGTATTAAGTCATACACATACAACATCCACAGTAAGAAGAACAGGTAGTCCAGAACATACAAATCAAAATTCGCGTACGCGAATGTGATGTAGTTGTGGTAATCCACAGGGCCGGCTCTAGGGTTTTTGACGCCCTATGCGAAAACAAAGTTTGCGCCCTTTTTTAAGTGCCTTCGGAAGGATCTGCCGAGCATGGAACTTCGAAAATGTGTTTTTTTTTTGGATATAGGTTTTAATTAGCTTAAGTTTTGAAAAACTTCGTTCAGCACTAGCTACGGAAAGAGGCAACGTAAGCAAAATACGAAGCGCTACACAAATGTTAGGAAATCCATTTAACAGATTCTGTTGGTAAATGTAGTTTAGAACTTCTTCAGGGTTTGATACTGAGTCATGGAGATGAGAAATTTCTCTTAGTAGGCCTACAGAACACAATCCTTAAGCTGCAATGTCAGATTTATTCAAACATGCATCTTTTTCGATTGTTAATGCTTTTTCCAAGTTTTTGCACATCAACTTAACCTCTGATGTAGTCTTGTTTTTAAGTTCAGGAATGCTGTACAAAAATCCAAAGACACCAAATAGGCCCAATTAACTGGGAAAATCTTTCTTTTACCGCATTAGCAGTGAAATAAAAGTTGATCTTGAAAGTTGAGGGGTCACCTGCAATATTTACAGATTCATCTGTTGATTCGTAATCAAACATTTTCTTTTTTTTTCGAATTCGGACCTTCTCTTTTCAACTACTGGTTCTATTCCAACTTCTTCTGCTATTTCATTAGCATCAACCAGAACTCAAGAACTCTAAATCACTTCTAGCTGTAACCAAAAACTCTTCGTTTTTTTCAGGAGATTAATTGCTCTCTAGAGACTCAAGTCCTATTCTTGCAGTATTTTACTAGTTATGTTTACTTGAAACAAAATGTTGTGCCATGTGATAAGTGCAGTAATAAACTTGAAGTCTGAGATATTTTTAAGTAACCCAAGTGGTTCTACCTTCGCAATACTGCCACTAGATCCTTTTAGAGAAGTGTCTTCAGAAATCTTTACCAAAGCATCACAAACATGAGATTCATGAGATAACTGGTACTGCAGAAGTGTTAGTCCATCAATTCGATGAACCATTTTGTGCCTCTTAAGGGTTTTAATGTCAAAGATGGCACGTGACGGCACAAAATCTCCCATCGACGAGTTGATGCCGAAAAGTATACATATGTTCGTTGGACCACATACAAAAATGTAGTAACTTCCACACAGCATGGGACTGCATCGTTGACTACTACACAGCAAGGTTGCCAAACTAAGTACCGTTAGTGTTAGGGCATACTTTCCTATTTTCTAAGATAACTTAAATAAAATACCTTTCGCCTTTCATTACCTAGTAATTCATATCCATATGCTAGTAGCGCGCAGAAGCACTAAACTTTAATAAAGTTTATATTTTTAAATCCCCCAAATTAAAAAAAAAATCCTCAATTTTGAGTCTCCCAAAACTTTGCGCCCTAGGGGGCCGCCTAGTTCGCCTATATGGAGGAGCCGGCCCTGGTAATCCACCAGCTTTGTCATAATAGTATGGAGACTAAAATATAGTACTGGCCAGTGATTTAATAGGTACATCGCCAAACAAAATGACTTTCAGAGGTGAAGCTTCTTTCGTGACTATATCATCCTTCCGTCAAACGGGAATAACCATCTTTGTCAATTGTAAAAAAAACGTACAATTTTGGTGATCCAAAAGAGAAGTGGTCTATTATCTATTCCGGCCCAAATTATATGCTATGTTTAAGCCTCTTTCCTCGGGTGTGATGATAAAGAACGAGTGGAAGGCAATCCTGTTTTGTTTTTTTACTACGGGTGAATTGTTGTTTGTAGGAATGGCCTAGTATGTAATCATTACATCACTGCCCCCTCTGTGCTGGCTTTAAAATGATCACTGAAAAACTGGTTCAAAGACTTTCAATGAAACTCCGCCGACTGTTCTGACTTCTATAGTTATAAAATGTTAATGATCAAAACTGTGATCCCAGAGCATTCGTTGTCAAATCACACACACAAAAAAACTGTGGACTTAATCCTCATGTAATAGGGTCTCCATAATACAATAAAGAAGAAGAAGAAGACATTTCCGAATATATAGGCTATATTTGTTTATACAATGGGTGACTTGTTTATGGTCAAAAAGTGTGTCACCCATTAAGACCAAGTTAAATTATTTTGTTTCTATATAATTCACAAGTTTGTTGGTTTTGTAGGAAAAGCTTTATTTAATCACCTTGGCTAAAAAAAATAATATGCTGAAGCAAGGCCATTTTAAAAGCTATATAATGGGGCTTATGGATTTTTTTTTACATTTAGGCCTACTGTACTTCACCCGTCCCTTTGAATTTTGTTGGAACAATGGACAATCACTCATTCGAAATTGAAAAAAAAAAAAATTCTTTTTCTTCATTTTTATTTAATCATACAACTTCATAAATTGTAGCGTTTGTATAAAATTGAGCTTTAGTTTGTAGACAGTTGGAAAATGTATTTGGGCAAACTGCGGCCGGGCAACTGATATTACGCTGCCCTCGAGGGTAATTAGATTTCAGATGGTTTGCTGGAATTGTAAGAATCATTTTCCCCACTTTAAAAACTTTGCAGCTAAACATTTATCATTGTTTTAATCTACATATGTTTGCAAACAAGCTTTTTCTTACTTAAAGATGAACGAATCTAAGAAGATTTCATTCATTGCCAGCAGTTACACACATCTCATTAGTAATCAATAATTGAGGTGACAATAAGTCAGATTGTGTCTAAATTATATTAAACTATTGGTAGGTAATAAAGACAGTATAATAAAAATGAAGGTCTGCAGACCACCAAAGAAGAATCAGTGCGCTAGAGATGAGATGTTACCGCAAGATATTGAACATATCCTATACAGAGCATATCACAAACGAAGTGAAGTGGTCCGCAATGAAATAGCTGCTGTCTTCGGCCCATAGGCGGACCTTCTCACCTCAATTAAGAAGAAAAAACTGAGATGGTATGGACACGTAGCAAGATCTGGAGGTCGTTCAAAGACTATATTGCAGGGCACAGTCCAGGGAGGAAGAAAAACAGGCAAAAGAAGAGATGGGAAGACATCAAGGAGTGGACCGGCCTATCATTCATTGACTCCCAAAGGGCATCACAGGACTGGAACAAATGGCAAGAGATTGTGAACAGTCAACGATGGTGCCCCAACGACCCACCCACGGGTTAAGGGATAGGTGAAGGAATAATATAAATAGTGTAAAATCTTGTTAACAAATTAGAAAATATGTGTTGTTCAAATTGTAAAATATAATGTATATTTGTATTATAAAAAAATTGCAACAAATGGTTATTCTTTTTTAAGAACCTATAAATAATTCATACTTACTTATTGTGATAGTCTGCTACAAACATAATGGACATAAAAAGCCTATATATGCGACCGCTTTATAATTGTCAATGTGGGTCTACGCACAAAAAGTTTGCCCACAACGTATTAGGGTTAAAATAAAGAAAACAAGAAATATTAATACAAATTACAAATTACATGTTTTTATAGCGCTATACATCAGACTGATCAGCATACGAATTTGTGCAGAACCCCAAAATCTCACGATCATACAAGTTTATGCACCAACTTCCAACCACGACGAAGCAGAAGTGGAAACACTCTTCGAGGAAATAGAAAGAACCATCAAGAAAACATCAAAGATAGACATCTTGATTATAATGGGCGATTGGAATGCAAAAGTCGGCCCTGACGCTTTCCAACAGTGGTCAGGAACAGTTGGACAATTTGAATGGGGTGAAAGAAATGACAGGGGATTCAGGTTACTAGAGTTTGCACAAAGTCATCGACTGACCATCGCCAATACCCTGTTATACCCTTTACCCACACAAAAAATCACGAACTGTCACATGGCAATCACCGGGAGGTTTAATCCAAAATCCCAAAATCAATTAGATTACATCCTTGTGTCGAAAAGATACAAATCTAGCACCAATAAAGCACAAACAGTCTTTCACTCGAGAAGATATTGGAAGTGAACATAATCTAGTTTTAACTAGACCATAATCTTGTTTTAACTAGACTATAATCTTGTTTTAACTAGAATATAATCTTGTTTTAACTAGACTATAATATTGTTTTAACTAGACTATAATCTTGTTTTAACTAAACTATAATCTTGTTACAACTAGCCTATAATCTTGTTTTAACTAGACTATAATCTTGTTTTAACTAGACTATAATCTTGTTTTAACTAGACTATAATCTTGTTTTAACTAGACTATAATCTTGTTTTAACTAGACTATAATCTTGTTTTAACTAGACTATAATCTTGTTTTAACTAGACTATAATCTTGTTTTAACTAGACTATAATCTTGTTTTAACTAGACTATAATTTTGTTTTAACTCGACTATAATCTTGTTTTAACTAGACTCAAGTTGAAACTGAAATCAAATAGAGGCAACAAAATGACCCGTATCCGGTTGAACTTGATAAACTAAAAGACCCTGAAGTAAGTGGCAAGTTCGCAGCATTGGCCACAATCAACCAAGATGTCGATATCTTAGCAAATAACAACCCTTACAGTCCCGGGCGCGTATATAGCGGAACTGAAGGCAGCATAGATAGAAGTAGGTCGGTACGGGAAGGGTTAAAAGAATACTAATTTCAACAGCAGAAGAGGTTAAAGGAAGACAACAAAGCAGGAAACAACCATGGATTACTGACAGGATACTTGACCTAATCGATGAAATAAGAGCATTATAAAAAGAGAAAAATTCCAACCAGGTCGCAGCGGATAAATACACGCTAATAAATTCAAGGATCAGGAACGGGATGACACAAGCTAAAAAAGATTGGATCGATCGAAAGTCAGTTCCGCTCAGTGGAGGATAGTATTGCAGCTGACAATAGTAGGAAACCTTACAAGACAAATACGAAACCTTAAAAAAAAACACAACAGAAATCAGCATCAGTAATCGAGGACAACAATGGCTAGCTCCTTATTGAAAGCACTTCAGTACTTGGACGTTGGACTGAATACTGCACAGAGCTGTATAATTACAAGACCGACACTGATACCAGCATACTACAAAACAAACAAGAAAGAGAGCCGGGCGAATTACCAGTGCTTTTGAGCGAGGTTGAGGAAGCAGTATGACGCTTAAAGGGGGACAAGTCAAGTCTCCAGGAATCAACAACAATCCTTGTGAACTGTTGAAACATGGGGGCCCTGCAGTAACCACAACTCTTACAATAATCTGCCAAGAGATAAGGAAAACAAATGGCCGAGGGAATGGACACAGTCACTCATAACACCACTGCCCAAGAAAGGCAATCTAAAACAATGCCAGAACTACAGAACAATCAGTCTCATCAGCCATCCTAGTAAGGTAATTCTAAAAGTTATCATCAACAGACTTAAAACTATGGCTGAAGAAGTACTGACAGAAGAACAGGCAGGTTTTAGATCAGGCAGAAGCACAATTGAGCAGACTTTTAACTGTTGCTTGCTTATAGAAAAACACATACAGCACCAACGCGAAATCCATCATAACTTCATCGATTTCAAGAAAGCATTTGATTGTGTATGGCACGATGGATTATGGCAGGTGATAAGAAGCTACAACATTGAAGAAGGACTGATACAGCAATAGAATAGAAGCACTCTACAATCAAGCAAGCAGTGCAGTTCAACTAACTGGTTGTATAGG
Organism: Anisus vortex; assembly: GCA_949126835.1. Lineage (NCBI taxonomy): Eukaryota > Metazoa > Mollusca > Gastropoda > Planorbidae > Anisus > Anisus vortex. The sequence continues at coordinate 20,199,333 of OX421501.1, read as the reverse complement.
AGACTTCTTCAAGATGTCGATCGGAGTCCGACAAGGCTGCATCCTATCGCCAGTTCTATTCAATGTCTTCCTAGAAAAAATCATGCAAGAAACTTTCGATGATTACCACCCATTAATCTCCATTGGGGGAAGACCCTATGCAATCTAAGATTTACTGATGATATCGACCTCTTGGCCAGGAGCAACAAAGAGCTACAAGAGCTCACAGACAATCTTGGAAATCAGTTCATAAAAGGGTAAAATAATGATGAACACCACAGATGCCAGAAGTGTAAACACGATATTGAACCAAAAACAACTGGAAGAAGTAAATAATTTTAAATATCTATTAGCAATCTTATGCTCAGACGGACGCTGTGAGTCAAAAGTCCGAGCAAGGATTGGGACTGTGATGGCGGCAATGGCTCGCCTAAACAGAATCTGGACTAGTAAAAGCATAGGTCTCCCAACAACGCTCAGACTTTGCAGAACCCTTGTCAGAACTATTGTTCTGTATGGATCTTAGACACGGACGCTTCTATCAGCAACTGAAAACAAGTTGCAGGCGTTCGAAAATAATTGCATGAAAAAAATACTGCGAATCTGCTACGTAGAACACATGACTAATGCGAATGTGTTGGACAGAATATTCTCGATTTGCAGGCCCTCAAGAAAACTTTATGGCTACAATCAAACGGCGCAAACTGACATGGTTCGGTCATGTGTTGCGGCACAATAGCCTGACAAAAACAATGCTCCAGGGCACGGTGGAAGGTGGGCGTAGGAGAGGCCGTCAGCGGAGATGCTGGCTCGACAATGTCAAGGATTGGACAGGGCTGCAGTTAACTCAACTATTGACAACCGCTCAAGATAGACAAACGTGGAGAAAGTTGACTGCCGAAGTGTCCATTCGCTCCACCCAACGACATCAACGGTCATGGGATTGATGATGATGATGATTAAAATAAATCGATGAAGTGTGTTTTTAATTCTGTTAAAAAATGTCTAATGATTGTTTAACTGTGTTCTCAAGTTCATTCCACCAAAGAGGTGCTACGACGCTGTAGGAGCGAGCTGCAAATGTTTCTCTTTTTACGCTTGGTACCTTGAGCTGTAGATGAATTTTGTTTGAACGCAGTCCTCTTTTCTCTGAAGTGTGTAGCTCGATCATGGATCTAATGTACTGGGGAGCTTGACCATGAAGACTTTTATAGAGCATATTCAAAACTTTGAATTGTATCCTAAGTGTTATAAGTAGCCGTGCAGTTTTTTAGACAAATTAATGAGTTTTCTTCTTTGTTCAGTACATTTTTCGCAGCTATGTTTTTTCAAATCACACTCTAGCAGTCAAGGTATAGACAGTTAGCTTGGTCTAGATGAGAGATTACCAGGCCTACGAATAGTGTTTCACATTCCGCTTTTGTTAGAATGTTTCTAATACTTTTTATTCTCTGCAGATTCCACATAGCAGATTTACATTTGTTTTTTATTTGCTCTTTGAGGGTTAGATTTTCATCTAACTATACGCCAAGATATTTTATTTGAGTTGATTTATGGATGTTCTCATTGTTGACTAGTAGATAGTTTGTTTGGCATTTTTCAATTTGTTGTTTTGATCCGAACAGAATGAATTCAGTTTTTGATATATTCATTTTTAGTTTATTGCCGTCCATCCATACTTTGATTTGACTTGAGCATTTTTCGAGAGTAGAAATTGCAATGGTTTCATTTTTAGTTGGTAAGAATTTTATTTTTAAGGCATGGTATTCGGCATATCAATGCAGATCTTTGTTTTGTACACTTTCTTCTTGCATCGTGGATGCATATAGTAAATAAAGCACTGCCCTACGCAAGAACCCTGCGGAACTGAAAAAGTCAATTTTTGTGGTTCAGAGTACGCTTCTCCAACATCTACTTTGCAACTTCTTGGTCTTAAATAGCTGTCAAACCAGTTTAGAGCTTGTCCTTTGATGCCGAGTTTTACTTCTAACACAGATACTAAGATGTCATGATCTACTGTATCGAAAGCTGCACTTAGATCTATTGCCATCAATGCAGTTACCTCTTGATGTTTCATTTCATTGCCCATAGAAGGTCGTTTATTAATTTCATCAGAGCAGATTCACAACTATTGTGTGGTGTGGTCTGTATGCAGATTGATACTCCGGAATTATGTTATCTTTATTGCAGTGCAGTGAGAGCTGCCTTTTCTAGAACTTTTGAAAGAAACGACAAGTTGCTTACAGGTCTGTAGTTATTAGCAATTAGGTCTAGCCCAGCCTTCTTAATCAGTGGTCTGATAATTGCAGTCTTCCAGCATGTTGCAAAGGTTCCTTGTTCCAGTGATGAATTTATTATCTTTGTTATCACGGCAAGAAAGGGTATCTAATATCTCTTTTAAAAGCTTCGTTGGCATGCGGTCTAGTTCGCACGTTTTTTCCGATAGAGATTTGATTCTGTTTTTAACTTCCTGCCATCCCAGAGTTCTAACACTATCTAGTTTGGTAACACGGCTGACTGAAGACTTGTAGTTTGGTGTTAGTTCAGATCTTCTCTAATAGAAGTGTATTATTATATAATCGAATTATACAGTTTTAACTTAACGAAGATCTGCATGCGGTTCTAGTAGCCGCCCTTAAACAACCTGCTATAAACTATTGTCTGAAATACCGAATATGAAATATTGGAGATTGTAGTTACATTTTGTTTTAATTTCCCTATTTCAAAGAAAGATTAAACATCATTTGATGATATTATATATATATCATATATATTTTTTTTAAATATATATTTATATACATATATACTAGAAATAGCCCGTGGGGAAACCGTGGGTGGGGGGGGGGGTTTAAAGAAGTTTGTTTAATGTGTTTTTATTATTTATAGAATTTCATTTAGCCTATATAGTCTATATGGCATGCTTTTTCTAAAGTCGGGAAATCACTGTAATAAAGCAATCTTATCTTATCTTATCTTATATCCTTAAAAGCAATAGATCTATTGAGTGTAATTTCTTGTTCACCATGCAGTAGTTGAGCGTTTATTTTCTACACGTTTGGGACTTTTGACCTTAAAAAAGCGACAAAAGTTGTCCATATGAGAAAACTCCAACATAGGCCTAATCGAATGTCTGTTCCTAATATTTTTAATTGCTATCACAAACACCAGAATAAATGGAAATTGTAGACGTCATAGGAAAAAGAAAGGAAGTGTATAGTGTTGATGAACCGAGTTAATATATTTGGATTTAAAAGACTATCAGCTGTATTGCATTCTGTTATGCTTTCTAAAGTTTTAAAATTGCGATTTAATTCCCTTGCAATAAATCAACTGCCGTTGTGAAGACAATTTTTGGATTGAGATTACTCAAATGCATAATGGTTACATTATCAGCATTACTGTCAGATAATATATCCTTTTGTGTAAGATATTATTACCATTTGTGTCATATTTATCACAATTAGTGTGATACCAGACATTATCACAACTGTTTGTGATACCGAGCGTTCGGCTGGCGTATCGAACGTTCTGAGTATGAATTATGATGAAGGCTAGAGTTTGATCCCGGGTCTGGAGGGTGTCTTTGAGCCTATCCAGGATACCTCACATTCATTATTGAAAAGTAAAGACGGCTGGGCATTGTAATCTCCTAGTACGCCGTGGCCATAGAAATTTGTGATCGCTGCTTTACGGTCTCTATGAATCAAATTGGTCTAACGGGGATACTTTTTTTTTTTTTTGTGAGGCCAGATATTATAACCATGGTGGTAGCCACCAGGAAGACTTATAAATAAGCTTAGAGGTTAAAATGTGTATATGAACGACAATATATTATTTTATTAGAATTTATTGTTCTTAAACTGATGTTTTTACTTTTAATGCTTTTAATATCTGTACTATTTCTTCAATAAACCCTTTGTTCAAAATCATTTTTTTTCCATGTTGGGAGGGAGGTGGTAATGATATTAATTTGCATATAATTCTTAACACAGTTATAAAGAGTTTAATTTTTTTTGAATTGTGGTTCTAACTATTATACTCTTAATTAAGAATACTTTTATGTTACCCATTCTAATTACTTTTGAACATAAAAAAAAAATTGAGAACTTTAAAGTTTTTGAGGTTTTAATTTCTGAACAAAAATTCAAAAGAATGAAGTAAAAATGTACATAAAAAGAATGGGTTAAAAGAAACATTATAAATTGATTATATAACGACCTACATGTATTAAGAATATAAAATAATGTAGACCTAATTTTATATTTGTGAAATTGATAGAGAAAAGAATAACAGAATAAAATGGTAAAGAGTGAGGGAGCGAGCTTTATATATTTTACACACAGATATCAATAAGGCTTTTTAAAATTTCTAAACAGTATGTTCTGTTTTAATCTTGCATAGATGTGTGTGCATGTTTACGTGTGTTTGTTTGTGTGTGTGTGATTGAGGCAGACAGACAGAAAGGGAGAGGATCTATAATCTTCGCCCACACACGTTTATGTAGAGACCTATTTAAAATGCTAAGATTGAACGTCATCTGCTATAAATTTTGCAAAGAAGGATTTACATACCGGTAAAACGGGGTAACTTTGTACCACTTTTTTCATACTTAATAATATTTTTACACATCCTTTAATTATTTTGATGATGTTAATAGCTCTAACTAGGGGGAACAACAACATAAAAAGGAATAAATAAGCAAAAGACAATTATTATGGAGATTTAAGTTTTATTTTAATATTTTGTGAGGTGGTCAAAGTTACCCCGTCATGGGGTTACTTTGGACCAAAAATATTAATTTAATAAAAAAAAATTTTTGACCAAAAATATGAAAAATTATATTACAAGCCATTCAACATTAAAAAGCAAACTAAGCTTACAAGGCAAATATTGAAAATGAAATATTACAATTTAAAATGAACATTTTTCTGAGTTATTTTTAAACTGTGTGCCTTTGTAGGTGGATTTGCGGTATCCATTTGTCAGCAGAACTGTATTTGACGTTGTTTTCACCGGTCATGTTTTGAATGGTGTAAAATAAATTTGAGAAATAGTCACTAATAACTTGTCGTGATGCAGGATCTTTTTTTTAAAGTGTTCGGCGATATTCTCTTTCTGATTTCGTTCTTGTAGCGATAAAGAAAGAAGTCCAACCATTCATAACCAGGCCAGTTGTTTTTCAACATATAAATAGACCTCCCTTATTTGTCAAGGTATGTCTTGACCCCTTTTATTATGTCTGAGTCATCATTAGTATGTCTTCGTTGCAGGAGCCAAAATTTCTTGCCCCTGGTTTTGGTTTGTAAGTGCGGGTCATTTTTATTCTGAAAGATTGGGTCAAAATAAATATTTCAGATAGCCTTTTGTTATTAAATGAATACAATCTTATAGCATATTAAGATATTTTAAATAATATATTTTTACTTATATTGACATTTAATAATGAAAATTAAAAAAATGTAAATTCACATTATCAGATATCATATTTTTTTTTTCATATATAATGGCCCAAAGTTACCCCGAAATAGGGGAGAATTTCGGGGTAAATAGGTGAGAATTTCGGGGTAACTTTGGCCACCCCCCTATTTTCCTTCTTAGGTTAAATAAAATCTTTAAAACTTTACATAAAATCTTAACCATTCCATTTCCTAATTTAAAAATGTAAATATTGATATACTTACTATATTGGATGAATTTGTATGCTCCTTATTTTGACCCTATACAAATCTGACTTGCAAATGGTGGTCATCTTGAAACGATTCGCATTTAGCAAATAATAGAGCAGTGTAGCAACAAATGATAATTTAATATTTCTTTTTTATTTAAGTTTCAAATTAGAAAGTTTGGTCTAGTTAAAAGAATTACAAATTATTAAAAAAATACAAATAAAAACTTTTTTTTTCCTGGTCCAAAGTTACCCCGTGTTACGGTACTCGTAAAACCTAATCGCTTTGCAATTAATTAAAATAAAAAACAGAAGTAGACACATTTAAGGGCCTTATTCAAAATTAGTAAAGACATAACCATGTAGGCCCATATTAACTTTGCTTAAATATTACCAGAGACTATAATTAGATGGACCGCTTGCTTTGATGTTTAATTTTCTGATATTTGATGACTCGTAAACTCCGGTTAGCTGAAAAGACCAAGGCTCTGGCAAACAAAGAGTTTGGTCCGAAATAAAAGTGGGCGGTCAGAGGCTCAAGAAAGTCTTCTCCTAAAATATCTGAGATCCATAATATCCGATGTAGTGTCCAAGCCGGAAATTTGTGCAAGAATAGCCCAGACAACGGCTGCACTTTGCAAGCTAAAAAAACATCTGGCGAAGCAAGAAAATTACACTGTACTCGAGGATTCGACTAATGCGCTCCCTGGCGATGTCAGTTTTTATGTACGGCTGTGAAACATGGACACATACAGCAGACCTCCAGAAAAGAATCAGAGCCCTGGAAATGAGATGCCTCCGTAAAATGTTGAACATCTCCTACAATGATCGTGTTACAAATGAGGCTGTTCGAGAGAGAATCACCAAGTCATCGGCCCTCACGAGGATCTACTCAGCGCCATTAAATGAAAAAAAGGAATGTCTTCCTTTTTAAATTTCATCGTTTCATTACTTTTCATGAAGAATTGTAGAAAAATCCCTTTATAGAAGGAGCGTCAGTCAAAAGAGTAAAACTCAAATTTAGGTTAAAATCGAAAGTTGTATACACCGGAAAGCGGAAGTCTTTTAGACCACGCGTTATTGGCTGCGCACCGAAAACACGACTCTTAAGTAGAGATGGGTTGCTCACTAAAGAACTGATCAATTGATCCGGGTCTTTTAAAGGAACGGATCCAAAGACGATCACCGCCAAAAGACCCTGATCAGTACTGATCCGTTCCCGTTCTACATTTCCATATTATGCTGGTTTCCATAGTTCTTTTTGGATCCGGGTCTGATCCGTGTCAGATCCGAATAACAGATCTCGCCTAGGTTTCTACCAAAAATCTATAAAGAGAATGCATTAGGTACGGAAGTAACATCCTTGAAGAAATTTTCCCAATTTTTTTCTCACTTTCACTGATCAATATATATAATTACCCTGAGTTTGTTTATTTATTTAGATGTTTGTTTGTGCTCTATAATCTCCTAAGCCGTTTGACCAATCGGGTTAAAAGTTAAATGTATAAATTGGAAACGTCCCCAAAAGACATTTTTATTCTATAAACAATATTGCTTAATTCATTAATTAATTTTTTTCAATAAACGTTGACCTATTACTAATCCCCGTATGTTAAGGTTACAAAACGGGTGCCATTTCCGAATGATGACCCTTTGAAATGCTTTCAAATTTAGTGTGTTTCAGTACCGGGTTTTTCCGTAATGTGAAATATTGCTGTCTACTTTTTTATTATTAGCTTTTTTTATTGTTTGGTATTTGTTTTCTTTTATTTTCCTTTTGATCGTATTATTGTTAGTTTTATATTATTAATAAGAAGTCAGAAGCCTGACAGCAACAATTCATATTCATATATACTTGTACTATAACAACGATGTGTCTCTTGGGCAATAAGTTTAATTACAACTTGATATGTAGAAATACCAACGACAACCAACTTCCAAAAGTCAACATCCAACATCAATCTTAGATCCTATACCAACACCATTACTCAACTCTTAAACTCAGTCCAACATAGGACAACCTCGACCTAACAATGGTAGACTAAGACTGCCCTCTTTCATTCCAACCAAGTACCAAGTAAACATAACATGACGTCAAACACATACTTCCTAGTTACTAATATCACACCTATTGCACAAACCATTTCTTACAACTTCACACCAACTCACGCACCACTTATAGTGACGAATGCGAGTGATCGCTTATTTGCTACCAATCATCAATCAATATAGGACTAATAATTACCCTGAGTTTGTTTATATCTTTGTTTATATAAACAATATTGCTTAATTCGATAATTTCTTTTTAATAAACGCAGGCCTATTACTAACCACCGTATGTAAAGATTCTACTGAGCGCCATTTCAGAATAATGTCCCTTTGAAATGCTTTCACACCATTCATTTACTATGTTGAACGCGATGTCTTATGGGGTTTTCCATAATCACGCCCCTGCTTTCTTTTTTTAAAAATTACACACTATCTTTAAACAAAACAGATTGTAGTTATTCATTTCTCCGCCATTTTGACGGGCATAACCAATAGTTGTAAATAATGTTGATAATTACATTTTTGTTGACATTACAGTATTTTACATTTACTCTTTTCATTTTACTTATTAGGTGAAAAAAAAGGAATTATCGCTTAAATCATAGACTATAATAAGATGGACCGCTTGCTCTATTTTTAGAGCTTATACCAACTTTTTTTCCGTGCGCAACCAATAAGGCTGTATTAAATTACTTCTACGCTCCTCGTTGTTTCTTAAATGTTTCCGCTTTATACAACTTTCGATTTTAATTTTTCATTGAGAAAATCTAAGCGATTCACTAAAACGGAAGTGCAAAGGAAACAAAGAATCGGAAATTCCGAAAATCAGTGTTTCGAGTCATCGTAGGCCTATATAGCAGAAATACTAAAGCAAGCGGTCCATGTCTATGCTTAAATTAAAAACAAAAGTTTAATTATAATTAGTTTAGTAGTCGACAACTAGACAATTAAGAAGAATTAATTCTTTTTATATTTGTTAATCTTTTAAGTAACAAAAAAAAAAAAACGGCGTTTCAACAAGGGATCCAAGTTGTTTTTCTCTCCCCTTGACAGCCAACATGTAAAAAAAATATGTGTGTGACACTAGTGTGTGTATGGGGGGGGGGGGCGGTAAATAAATGGATCCGGATGTTTTTAGTGAGCGCTCAATTGAGGGGCGATCAGTATGGTGAACCGTTTGGCCCATCTCTACTCTTAAGCTCTCAAATTGCGCAAGCGGTCTTTTTTATTATAGTCTTTGATATTACGTCATCTGTTTGTACTGTCAAAACCAAGTCGCTAAGCGTTCCCTACAGAACTACAGATACATTTCTTTTGTCTTTTAATATTATTATATAGATCTAGATGTGTGTGTTTGTTGGCTGGTATATATCTGTATGTCACATTCTGGGTCACAGATTATCCTACTAAGCTTACTTACTACAATAGTTTTCTCATAAATCAAACTGTAGCAATGATCGTAACAGTCAAGGGCTGCATAAGGGATATAATGCAATTATCTACATTATTTACGCTATTGTACGCTTATGTCCCTTAGTTTTGAAAGTTAATTAAATGATAAATGAATAAATGTAAATACTGGTATGTTCATTTCACAAAGACAAAAAAAAAATAAAAAATAAATAATTCCAGCAGTTTGATTTGAAGAAAAAGATGGAGTAATGTAATTTGACACACTAAAGACACTCAGATATAATCAGCTGTGAACATTGTTCACATAGCCTTGTACATAGCCATGTAACAGTTTGAGCTCAAAGGGCTCTATATAAAATTGCAAGATCCATGCAAGGAAAAAATATATTTTCACAGAAAAATATATTTAGAGATATATAAATATTATTCCTTTTATTGTATGATTTTAATATTGATTTAAATGACTAATTATAATATATTGTAATAGGTTAACTAAATAGTTACAAACTGATTATTTAATGAATAAATGAAAATTAAAAGTAACAAAAATGAAGTAAAAATAACATCAAAGTTATAAATGCACTTTATAATAATTATGACTAGGAAAGCAGCTAACAATCAAGAATAACTAGAAAATGAGTAATGCATAAGTTAAGTAAAATAAATTGCAAAAGATACAAAGTTAAAAATTATAATACTGGAACGTAAAAAATAATTAATGTTATAAAAAATACTGCTTTAGAATGCTGATCAGTTGGTTGTCCTTTGTATATAAATCTTTAGAACAATATAATAAAAGAATTAGTTGCCATAATGAGGCAGGCTGGTCCTGCAATAAGATAAGATAAGATAAGATTGCTTTATTGATCCAAATGAATGGAAAATTGACTTGATTACATAAATTCCGTTTTTCAGCATACCTAAAACAATATTAAAGAACCATTTGTACTCAAACACAATAGACATTCACGCACACTATCATACCATTTATCATACAAGAAAAAAGTTGGCCTATTATTTAGGAGTCAGCTATTGAGCCATCGTATTTCCTGGCTGAAAGGTGATTCTTTTGAAAGAGTCTTACTGACAGTGGAACAAAAGAGTTCTTAAATCTCTCTGTTCTTGCCCTTATAGAAAGAAGCCGACCACTTCGACTAGATATTGTGTAGCTATCATGAAGCGGGTGTGCATGATCTTGGAGGATTTTATCAATCATAGACAGGCACCTTGAACTGAAAATATCCGCAAGAGATGGTAATTCTGTCTGTGTAGTACGAGAGGCTTTGTTTATTAGGCGGTCTATCCGATGTTTGTTCAATGTGGTGGTATTACCATACCAGCAGGTGATTGCAAAGGTTATGATGCTACCAACAGTCGCCGAGTAAAATAGATTCATAATGGTTTTCTCTATGTGAAATATTTTTAGTTTATTAAGACAGAAAAGTCGTTGGTGCATTTTCTTACAAAGGATTTGGCAGTGGTCAGACCAAGTCAGTTTGTCAGTAATTGTGACGCCAAGATATTTATATTGCGAGACTTGATCTATTATTTGGTTGTTTATGTGCAAATCAGTCAGCTTGCGTTTCTCCTTCCGGAAGTCTACAATCATTTCTTTCGTTTTTGTGATGTTCAATATCAGGTAGTTCTCTCCGCACCATTTGTAGAAATCTGAGGTCGTACTGTGATAGAGACTGTCGTCACTGGAAACAAGGCCGACAATGGCTGTATCATCGGCGTATTTGATTACAGATACTGTATGGATTGCCGAACTTTGAATGTCATTGGTGTAAATTGTGTATAGAACGGGAGAGAGGACACACCCTTGAGGCGCTCCAGTGCTTATTTCTCTTATTTGTGAGGTACATCCCTCTACTCTGACAAATTGAGGGCGGTTTATCAGAAATTGCATGATCCAGGCTTGGATGTGTTGACTGACATTTAAAGCAGATAGTTTCTGTATCATAAGGTGTGGTTGGATGGTATTGAATGCAGATGAAAAGTCAACGAAGAGTATTCGAGCGTAATTCTTCGGCGTATCCAGATGGTGGTACAGTCTATCTAACATTAATGCTATAGCATCCTCTGCGCTTCTGCCTTTTTTGTAAGCAAATTGGTAGGGATCAAGGCTTTTGTGCACCTTATTTAGTATACGTCTGAGAATAATTTTCTCAAAACATTTCATGATAATAGATGTTAAAGCGACAGGACGTAGGTCATTGTTGCAAAGGACTTTTTCTTTCTTTGGTACGGGCACAATCTCTGAGGTTTTCCAGATAATAGGAATAGTATGGTTTTCCCAAGATTGATTAAAAATGTAGCAAAAAATAAAGGACAGCTGTTCCGCACAAAGCTTTACTAGTCGCCCACTTATTCTGTCTGGTCCTGACGCTTTGGATATGTTTACTTGTTTAAACAGTGACGTCACAACATCTACACTGAAACCTTCCTGACTTTCATATAGAATTAAATTTAAATTGTTAAAAGATGACATTATGTCTTGGTGAATAGATCTAAAATCGTGACAGTCAAAACGGCAGTAAAAATTATTTAGTTGGTTGATAAAAGTATTAATATCTTCATTCACACTCAGAGTGTTACGCTTGGGTACATAGCCCGTGATTTTCTTTAGGCCATCCCAACATGCTTTTGAATTGTTCATACGAAAGAAACCTTCAATTTTTTGTTTATATTGATTTTTGCCTTCATGTATTTTCTTTTTAAGTTCTTTTTTTTGCGGAAATAAATTCTGATGTAGGCCTACCATTCTTAAAAGCATTTTTCTTGTTCAATATTGCTTCTTTAATTTAATGTTTGTACTACTAAGTACTAGGGACTATCAACATGACAACCCAGGTTCTAACTACTCTGCCACTGTCCAACCCCTGCCGCCCTTAAGGAGGTTAAAGCTAAGGACATATCAATCTCCTCTCTAGAAGGAACCCCTGTAACTTATAACGCAATTCATTTAATTTTAAGACAACTAAATATAAAATGAAAGCAAAAATCTTTGTAAATAATCATTAATGAGAATATTAAAACGTTGTAAATATAAATAAATTGATTATATGCTTGTTGTTGAATTTTAAATAAACTTGCATGTCCAAAGTTTGACTAGTTACAATGCCATCTACCCGCCCTCCACCAAAGCATTGCCCTATCTCCATACAAAAGTGTGAAGTTAATTAAAAACAAAGTCATGACTGATCATTGCCCCCAAATTTTTCTTGTATTCCATTATGAAAATGCCATAAAAAAAAATGAAACGAGAAAAATAATGTTCCAGTTTCCTTTCTCAGCCTTTGATTTAAAAGAGAAAGATAATGGTAATAGAAACAAGAGTATTCAGGCCACAGCAAATGTCGTATTAAGAAAAGCTAAAAGAAAAAAACTGAAACAGTCAACGATGGTGCCCCAACGACCCCTCCCACGTATTAAGGGATATGTGAAGGTGAAGGTGAAAAGAAAACCACAACACAGATACTAATAGAGATGTCAAAGAGCTTTGTCTGCTAGCTTATTGGATTATCATTTACATGGAATCGTGTGGTCAGCACAATGCCCTTCAAACTCTGCTAAATTAAATTCAGGTCACTGCAGGTAGATGCAGAAACTGCTTCCCCTCCTTTTTCCAAGATCAAGTGTTTTTTTCCAGGAATTCTATCCAAAACTATCATAGAGAAGATGTAGCACACTGCTGCTGTACCAAAATTATCTTTTTATGATTATAATACTTATGTAAATCATAAAGAAAGAAAACAGTAAAACACTGTGGAGAACAAAAAACTGAAATAAAAAAACTGAACCACTTTAGAATTTAAAGAATACAAAAAGTTTTCATCATTTTCAATACTTTCTGTTAAATTGTAGATAGAATCTTGCACAAAATATGTATGTGATTATTATTTCATGATATATTAAGAATATATTTGGTTTGAAAATATTCACTTAAACATGAATAAGCCATAAAAATAAATTACCTCTTTTTTTTCCTTTTTGATTCATATCATTTTTGGCAACATAAAACATAAGCAATATTATAATGAATAAAAGTACACAGATTATTTAAAAGATAAAACTATAAAACTAAAAAGATATAAGCAACCTATATTTCAATAGAAATACTGTAAAATGTGAATATAACTTGATCTCAAAATATATTTTTATAATTGTTATTGAATTTGTTCATTGTAAATAAAAATATTAATAGGAAAACTTTAAAAGAATTTAAACCATATTGTAATGAAATCTCAAATAAAAAAAAAAAATTTTGTTTTTACAAATGCAACTTTTTTGTAGGTTGAACAGAAAGCTATTAAATGTAAAAAAATTAGTGGATTATACTGTTAAGAACATTGGACCTTTAGAGATTATTGCTTTAAATAGCTTTTTTTAAGCCATTTAATACTTCATAAGAGAGGAGGGCCAAGACTTTTTTTATTGAATGTATTATTTATAACATTAAAAAAATCATGATGAAGCCTTGATGATTAAAAACATTTCTTAAAAAGTTCTTTGTCATTTTCTCTTATTAAATGCTTTGAAATACATAAACAATAGATACAGCATACAAATAAAATGTAAAAATATGTACAAGATTTCAGTTATAATTGTGCATACAATTAAATTTAAACAAAAAAATAAATGGACAAGTTGTGTAAAAAATATATATAAAACTTTGTAAAATATTTGTATGGCTTTGTGAGAAGAAAAAGCAACAAATTTAGGATTTGCCTGTTTATGAAGTAACCACTTCTGTATCTCTGGCAGTTTCTATATAGGTGCTGGAGACTACTGAAAAAAAATGTGATTATGTAAATGATGCAGTTTCCTATGTAACTTCTTTGGGATTTTGATGGTACCAATGTAAGGGACATAAATAGGGACAAAGCATTCTTTGCTCATTTAGGAATGAGCTGAAGGGCAAAACGTGGTTTGTATATTTTGTCTGCCTCATATACATATATAATATATATATATATTTATGTAACATTTTTATCAAAATAGAAATAACATCATAAAGCTGAAGTTGTTAATATTTACAATCAAAAGGTTTGACTTTTAAATAACAGATTATGTTCATTTATTGCATATCATAAAACAAAATTTTGAACAATACCTAAAAAACAATTTTTTTTAAATTAACAAATATTTTTCTGATACTTACATATTGCCTTAAGCCCTTGATCAAATCCTTTATAGACAAAGATTGAACCAATCAACAAAGTGGATCGTGTAAGTAAAGCAGCAACTATACAAGCTATGGTAGCTCCAGCCAAACCAGCAAAGTGTGTTATGTAGATAGATACCTAGAGGAAAAAAAACACATTTCTTCTTATCATAACAAACTTTGCAGAGAAGTGATTATGTTTCTTATATATTTATCTGGAAAATATGGACTAGTGCTACTAAATTACTGCTTCTACTGTTTGCTACTTCTACCCAACCCCATCTGCACAAAAGAAAAACAGCAAATAAAAATAAAATAATATTATATATATAAATATATATATTATAAATATAAATATATATTTTTTACATTTTCTAAGTAAACTTACATCATACACTTTCCAAAATATGTATGCATATTCCACAAGACCAATTACCCAGAAGACGACAGCAAGTTTCTTCATTTCTCTTTCAAACTAGAAAAATGTAATTAATAAATAATTAATACCTTTAAATATTTAAAAGCACTTTCTACAAGTTGTAAGAAAAAGTAACAGTTATAAAAAATAGTCTGTACTATAATACAAAAAGTTTTAAAAATTTGCAAAAAATTACCGTAAACCAGCCCAAGAAGAAATAAGCAACCTGTAGACATATGCCAACTCCTAAAATAACCTTTTCCTGAGTTTCAATACTGCTATCCCCATCCAATACAAGGATAACAATAGAAATCTGAAGAACATTGAAGAATAAAACATAAATACATTATTATATATTCGGGCATGGAATGGGTTGCCTGAACAAACCAGGAAAACCAGTAACTTAACATCATTTAAAACATTAATAAAAATGCAAGACTAGACTCGGACCACGGATGAGCGTAGGACGCAATAATCTTCTTTATAGAAGGAGCGTCTGTAATGTATAAGATAAGAAGATAAGATATGGCAATCTGAACCTGAAACATGTTTGAAAACTTAGATCTAGATACATACATTATAATTAAATATTAGGAGTATAGTTCATGTGTATTTGTCTACCCTAGATAGCTCTTATGGCTTTAGCCTTGGCTAAAGAAAGAAGTAAAATCCTTCTTTTTCTTAGAATATTTATAACAGTATGTCCAAAAAAATGTCTGTTGAAAATTAAGGGGTTAAAAAAATACTATGTGTCGACACTGATGTCTTTTAGGGTATATTTTACTCTTTACAATAGGCAATATCTTATAAGTCACAGAAGTTCCTTATATAGAGACCATTATTGTGTCCTATATTATCCATGGAGTTGCATTTGATTGCATTTGATCAAGTTTTAAATGATATTAAGTTGTTGGTTTTTCTGGTTCAAGCAACTTGTACTATGCCAGATGCTACTCGGGAAGAAAGAGAACTTATATGCATTTGTTTTTGCATATGGAATAAGAAAAATGTTTTTATTTCTAAGTCTTTTTGATTATTGTAATAGATGTTTGTTTTTGTGTATATCTAAGTCAGAATTTAATGCTTTATACTTTATGTATTATTAATATTTTGGTCTTTGCCTTTATTTCCTCTAGCATATTTAGGTTTAGATATTAAACTAATGGTGTTACACTTGTCAGCTTTGGATATTTACTAGTAATGAACCTTTCAGCTCCTTTTTAAATGATGTTGTTCTAGTTTCTTAAAAATGTTTTAGTCAATAGTTCCCATACAGGAGATATTCTAGAAAAGGTCTAACTAACCTTGGTTGTTTTATGTTTTTTTTACATAGTGAATTAAAATATTTTTGTATAATATATCTTTTTACTCCCTTTATATTAAGTTGCAATGTCTGCAATCGTCAATCGTCAATGCATGGTGCAAAAATTGGCTTCGATTTTTCGACCACTTCCCGTGGTCCGATCGAGCTGAAATTTGGACAGCAAATTTGTTGCGCCTAACAATACATCCTATCAAATTTTCAGTTAAAACAACTTAATAATACTACACTTATGACAATATTCATTTCTTAAAAGGAATGTATAAGAAATATTTTGATTTCGCGTTAAAAATGCCTGTGAAACTTTTTATACTTTTTCGGCGCAAAGCTAGAAAAAAAAAATTATGCGCTACGATTTTTTTTAGAACAATTCATACTGAGTATGGAGATATTTTTGAGATTTGCGACACATATATTTTTTCTGTACGTTTCATTTGCAGTAGTCAATCAATTATTTAATTACATGATGGTAAACTTAGTTTGCAAATAAAGGGAGTATAATAAAAACTTCGTTTTTACGGTTTTCTTGTTACTCCCTTTATTTTAAGTTGCAATGTCTGCAATCGTCAATCGTCAATGCATGGTGCAAAAATTGGCTTCGTTTTTTCGACCACTTCCCGTGGTCAGATCGAGCTGAAATTTGGACAGCAAATTTGTGGCGCCTAACAATACATCCTATCAAATTTTCCGTTAAAACGATTTAATAATACTACACTTATGACAATATTCATTTCTTAAAAGGAATGTATAAGAAATATTTTGATTTCGCGTTAAAAATGCCTGTGTAACTTTTTTATACTTTTTTCGGCGCAAAGCTAGAAAAAAAAATTATGCGCTAAGGTTATTTTTAGAACAATTCATACGGAGTAAGGAGATATTTTTGAGATTTGCAACACAGATATTTTTTCTGTACGTTTCATTTGCAGTAGTCAATCAATTATTTAATTACATGATGGTAAACTTAGTTTGCAAATAAAGGGAGTATAATAAAAACTTCGTTTTTACGGTTTTCTTGTTTACTGTCTTGGTTACCACCTTCAGAGCATAAAACTTTAAAACTTTGAGTGAGATTAATCTATTTTATCAAATATTTGATGAACTATATTTTTGTATGGAAGTAAAAAGTACCACATACCCCAAGCTGTAAATCAAATTTCAATACATCTTGAAAGAAAAGCAGATTCCGGTACAATTTTTGTTGTTTATCAAAAGCTCCAACTGTTCGAATAATCAGATGCTTGGATTCAATGTACCTCTTTGCAATAAAAATCCCCATAACAGTCAGAATGGGACATGAAATACTGGCTATTATAAGCCTAGCCTGAGGAAAAGAAATTTCAATATTTAGAAAATTATTGGCCTCCTTATTTTTTATTTTATAAATGAAAACAGTAAACTACAAGATGTCATCAACATTTAATGAGTCTGTTTTATTGTACTTTTCCATCAAAACTAGACACAAAATTTCTTTATAACATATCAGTCATATAATCCAAGATAATTAAATACAATCAAATATTATAGTCTATTAGGATTTTTTTTGCAAACTTGAAATAATTATTAAAAGATTAGCCTAATAATATATAATATTTGGCATCTGTCATAAAAATTATGGAATGTTTTTCAAATTCAATCTTCCAATAATTTATTAAACAAGTTAAAATATTGTGGAAACTATTCTGGAATGCTAAGTTGGTAGTGCAAATTGCATCTCTTTTCTCTTTTTTTATTTTTTGCTTTCTCTGTTTAATGACTTTTATTAGTTTATGTATTACAAAATTGTTAACATATACAATCTTTATAAAGGCATGAAATGTAGTCTGTTTTGAATTTAACATACCATTTTTATGTCATTTTGAATACCAGCAACATAGTTAATGATCAGATAGATGAGAATGATTATGGTTGTGATGATTAAAATAATAAGCTCAGATGGTCTTTCTCGGAAGATAGCATCTATTGTAAAACAAATGCAAAAAACTGAAAAAGAAAAAAAATACAACTGAATTTGAATCATATTTATGAAACATAAGATGTTTATGTAAAGGTAGATTTATATACATTTTCTGACAAAGGACCACAACTAGAAACTTAGATTGCTATTCTAAAAATTAATTAGATGCAATTATACTAGCTAGAATCTAAGTAAACATTTAGCTGATGTATGATTTGATTAAAAGGCATTGTTCTTTTAATGTGTAGCCTACTAATCTACTAATAAAGAAATAATTTTAAGGCCAAAATTTAAATAAACTATCAAATGATTTTACTTCTGCACTTTTTAGGGAAGCAAAATGTATCATGAAGGGAAATTTTAAAAAGACAGCAACACAGTTTTGTTTTTAAAGCTAAAACTAGTTGAGATACACACCTGCATTCACCAACTGATTTAGCCAAAATGTAACAGTAATAGATATAGACTTGAGCTAGAATACATATCTATATACCGTATCTGCATTCAGCAAGAGAAATAGCCCAAATATATAAAAGTATATATAATTGATAAAATTCAACTGTATACAAACATGCATTCACCAAGAGAAATAACCCAAATATATAAAAGTATATATAATTGATAGAATTCAACTGTATACTGTGTCACAATTCTGGATTTAATAGTGACTATTAGCACTTAGATAGATAGCAGTGTATAACTAGAACCTTAGATTAGCTTAAGTTAGCTAGAATAGAGAGAAGGTTAGTCTGACGTCACTATCTCTTCCCTCCCTTACGCAATTACATATCCCCATCACTCTTTCTCACCTGTTTCTCTACCCTTCACTATACTCTTGTACTACGCCCAAATTCAGAGTCTACTGACTAATACGATTCAACTTGGTACTACATCTTGGTTGAATGGGTACGAATGTGTTAGAATGTATATATTTTATCCTATGCTATATTAATGTATTCATGTCATGTCTTAATGTATTTATATCTTGTGCTATTTTAACGCATGTGAGCGAGTCATTATTCGATCCCTCATTCGCCCCCTCCTCTTCGCGTCCCCGCCACCCCCATCCCCTCTTATATCCCCTCAGCTTAGCGGCACGTTATGCAATTGCTTTGAGACGGTCGTTCTCTGAGCGGTTGACTAAATTCCCCCACTCAGCAGTTCGCACACACGTAACTAATTCTCGCCCGAAACCCCCCCCCCCCCAGCCACTTGAGTTAACTACTTAAGATTCTACAAAAGGGAGATAAAATTCCCCACTCAGCAGGACGTCTGTATAAATTGTCTTTCATCTAGACCTCTCCCCCCCCCCCTTTTCGCCCTCGCAACCCCGACCCCAATCCATTTTTGGCTCCAATAAGCCTTTCTTATGCAAATGTATATTCAATCTAGCCAATGAGAATAGGATGTAATTAAATGTAAGCCAACCAAATTAACTTTGGGTCAGGTGACTAGTGTCCACGAAAAAGCCGCCCAACTAAACTCAAGATTAGATCTCTCCCAGCTCCCGAGCTAGATACATCGTTTTGGTCTAGCTCCCAAATTGTTACTCGGACTTGCAGATACTTAGCCAGTAATCGTAATTCCCTCATTATAGTTACGTAGCCTAACCTTGGATTCCGTAACAACACAGTATATTGAGTGTTAGACGTTCCTGTGCATATATCTCAAGCATTGTATCTCCCCTGCATGTTAGTATGTGTATCTCATCATTGGATATTGAATTTGAGTCATAAATAAACACCTGAAACGTAACCAGAGACTTGCTTGCCTAACTTAGAACTGTCTGTTGTGTGTGTTAATAACATCTAAGCGAGCCAGTAGAGAACAAATAAATATTCCAGGTCAACCACAGCATCGGCACCTCGTACCTCTAAGACAACCAGCCATTATTACCCCCCTCTCAATTGCCACATCGTGACAAAGTGGGACCTCGTATCCGGGATTATCTGAACTTCAAGCCGTTCAGCGCACTGTCAACAGCAACAACCCGAGGACTACGCCGATTCTGAAACCGACCCTGGATGGGGGCTCATCTCTACAACTACAACACAAAGACTCTAAGCCAGCAACCAGACCCGTCATCCCAACGCCAGCAACCAGATCCATCAACCCATCAAACCAGGCTCGCCACTTTACGCAGCCTACGCCACCCCAGCCTACGCTTACGCCACTCCAGCCTACGCCTACGACACCCCAGCCTACGCTTACGCCACCCCAGCCTACGCCTACGTTACCCCAGCCTACGCACCCCAGATACGCCAACCTAAGCCACCCCAGAGTCGCCACTCCGAGCAATCTACGCCACCCCAGCCAGCTCACCCCATTAAGCCAGGCTCGCCACACTACGCCAGCCTACGTCACCCCAGACACACCAGCAACCAAATTTGCCGCCCCAACCGCCAGGTCGCCACCCTCTGGCCCCGCATCAACGTACCGGCACCCGAGACGTCAGCAGAGAGACCCACCGCCGCCGCATCAGCCTGCCCGACAACTAGAGACCGCCGAGAACCCGACAACTGCCCTGTCAACCTCCCCGTAGGAACCCGCCGTAGTTCCCGGTATCCAAACCCGGGAAAATAGACACTAACATTAAACGCTAATCCAGTCCCGGCACGGGGAAAGAGAATTCCTAACCAGCCCGAAGATCTGCACCAACAGCGCCGAGCGCTATATAAACGATAACTTTATGATTGGATATACGTGTGTTAGTGTATGTGTGTAAAATTCTGGAATTGCTGTCTGGTGAGTACCATTTTGAGTTGTATTACGTTAGCTAAACTCTGAACCCCAACAACCCTCCTATATTTTCCTTTCCTATCTCGCTATATCTCTGTCCGCCTCTAGTATCTTAATCTCGCCTCACTCTGTTACCATGGCGGAAGGTGTACTATTGCGTAAGCAGTTGAGAGAAGAGGCTATAGCTATAGGCTACATTGACTCAGACATCACTAAATACGTAGTAGAGCAGGTAGCGGCCCATGAGGCCAAGACAGAGAGAGCAGAACAGGTAGCTAGAGAGGAGAGAGCAGAACAGGTAGCTAGAGAGGAGAGAGCAAAGCAATTAGAAAGAGAAGATAGGCTTAGAGTAGAACAATTAGCTAGAGAGGAGAGAGAGAAACTTAGGTTAGAAGAATCAGCTAGAGAAGAGAGGAATAGGTTAGACGAGGAAGCACGCAGGGCACACGAATTCAGATTAGCTGAATTAGCAGCAAGTGTTAGGGCCCCCGATAACAACGACAACCCAAACTCCCCCTCATCATTTAGTTCAGCCACCCCCAACCATCCCCTCCCCAGACATGCTTCTCTATGGACCGACGTCCACGACCCCCGTTTAGAACAGTTTGACATCTACCTCCGACGGTTTAGCGACTGCATGGAGCTGAATGAGGTCCCCCCAGAATTGCATTGTAGGATCCTCGTCTCCACTCTGAGAGGAGAGGACTACGAGGCTTACTGTAAACTGGCCCCAGAAGACAGGGAGTCATGCGCTGCACTGAAGAACGCGCTCTTAAACCGGCACCAGTTACACTCATCCCACTACCAGAAGAAGTTTCGGTCGTCCACGCTACGACCGGGGGAAAACTATACACAATTCGCGGAGCGAATACAATCTTACCTACTCAAGTGGGTTGAGTTAGGCAATATTGAACAGTCATTCGACGGTATGGTCACCCTCGTAATGACTGAGCAAATAGAGTCACAGATGACACCTAAGCTAAGGGCCTTCCTTATTCAACAAGGAATCACCGGTTTAAACCCCTCCCTGCAGGGCGCAGATAGGTTTCTGCAATCAAACCTAATAGAGTCATCCCCCTCCTCCCGCCCGGGACATTCGCAGCCGCACCGACATTATGGGGACAACCACCGCGCCAACCCTCCCCCTAAATCAACCGCTCCCCAGCCGCACACGCCCCACCACGGGCGACCTCGTCCTCACAACGCACATAGAGACCACCGCCACACTAGGCCCACCCCTCAGTTAGCTCACGACAGAAACAGACGCGACCCCACCCCTTATCTTGCCGCCGGTGCATTTTACACCACGACGGACCCCGTAGACCCAGCGCAAGATCCCACTAACGGACTTGCAACGCACGAGTTAGAAACGCCCAGCTACCCGAGCTACTTAGCTCCCGAACAGGAACCCGCCGATCAGGGGCGTGACCAGTACTCAAGCAGTGACTATGATCGAGTCCACCACGTGTTCTCTATTTCCTCGGCAGACAAACATAACCAATTCCCTCGTAGCTACGTCGACGAGATAGTCAGAATCAACGGCCGACTCGCCTCTTGTACGTATGATTCCGGTCTTAGCTTTGAGGCCCTAGTGACGCAGTCAAAAATCGACCCCCGCGACTACACAGGCCGCTATGTGCGACTCCAAGGTCCATCTCATAACTCTCCTATTCAGCAGCTACCGACCGCACTCGTAAACCTCAGCTCAGCACTTTTTACAGGCCCCATTGAGGCCGCCGTAATAGAAGGCCTACAAGTAGACATCCTACTCGGAAGACCGATTGTAGGTAAACAAACGCATTGCCTGCCTACACCCGCAACCTACGGATCGCCCCGCCCCACCCCCAACCAGACACCTCTCCCCCACCCCATGTCCATTAAAGATAAGCTCCGTCATGCAAGGCTGCCCACGACGAGACTCGAACTAAGGCAAACACTGGGCGAATTTAGCAACTATCAGAATACCCTTATACCAAACTTCCGTAAAATTACCCGTCCGTTATTTAGATTGCTAAACGCACCCACATCGTTCCCATTATCTTGGGACAAACTCGCTACTGATGCTTTCGAGACATTGCAACAGTGCCTAGGCCAAAACCCCTTTCGACACACGCGGCAGAGCGGACACTAACTAGTGCCCCTACACACTTCGTGGCCCAGCATACTCAGTAATACGGCCCCACGCGCGCACACTGTTAATGAGTGTGTAGTTACTCCCCTTTTCCCAGGCCTCAGACTCAGTAAATTAGGTATGAATCCACTCTCAAGTGTATTCCAAATTGGCCCGGAGGGATGTCACAATTCTGGATTTAATAGTGACTATTAGCACTTAGATAGATAGCAGTGTATAACTAGAACCTTAGATTAGCTTAAGTTAGCTAGAATAGAGAGAAGGTTAGTCTGACGTCACTATCTCTTCCCTCCCTTACGCAATTACATCTCCCCATCACTCTTTCTCACCTGTTTCTCTACCCTTCACTATACTCTTGTACTACGCCCAAATTCAGAGTCTACTGACTAATACGATTCAACTTGGTACTACATCTTGGTTGAATGGGTACGAATGTGTTAGAATGTATATATTTTATCCTATGCTATATTAATGTATTCATGTCATGTCTTAATGTATTTATATCTTGTGCTATTTTAACGCATGTGAGCGAGTCATTATTCGATCCCTCATTCGCCCCCTCCTCTTCGCGTCCCCGCCACCCCCATCCCCTCTTATATCCCCTCAGCTTAGCGGCACGTTATGCAATTGCTTTGAGACGGTCGTTCTCTGAGCGGTTGACTAAATTCCCCCACTCAGCAGTTCGCACACACGTAACTAATTCTCGCCCGAAACCCCCCCCCCCCCCCCCCAGCCACTTGAGTTAACTACTTAAGATTCTACAAAAGGGAGATAAAATTCCCCACTCAGCAGGACGTCTGTATAAATTGTCTTTCATCTAGACCTCTCCCCCCCCCCCCCTTTTCGCCCTCGCAACCCCGACCCCAATCCATTTTTGGCTCCAATAAGCCTTTCTTATGCAAATGTATATTCAATCTAGCCAATGAGAATAGGATGTAATTAAATGTAAGCCAACCAAATTAACTTTGGGTCAGGTGACTAGTGTCCACGAAAAAGCCGCCCAACTAAACTCAAGATTAGATCTCTCCCAGCTCCCGAGCTAGATACATCGTTTTGGTCTAGCTCCCAAATTGTTACTCGGACTTGCAGATACTTAGCCAGTAATCGTAATTCCCTCATTATAGTTACGTAGCCTAACCTTGGATTCCGTAACAACACAGTATATTGAGTGTTAGACGTTCCTGTGCATATATCTCAAGCATTGTATCTCCCCTGCATGTTAGTATGTGTATCTCATCATTGGATATTGAATTTGAGTCATAAATAAACACCTGAAACGTAACCAGAGACTTGCTTGCCTAACTTAGAACTGTCTGTTGTGTGTGTTAATAACATCTAAGCGAGCCAGTAGAGAACAAATAAATATTCCAGGTCAACCACAGCATCGGCACCTCGTACCTCTAAGACAACCAGCCATTATTACCCCCCTCTCAATTGCCACATCGTGACATACTGTATACATACCTGCATTCTCCAAGAGAAATAACCCAAATATATAAAAGTATATATAATTGATAGAATTCATTGTATTCTGTATACATACATGCATTCACCAAGAGAAAGATACAAAATGTGAAATCTGGTGCAGTCCTCTCTAAGGTTGTCATTCTGTAAATTGTAAAACCTGCTGCAGCTATAATGGAACACAACATGAAGCAAAAATAAACTTTCTCCAGTACTGTTAGGTCTTGAAATCTTTGACACTATTAAAAAATGTAAATAGAATATATTAGACTGTTGATTATAGGCTGACATGAACACTTAAAAAAATACTTTCACATTCTTTTTTAGTAGTTGAAAAAATAAGTATGAAACTTTCCAATAATATTATTAGTTATGTCATAATTATATGAAAAACCAACACACTATAGATCTAGGCCAATATAAAGACAGATAAATTTATATATATATAGGCCTATATATATATATATATATAGGCCTATATATATATAACTGATTCAGTGAGTGATTCAGATATATTTATGTAGCCTACACCTCATGATAATGTTAAGTTGTTGATAAAACCGTGTAGGCCTACATACACTTATATAATACACAATATACTAGGCCTACATTAGAATAACTATTTAAAAAGAGTTTGTAGATATATGCCTAGATGAAAATATTAGGTAATAATAAAGCAATTATAACGTTACCTTGCCTAATGGAGTTTGATTAGGTTGATTTGTTACTGGAGGTACAACTATAGTCATATCATTAAAAGTAAGATTAGTTTGCTTTGGATTTGAAGTACTTTCTTCATTAGCCATTCTATTGTGTAATATGCACACACGGCATGCAAAGCCTAAGACTGACAAGCAAAAATAGTAAGCTTAAAATCCTATGCTATGTATTGAGTCTAGTCTCTCAGAGTGGTTTATTTTATTATAGACATACAATGGTCCTATTAAAAAACAACACACACACTTGAAAAGAAAACATTTTCCCAGGAAATTATATTCGACATTGTAATTAACACAACACTCGCTTTGTAAATTAGGTTATATATAAAAAGAAACGGAAATTCACATTCTTTATCAGCGTCAGGCTGGTTAATTTCTAGCCCTGCGGCCAACCGATATCTATCGCTCTGACGGAGTTTTGGGCCTTGAACGTAATAATCTTCTATATAGAAGGAAAGTCAATTACACTTGGCTTTAGCTTTGCGTGAATATAAAGATTGATTGTAGGCCTAGATCTAGATAAATTAGAATATGTAGGCCTAACAATAATCTATTTTAAAAATGTTAGCTTCTTGTAAAAATACGGAAATAACCCACTGAAATATTTAGCCTAGTTTGAAGATCTTATAAGTTTACAGACGTTCCTTCTAGATAGAAGATTATTACGTCCTTTAAGCCAAAAAATCCAGCAGGGCGACAGGGATCGGTCGGTGACAGGGATAGAACCCGTGACGTGTCAGTTGGTTTTTAGTTGACAGTTGTAGTGACATCCCCATTCTTTCGTTGAAAATGGATAATAAAATTCATTTATTCCCCTACAATTTTAATCGCTCCAGTCCAACCAAGCTAAGCGCAACATACAGTTTATGATTTTACAGACTGTAACATGAATTAACGGCACTTTTCTGAGGTATGTGGAAGGCAGGGGCGAGGTCACGAGGGGCCCCCACATACATTTGGGAACAGGGCCCCCACAATCCTAAATACGGCCTGGATGGAAGGATGTCATATCTTCTATAGGAAGGGGTTACATATTTGACGTTTATCAAGATTACTAG
This sequence comes from Anisus vortex, assembly GCA_949126835.1. NCBI lineage: Eukaryota > Metazoa > Mollusca > Gastropoda > Planorbidae > Anisus > Anisus vortex. Next base: position 20,173,256 of record OX421501.1, on the reverse strand, counting down.
GCCCTTAGGCCAACTCTTATAACATTAAAGTTATAGTGTAAAACCTAATGCAATAGCTAAATAACTAAAACAAGAAAAACAAAGTCTAGAGTCTAGAGCATAGGTTCTCAACGGTGGAGCTATCACCCCCTATAGGGCGATGAGAAGCTCTGGGGGAGGGGGGGGGCGGTGATGGGCAAGTGGACGTTACAAGCGTACCTGAAATAATTTGATCACCTCTGCTATTTTAGTTTGCTCTAATTATATATTGTATTCTTTAGCAAGAGACAAAGAATTAATCGACTGTTCCACTATTGACCTATATGCCTACTGTGTAATTGTAGCGTAAAAGTAATTTAAAGTCCTTTATGTACTTAACCTTGAACTGTTAGGCCTACTAAATTCAGTACCCTCACATAGAGGGGGGGGGCAGAGGGGGGCATATGCCCGGGGGCGACACTTCCAGGGCGGCGGCAAATGTAGTCTAAATATAGCAAATATAGCACTAAACAAGCAGTTATAGAATGCATTGGGGCGGCGCTGAAACTTTTGCCCTGGGGCTACATAGGTCTAAGCTTGTAAAGGCTCTGACTGTGTTTCGACTGTTTCCGAGAAAGGCATGGTAAGGGAGGTAATTAGTTTATGGTTGAAAGGTGACGTAGAACGAAAGTGCTGCTAAATATCTTCAATCACCTATCAGTAGTAGGCCTACATATTAAATGATATTAAACTAATAAGAAATATAAATCGCATTGACTTTTAGAAGATGGTGTAGTTAGGGTCAGTATAAATTAAATATATGGATTAGTTCAAGAGCAACCGAAGTTCAGTGCCAGTGCGCCTGTTAATTATAGCATTTTCAGATTGGTTTGGTTTTAAATGAAATAAAATATGTTTAAAAATGGTTTATACAAAAACAAGCTTTGATATCGGCATGCATTTAAAAGAAATCAAATATTACCTATCAAGGTTCACCGGAACTTATGTATTATTAGAAATATAAGTTGAGCAATAGCACTGTGCAGAAATGACAGGTGGTTTAGAGTTTAGAGTACATTGTGGGATTACCTAAAAATATCCCACTTTTTTTTTCACCTTGACGAGTCAACGCTACGAGACAATCAAGATTTACTTTTAGCACACTTAAAGAAGAGAAAATGTGACAATTTCACAAAATTTAAATAAATGATATTTAAGGCGAATATATAGCATATTTAAACTTCTTGTACTAGAAGACTTTTTAGGAAAAAGCAATTCCTCCAGAGTCGATTCTATCGTGGATTAATTTTGTAGTTAAAGAAATTTGCTCCAGATGTAGCCTATTGGCTGTTTATTGTGTGACAACATATAGATTAGTTATGATTGACTGCATCGCTCACTTCAATAATTACCACAGTTCACAAATCAGAAGTAATGCAATCAATGATTTTTTGTTTAGACAGCTTTTCATTGAAATCACGAGGATTACTATAGTTTTCTATTGCACACAGAGTTACGCTGGTTAAAAAAGATGCCTATTTATAAAAAAATTATGATTCTTTGACTCGATGCTAGAGTTTTTGGAAAGCAAAGACAACTCTTTGAAAAGTAATGTCGCATATTTAACTGATTTATATAAGTTCTATAAAATTAATACTCAATTGCTGGGAGAATGTCAATGATGAGTCTATGTGTCTTAGTTGGGAATGTGGCCATGATAATAAATAAAATAAATAAATAAATATGAGACTTATATAGCGCATATCCCGTTCCCGTTGGGAACAGTTCTATGCGCTGCTGTAAACATAGTGCTTCCTGCTGGCGCAAATACGTTTACAGGCCCAAAACTCCTGCAGGGTGACAGGGATCCGCCGGTGGCAGTACCGTAAACCCTAGGTATCCCTATCTCCCTTTCTATAAGAGCCTTTAGGGTTGCTGACTTTGAAAGCAACTAACTTGATATGATGTGCATCTTCATCTACGCAACCATTGAATAGTAGCATTCAACAGTAGCATCAGATCTGTAGCTAGCATTTCTTACCAGATCCAGTTCATCTTGTTTTACTGATTCCCATTATGGCTATCGTCAATCGTCTCGTCTCTGCAGCTACACGGCCTGGCTTCCCAGATTCGAACATTGTTCTGACTTTCAATGCATTCTGATAATTCTAATGAAAATGATGGAAATTGGTCTGGTGGCTTCCAACTGTAGTTAACAATCACAATCTGGCTTCATGTGTTATCCAGTGGGACATTCTTCTTTTCCCGAGGCTAAATTTTATTTAGTTATCTTTTTGTCCGTTTATGTAACATATTCCCAGCTTAGTTGAACCTGCTAGGAGCTCCCGCTGGAATATCCCTCATGGTTGTCCAGGGGCGCAAGCTGCCAAGGCGCGTCAAGATCATGGTACAAGATGGCCGATAAGGACAAACTAGCTAGGACGACATTTCCATTAAAAAAATGCGATGATTTCAACAGAAACACCTCGTCTTATCAAGAAATTACAAATTACATATTTATATAGCGCTATTCATAACAATTATTAGTCTGCGAATGCGCTTTACAGTTACGTTTAAGTCTACGTTAGCCTAATAATTTTTGAAAAACTAACGTGATAGTAAGGCGACCCTGTCTCAACAATAGGTGCCATTTTCCCTAGTTACGCCACGGATAAGCTGTATAAATGAAAATACTTTATATAATTAAATCCTTAACCAGCTGTAAATATCTATACCAGGGGTCGGCAACCTTTTGCTTATAGTGTTTTAGTATTTCTTTATGCAAATTCAGCATTATGCTCTTTCTTATTGTGTAATTAGATGTATAAAATTAATTTACGTTGTAAATTAATATTTTCTGCATCATCACAGTCAATTTAAGGAATGCATTTTTTAACATTATTAATTACAATAGTTACATTATATAAGCCTGTTATATTATTACAATAATACAACAAACAAAATTTGTTATAGAAATAATTATATTTATGTCTAATTAAGATAGATGAGCATAAAAACTATTGAGAATGTAATTAGCATGTATCAATTAATAAGCGTCTTTTCCTTAAATGCTATTCTCTAATTGTTCAATGTCAGGTACATATTTAATCACTTCTGAGTGGTCAAGTTTTAGTGACCTCTTGGTATGTTTAAAACAGCTATCATGTGTGATAAAATATGCTCACTAGTGTAAATTAAGCCAAAAGCTGAAAGTAAAGCGAAGGCCTTGCAGTTGACAACAAATGACTTTCCTAAGTAATTATTCCTTTTAGACTTTCCGTGAATTGTTACATTTTTCGAATGTTTAAAATGAAAGAAAAAGCCAATTTTCCTTCACTATAAAAAGATCCAGATCTAAGTAGGTTTTAGTAAGATCAAGCCAGTAAGGCTTAATGTGGTATGGAAACATAAGTCCATGAATTTGAAAGTCTTGCATTTGTTTAGAAACTCTGCATTGAGTGCTTCATTGTATTTGTGAGGAAGCTCCCCTATCTTCATTTGTCTTAAATTAGGGAAAGAGTTAAATGTTTTGAAATTGATTTCACGGCAAGATATGTCCAGTTGCAATGCAAATCCATTCCTGTGGTCCAAAAATGCTTTTCGACCCCCGTCCTTGTGAATGCAAGTCCAACTTACGGAAACAGCTCGTCATGTCATTCAGAAACATCGGCTTCAACAGTCAGTTCTCCTCAGTCAATACCGGAATTTTTTTTTTAGCAAGATAGGCCTACATCTTAACTGCCTCCAGTCAAGAAACGAATCTATCCAAGACTTCACATATACTCCGTATCAGTTTCCTCTAGAAGAGACATAAGAAACTATAAAAGTGCCTATCTTAACAATACATTCAATCACAAATTGCAAGTCCAATGATGAGAGCTTTGCACAAACATTCCTGAACTAAAACAGTTGACGTCGAGTGTGATTCCCACGTAGTTCGCCACGCAGCACCAAAAAATTATGCTGACGTAAGTTGTTTTGACTTGCATTAAAAAACTTCTTGGAGGTGTCTCGCGTTCTGTGGGCCAAGTCTGGCACGCGTGCCTTAGGTTGCCGACCCCTGATCTACACCTTTGATGAACGGTATAAACTAAGGGACATAGGCCTACAAAAGAGTAAATAATTTAAATAATCGCAGTTATTTCCCCTATGTTACCATCGATTGTTATGAATAGTTACTGTTATGATCATTGCTAAATCATTTATTTTGGTTTATGAGAAACAATATTGCAGTAAGAAAATTGAGTAGTTTATTAATATAATCCAACATGATCATATCGAGATTTACTAACTTAAAAACAAATATTATATAACCAATAGCCAAAAAAAAAGAATACTGATATACATATATATTTATAATATATATATATATATATATATCTATATATAGCTCTGTGTGTGTGTTTAACCCAGTGGTTCTTAACCTTTTGAACACGGGGAGCACTTTTGATCATGACAAAAATTTAGGGAGCACCAAAATCAAGAGTAAAAAAAACAAACAAATACACATACGTACGACTTTTATTGAAAATAAAAGATTATAACATAAGAATTTAAAATTATAACATGACAAACACATTTTTAATAAACATAAATTTAATAAGTAAAAAAAATAACATTGAGCAAAATTTAATTCAGAAAAATAAAAAGATTTAATGTGAAACCTGAGCTTGACGGTTTTTACAAATTTCAGTGATATTAGGCCTAATTTTAGAAATAGCTACCCTCAATTCTTCATCCAAATTAGTAAGTATTGCTCGTTTTTTAGTTCTTATGTTGGTGACTATCGAGAAACCGAGTTCACACAAATATTATGATGTTGAAAATTGCAACAAGATTTTAAGTGCCTTCATGGAGAGAGCTGAGTATTCGTCTTGCACAAAGATCCAAAATTCCTCCAGAACCATTTCGGAAAATTTTATTTTAAGTGTACGATCCGATGATAGGTTGATTAATTCTTCTTCTTCTTGGTATGACAACTTACTATTTGATGTATCAACCGTGGCAAAGGGATTACGTATCCAGTCATATGTTTCTACGTTTATTGATGGAAAATAAAATTCAATCTTTTCTTCTAATAAAGTTAAATGCTCTGTTACTGCTGAAATAATTTCGTCGGTAGTGTTATCATTAAGAGAAGGAAAGATATCTACTTTCTTTTTCTCCAACAAACGATTTTTCAAAATAATAACTTTTTTCCGAAAGGCTGTCAATTTGTCGGTTGATGTTAAAAAAATTTCTTTTCTTCCTTGAAGGCTGGCATTAACACAATTAAAATAATCAAAAATAACAGCTAAATATGCCAATTCTCACTTCAGAATGCAAAAGCAAAGATTCGTATTTGGCTTCCATAGAGATGCAAAGATTTTTAAAGACGCGTATTTTCAAAGGTCTCGATTTTATGAAGTTTACCATATTTACAACTTTGTCTAGCACAGGTTTTACTGCTACTGGTAATGTTTTGGACACCAGAGATTTTCTGTGCAAAAAACAGTGAGTAGATATAATATTGGCTTTTCTTATCTTGGCGAGAGTCACAAACCCTTTTAATGAGCCTACCATTGATGGAGCACCGACCGTACAAATTCCCACACACAACTCCCATGATATTTTGAATTGTTCGAAATAGGAAGAAATAGAATCAAAGACATCTTGTCCTGTCGAACGTTCGGTAAGCTCAAGACAGCATAGAAATTGATTCACTATTTCGTTTTCATTAATGAAACGATGAAACCCTTGTATATGAGCTTTTCCACTTATGTCAGTGGACTCGTCAATTTGCAGAGCAAAATGCAGTTTGGAAAGCTTATCGGCAACTGTTTTCTCGATATCATCCGACATATTTTTAATTCTATTTTTTATTGTATCATTTGAACGAGGAATTTTCATTATTTCTCTTGTTGCTTCATCGCCACTTTTTTAAATACAATTAATGAGGTTAAAAGTTAAATATTTTGTTAGATAAAGGCTTCAACTTTAATCACATATAAATTTTATTTATGCAGCATTAGTACAAGTGAGTCAAAACTTCGTTACAAAAACAGTAAAAATAGGCAAAAAGGCCAATTTTTCCCCGTTTGGACTACCTATTATAAGCATTTGTTCAGCTCAATCAGATAGAGTAAGTGAGTGAACATTAAATTTTGAGTTTCATAATTTCGCGGAGCACTTGCAACTACCTTGCGGAGCACCAGTGCTCTGCGGAGCACCGGTTAAGAACCACTTTAAACTTTAACCCATCAAATTGAATTATTTACATATTTTAACTTTGAAATTTGACTTAACATATATGTCCTCGCTGGCTGACTTGATAACCGGTTTCGATTCTCCAGTTAGTCTATAGCCTACTTTATTTTTTTTCGAAATTTTGTCAAGTTCAATAAATATTATTTAAAAAAAAGTATGTAAGTCCACGGGCAACACCGGGGAAATGGTGAATTTAGCTTTTTGTTAAATAAAAAGACTTGCTTAATTTTAACCCGATGACAACATTTTTTGTTCAAATTTTTTTTCGAAATGTCTTTAGTAAAAAATAATAATACTTTTATACAATTATTAGATCTATAGCTTTCTGTTAATTGCAGTCTATAAAATTTGTATTTTAGCTTATACAGGCCTGTCTTATTTTCCTTTGGGCAACACCGGGGAAATTAGCATGTATATAAAATATATACAGGCCTATATAATATAAAGCTTTGCATATTATCATTGAATTATGTATAGTGTGCAAGGACTACTGAAGACAGGACGTGCAGACTTGAATTTCTGACTTAGCTAGCTAAGGCCAGTTTTTTTAACAGTAGCGATACACTCCCTTGTCTTCAGTAGTCCTTGATAGTGTGTTAAACCACTACCTTGTTTATTAAAAACATTGTGTGTTTAAACACTGAATTATTTAAAAAGAACTTTTCATGCAATAAACAAAAATAAACACAATCAGAAAATAAACAACAAACAAACAAATCAAACAACAAGAACAACAACATTAGCTCACTATCACCTCTAAAGAATTATGAAGCATAAAATAAAATTATTTTATACTTTGTTCACTAATTCACTAATTGTCCATATGTAAACTATCATGGCACAGTTTCAAGTGCGTGTAAAGTTTCCCGTAGCCGGAAAGTCGGAACAACTTTACTTCCTAATTGGTTTCCACTCGAGTCCGGCTTCCACACAAGCAGCAGACAATATCGGTATGAAGTCCACAGACACACATTACTCACAAATACCTCAGTCTAATGATTGCTTCTGGAGTAAATACATAGTCTAATGATTGCTTCTGGAGTAAATACCTTAGTCTAATGATTGCTTCTGGAGTAAATACACAGTCTAATGATTGCTTTCGGAGTAAATACCTTAGTCTAATGATTGCTTCTGGAGTAAATACACAGTCTAATGATTGCTTTTGGAGTAAATACCTTAGTCTAATGATTGCTTCTGGAGTAAATACACAGTCTACTGATTGCTTCTGGAGTAAATACACAGTCTAATGATTGCTTTTGGAGTAAATACCTTAGTCTAATGATTGCTTCTGGAGTAAATACACAGTCTACTGATTGCTTCTGGAGTAAATACACAGTCTAATGATTGCTTCTGGAGTAAATACACAGTCTAATTATTGCTTTTGGAGTAAATACCTTAGTCTACTGATTGCTTCTGGAGTAAATACACAGTCTAATGATTGCTTTTGGAGTAAATACCTGAGTCTAATTATTGCTTCTGGAGTAAATGCTTAAGTCTAATGATTGTTTCTGTAGTAAATGACCCAGTCTAACGATTGCTTCAGGAGTAAATGAGTCAGTCAAATTATTCCTTCGGGATCTTACATCCCTTCTCTAACCATTCAACATTTTCTATGTCTATTAAGAAAACAAAAACAAAACTAGAAATGATCGACAATTTAAGGGGAAAAAAAAAGAAATTAATTTCCTTTCAGCTAGTTTAATGTTGAAGTTTTTGCACGAATGACATTAAACAACAAGGTCTACAACTCATAAACTTAGTGTATAAGCTATATAATATATTTATAATAGACTAAAAAATTGTATAGCAGGTGCAATGCACAGGTGGTTGCTACAAGAAATGAAAAGGATGCCAATTAACTCACCAACTAAAGTGAAATTAAATTGCTTATTTTGGTGAAATTTAAATTCTTTGTTTGACTACTAATTCAGATAAACACAAGGACAAAAACTCTTTCATTGTGCATCCGGGCATGGAATGGGTTGCCTGAACAAACCAGGAAAACCAGTAACATAGCATAATTTAAAACGCTAATAAAAAGCAAGACTAGACTCGGACCACTGATGAGCGTAGGACCGCAATAATCTTCTTTATAGAAGGATCGTCTGCAATATATAAGATAAAATAATCCTTTAAACATTCCTACTGTTATGTCAATGTCAATAGTTGTTGTTTTTAAATCTGTTATTTTGAAAATAATACTTTTATTTCACACACGTTTTACCTTTTTATTTAAACCCGAGAAGAAAGCAGACCTACATGAAATCTTAAAAAAAATTATTTGAAAACCAAATTTAATCTTCACATTACAATGCAGTCTTTAACAGACCATTATTAACGATTTTGCACAGTGGCGTAGCAATAACTTTGGCCATCCCGGGAGGAGTTAGCCACCTGACCACGACATTGGAATAGCAGAATGTCCCTACCAAGGTAAATGAAATTCATTTTATACCATAACTTTTTTTTTTTTTGGGGGGGGGGGGGACCTATATTCTAAATTGCTTGCCAGAGAATTCAGGATTTTCCTTGAACCTAAATGCTATTCAGAAAAAAAAAGATATTTGAGAAAGTGTTGAAAAGTGGCCTTTATTTTTTTTTATGTTTAGACTTTAGTCTCTTGATTTTTGTGTGGATTGAGTCTCCAATAGTTAGAATACTTCATGCACTCATTAGAAAGAGTATAGTCAGTCTAGACCTGAATTAGTAAATACTCAAAGGTAATTCTGTGCCCGATGTTAAGAGACACAATGTATATCTGCAATTATTAAGCATGATACCAACATGTAAAAAACCTTTCTGTGTTTCTGTGTATTGTTTGAACATGCTCAATCCACACATCGCTTAGAGTTACGAGTAAACTCGTACACTCGTACATATATTTATCGATAAATTCCAACATATTAAACATAATAAGTACACTCAAATATTACAATACTAGTGGTTATGCCCCGTCAAAATGACGGAGAAACGAATGACTACAATGTGTTTTGTTAAGAGAGAAAGAAAAGATACTTTTACAATGAAGACAATGAACGTTTCTTTTCGGTATTTAGTTTTTGTTCTTTTTAATTGTTTCTGGTCGCCCTGACCCTGGCATATGCATAATAATTGTTACTGTCAAGCTTCTGGTATTAAAACGTAGCAAACAGTTGTGATGACTTGACTTGTTATTAATAATAGCATATTAAACTAACAATAATATAATATCTAAAAGAAAAAAACACACCACAGTACCAAACAATAAAAAGGTAAATAATAAAAAAAACGTAGAAAAAAATATTTCAATAAAATAAAATTAAAGTTAGAACGATTTTTTTCGGTATTTTAATTTTTGTTCTTGCTTATTGTATAAATAAAACAGTGTTGAGAATGTTTCTTTCGGTATTTAGTTTTTGTTATTTTTAATAGTTTTTGGTCGACCTGACCCTGGCATATGCATAAGAATTGTGGCCTCAAGGACTGGCGTAGTGTGTAAACCGCCGATACATTCCCATTAAGAATAGACTGGCGGGCGAACGCATGGGGGACAGCCCCCGTAGGGGGTCCGAGGTCCTTTACACTGCCGAGAGGCCACCGGGTCTCGGTGGGGAGTAAGCAATGGACGCTGAAATCCCGTCTCGAGAACCACCCGGTGCCTGGATGCATGTACCTATAGTATAGGATTTGTGCTACCGGGTGACAGTGCAGGTATACCACGATAATGTTCCTTAGGGGAGCCGCAGTGAACGATCGCTGGGCTGCGGAAACCTTCCCCGTTACACGGCACGCCACACATTCGGCGTGTCGTTGTGTGGCTGGAGCCCGGACAGAGATTGCTCAATCCTAAGCGTTACGCCCTGGACACAATAGCCGAAAGGCTCGTCCGGTTTTTTTTAAGAGACTTTTTAATTCGATATTAAAATGTAGCGATCAGTTGTGTTGACGACTTGTTATTAATTATATTAAATTACCAATAATATACTATCTAAAGGAAAAAAAAACAGAAAATACATAACAATAAAAAAGGTAAATGATATTTAAAAAAATAGAAAATAATATTTCAATGCAATAAAAACTAAAGCGAGAAAGATTTGTTCGGTATTAAATTTTTGTTTTTGCTTATTGTATCAATAAAACAGTATTGAGAATGTTTCTTTCGGTATTTAGTTTTTATTTGATATATTGTTTCTGTCAAGCTTTTGGTACCAGGTATTTGAAAGTAATCATTTATAAGCCTAACTTGTTTAAATATAATTCGTACCATTTAATTTAAATAGTGCTTAAAGTCGCCTATTAAAGTATATTCTGAATAGCGACGTAAATCCATTAAATAATTAAAATCATTTGGGTTACTTTTACTTAATTAAAAGGATAATGAAAACATCAATAATGAAACAAGAAATAATTTGATAGACATTACGTCATACTCTAGTATTTCTTTAAAGAAAACCATTGAAACACTCCAAGCCAAATTGAGTTGCGTAACTTTTAAAAAAGGTCTCGCCACATTAAAAAAACAACAGCATAATTAAGAAAACCCGAAAAAACCCTCGCGTTCAACATAGTGAAACTCGCGTTCAACATAGTAAATGAACGGAAACGGCCATTTGCTATGTACGGTTATATTTATTTGTTTAGCTGGATAGACTTGTTTTTTGATTTATAAAATCAACACATTCATGATTATAAGTCATAAAAAAAAATTCTCCATTGGAGGGCGTTTCCAATTTATACATTTAACTTTTGGCCCTATTAGTCAATCGGATTAGGCGCCTATAGAGGACAAACATATATATACATATATAAATATATATATAAATAAATAAAAAAATATATAAACAAACAAACTCACCGTAATTATATAGATTGATAATCCATATTCCGACACATACTTACGTACACAAGTACCAAAAGATAATAATAAATTCCCATACTACATAATAATATAAACTAACTGACAAAAACTGAATAAAATGCCTACACATAAACAACACACTAGATATTCTCACCAGAGGCCCACGGATATACCAAAAATACATCATAACAGCATATCTTCTTCTTCTTTTTCTATCACATAACCCGAGTAAGTGTCGTTGGGGCACCATTTTTGGACAGTTGGATGATTTTACGCCGTTCGTCTCGGTCCTGCGCCGCTCTCTGGGAGTCTGCAAGAGACAAGCCGGTCCACTCTTTGATATCATCATCCCATCGTCTCTTCTGCCTACCCCTCTACAAGCAGCATATACAAACATAAAATATACAATATATAGACACATAAAGACGCAGAAATACCTATACATAAATTCGCACGTTTTCTCACACAAAAACATAGATATAACCACAAATGGATACTTATATACTCATACATAAACGCACACACACATCCACACATGTACCGATACATGTATCTACGCAAAAATTCACACATGCACCCACATATATAGACCACACATACCACCACAGATATACCCACATACCACCTCACTGACTTAATCCCACAGATAAACCCACAAATAAAAAAATATACGCTGATAATACTGATATATTAGAAAAGAAAAGGCCGATATACCCACACATAAACTCACTGATATAGACCTACACACACGCAACAAACACATGTACCTGACGAACACATGTTCCCATACATTAATCCTTACGTTGCACCCCGAGAAGCCTCTCAATAAACCAAGAAACACTAGAACACAAGAGATTAGAATAAGTATAGCTAGCTTCTCTTAAGTTGTTGCTTTCAACGCGCATTTCCTTAATTTCAAGTGATGCTCAACACCATTATCTATTACAGAAACGTTGAGCTAAAACTAATCTAAATTGTTAATCTAATGGAATGTTGTGATTGACTAGCATCTGAAAATACACGTTTAGATCGTGGTTCTAGCATAAACATTAGTTGTATTGTACAATATTTATCACGATCAATCATACTATACCAACCAGTGATATTTCAGTTCTAAAAATAATTTCAATTCTTATTTTTATTCTATTCGCTGTAATTAATTTCTATTCTTATTCTTATTCAAGTTCTAAAATAATTTCAATTCTTATTTTTATTCTATTCGCTGTAATTAATTTCTATTTTTATTCTTATTCAAGTTCTGAAATAATTTCAATTCTTATTCTTATTCAAGTTCTGAAATAATTTCAATTCTTATTCTTATTCAAGTTCTGCAATAATTTCAATTCTTATTCTTATTCAAGTTCTGAAATAATTTCAATTCTTATTCTTATTCAAGTTCTGCAATAATTTCAATTCTTATTCTTATTCAAGTTCTGAAATATTTTCAATGGTTATTTTCATATTCGAGGGTCGAACAGTCGAACTTCACGAATTTGAATATTCATAACAACTTTTTTTCAATAAAACACTTTATAGCTATCTTATAGTTATAGATAGCTGCTGCTATCCAGTATCAACTATCAAGTTCTACATTTTTAAAATCTACATTATCTACTTAAGAAATTAAAAATGAGTCAGCTGTTCATCAGACACAATGTTCCAACAGTTTGAGTTTTGAGTTATCAGTGATAAAATAAGAACAAGCTTATAACAGTTGAGCAATGTTCTTGTTTAATTTCAAAAAGACCCTCATTTCAAGGGATTTTTGCATTCTATTTCGCCTCCCATTCCACACAGAGAAAAGATTCGTTCTACGTATGCCTGCGAAGCAGGTGCCGTTAACAAATCCTCAGAGATTTTTGACAGTTTGCTGTAAGTTGCTTTTCTGTTGTGCCAGAATACCAGAGAAACCGTTGTCGTTGTACAAGTATTCCTGTCTGTAGTGTCTGTTATATACCGATTCAACTGACATTGTACAGTGTCCTGACTTGGTGATGAAGTTGTGGCATTTTCAACAAGCTAAGTACTTAACACTTAAAAAACTAACCAGGAAGAATGAACTTTGGATCAAGTGTTTTAATCATGTGTCTGAATGACGGCTTGTCAACCACTGTGACCGGATAGCAGGTGTCTATCAACATGTCCATCACACTGGACAAACGCTGTTGATACTCCTGCGACTCTGTTGACCAGGATACGATTTTACGTTGAACGTAATCAGCCAATGTCTGAGTCGCATTTTTGCAGACCGTCGTTTTCTTTGGTTTTGTCTTTAATGATCTCGCCTCGGTTGTTTTAACATACTGCTCATACTCCTGCTTATGTAATCTGCGGAGATGAGACAGCATATTTGTACTGTTTTTACCCGCCAACAAAGCACCACACTCGCTATTGGTCTTCACAATAACAACTTTACATTTCGCTTTCCCTTCCTGTTCCATATATGTAAAGTAATCCCACACCAGACTCTCATTCTTAGGTCCAGTTAATATCCTTGATAATGAACTCATTACTCAAACAAACTTTACTCGTCCAAAAAAAATCACAAATATAAATCGAAAAAAAAAACCGGCGATCATGAAGAAATGCGATGCTTTAGCGCTTTACTACAATACAAAATACGGATTTTGACGGAAATGACTGGACGAATGCGTCAACACTAAAACACGGAATTCGGCGCAAATGGCGGAACATATTCCACGCGATATTCGTTCAATAATAATTTTCGTTATTATTACTATTCTATTCATGAAAATTAATTTTTATTTCTATTCTATTACCGTTCTCAAAATAAGTTTTGTTCTTATTTTCGTTATCGTTAACGAATTTCATATAATTTTCGTTCTTATTCTTATTCTCGTTAACGTAAATATCACTGATACCAACCTTCAACCCCTAAAACCTATAAGTTTGAAACAGCTCTTAATTAAAAAAATAACCTTTTTTTTAAATTTTAAATGAATTAGATTTTGCTACTCATTATGAGACTTTCTAATACTTGAGTACGTTTGAACTCATTCATCTTTATATATTCGTACAGCATTATTGAGCAACAAACATGTATTAATGTACAGGTAAACTGTACCAAATCACTGCTTCTCGTTTCATCTTATGCAACGTCAATGATTTAAGTTAAGAAATAAAATAAGTTTGAACAACTTATTAAACACAGGACAACAACGAGCAGTCACTATGTCTGCGCTTTGACAACACGCGTTGTCCATGGCAACAAGGGGCAGTCACTTTATCTGCACAATGAAAACATGTTGTCTTCATTCATCTTGAAATTTTATATTTGAACGATTTTGTGTTTTTGCGTGTGTGAAGAAAAAAAACAGATTGAAGCAATGGCCGCAACTATAATTAGCTGTTGAACAATGCCAGTTTTCCTAAAGATGTGAAGTGCCCCTTCCACGTATTCGTAATTGCTCAATGCTAAGTGGAAATTAATTCAGAATATTCTAGTCTATGATAAAATATAAAATGGTTATACGTTTGTTTGAGTATTAAAATTGCTGTAAGAACTTCTCTTGCATTTATTTATTAAGCTGGTTATTACTTATTTTTTCGTCAATGAAAATAATTGAATCACTTATGGATTTATTTTGTTAAATTCCTGCATGAATAAATTAATTATATCAGGTCAATAAGCTTTGTATTTATGGAAAGTGTGTTTTCAACATGTTAACTTGTTCATCAATGCAGTATGCTTTAGAAGAGAAAGAGAGATTGTGAGAACGATTAAGAAGGGTGAGAGAGAGAGAGAGAGAGAGAGAAAGAGAGGGATAGAGAAAGAGAGAGAGAGAAAGAGAGAGAGAGAGAAAGAGAGAGAGAGAGAAAGAGAGAGAGAGATAAGGATATAGAGAAAGAGTGGTGACAGGGGAAGAGAGAAAAGTAGCAGACAAGGGATGAAGAAATATATATATAGAGAGAGAGTGATTTCGGGCAAGCTAAAGAGAGAGGAGAGAAAGAGCGAGAGGGAAAGAAAGTTAGCAAGAGATATTTGAGAGATGGCGAGAGCAAGAGATAGAGACTGATGGAGCTTTTGAGAAAAAGAAAGAGAGAGAGAGAGAGAGAGAGATGAGAGATATGGAGAGAGAGAACGATAGAGTGAGAGAAGATAGAAAAAAGAGAGAGAAGTGAAATTAGAGAAAACACGAGAAAATGGATATATGTAAAGATAAGAAAATGAAAAGTTAGCGAGGTGGAAAGATGCGAAGATGAAACGATTGAACAAATACGATTAGAAGTTAGGAATCTTCATTTTCATTTTCTACAGAACATTTCAGAATGCATTTTTTTTACTCCCTTTCTATTAACTCGTACTGTCTGTCTGCTTGTCTGATTGTCTTCTTGCAAAACTTTGCGTCGATTTTTCAACCACTTCCCGTAGTCCAAACGAACTGAAACTAGGGCAGCAGACTTGTCCCGACTAACAATACATTGTATCAAATTTTCAGCATCAAAGCCTTTGGAATAGTCACGAATTCCTTCGACAAATTTGCGAATCGAAGAAATTATTTAACGTAAATTATGGCTGCCTCTACCGGAAGAGACGGAAGTAAATAAACTTTTCGGATACGTTCGTTTTTACGAAATAAAGAGAATGAAAACGACACGATGTAGCCGAAACAAAAGAGAGTTTTTTTTTTTTTTTTTTTGCGGGCCAAAGCTAGAAAAAAAAAGGATGCGCACAATTTTAGTGTGGAAATTCATAAGGCTTTGCACTAGACCAGGGGTCGGCAACCTTTTGCTAATGGTGTGCCAAACTAGAATTTCTGAATCCATCAGCGTGCCAACAGCCTAAATGTCAACCTACACTATTATACTTGTTTTATTACTTTGTATAAGACAATTAATTTAACTCCATAGCAAGACCAAGGCCAAAAGCAAAGGAAATTTCTAGAGAAAATCGTTTAATCGTTTTTTTTGTTAGTTATTATCATCATCCTTTTTATTTGCATTTATACTAAATACAATATTATTACTAAACTTTCACATTTATGGTATTTTTTTGGAAACATCTTCATTTGGTTGTCACGATAATGATCTAGCAACTGCTAATATTGCTTATATTATGTTCTCATTTACACTGATATTTTGCTTTCTTTGTTTAGAATACATTTAATGACCTAATTCGTTAGCAGAATTAGTGTAATATTACATATTTCGTTGTCTGTCTGTATTCTGTAAATGTCGTCAGCGCATAGAACTATCACCAACGGGATATGCGCTATATAAGCACCATTATTATTTATTATTTTAATGGAACACCAATTTTTATGTGCAGAATTTGATACGTAGTCATCATACATCCTGGGTAGTTACTGTAATGTTTAATAAATGTGCATATAATATTTTTGTCACATAATATAGATATAATTTTCAACTACTTTTTTCAATTTGGTCATTTGAAAGCTTTAAGTTGAAGGCCATTTAGTCTTTTTTTTTTTAAAGAAGAAATATAATAATAATATTAGAAATATTAGCGCAAATAAAACGGGATAATTATCTCCCTTTAATTAAAATAAGTTTTCTAAATTTGATTCAATAGTGATGTTAAACAAGTTATGTTTTGTAATGTAACAAATATTAGTAATATTATATTACATACTATTACTGACTAATTGTTATTTCTTCCACCATTATGGTATTCATTACAAGATTTAATTATTAGATGTATAAAATTTATTTACGTTATACAGTTAAATAAAAAATAAACCTTGCCTGCTTTAATTGTTTGTCCATTTAACCTTTAAGCAGTTTATCTTTTTAACATTAGCCTAATAATTAGAAATGCACAGTATAATGCTATTAAAATGTCTCTTATATTTATTAAATAAGAAAAAAAATTGATTAGAATAACATATATTATGTTTAATTATAGAAGATGAACATAAAAACTAGTTTAAATGTAATTAGACTGTGTCAATGAATGAGCGCCTTGTCTTGCTCTTCACTAATTTGTAATGGCAGATACATATTTAGTCATTTCTGAGTAGTGAACTGTAAGTTTTCATGCGCAATAAGTAGCCTACTGTTGACAAGGGTAAGTTGAATATAAAGCAGTAAGTAAAGCAAATGAATGCCTGGCAGTTGAGAATAGCAGACGACTTTCTTAAGCATATTCCTTCAAGATTTTCACGCAAATCGGCATTTCGATGGCCATTGTTTTTTATGTTTAAAATTCAAATGGCAGCGTTCTAAAATCGTCAATATCCCTTCACTTAAAAATAAATCCACATCTAAGAAGGTTGTAGTAAGATCAAGCCAGTCAGGCTTGATGAGGTATGAAAAAAATGAGTCCATGAATTTGAAATTTGTTTCTAAAGTTGAGTGCTTCGAACTATAAACTAAAAAGCCTAACTAAATATCTTTATATAAGCCTTAATAAAGGAAAGTACATATAGTTAAATGTTTTTTAATTTATTTCAATCTAGAGATTAAAAAAGAAATCCATTCCAGTGATCTAACAGTTCAAGTGCTGTTTGTCCCCGTCCATGTAAATGCGTTCAACTCACTAAATGTGTCGCTATGTCATTCAGAAACATCGGCTTCAACAGTCAATTTTCTCATTTAGAACCGGAAAATAAAAAAAATATAAAACTCTTGGCGGTCTCTCTCGCGCCATTGAAAATCACTCTGCGTGCCAAGTTTGGCACGCGTGCCTTAGGTTGCCGACCCCTGCACTAGACTATAAGAGTGGCATTATTGTGTACAGAAATGGTTGAACTTATTTAATTAAGTAAAACCTAAAAATCAGTATCTAAAATATACTGAAGTACCCAACATTTCCGGTCCCATTCGTTCATTTGTTAACAAAACTTGTCTGTGTGCTGCGTTACTGGTTGTACTGTGAGTACGAAAAGATGTAGAGGATTAACTTTTTTTTTTTATATTTCCAAAAGATGTTGCCAAAAGAAAACGATGGATTGTGAACGCCAGGAGTGAAGAATCGCCTATTTATAATCCCAAACGTATTGCTGGATGCAACAGAATTTTCGTTTTTTTAGTTTTTATGTATCTACGGGTTGTGTTTTTTTTTAAATAACAACGCAAAGCTGCCCTTGACTGCTTTATTTTATAAATAAGATAAATTAAACTTAACGCGATTCTAGACATTTTCTATTGGGCTATAGAGGTTAGAATAGAGGTCAGTATATATGTCAGTTAGAGGTCAGTATAAAGATCACTATAGAGGTCAGTATAGAGGTCAGTATAGTTAGTATAGAGGTCAGAATAGAAGCCATTATATATTTCAGTTCCGAGATCAGTATATAGGTCACTATAGAGGTCAGTCGTTTCGAAAATTGTGTGTAGGCTACATTTATATAGCCTATATATTATTTGTTTAATCTAGACGCGTGTATGCAATGTCAATGTACTTGGATCAAACAAAAAAAAACTACACGTTGGGACACCTTGGAAATATACATTTCAATGTATTAAATAGACCATTGATACAATGTGTAATGTGTTTAGTGTAGTTACAATTGTGCCCTTTTCCTCAATTATTATGCCTCTCCTTGCTGAAAATCCCTCTTCCCCCCACTACTTTTTTTTCTCTGCACGCCTACAAATCATAAAAGTAAACAAAAAATGTATCAAAATAATCAAATATACAAACAAAAGCATAGACATAAAATTGAAAACAGTCAAAGCTTACAGTTATATATGTATATATGTATAGATATAAAACTGAAAACAGTCAAAGCTTACAGTTATATATGTATATATGTATAAACATAAAACTGAAAACAGTCAAAGCTTACAGTTATATATGTATATATGTATAAACATAAAACTGAAAACAGTCAAAGCTTACAATTATATATGTATATATATGTATAGACATAAAACTGAAAACAGTCAAAACTTACAGTTATATATGTATATATGTATAAACATAAAACTGAAAACAGTCAAAGCTTACAATTATATATGTATATATATGTATAGACATAAAACTGAAAACAGTCAAAACTTACAGTTATATATGTATATATGTATAAACATAAAACTGAAAACAGTCAAAGCTTACAATTATATATGTATATATGTATAGACATAAAACTGAAAACAGTCAAAACTTACAGTTATATATGTATATATGTATAAACATAAAACTGAAAACAGTCAAAGCTTACAGTTATATATGTATATATGTATAAACATAAAACTGAAAACAGTCAAAGCTTACAGTTATATATGTATATATGTATAAACATAAAACTGAAAACAGTCAAAGCTTACAGTTATATATGTATATATGTATAAACATAAAACTGAAAACAGTCAAAGCTTACAATTATATATGTATATATATGTTGTTACGAGTAGATTTATTTCCATATTATATTGGTTCTGTTATTATTAACTAAAGTTAAAATGAAATAATCTTAAACCCGAAATGTTTCCGTGTTAGGAATAAAACATGCATATGTCTAGACACTACGTCATAGCGATAAAATACGTCATATGCACGAGGGTGGAATACCGTTTAGTTTAGTTCTAGTTTGGGCGCTAATGTGGAAGGACTGTTTTTGACCACTTTCTTAAAGATAGGATTACGGCTTTACTCATCATAGAAGAATCTCAACTGATTAAGTTTCATTATAATACTGGTACATGTATTCTGTGGTATTGTTATATTTTATCATCTCAACTTGTTGGAATAAAATTGTGTTCAATTTCAAACAGGATTGTGGATTTCCTATATATTAAAGTACAGTTTATCTAAATCACTTTATACACAAAAGATTCATATCGCCACGAGTCAAATAAACATCAAATCTAATTCAATAACATCAATATAAATTCTTATACAACCTTGTGAGATCCAAGATGGATATGAATCAAAATAATATATAATAATACATTACTAAAAATATCATCTAACGTCAGTAGCTGATTTCGCACGTGACAAAAGATTGGGGGCTCAAGTCCTGGATCTAAAGTTTGTATGTATAAGAATTGAGAATATACAACTGTTTTAGTGAAAACGATTTACAACAAATATTTATTCAAATTCTGTCTACGTGGGAGGCACTGTCTGTGTTCGGACATACTGTTTTCAGCTTTGTACACAACCATCCTTAAAATTTATCTTCTACAAATATTAAGTGGTGTAAAAATATTTCAAAGGACTTTATGAAAGGTAAAGTTGAAATTTTTTATCTTCTATTTACGTCATTAATATAAAACATGGCGGAAGCTAATCTTACGTTGGAGCAATTGAATATTTTTGCTATCACGTCAGAACAGTTAACTAGCATGTCACTAACCCAGTTAAAAGAGATGGCAAATTCTCTGGGAATAGACATTACTGAAGTTACACCAGTAAGGAGTAAATTGATTCAAGATATTAAGGAATGTTTGAAAAGACATGGTGCAATGCTTGAAGAAAATACTATGAATAATGAAGAATCAGTGGTTCTCAATGTATCAGAAACCCTGAAAACAGACATAAATAACCATGAATTTAAAATGAATGGAAATGAACTAAGTGCAGACATGAAATTCCAGTTAGAAATGAAGAAGTTAGAAATTCAAGTACAATTAGAGGGTAAAAGAATAGAAGTACAATTACAATTGAAGGAGAAAGAATTGGAAAAAGAAAGAATCGCTAGTAATGAAAGGATTGAATTGGCAAAGTCTCGTTCATCAACTCATACGATTCAGGAAACAAATAATGTAGAACTATATAAGTTTAAAAAGCATGTCCCAAGCATGGAGAACATAGAGATTGATGAGTTCTTTATGGTCTTCGAAAGAAACTCGATCGATTATAAATTTCCTGAAGATAAGAAAGCAGTACTTTTACGTTCAGCTCTAACAAAAGGCAAGGCTTTAGATGTTGTATTGAATCTGACTCCAGAAGAATGCAATGATTATGAACTAATAAAGAGCAGAGTACTATTGAGTTATGTTCTAACTCCAGAAAAGTATCGAAAGTTATATCGTGAGTACAAGAAGGAACCAGAAGTTTCACATGTTGACTTCCTGAGATTAGAGAAAAAGTATTTTGATCGATGGTTACGTTCTAAGAATGTGAATAAAGATTATGAGAAACTATATAATCTCATACTGATGGAGGATTTTACTGAGAAGGTTCGCACTGATATAAAAGTTCATTTGGCTGATCGTGGTATTGAAATAGCAGAACAAGCAGCAGTTAAAGCCGATGAATACGTCATTATTCACCCGCATAGCCATTATTTTCAAAATGACAGAACAAGTTTGAGGACTCAAAACAGTAATACAGAGAGGAAGTTAAGATCGACAGATGATAAAAGTAAACAAAAAGCCGATAAACAAGAGAATTCAAGTTTTGTACAAAAGAGAATTACCTGTACATTCTGTAAGAAAGATGGACATATAAAAGAGAATTGTTGGAGTCTACATAAAGAGAAAAGACCCATTAAAAACAAGAACAACGTGGTTTTATCACACATCGCCGTACAAACTGAAACTCACATAAATAAAACTGCCCACAAAAGAATTAAAGCTGAAAGAAAGACATCTGATGTTAGTCATGAGGAGATGGCGAAACACGCATGTCCAAGTTGCTCAAAGTCGGAAAAAGTCTTTGAAATGAAGACCGAGGCTATTGAACATTCTAGTTTCAACTCCAAAGGGAGTGTGACAGATGAGCAATCAGTAAATAAAACGTTTACTTATGGAGGCAGTAGTGTAGCAAGAAACTCAGTAGGCAGAGAACTACCCGAGTGCATGCTATCGGATGTTAGCGAGGGCTATGTGTCACCTATAGATAATCAAGCTAGAGAACGGAAGATTAAAATTCTACGTGACTCCGGTGCTGATATATCTCTACTGTTGAAGAATACTGTACCAACGTCGAAATTGACTCATACAGGCCAGTATGCCTTAATCAGTACTATGGCTGGAACACTTACGGCACCGTTACATCGTATACAGTTGAAGTGTAATTACTTCACTGGATCTGTTATTGTTGGGATAGTGAAGAAATTTCCCTACAGAGGCATTTCATTACTTTTAGGAAGTGACATTGCCAAAAATCAGGTACATCCTGTACTTAAAGAAACCAAAGACTCTGTTCAGTGTAAGAATACTGAAAATTCAGTATGTGTTATCACCAGAGCTATGGAGAAACAGCAGATGACTAATGAATCGACAAAGAAACCAGAACCAACACCAGAGATTGACTTGCAAGCAACCTTCATGGCGGATGTTCTAGGTGGTCACTCAAGTCATACTGATCAAAATAATTTGTCGCCTAGACAACTACTCATTCTTGCTCAAGGCAAAGATCCAGAGATCGGGAAGCTAAAAGAGGAAGCAAAGAATGAAGGAGAATTAGAAACAATGGCCGCAGGTTATTACCTGAGGGACTACTTGTTAATGAGGAAATGGAGAGGGAAAGAAAACGACGATGAAACATGCAGCGAAGTACATCAAATCGTGGTACCCAATGTTTACCGCAAGGACATACTACATATGGCCCATGATTCACCGTATGCTGGTCACCTAGGGATTCAGAAAACCTTCGATAGGATTCTTCCATATTTCTTCTGGCCTGGCCTACGTCGTGACGTCACATCGTTTTGCAGATCATGTCATGTCTGCCAGATGGTCGGCAAGCCGAATCAGACCATTCCGGTAGCTCCTCTACGACCCATACCAGCATTCTCAGAACCCTTCAGTCACATAATTATAGACTGCGTCGGTCCGTTGCCTAAAACTAAGGCTGGCCACCAGTATCTGTTCACTATAATGTGTTCGGCAACGAGATTTCCAGAGGCTATTCCTCTACGTAGCATCAATGCCGACAAAATCTCTGATGCACTTATCGGATTCTTCACCCGATATGGTCTTCCGAAAACCGTGCAGTCAGATCAAGGTTCAAATTTCACATCGAAGTTATTTCGCCAAGTCTTAGAACGGCTGGGTATTCGTCATGCAGTATCAAGTGCATATCATCCACAGAGTCAAGGCGCACTGGAACGATACCACCAAACATTGAAGAATATGCTCCGTACTTTCTGTTTCGAGCATAACGACGACTGGGATCGTGGTATTCCCTTCGCACTCTTCGCAACCAGAGAGGCTGTACAAGAATCTCCTGGTTTCAGTCCCTTTGAACTGGTATTCGGACACACAGTTCGTGGACCACTAAAGCTGTTACAAGAGACATGGTTGTCATCCACTGAAGACACTGGTCTACTGACATACGTGGAAAATTTTAAAAATAGACTGTATAATGCATTAAAAGTTGTCAGATCTAATCTTTTGCAGGCACAAGACAAGATGAAGGTCTATTATGACGTCAACGCAAGAACCCGTATCTTCCAACCTGGTGATAAAGTTCTCATGCTGACGCCACTGTCTGGTCAACCCCTGAGTGCCAAGTTTACAGGACCCTACGAGGTTATGGCTAAGCTTAGTGAGGTTGACTATCTTGTAAAGACCCCTGATAGACGGAAATCGCAACGAGTGTGCCATATCAATATGTTGAAGCCATACATTACCAGAGAAGAACAAAAAGTTGTTGCCTCGGTAAACACGGTTATTAGAGTCGCGAATAATTCACCCGAAATTGAACGTGAATTGACAGAAAGCAAATTAAAAATCACAAAAGTTTTAAAAACCCTTAATGAAAAATTGGCACATTTACCCGCTTGCGAACAATCCGCTATCAAAGGTCAAATTAATGAACATATTAATATTAATCTATTTGCAGATGTAGACAATAGAACAAGACTGATTGAACAAGAGGAAACCAGTTTCTCATGAATGTTTTCTTTTATGTCATTCATTGTATTGATTAACATTTATATTATTGTAAATATGACAATAAATAAACTATGTTTTGAAATATTGCAATATGAGACATTACAGAACAAAACTTCAAATTCTACTAGAAACAATCATACGTTGTAAGGTAAAAGGTAACTATTGCATACAGCAATTGCACACACACCGGTATTTAACTTGAATACATCCACACTTGTGTTTGTTCAATTGATTATTGATGTGTTTTGAAAATTGTTTGTTTCTATGTCGTCATGTTATAATTTGGATGTCTTATTTTATGCTATGTAAAAGCTAAATCAGCTGAGATTATAACATTTTTTTTTTAATATTCTTGATGTCATAATTGAGACATCATAATAATCATATAATAACTGAAAATCATTAGTTAATGATACAGTGATCGGTTATAAATAAATTAAATTTTCTAAAGAATTATCTATCAATTATTAATCGGTTCCACTTATTTGGGTAATTCATATCAATTCTGTGGGAATTGGTTATTGGTGGTAATAGTTTTATGGTCAACGTTGTACACACAATAATCATAATTGTAAATATTAATTGATAAATAAATGTTTAATTAATAATCATTGATAGAATAATGTGATAAGGGATTCCATAATAGCGACTTTGTTATTAAGGGGATATGTAATATATGGTTCATTTTAATCTTAAAAAGATTGTCCAATAGTCAATTAAATCTTACGAATAGTTTGGGAATTCGGTTCATTTTATGGGTACTCTACAAAGAATTCCATACTTAACGCTGTCTGTAATTCCTTTGTGTCTTAAGGGGGGGCGAGTGTTACGAGTAGATTTATTTCCATATTATATTGGTTCTGTTATTATTAACTAAAGTTAAAATGAAATAATCTTAAACCCGAAATGTTTCCGTGTTAGGAATAAAACATGCATATGTCTAGACACTACGTCATAGCGATAAAATACGTCATATGCACGAGGGTGGAATACCGTTTAGTTTAGTTCTAGTTTGGGCGCTAATGTGGAAGGACTGTTTTTGACCACTTTCTTAAAGATAGGATTACGGCTTTACTCATCATAGAAGAATCTCAACTGATTAAGTTTCATTATAATACTGGTACATGTATTCTGTGGTATTGTTAAATTTTATCATCTCAACTTGTTGGAATAAAATTGTGTTCAATTTCAAACAGGATTGTGGATTTCCTATATATTAAGGTACAGTTTATCTAAATCACTTTATACACAAAAGATTCATATCGCCACGAGTCAAATAAACATCAAATCTAATTCAATAACATCAATATAAATTCTTATACAACCTTGTGAGATCCAAGATGGATATGAATCAAAATAATATATAATAATACATTACTAAAAATATCATCTAACGTCAGTAGCTGATTTCGCACGTGACAATGTATAGACATAAAACTGAAAACAGTCAAAACTTACAGTTATATATGTATATATGTATAAACATAAAACTGAAAACAGTCAAAGCTTACAATTATATATGTATATATATGTATAGACATAAAACTGAAAACAGTCAAACTTACAGTTATATATGTATATATGTATAAACATAAAACTGAAAACAGTCAAAGCTTACAGTTATATATGTATATATTGTTACGAAACGACGTATTAATACAGATGTGAGGTGTTATATTAGTGTATTATATGTAAATGTAACGCCGTAGGATTCAATCGTTAGACGCTATCGTTTGGTTGACCTAGATAAATAGATGTCACCGTTCTAGCTGAGTGTAATTTGACACTTGACCTCGTGTCGCTTCTCTAGAGAAGGAGTGTTAGCCGAGATAATTAACCCCCTTCCCTCCATTTCCGCTATCATTTACAAACATTTACAACCCTTCCACTAGGGTGGTTAAGTTACTTGCCCTGCCATCTACAGGTCGTGACACTGAATTGTAATCAGTAACTACAATTCCCCCCCACCTACACCTTTTTTACAATTACCTCTCTCTCCTCCTATCCCGCATTTTTCCCTGAAGAAAACACATATACGCTCACCCACTTGCATAGATACTTTAATTGGAAGCGTCTCCAATAGCGCCTTAATGTCTTTTTCGCTAAGGTTTAAGGGCACCCTGAGGTCTGGCATGATTGTTATATTGTGGGAAGTTTAATCAATGTACTGTAATTAAGTAAGATTAATGTTTCAAGCTACACCCTGACCTCGCCCTATCCGCCAGTTTCGAACAAAGAAATTGACTCTGTTGTTCCATTAATTAAACGACTTTCTAACCAGACTTGTGTCTGTGTTTTTGGGAGTGGAAGTTTTTCCCCTAGTTACGATTGGCTGTACCTTATGCTATAAAAGAGCCCGCACGAGGTTGGACTTCAGTCGAGGGTCTAATATTTTGTAAGGAGTAGAACATGTTATTAAAGTACTTATTTTTCTCTATTAAATAGTCATTCAGTTTAACTTGGAACTTAGTCGCTATTATCTACATTATTTTTATACTTATACTTGGAACTGTGTTCATCATGGCTACTCTTACCTTATTATAATAAAGATTTATGTTATGAATTCACCACGGATTTGACTGTTATTATTATTTGCATTGTGGAACTATTACATCATAACTATAGTCGAGAACTTTCTTATTCCACTAAGAATCTACACTATTTATTTTACAACTGAGCCGACTGCAAGGAAGTAGACTGTTGCATTCGTATGGAGTAGAATCCGATTGATAGGTCTTCACCATCAATACTATCCTGGACTAATAAATAAATAATATATATATATATAATATTCAAATCAACAAGGTTCTAATAATCTGGAGGCCGTTCCGGCTTCCTAATAAATTTGGGGGCAAATCGTCCACGATATTGCACTTTCTATCTTGCAAAATAAAGGAAGATTCTACAAAAAGAAGATTTATCTACAATATTGTCTGAATTGGAAAATTTCTATCAAATTATGTTCCAGTTATACTCAACGTAATAGTGTCAATTTTGTGTCGAAAAGTGTTTTATTCAAAGGACAAAAGTAAGTTGACCACACTTTATCTTATCTTTACCAATATTAAAAACAAGATGGAAGCATCAACTAACTTTACTTCAGATCAACTTAACAAAATGACACTCACACAACTAAAAGACATTGCTCAAACGTTAGACATCCAGATAACTGAAACAACACCCGAAAGAAATAAACTTATTAAAGAAATTACTGATTGCTTAAAAAGTCAAGGTACATTGATGGAAGAATATGAATCGATAGTACATACTGCTAGTGAAGACGAATCAATTGAGTCAAATTTATCTGAATCACAAAAGACCAATCACACTGTCACGGTTCGTGAGTCAAACATACACAATGGACTTAGTGAAGAACTAAGGTTCAAACTAGAATTAAAGAAAATGGAAATGGAATTGGAAATTGAAAAAGAAAGAATTGAAATTGAAAAAGAAAGAATTGCTAGTCAGGAAAGAATTGAAATAGCACGGGCTCGCAGTACCAATCGTGTACACTCAGAAATCGAATTGGAACTGTACAAATATCGAAAATACATTCCAGAATTCGATAGCAACCACATCGAAGAATTCTTCATGATGTTTGAGAAGCAGGCCGCAGATTATCACTTTCCAGAGAATAAGATGGCTGTATTATTACGTTCAGCCTTGACAAAAGGTAAAGCATTAGACGTTGTCTTGAATCTTACCGTAGAGGAAGACAATGACTACGAACTGATTAAGAATCGAATCCTACTAAGTTATGCTTTGACTCCAGAAAAATACAGAAAGATTTTTAGAGATTTCAAGAAGGAACCAGAACAATCACACGTTGATTTTCTGAGAATCAAAGAGAAACATTTTGATCGTTGGATCAGATCTAAAAATGTGAATGGCGAATATGAGAAACTGAGAAATCTTATGTTGACAGAGGAATTTAACAATTGCGTTCGCAACGATGTAAAAATTCACTTATCCGACAAAGGTGTTGAAAACATCAAAACAGCAGCAGTATTGGCAGATGAGTACATCATTATTCATCAACACAACCGAACCTTCCAACCTGATAAATCCAAATTCAAGAATCAATATGCAGTAGTGGAAAAGAATGCAAAATGCAAAGATGAATACAATAAGCAAAAAACTGATAAGCAGACGACTAATAGTTCCATGCAAAAGAAACCTACGTGCAGCTTCTGTAAAAAGGATGGACACGTTAGGGAAAACTGTTGGAGTTTACAAAACAGACAAAGTAAAGAGAAAAAGAATATAGTACTAACATATATCGCTACCAACCCTAAGACTCGTTTATACCAATCTGACAAGAAGGTAACAAAAGCTAAAACAGAGACATTTAGTGTTAGTCATGAAAATACGACAGAAAGCACAATGACATGTCCAGATATTTCAAAACCTAGAGAACTCCAGAAATTAGAGACCATGGTTTTTGAAAACTCACATCTGAACTCTACCGTGAGTAAAACAGATGGAACCTTAGAAACAGAAGTGTTCACCTCTTGCAGTAATATAGAACAGGTTGAAGAAAAAGATCTTATAGACACCGATCTATTCAAGAACTTTTTACCCTTCATTACTGAAGGATATGTGTCATCTATTGATGATGAACTCAGTGAACGAAAGATTCGAATCCTTAGAGACACGGGAGCATCGACTTCATTACTACTCAAGGATACTATTCCTATTTCGAAATCGACTTACACAGGACAGAATATCGCACTGAGAGGTGTAGATATGGCAACAATACTAGTTCCTCTACATCGTATTCAGCTGAAGTCTGAATATTATAATGGACCTGTTACTATTGGGGTGCAGACAGCACTACCTATTAATGGCATTTCTCTGATATTAGGAAATGACATTGCTGGAGACAAGGTACGCCCTGTATCCAAAGAAATTCATAACCCTGACAGAAGTAAGACTACAGACAATTCTGTATGCGTCCTTACCAGAGGTATGAAAAAGAAACCAGAGTCTGACGAAACCACAGCACAAACAGAAAATGAACCAGAAATTGATCTACAAGCGACATTCCTGGCTGACATTCTTAGTGGTCCCTCAGTCGAGACTAAAGGAAGTAACATGTCACCAAGACAATTACTTACCTTAGAACAGGAGAAAGACATGGATATCGAAAAGCTGAGAAAGGAAGCAGTAAGCGAGAAGGAGGTGGAAAAGATGAATATAGGTTATTACCTAAAAGATGGTTTACTCATGAGAAAATGGAAAGAGAAAAACACTGACAACGAAAATTGCAACGAGATACACCAGATTGTAGTACCAACCGTGTACCGAAAGGACATTTTACATATGGCTCATGATTCGCCATATGCTGGTCACTTAGGTGTCAATAAGACTTATGACAGAATTCTTTCATACTTCTACTGGCCTGGACTACACAAAGATACTTCATCGTTCTGCAAATCTTGTCATACATGCCAAATGGTAGGGAAACCAAACCAGACCATTCCGGTTGCTCCATTAAAGCCTATACCGGCATTCTCTGAGCCATTCAGCCACATCATCATAGACTGTGTCGGTCCACTACCTAAAACCAAGGCTGGCCACCAGTACCTCTTCACGATCATGTGTTCTGCTACAAGATTTCCAGAGGCTATTCCCATGCGCAGCATCAACGCTGACAAGATCTCCGACGCACTTATCGGATTTTTTTCACGATACGGACTCCCTAAGACCGTACAATCCGATCAAGGCTCCAATTTTACATCGAAGTTGTTTCGCCAAGTTCTACAGCGGTTAGGCATCCGCCATGCTATGTCGAGTGCGTATCATCCACAAAGCCAAGGAGCTTTAGAACGCTATCACCAAACTCTCAAGAACATGCTTCGAACATACTGCTTTGAACATGGAGGAGATTGGGATCGTGGAATTCCCTTCGTACTCTTTGCAACCAGAGAGGCTGTCCAAGAATCCCTCGGATTTAGCCCTTTTGAGCTGGTATTCGGTCATGCAGTTCGCGGACCCTTGAAATTGCTGAAAGAAACCTGGTTGTCATCAACTGAAGAAACTGGTCTACTCACCTATGTGGAGAACTTTAAGACTCGGTTATATAATGCATTAACCCTTGTAAAGCTTAATCTTTTACAGGCACAAAGCAAGATGAAGGCTTACTATGATACCAAGGCAAATACCCGAAGCTTCAACCCTGGCGACCAAGTACTGATGCTGACACCCATGATTGGTCAACCCATGAGTGCCAAGTACACCGGACCGTATGAAGTGGTAGCCAAACTTAGTGAATTAAATTATATTGTGAAAACCCCTGATAGGAGGAAATCACAGAGGGTGTGCCATATTAATATGTTAAAGCCTTACATCCCCAGACTAGTGCAGAGCGCCATTGCGCCAATAAACACTGTCTCAAAGGTTGAGATCGAGTTGCCCAAAGTTGAGCGTAAGCTGGCCGAGAGTAAATTACACAATTCAGAATCCCTTAAGGACCTGGATAACAAATTGGCACACCTACCAAATTGTGAAAAGTCCTCTATCAAAGGTTTGATTTTTGAGAACATTGACCTTTTTAATGATATTCCAAGGAAAACTCACTTAATCAGGCATGATGTTATTATAGATGAAAATGTAACGCCTATTAAACAACATCCATACAGAGTAAATCCGATCCAGTTGGAGCACATCCGCAAAGAGGTCGACTACATGCTCGAGAACGACATAATCACCCCTAGCAATAGTGACTGGTCATCCCCTTGTGTCCTGGTACCAAAACCTGACGGATCCTTACGTTTCTGTGTAGACTATAGGAGGGTAAATGCTGTGACCAAGACTGACTCCTATCCTATCCCGAGGATAGACGACTTGATTGACCAGGTTAGCGACGCTAGTTTTGTGACGAAGATCGACTTGTTGACGGATTATTTTCAGATCCCACTGACGGATAGAGCTCAGGAGGTATCTTCATTTACGACTCCAGATGGACTTTATAAGTTCAAGGTCATGCCCTTTGGCATGGTGAATGCCCCGGCAAGTTTTCAGCGCCTGATTAACTCTATTATACGAGACATACCACATTGTCACGCGTACCTTGACGACATTGTAGTGTATAGCGACAACTTTGAATCTCATCTAAAGCAATTAAGGTTGTTATTCCAAAAGTTGCAACAGGCTAATCTCACTGTTAACCTGGCTAAGAGCCAATTTTGCCATGCAACCATAGAATACCTAGGCCACATAGTGGGAAATGGTACGGTTAAACCTGTAGGTGCCAAGGTCACGGCTATTCGTGAGTTCCCCATCCCCGAAACACGAAAACAACTCCGTAGTTTCCTGGGTATGGCGGGATATTACAGGAAATTCTGTAAGAATTTCTCCACCATCGCGTGTCCTCTTACTGATCTCTTAAAGAAAAATGTTAAGTTCAGATGGACTGATGAATGTAATCAGGCTTTTAATAAACTAAAAGATCTGCTTTCAAGGTCACCTGTGCTGATAACACCAAACTACAATAAACCATTTAAGATAACTGTAGACGCATGTGATACAGGCATGGGGGCAGTAATATCTCAGGAGGGGGATGATTCCCTTGAACACCCTCTTTGCTATTACTCTCAGAAATTTAACCCACACGAAAGAAATTATAGCACAATTGAGAAGGAGCTGTTGGGGCTAATTCTGGCACTTAAACACTTTGATTTCTATCTAAACGGATCACCGTATCCTGTTGATATTTTAACTGACCATAACCCCCTTGTGTTCCTTTCCAGGGTAAAACAAAATCAAAGACTCATCCGTTGGAGTTTGTTCCTCCAATCTTACAACTTA
Organism: Anisus vortex; assembly: GCA_949126835.1. Classification (NCBI taxonomy): domain Eukaryota; kingdom Metazoa; phylum Mollusca; class Gastropoda; family Planorbidae; genus Anisus; species Anisus vortex. The sequence goes on along the minus strand of OX421501.1, from coordinate 20,141,632 downwards.
AATCTGGCCCACATTAAAGGCAAAGATAACGTTGTGGCAGACACTTTATCTCGTATGTAAAATAGTACCGGATGATGCTGATTGATAGGGACATTACCTACTGATTATTTTTTTCTTTATTCCTTAAATTTTGACATCTTTATCATCTTAACTTTTCGTGAACATTTATCATGAAAAATTGAATGTTTTTTTTTTTATTAATGCAATGAACATGTATATATATTATATGTTTATCAATTTTTGCCTCTATAACACTTGAATTTTATTCTCAAATATTACATAATTGCTTGAACTATTGAACTCACTATTATTGATGCCTTTTTCTAAATGACTTTTTTGTACTTTACATAACATTGAACAAGCATAATAATATGTACATCTATTTTTTTTTTTTTAAATTATACAGGAAATTCCCCACTTAAACTGTATGTAATTTCCTTATTTCGTAGGAGGGGCGTGTGTTACGAAACGACGTATTAATACAGATGTGAGGTGTTATATTAGTGTATTATATGTAAATGTAACGCCGTAGGATTCAATCGTTAGACGCTATCGTTTGGTTGACCTAGATAAATAGATGTCACCGTTCTAGCTGAGTGTAATTTGACACTTGACCTCGTGTCGCTTCTCTAGAGAAGGAGTGTTAGCCGAGATAATTAACCCCCTTCCCTCCATTTCCGCTATCATTTACAAACATTTACAACCCTTCCACTAGGGTGGTTAAGTTACTTGCCCTGCCATCTACAGGTCGTGACACTGAATTGTAATCAGTAACTACAATTCCCCCCCACCTACACCTTTTTTACAATTACCTCTCTCTCCTCCTATCCCGCATTTTTCCCTGAAGAAAACACATATACGCTCACCCACTTGCATAGATACTTTAATTGGAAGCGTCTCCAATAGCGCCTTAATGTCTTTTTCGCTAAGGTTTAAGGGCACCCTGAGGTCTGGCATGATTGTTATATTGTGGGAAGTTTAATCAATGTACTGTAATTAAGTAAGATTAATGTTTCAAGCTACACCCTGACCTCGCCCTATCCGCCAGTTTCGAACAAAGAAATTGACTCTGTTGTTCCATTAATTAAACGACTTTCTAACCAGACTTGTGTCTGTGTTTTTGGGAGTGGAAGTTTTTCCCCTAGTTACGATTGGCTGTACCTTATGCTATAAAAGAGCCCGCACGAGGTTGGACTTCAGTCGAGGGTCTAATATTTTGTAAGGAGTAGAACATGTTATTAAAGTACTTATTTTTCTCTATTAAATAGTCATTCAGTTTAACTTGGAACTTAGTCGCTATTATCTACATTATTTTTATACTTATATTTGGAACTGTGTTCATCATGGCTACTCTTACCTTATTATAATAAAGATTTATGTTATGAATTCACCACGGATTTGACTGTTATTATTATTTGCATTGTGGAACTATTACATCATAACTATAGTCGAGAACTTTCTTATTCCACTAAGAATCTACACTATTTATTTTACAACTGAGCCGACTGCAAGGAAGTAGACTGTTGCATTCGTATGGAGTAGAATCCGATTGATAGGTCTTCACCATCAATACTATCCTGGACTAATAAATAAATAATATATATATATATAATATTCAAATCAACAAGGTTCTAATAATCTGGAGGCCGTTCCGGCTTCCTAATAATATGTATAAACATAAAACTGAAAACAGTCAAAGCTTACAGTTATATATGTATATATGTATAGACATAAAACTGAAAACAGTCAAAGCTTACAGTTATATATGTATATATGTATAGACATAAAACTGAAAACAGTCAAAGCTTACAGTTATATATGTATATATGTATAGACATAAAACTGAAAACAGTCAAAGCTTACAGTTATATATGTATATATGTATAGACATAAAACTGAAAACAGTCAAAGCTTACAGTTATATATTTATATATGTATAGATATAAAACTGAAAACAGTCAAAGCTTACAGTTATATATGTATATATGTATAAACATAAAACTGAAAACAGTCAAAGCTTACAGTTATATATGTATATATGTATAGACATAAAACTGAAAACAGTCAAAGCTTACAGTTATATATGTATATATGTATAGACATAAAACTGAAAACAGTCAAAGCTTACAGTTATATATGTATATATGTATAGACATAAAACTGAAAACAGTCAAAGCTTACAGTTATATATGTATATATGTATAGACATAAAACTGAAAACAGTCAAAGCTTACAGTTATATATGTATATATGTATAGACATAAAACTGAAAACAGTCAAAGCTTACAGTTATATATGTATATATGTATAGACATAAAACTGAAAACAGTCAAAGCTTACAGTTATATATGTATATATGTATAGACATAAAACTGAAAACAGTCAAAGCTTACAGTTATATATGTATATATGTATAGACATAAAACTGAAAACAGTCAAAGCTTACAGTTATATATGTATATATGTATAGACATAAAACTGAAAACAGTCAAAGCTTACAGTTATATATGTATATATGTATAGACATAAAACTGAAAACAGTCAAAGCTTACAGTTATATATGTATATATGTATAGACATAAAACTGAAAACAGTCAAAGCTTACAGTTATATATGTATATAGTATAGACATAAAACTGAAAACAGTCAAAGCTTACAGTTATATATGTATATATGTATAGACATAAAACTGAAAACAGTCAAAGCTTACAGTTATATATGTATATATGTATAGACATAAAACTGAAAACAGTCAAAGCTTACAGTTATATATGTATATATGTATAGACATAATACTGATAACAGTTGAAGTATACAGTTATATATGTATATATGTATACACATAATACTGAAAACAGTCAAAGCTTACAGTTATATATGTATATAGTATAGACATAAAACTGAAAACAGTCAAAGCTTACAGTTATATATGTATATATGTATAGACATAATACTGATAACAGTTGAAGTTTACAGTTATATATGTATATATGTATACACATAATACTGAAAACAGTCAAAGCTTACAGTTATATATGTATTATACCTGAACCCTTTTTTTCCTATAAACATTTTAATACAGTGAAAATCAAACTGTGGACCTAAAGGTTATTCTTAAGCATACATTCTTATTACCTAATAATGTTGTATTATTCATTAACATTATAGCCCCCACCCTTGAGAGGTTGAGACCCATCGACACATTTCACAACTATTAACAATGTTTATAATGAAACATATTCGTCAAAGAAACAACAACAACAACGCAAAACGATAACAAAGTGATAACTCAGTTGATAAATGGACACGGCTCTCAAAGACTTATCTTATATTTATATTTTTATTTAATCTCTCCAGACATTTTTTAAAATGCAAATCAAAAGCCCAAAGCCAGCCGCCCCCCTCCCCTCCTCCATACTAAATTATAAACATTTTAAATTACTTTCCTCGATTGTTTACGAAAACATACACGGGTCAATGTTAAGATAAAAAATATTTTATCAAGCCAAACTGGCAAGGCACTAAAAAGAGCGCCTAAATACCAGAACGCAATTTTCTTTCTGGCCAGGTAATCTAAATATTTAAGTGCTTGCCAGCAAAGAACAAGTCCTTAAAAAAAATTAGCTTTATAGGCTTGATTAATTCTTTCTCTCTATCTTACTCAAAAACGCACAGAAGCGACAGGAATGGAAAGAGAAAGAATAAATTAGATATTTCATTGATTTTCTAGACCTCACATTTTTGTCCTATAATTAGCTTCATTAATGGGTGACAAAAAGGGCGGGAGAAAAGCTCTCACTGAGTTTCTTAATTTAGTTCTCGGCGGCCTAAAAGTGACTCGAAAATATTTTCTTAATGAAAAATGTATTTTCAGAATTCTTTTGAAATTTTTTTATTTTATTTTTCTCTTCTGTAAAGGAATTTTGTTTGATTTAGGAGCTAGCTGGCTGCCTTTTATGTATCGCTCTCTGTCTTTTTTAAAATCTCTCAAGATGCGTGTTCGTGTTGAGTGTGTGAGTGTGTGTGAGTGAGTGTTTGTATGTGCGAGTGTGTTGATTAAGTGAATCTGAAATTAGATCCATACTTAGACATAGGCCATGACGTTTGCACATGAGTTTATTTGTTTATTGATGATTTTGAAATACCCCATAATGTCTTGAAGCTGAACTAGAGGTTTTGAAAAGTTGAACATTGTTTCTGGCACACGTTTGGAATCAATCAGGGGCTAAATATCTGGAACAAAAGAAGCATTTAAATTCAACTGTAGATTGACTCAGGACTTGTGTATATTGTTATCGTGTGTGTTGAATGAATCCATGTGTACAGGAACATTGTTGTGAATTAATTAAAACCGACGTCGAGCTATAACAATAGTACAAATCAATGAGTCTTTGCGTCATCAGAAAGTTTGGTTTTGAAAAGTATTTTAACCCTTCCCGTACCGACCTACTTCTATCTATGCTGCCTTCAGTTCCGCTAAATACGCGCCCGGGACTGTAAGGGTTAGCACGTGAAGTGCAAGTGGTCGTAGCCGAGGCAGGCCTTTTGGGCGCTGGACTTATTAGCGCGACGGAATAAAAACATATCACATCATTTAATAAACGTAATGTAATAACTTCATTTGAGGAAAACAATAGAACAATATAAATCTAATGACTACACATGTATGGGTTCATGAACTAACTCCTTGGCATTCTCCTACGCGGGCCCGTCTGCCTGGAATCCCCTCCCACTCCAGCTTCGCCAGGTCCCTAGTTTCGGCACCCTTAGGAGCCGGCTAAAGACTCACCTGTTCTAGTAGCGTATATATACATTTTCGTCTGCTCTTGGTGTTTGAACTGTAACTGTTGTCAGCGCATATAACTGTCATCAACGGAATATGCGCTATATTAGCATTATATATTATTATTAACTTGACTGTTTGTAAAATAATTGGGAGTGATCAAACCCAGAGTAATTTTTAGACATGATGGTGAGATAACGTATGATAACAATGGATATATTAGAATACTGAGCGGGGAGTAAAAAAAAAGGTTAAATAAACTTTAAAAAAATTTGGAATGGTCAATGAGGAGTGGTCATTGCGTCAAGTCAACAACGAGCGTCCAAATTAGAGATAATTATTTGGTTGGCGTTATCTACAGTGAAAGCGCCAAATAAGCAGTTTCAGATGAGACAACTGTATAGAAGTCACTAAGAAAGATTTAGCCCTCATTTCAATAAATAGCCTATATTGTGAGTTGCCAAGAATACATTCAGTGATTTTTATATTCCTTAGATTACTAGTTTAATAGTCCCATATATGCATTAAAGCACAATGTTTTAAACTAGTATTATTTACTATTTGTTTATCTATTACAAAAAATATTGTTTTCTCAACTGAAGTTATTTCATTACGTTTTATTAAATGATGTTAAGTTACTGGTTTTCCTGGTTAGTTCAGGCAACCAATTCCATGCCTGAATGCCACTCTGGAAGACAGAGTATTTATCTTGTTGTCATAATTCAACTACTGCTTAGCTGCAGCCTTCGATTATAGATGTTACGAAAGTAGTGTCGAAATTTAAAATGATTAGTCCACTAACGAAGGGAGGTAAGTCATAAAAATGTTGTTTTTTTTCAGAAATTGTCATTAAAATCGTATGCCACCTGTGCATTGAAAGACATTAAATCGGCAGAGAGCACGGGGGAAATAGGCACACTCCCCCTTTTTTTCTGGGTGAGTACGCAGCACATAGATATCCCCAGATACTTAGATATCCCCAGATACTTCAAAGCTCAGATAATGGTATCGCCAGTCACTTTCTGACCAAATCCCAACCTGATGACGTTTACATATGATGGTCTTTATCGATCTACGATAAACAAACAACAGCAACTACAACCATCTTTTAATAAATCACTTGATTTTTTTTCTATTGACTATATTGTCACTTACTTACTTACGCCTTCTACCCCTCTCGGGGCATAGACCACCAACAAGGGCTCTTCAGCCATCCCGGTCCTGAGCGAGTCTTTCCAACTGTCCCCAAGAATGACCTGATATCTTGACGTCGGCATCCAGGTCACGGCGCCAGCTGTTTCGGGGTCGGCCCTTCTTCTTCTTTATTGTCACTATATAAACTATATTACAGTACTGAGAAATTGTAGAAAATTATATTCAAGATCAAATTTTTTTTTTAAAAAGTTCTTTTTTACATTAGGGATAGATCTAACTCTTTTTTTTTTCTTACAAAAAATGGCTTTGCAGCATTTGTAAGCAGTAGCGTAGCCGGAGGGGGGGGGGGAGGGGGAATGGCCGCTCCCCCTACGACCATTTTCGAAAAAAAGGGCCTTATCGGGGAAAAAAAATGTAATTAATAATTTTTTCAAGCCACGAAGCACAATTTGTATGCTGTTTCTTATTTTTTTCTTTAAATTGCATTTCAATAATTTAATTTATTACAATCATTTTGAATCATTCAGCGTGCCAGCAGCGTGAAAGTCAAACTGATCAATTATATTATCAGCTTTAAAAAAAAACAAACTATTCATAGCTAATACACAATTTCATTACTCAAATTACACATTAATGATTATCAACTTTTAAATTTAGTTGTCAAGTAATTATTCTTGTAATAGATTAAAAGTCTTCTATGTTTGATCTCAGAATGTCTGAGACTTACGCTAACATAATATTTTAACCCGAAGGGATTTTCAACCAATGTCGATTTATGTGGAAGAAATACATTATAAGCACACAAACTAGATAGTTATTTTACTGTTTAAAAATATACATAGTTATTCTTTAGTCATAAAATCAGTGCTTTTTTTTGTAAAAAAATAGGTGCCGGTACTCAGTGATGGATTGCCTAACTTTTAAAGCAGTTTCGCATTTTATATTTTAATTCTTATTGCCGCAATTTTAAAATAATTCAATTTTAACAAATTAATAATATAATAAATTAATAATAAACGTTAAAATACAAGAAAAGTAATAATTTTTCCCCACATTGAAAAAGGTGCCGGTACGCCGTACCGGTGCGTACCGTCACAAAAAAAGCACTGCATAAAATATTTGAAAAAATTGTAAGTCATTATTTTTTTTTAAAGGAAACAAAAAAGAAACATATTAGAAATGTAATAAAAACGGGTTAATTATCTCCCTTCAAATAAATTCTCCAAATTTGATGCTAGTAATACCAAACGACTTAATATTTTTAATATAACTAGTGTACTTCTGAAAATGCTCATCTATCTTAATTTGACTTAAATTAGGGAAAGAGTTAAACGTTTTGAAATTGATTTCACGGAAAAATATGCCCAGTTACAATACAAATCCATTCCAGTTGCCCAACACTTCAAGTACTTTTGGACCCAGTCTTGTAAATGGAAGTTTAACTCACTGAAACGTGTCGCCAAGTAATACAGAAACATTAGCTTCAACAGTCAGTTCTCCTTATTCAATAACGAATTTTTTGCCATTAAGATACATCTTAATTGCTTTCAAACAAGAAAAGAATCTATCCAAGACTTTACCTATACTCCGTATGACTTTCTTCTAGAAGAGACTTGAGAAACAATACAATTGACTATCTTAACAATAGATTCAATCACAGATTGCAAGTTTAATGATGGAGCTTTGCATACAAACATTCATGAACTAAAACAGTCGACGTCCAGTGTGATTCCCATGTAGTTCGCCATGCAGCACCCACTTATGCTGCTGACATACGTTGTTTTCACTTGAATTATACAATATTCTTGGAGGTATTTCGCGTGCCACGGAAAATTGTTCTGCGTGCCGAGTCTAGCCTTAGGTTGCCGACCCCTGCTATAGAGCATTCGCGTTGATTCTATAAATACTTTTCATCCCGAAAATGAGCAGTATGTGCAATCAATTTTGCAGAAATTCCCATCACTATTAGCTGTTAGAAAAAGAATCGTGAATGGTTAAATAAAAACTTCACTATTATACAATGTGTGTATCGTGAGGCACAGGGTTTTCTTATCACATTTGATACGTACGAATTCTTAGTTATTCTATTAATCTGGAAAAATTGCTAAAAGTGGGGCCCTTTTCCTGAAATGTCGCTCCCCCTAGCTTCAAATCCTGGTTACGCCACTGTTTGTAAATATTATTAAATAATATTAAATATTATATTTTATATGTTAGGCCTACTTCTAGGCCAGTAGGCCAGTAGGCCAGTAGCCCAGTAGGCCAGTAGGCCAGTAGGCCATTAGGCCAGTAGGCCAGTAGGCCAGTAGGCCAGTAGCCCAGTAGGCCAGTAGCCCAGTAGGCCAGTAGCCCAGTAGGCCAGTAGCCCAGTAGGCCAGTAGCCCAGTAGGCCAGTAGCCCAGTAGGCCAGTAGGCCAGTAGCCCAGTAGCCCAGTAGGCCAGTAGGCCAGTAGGCCAGTAGGCCAGTAGCCCAGTAGGCCAGTAGGCCAGTAGCCCAGTAGGCCAGTAGCCCAGTAGGCCAGTAGCCCAGTAGGCCAGTAGGCCAGTAGGCCAGTAGCCCAGTAGGCCAGTAGGCCAGTAGCCCAGTAGCCCAGTAGCCCAGTAGGCCAGTAGCCCAGTAGCCCAGTAGCCCAGTAGCCCAGTAGGCCAGTAGGCCAGTAGGCCAGTAGGCCAGTAGCCCAGTAGCCCGGTAGGCCAGTAGGCCAGTAGGCCAGTAGCCCCGTAGGCCAGTAGCCCAGTAGGCCAGTAGCCCAGTAGCCCAGTAGGCCAGTAGCCCAGTAGGCCAGTAGCCCAGCAGGCCAGTAGGCCAGCAGGCCAGTAGGCCAGCAGGCCAGTAGGTCAGCAGGCCAGTAGGCCAGCAGCCCAGTAGGCCAGTAGCCCAGTAGGCCAGTAGCCCAGTAGGCCAGTAGGCCAGTAGCCCAGTAGGCCAGTAGCCCAGTAGGCCAGTAGCCCAGTAGGCCAGTAGCCCAGTAGGCCAGTAGCCCAGTAGGCCAGTAGCCCAGTAGGCCAGTAGCCCAGTAGGCCAGTAGCCCAGTAGGCCAGTAGCCCAGTAGGCCAGTAGCCCAGTAGGCCAGTAGCCCAGTAGCCCAGTAGGCCAGTAGGCCAGTAGGCCAGTAGGCCAGTAGGCCAGTAGCCCAGTAGGCCAGTAGCCCAGTAGGCCAGTAGCCCAGTAGGCCAGTAGCCCAGTAGGCCAGTAGCCCAGTAGGCCAGTAGCCCAGTAGGCCAGTAGCCCAGTAGGCCAGTAGGCCAGTAGCCCAGTAGGCCAGTAGCCCAGTAGGCCATTAGCCCAGGAGGCCAGTAGCCCAGGAGGCCAGTAGCCCAGGAGGCCAGTAGCCCAGGAGGCCAGTAGCCCAGGAGGCCAGTAGCCCAGGAGGCCAGTAGCCCAGGAGGCCAGTAGCCCAGGAGGCCAGTAGCCCAGTAGGCCAGTAGCCCAGTAGGCCATTAGCCCAGGAGGCCAGTAGCCCAGGAGGCCAGTAGCCCAGGAGGCCAGTAGCCCAGGAGGCCAGTAGCCCAGGAGGCCAGTAGCCCAGTAGGCCAGTAGCCCAGTAGGTCATTAGCCCAGGAGGCCAGTAGCCCAGGAGGCCAGTAGCCCAGTAGCCCAGTAGCCCAGTAGCCCAGTAGCCCAGCAGGCCAGTAGCCCAGTAGGCTGTTTATAATACAAATGTTAATGAATGAAGAAGTAAAAAAATAAATATACGCGGTTCACGAAAAAAGATTTTGAGTCGCCGGTTTATTCAAGTATTTTGAATTATTTTATTTCTTTGTATGAATTGACGGTTTGTTAATACGTGACATCTCGTTATTGTCTTTGCTGATTGGTTCATTTCGCTAATACAGTTATAGCTTCATTAGATAACCACTAATAAAATGTGTAGCCATAATAATTTTGTTACCATCTCTCCAACACTTATTATTACCGCAGTAAACTTCCCCTTGGCCCACCGTTTCACATCCCCTCCCCACACCCCCCTACAGCACCCTACAGCACCCCACCTTCCCCATCTCCCTGTTGTAGAAACGTACTTACACTTATTATCTACATTCTACATGCTAAGGAAAAGTGGAAGAGTGGAGGATTATGGGGTGTGGTGATGGTGGACGGTGTGTGGGATAAGGGTGTGGGGGGGATGAAGGTAGGGAGAGTTATCCTCCTCCTTCTTCTTCTACTTTAACCCCCCCTCCCCCCAATCACGCTCCCGTACTTTTTTTCTTCTTCTTTCCCAGCCGTGCCAATAGCAGCATAGCGCCATCCATCGCACGGCCGGCTTGCCTCTCTTTGCTCACAGCGTGGTGCGGTGCTGATTTTTTTTTCTCTCTTTTTTTTTAAAATGTTTTTGTATTATGAAAAAAAAAAGGAGGGAAGTGTGAGCCGCTGTGGATAATTAACTGTTTAAGGAGTAATCCATTAGTGGATATCCACAAATAGACCGCGAATAGTTTAACTTTAAATCTCGCCCACGGCCTGTGATAGGTCAATTTATACGATCGGGTTACTGTAGTGTAGGGCCATTGTAATCTAAATGAAATAAAAAAAAATCCTTATTGTTGGCGGTAGAAATTATTTTTTTCTCAGATAGTCGAGTTGTTTAACCACCACGCGCTTTTCTATGGATAAATTTATGTTAATGTATGCAAAGTTGTTACAGGGAGAGTATTTAAACCGCTGCAAATAGTCGTTTTTGACATTTGTCTTCGCTTTGATTTCAAGGGACAAGAGTTTTTTCTTCATCGGTGGTACCAGTTATTTCATCATCAACTGTCATCTACCTTGTAAGTATTGAATGCGTTGACTAAGTGCTGTTAGATATTTGGTGGTCAATTCTATCTTGTAGGTATTAGTGACTTTGACTCAGTGCTATTAAATATTTGGTGGTCAATTCCATCTTGTAGGTATTAGTGACTTTAACTCAGTGCTATTAGATATTTGGTGGTCAATTATATCTTGTAGGTGTTAGTTAATTTGACTCGTTCTACCAAATATTAAGGGGTCAATTTTATATTGTAGGTATTAGTTAATTTGCTGTCAATTCTTGTGTGTGTATGTGTATGTGTGTTTACGCTAAGCCAAAGGTTCTGCATGAGCATGTGAGTAATCACGCCTTTGCTCTGGGTAACATTACAGTCTAGTCGCGCTGTTAATTATTGTATCGGCAATTAGGGTAAATTATAACGTGTTGACATCATGAAATATATAAAGCGTGCTGACATGTGTGATAGTGACTTTAACTCAGTGCTATTAGATATTTGGTGGTCAATTATATCTTGTAGGTGTTAGTTAATTTGACTCGTTCTACCAAATATTAAGGGGTCAATTTTATATTGTAGGTATTAGTTAATTTGCTGTCAATTCTTGTGTGTGTATGTGTATGTGTGTTTACGCTAAGCCAAAGGTTCTGCATGAGCATGTGAGTAATCACGCCTTTGCTCTGGGTAACATTACAGTCTAGTCGCGCTGTTAATTATTGTATCGGCAATTAGGGTAAATTATAACGTGTTGACATCATGAAATATATAAAGCGTGCTGACATGTGTGATTATTTTTTGTCATGTGTTAGACTGAATATATCTATGTGTGAAAGTCTTTTTTATGTAGGCCTATCTACCGGATTTAGTGGATTGTATATTAATCAACCAGTCTTTGAAAAACAAAAACAAAATAGCGTTGGAGAATCGTATGGGGTCGTAGTAGGGTGTGGGAAGGGCCTGCAGTTGTTTTATCACAGCATCCCTATCCAAATTTAATTTCGAATTAAACAGAGACCCCAGTTTAGATTGAAATAAATTAAGTAGGCCTACACTTTAAAAAAAAAGAAGTTTAGACTGCGTACCGCTACTTAGTGGACTGCGTCCCGCTACTTAGTGGACTGCGTCCCGCTACTTAGTGGACAGTTTTTTTTCTTTAAATTTATTGATTTTAACTTGCCACAGGAAAGACATAACATGATTGCAGTGGTGGATAGACTATAAAGGCCTAATATTACCTGGCCTAAACATGTTATAAACAAAACACTCTTGTCCATATTGGTTGAAATTAAACTTGTATTGAAATAATGGGGAGGGAATGGTGGTCTACCCGCAGAGCGGATGGATCGCCATTACGAAGTTCTTAGGTTCGAAATACCTGCGTTTTTTTTTGTACCAGGTCGTGTGTGTTGTTGTTTTTTGTACCAGGTCGTGTGTGTTGTTTTTTTTGTACCAGGTCGTGTGTGTTGTTTTTTTTTTGCTGTTCTCTAGCAGCTCTGACCGACATGAGGGGGGGGGGGGAATGTTAAGGCGTTTAGGCGCTTGACCGACATGTGGGGGGGGGGGAATGTTAAGGCGTTTAGGCGCTTGACCGACATGTGGGGGGGGGGGAATGTTAAGGCGCTGTACTGGTCAGACCCGCACTCCCTTTATAGTTTGTGGTCACGGAAACCCGACAGGGGAGGGGTGGGGTAGCAATTCTGCTTCATCAGCCCCCCCCCCCACCCGGCCCGACATGGCCTATAAAAGATACTTTACTTTACCTACTATATCGCAAATAAACAGTTTTCAAAATTGAACCCATTATGACCATTATGGAAGAAAATGTGCCACATAAACGATAAAAAAAAACATAGATCTATGTGTAAAACAAATCTTTATTTCCATGGCCATGTGACCATGACGTTGTGACGGGTCAATACGAGACGGTATCGATAAACGTAAATCAATACAACCGGCACGACCAATACTCAATACTCGTTGCTCTACACAGATCTTCTATAATTATGCAACCCAGCAAAAAAATATTTAGGCCGAACTATGAATGGCGGTGGATGGTTTCTTTAAAAAAATTATTTTATAACGCAGCACCGCGAGGCACTTTGGAGGGGGGGTGTGCGGTGTGGGTGGTGAATGCAAGGTTAACGAGCTCTCTGTACGGGGTGACCTACAAAAAGTTGTTTAAAAAATTACTGCATCGCGTAAAAAGTCTGGCCCTCCACAAAGTCTTTCCTATCCAATGATTATGTTTGGTATATCACACGTGACGCGCGGTATTACGAGAAAGAATATCTAATGTAGGTCAATCTGACCTAACAATTTGGAAAATGTTTTTAATGTCATGTAAATAGTTCGCCGTCAGCCTATTTCTTCTTAATATCACCCGTAGGAATATCTTTTTCTAGACCAGAGCCGTGAAAAGGCCTGGCAGGCCACAACCAGGTCACCGAGCCTTTTACTGTTGCCTCCACCGAGTTATACACAATAATCATTATTTCATTAGTTTTTTATTTAAACCTCAATGCTTAAAAATTCATTTGCATCCGGTTCGTGTCATTGCAAAAACTTGCGAGTTCCGATTCACAAGCATTTCAAAGTAAAAAAATATTTGTTCAAATCTGCAGTTACTCTCGCACTAAATAAAGGGTTAAACTGTTAAACGTTTTAAATAAGCACATTGTTTCAATAATTAATTGATGTTTACTACGAACAAACTATTTCATTTATGGTTATGAATATCAATGAACTTATTCAACTGTGGCGCGTTCGGCTGCCGTACCGAAGGTCCTGGGTTCGAATCCTGGTGCAGGCTAAGATTTTTTCCCAGGACTGGAGGGTGTCCCTGAGTCTACACAGCTCTGATGGGTACCTGACATTAGTTTGGGTAAAGTAAAGGCGGCTGTGCATAGTGCTGGCCACACAATCACATAAACTGGTGAACATGCTTCTTCTTTGTCTTCTTCATATTACCGTGGAGACCCCGTTGAGGCCGAGGAAAGAGTCCACAATATAAACTAAACATAAAATAAAAAACATCACAAACAACAATTATAAACAGATGACAGAGTGTCACTTTAAGTTTTGAGACCAGCCCTATGGTCTATAGACCCCCCCCCCCCCCACTTCACCTTAACAGCACGCAACCCCCAAATTGCGCGCGGTTCAATCAAGGGAACTCATGGTGCACATGGGTACACGACAGATCAGATATGTATAATGTATGACAAGAAACTAGTGGAAACTAGTCCCCTATGTGGAGAACAACAATGGCGTCATCACGAAGAAATCAAGTGAATGCCTTTGAATGCAATATTAGGGTGAATTAGGTACATAATAGCTCAAGTTACGATGAATTATATGAATTAAATCGAGACGTATTATAAAATGGTGAATTTTATCATGACGTGATTTAAATTGAGTGACTTTTATCGTGAAGTGATTTAATATGAGTGAATTATATCTGACGTGATTTAAATTGAGTGAATTATATCGTGACGTATTTAAACTTGACTGAATTATAACGTGACGTGATTTAAATTTAGTGAATTATATCGTGACGTAATTAAAATTGACTGAATTATATCGTGACGTGATTTAAATTGAGTGAATAATATCGTGACGTAATTTAAATTGACTGAATTATATCGTGACGTAATTAAAATTGACTGAATTATATCATGACGTAATTAAAATTGACTGAAATATATCGTGACGTGATTTAAATTGAGTGAATTATATCGCGACGTAATTAAAATTTACTGAATTATATCGTGACGTAATTTAAATTGAGTGAATTATATCGTGACTTGATTTAAATTGAGTGAATTATATCGTAACGTAATTAAAATTGAGTGAATTATATCGTGACGTAATTTAAATTGACTGAATTATATCGTGACGTGATTTAAATTGAGTGAATTATTTCCTGACGTGATTTAAATTGAGTGAATTATATCGAGACGTTATTAAAATTGACTGAATTATATCTTGACGTAATTTACATTGACTGAAATATATCGTGACGTGATTTAATTTGAGTGAATTATATCGTGGAGCGATTTAATTTGAGTAAATTATATCGTGACGGGATTTAATTTGAGTGAATTATATCGTGACGTAATTTAAATTGAGTGATTTGTATAGTGACGTAATAAAAATTGAGTGAATTATATCGTGACGTGATTTAAATTGAGTGAATTATATCGTGACGTAATTAAAATTGACTGAATTATATCGTGACGTGATTTAAATCGAATGAATTTGAGTGAAGTTCTTTAACTCTAGTGACGTAATATTCATGAGTTGAAATAGATCGTGCATTTGTGTGAATTTAATTGATTGCTTGATTCTATAAATAACTTTAATGGAAGATGATAAAAAAAGCGATAAAAAAGAAAAAATAAGTTGGGCTTGCCGCTCCATATTGCTGTCAACTTTGTTGAAATTGAATTTGTTGAAAAGTTATGGCACCCCATCCAGTCTGTTTGTTCTACCTGGACATCTCGCTGCATAGATCAATAACTTCAGTTGTGGGCGGTAGTACGTTTATTTCTCTACACTAGACCAGTCAACGTCAACAGAATGTTGTTGTCTTTTTCATTTGCTGAATTGCAGCATACGTAGATCACTTGTGCATTAGCTTGCTATAGAATAGGAAATGGCTGGGAGCCTTTCTGTTGAAACAGTAATAAAAGAGGCAAGTGATCCAAATGGGTCCCTACTCAATTCCTTTGTTATCTCGGCATTCAAACGTTTGCTCTTGTGTTTTTTTTTAATGTGAGTGGTGCATGAGCTTACAATACACACGCTTTCATTCATGAATGAGGAACAATGGTTGATTGTAGTCTTTAGATAACTAGACTATGGTTTATTTGTGTGGACTCTAGACTTGTTGTGGAACCTCTAAGCTGGCCGTGGAACCTCTAAGCTGGCCCTGGGGCCGTGGAACATCTAAGCTGGTCGTGTAACCTTTAAGCTGGTCGTGTAACCTTTAAGCTGGTTGTGGAACCTCTAAGCTGGTTGTGGAACTTCTAAGCTGGCTGTGGAACTTCTAAGCTGGCTGTGGAACTTCTAAGCTGGTCGTGGAACTTTTAAGCTGGTCGTGGAACCTCTAAGCTGGTCGTGGAACTTTTAAGCTGGTTGTGGAACCTCTAAGCTGGTTGTGGAACTTCTAAGCTGGCCTTGAAGCCCAATTTCTGATCTACTGTATATGCATAATTAAACATTGTGCAGATATATTCCCCTGCAGGATCCAGTTTTACTGCTTGCGATTCTTTTTATTCTTTTGTCTTGCAGCTATTAGATCTGCCTCTCTTAACATTCGGCTGGCCAATTGTTAGTTGTTGTTTTTTTCAAAATAATGTTATCATACAAGGAATCAAATTTTAGCCGGTAATGTCTTTTGGTAGCGCCACAATATGGAGATGCGCTGTCGTTTGTGCAACCCTATTTTAAAAGCATCCTGATTATTTCATTTAGCTACATTCTCTCAATTTTTGTTCCACGCCCATGAATCGGTACTCTCCCTACGTAAACTTGCGAAATTCATAATAGATATTTCCATATACAGAAAACTTACATTAAACAAAAAAAGTACTATAGTTAATATTGTATTAAACATTGAAACGTATACTGTTGTTAGATTTCATGAATTAACCCTTCCTGTACCGACCTACTTTCCCATGCATACCTTCAGTCCCGCTATATACGCGCCCGGGACTGTAAGGGTTAAGAGAAAGTTTTCAATTCCAAGATTAAGACACTATTGTTATGGCGAGCGAACAATCGACAAAATACCGGTAAGTCTCAGAAAGATTCTTATAAAGAATTTCGGAAAAATTTTCTGGTGTCCCCGGTGGCTTACAGTGTGTGTATGAGTGTGTAAGGGGTGGGGCTAGGAGGTAGTGCATACTGCACCCTGTGTGATCTTTCCATGGGCCAAGTGGGGTCGTGAGAATTTACTGGGAAAAAAACTAAATTCTATTGCATGCACACGTTTTGTGTAGACAGATTATTAGAATTATTTTCTGTCTGCGACCTTGCATTCTTGCTGCATGGATATGTTTTTAGTTAGGTGTTTGCATGTGTGTGTGTGTGTTTGTGTGTGTGTGATTGTAAGGGGGTACAGACCAAACGACGGCGTGGGATGCCGTCATGGAGCACCAGGGAGAGGGGTGTGCGGGTAAGGTGGGGCGGGGGGCGCCAGGCATGGGAAACACGCCAAGAGTCTCACAGTGTGAGCAGAAACACTTGATTTATTATCTCCGTTGGGGTCGTTACGTAATGGGCCGCCCTCGTTGCCAGTCTCGGTCGATGAAAGACGTGAGCAATGAATGAACTTTACAGACGTGGCGACAGACGATCTGTGACCTATGATCTATGACCTATGATCTGTGACCTATGATCTATGACCTATGATCAATGACCATTAAAATTTTGTGTTTTTTCTCCTAAAGTGTCTTTTCGTTTATGCAGTATATGAAATGTATAGGCTTGACAAAAAGAGAACAAATATCAGCGTTCACAAGTAACCATGGTGACCGTAGCCTTATGTCGTGGCATGCAAACGCCAACACAATGATCAGTCGCCATACTTAATCCTACTACTGTTAAGTAGATAATTTATTTATTATAATAAGAAAAATGATAAACATATATTATGTAAAGAATTTGATTTTTTAATAAGAAAATATATCAGATCGATTGAAGAGTCGACATTTTGGTAAAGCTAAAAATAAAAATGTGGGT
This sequence comes from Anisus vortex, assembly GCA_949126835.1. Classification (NCBI taxonomy): domain Eukaryota; kingdom Metazoa; phylum Mollusca; class Gastropoda; family Planorbidae; genus Anisus; species Anisus vortex. The sequence continues at coordinate 20,124,204 of OX421501.1, read as the reverse complement.
TCTTAACGTATCCAGTTAAATAGTTGAACTCTAGTGGCCACTTAAGAGAGAGAGAGAGAGAGAGAGAGAGAACAGTTATGTAACAAGGCTCGGACTAAGATCATTAGAGGCTATAATCACTACAAAAAAATTTACCTTCCCCGTCTTCTTCAAGTAATTAAATTAGAAAGTAACTACATTAAACCATAATGTTGACATTTTTGTTGAAATTCCACGTGTGTCCAGTTTCAGCGGCTCCCCATTTCAGCGCTACCATTAGCAGAATTGTAGTATTGCACCATATGGGTCGTTGCCTATTGCTAATTCGTGACATTGAACATTTCTATGGTGCCCATTATTCTCTTACCAACGCCCTTAGTATGTGTCATTTTTTTTTAAATTAATAGCTAATCTTAGCTATGTATTGAACATTATATACCGCAATATTTGTTACATTATATAAATTTTACTAACTTATTTCACCAATGAATAGAAAGAATTTCCCAATATCAAAATGGAGATGTTAAACCTTGAAATACCTTTATGGTGAGTGAAGACACATAGAAAGCTACATTTTATCTGATCATACTAAAATACTCAACATGATTTCAAAAAGAGTACATCGGCCGTATGATCAATTGGGTCCGAAGGGTAGGCATGCTTATATATTTTATTAAACAGTTTGGGAGTAGGCCGTTAAATAAGAAACGTAGAATATTTTATTGTACGGTAAAGACTCCCAGTGCGATAATTAAAAGGTAGCCATCAAAGACTTCCCTGTTGTCAACATACTTGACAGTAATTAGTGAAACAATTCGCACGGAGACTCGAAGTTACGTCTCCTTAACATTAATTTTAATGTCAGACACATTTGTACGAAACAAAATAAACGCGAACAAAAAACGAAAAAGCCAGAAAAACACTAGACTAACGCATAAATAAAAACACACACACACAATTCAAACAAAAGAAAAACGCCATCAAGATACAAAAAGTGTTAAAACACGTGTTGTTGTCTTAAACCAATCCCAGCATACCTTGTTCCTAGTTAGCCAATTTCCTCTTTATATAAATGACGTCTGTGGTATACCCGCACTGGTCATTGTATAGGTCTTACTTTGGTCATTGTGTAGGTGTTAACTGAGTGATCGGCAGTGACCATGGATGCACTTCTGTTCGTGTGGTTGTCGGCAGCCGTTGTGCTGATGGGCGGTCAATGTCCACCGCTAGCTAGCGCATTACCTTCCAACATTTCTTGTTCCAGGACCACACATTCCAGAAAGGATCTAGCCCCGGTTCTGAAATCGACGCTGACGTCATCATCACCAACAACAATAACTACATCGACGTCAGTAACTACAGCAAGCACAAGACCAATAATGGCATTGGATCAGTTTATCGGTAGATGGTTGGAAGACAAAAAAGAAAGCTTCGCCTGTCTAGCTGATGCCCTGGGTAAGTACTCGTCTCTTATCTCTATATAAACACTCACTAGACTAGACTACAATCACTGGTGGCCTACTGTAAAAATAGATCCTTAGTCTGGAGGCCTCAGGTTCCAATCCAGGAAAGAAAGCGAATATCTGGACTCCTGGTCTGGTGGGTGCTGCTGAGTCTAACCATTCGTAGATGTAGTGGGTATTTGAGTCTAACCGTTCGTAGATGTAGTGGGTATTTGAGTCTAACCGTTCGTAGATGTAGTGGGTATTTGAGTCTAACCGTTCGTAGATGTAGTGGGTATTTGAGTCTAACCGTTCGTAGATGTAGTGGGTATTTGAGTCTAACCGTTCGTAGATGTAGTGGGTATTTGAGTCTAACCGTTCGTAGATGTAGTGGGTATTTGAGTCTAACCGTTCGTAGATGTAGTGGGTATTTGAGTCTAACCATCTGTAGATCTGATGCCTACCGATCATTAGTTGGTTGAAGTAAAGGCAGCTGGTCATTAAGTTGGCGACACAAACTGATCGAGGCATCTTCATTATACCAACATATCTACGTGGTCTTAAAGAGATACTTAATGTCTATCTATTATCTACCTATCTATCTATCTATCTATCTATCTATCTATCTATCTATCTATCTATCTATCTAGCAAATCTATCTATCTATCTATCTATCTATCTATCTATCTATCTATCTATCTATCTATCTATCTATCTAGCAAATCTATCTATCTATCTATCTATCTATCTATCTATCTATCTATCTATCTATCGACCTATCTATCTATCGACCTATCTATCTATCTATCTATCTATTTATCTATCTATTATAATATATATTTTAATATAGACTATATGTCAGAATTTAGTCTCAAATATGGCGGCTGTAATTTTCTTATAGAAAATATGGCATTGTCGCACAATCAAAATGAAATATATAATTGGTAAAAAGAAAGTTTAATATTTATAATTCCACCATTTCCGTTTCACAATTATGTCAACATTTTTAGACTTATCCGCTCGGAAAGCCCACATGTCTTTCTTTTCCTCACAAAAGTTATCATGCAACTTACAGACCAGGTTAGATTCAACATATAGCTTCCTGGAATAAAAGTAGGCTAAGTCTGGGACCCCGAAACCCTGAGAAAGCAAAGCTAACGCTCTATTGATAGACCAAGACACATCAGAATACATTAAGTAGACTTGGTTTTAAACATTTGTACAACCAACCGATGAAACGACCCTGGTTTTGTGATCCCATTTATTACAATAAATATTTAGATGTGTCTTGTATTGTGCTTCGTATAATATTAAAATAGCGATAGTGTAGACGAGTTCACGTACTAAAGAAAATGGAGAATCGAGTTATAGTTACAGTATAGTTACAATTTAAGAGTCCTAGATAACTTTGTATGTGGGAAAGGGGCTGTAACTCAAATCCAAAGTTGAAGTAGAAAGGATACAATAGGGCGTTTGCAATCCCGTGACAAAAAGCACGTGATTTGTGTTTACTTTGAGTAATGGTGTACAATTAAATATGGCCGCTGTATTAATAAAGTTTCATATAGGCTCAAGCTTTTTTTAAATTATGTGTTGTGTTTTAAGTCTTATTAAGATTTAAGCTGTATTATGTATGTTAAATAAAATAGGCTATTTTATTATTATCATAGACATAGATCATAGACGATGTGAGCCTATTAGTGACTTGACTAGATAGCCTATTTCACCAACACTATCACTTGACATCGTAGCCTAGCCTACGAAACATTAAAAGTGTAGGCCTATAAAGTGAAATTGAAAGTGTAAATAGGTCTAGCCGGCCCTAGCCTAATCACATTAATCAATTAATATACAGTACTACTATTTACCTCCTTATTTTTGAGTAGGATAGCCAATATTCAGATGTGAATTTTGCATGATAAAGAAGTACTTCACTTTCACCACGTTACGTTTGTACCTCAAGTGGGTTCTATATTTACAAAAATACGTCACTAAATTTACACAAAAAAACTTAAGCTCCGCCTACTGAGAACGCTCTATTTTGTCGATGGAAGTAAACAAATGTATGGCTATTTGTGGACGACCTTTACACGATAATTATTCAAAAAAGAGCTGCAAGGTTCATAACTAGTGGACATTCCCAATTAACAAGAGTAACACTATTAGTCAAATCACTAAACCGAGAAACACTAGAGGGCAGAAGGGCAAAGAGTAAAGTAGTAATAATACATAAGACATTAAACTCTAATTTAAGATATAACACAATAACAACATGTTGCAAAGCTCAGATAAACATAAAGACAAAAATACTTTCCTTATCCCGTATGCGAGAACAAATGCATTTAAGTACTCTTTCTTCCGGAGTGGCATTTGGGCATGGAATGGGTTGCCTGAACAAACCAGGAAAACCAGTAAATTAACATAATTTAAAACCTTAATAAAGGTGCAAGTGTAGACTTGGACCACGGATGAGCGTAGGACGCAATAATCTTATTTATAGAAGGAGCGTCTGTAATGTATAAGATAAGATAAGAGTGCATTTAATTTTACGTCCTGCGCGTTACGTCTAAGCAGTTCCCGAATATAAAATAAATATAGTTCTAACAGATCGCCGTGTTGTATTTCTGTTATATTCAATTATTCCGTCCAATTTGTGCCAGTAGTGATTTTGTCTTAACTATTTATTTTTATTTGTTTAACATTGACTTTTGATGTATTAACAAACTAAGCATATTAAATAATACTAATATTTTTTGTGTAGTACTGCCGACAAACATATTGTAAGCTCAGATCGCATTTAAAAGCAAGCGTCGAAAACATACGTATAATTTAATTCAAAAACTGGACTGAAATTCTCTCAGGTATACACGTCTATTAAATAAAAAGCAATTCAGGCTTGTAAAGTTGTAATTTTGGTTCTCAGAACCTATATACAATTCATTCCTTGGTTAACAAAAAGAAATCCTTCTCGTTCACTCTAAACGCAACTTTAATTCTAAAAAAAAAATAAAAAATCTAAATATAGGTTGATTAAATAACGAACACTGACATTATCTAGTATTCGAAGCGCATTTAAAAGTCACATATTTTCACTAATGAAAAGAAATATAATTTTTTGTGTGTGTTCGGCCAATGAAAACCTACCTAAGCATAAACACTACAAGTCTTCTGCGTTATTTTTACGTTACATGCGCATTCAAGCATGGAGGCAGGAAGTTGTAGATTTATCTCCCCTCCTTGACATTTTAGTTTTTAATTTCCTACTTCGCCCCCCCCCCCCCCCAACCAAATAGAGAACAAACACAAGGGGCAATAACTCGATAAACTCACAGCACGTGCTCAGGCAGCTGATAAAATTAGTAGTCCCCCCACCCCCACACACGAACACACACACACACGCACACTCACACACTCTCAAACACACATACGCGCACACACGCACACACACCTCTAACATCAACTAGCTTCTTTTGGTCGATCAGCGTTTTATCAATGATCATTGGTCAATATAAAGCAAATCGTCTCTTGTTTAGTTCCTTTGGTTCCTTGTGGAACATAAGGTCTCCGAAACATTGTTCATTGTTCATTGTTATTGTTATTGTTGTTCATTGTTCCGAAACAGCTCTACAGCGTACTCGATTCTGGGCAGTATAAAGCTAGGATCTCGCACTCAAATTATTATGAGGGCCGAACAAAACCGAAAATCGGTTTCAAAAGCCAAAAATTCTATTTCCGATCTTTGTTGAACATTCCCACTCAGAAGTGAGAGAACGGTTAAAGTTGTATTTTTTCTGCTTCATTAAAAACAAAAAAGACAACATGCAAAAAGCTAAAACAGCGCCAAGCACATTAAAATAAAATTAGGTGTTCAGGGGTTAAGGATGTGTTTACATTGAGAGAAGGAAATTGTTTACATAAACCTAAGTCAGGAAAACTAGAAACATTCAATGTGGGACTATTTGGGTTGTTTATTTTAAAGTAGAGGATTCCACATTTGTTATGTCTAGAAGCATGTCATCCTACTAAGCTAGTATGCTGGGTCACTTCCTGTCTATAAACTAATCAAGGTTTTGTAGTGTACTTTCAGTTCGGTCGTTGGCTGGCTATCTATCTATCGAATCTATCTATCTATCTATATATCTTTCTACCTATCTATCTATCTATCTATCTATCTATCTATCTATCTATCTATCTATCTATCTATCTCTTTATGTGTCTATCTATCTATCTATTTATCTATCTATATGTTCGTCTGCCTGTCTGTTTATATATCTCTATATAAGTTTATCAACTCGGTTTTCTCGCTCTCCCTGTCTTTCAAAATGGCAAAAAGTTTTCAAAAAAACTGTACAATAAGCACAACAAAAACCCACTGATAAAATAGATCCTTCCACATTATACGTTACGTGCAAATTTCACGTGATCATCTAGGAGCCAATCACAAGATCCCCCTGCAACAAAACTATCTAAATATTAAAAAAAAAATCTTAATCTTAATCAGCACATCCTGCTCTTTGCCACATTTGTAAGACATCACTGTAGAATGAAATCACTTTTAAGATTTCCCGACATCATTGGAACAAATTACAAAGTTCTTTTTGGGGATTCGTTTTTTTTCCTCTTAAAACTAAGAGAAGTAATAACAATCTTTTTGAAGTGCTTACAGCAAATACGTTTCCATAGTTACTATAACCCACACAGTGCTGATAATGCTGAGAGGTCATAAAGCAGGACTCAAAGATTTTCGAAATAATTTGTTTCCCAAGAAAGGGGGGGGGGGGTAATAAGAAACACAAAAGAACTTTGTTTGTTGAATAGAATCTAGAAATAAGTTCTGGAGAACAGGGCAGGAGTTTGACAATACATTAGAAAACATATTATTAGGTTATATTTTTAGAAAAATGTTTAACTAGCATTAAATATTAGAACAATAAAAAAAGTAAATATAATAATAAGCTTATATGACATACTTTGGATAAGTCTTCAATGGATTTTTTGGATTTATCTAACTAATTCTCTCTCTCTCTCTCTCTCTCTCTCTATTAACATATAAAAATATGTGTGTGGATGCTATGTGTGTGTACAAATAACATAAAAGTAACATATTCTCATAAACGTGAACAAGTGATAGAGTTCAATGTGACTTTTCTTTCCTGAATGAGCAACTTTCATCAATATTGTCAATGAGTGGTAGTATTAATATGTATATAATATAGAAAGTGCGCATTTTATTATATAAGGGATAAGTAAGGTGTGCATGTTATGGCATGTACAAGTATGCACTAGTATGAAAGAGTAGAGAGTATGGGAATCAATATAGCAACAGAAAACGAAGAGAAGTTGACGTTGGAAGTTGGAACTGCATGCTAGCAGGAGAGTTGAGTCTGAATCTTAGTCCAAGGTTGAAGTTGTACAGACTACCAACTCAAGAAGTGACCAGAATGTATGTTGAGTAAATGATGATGTTATTGTCATAGTGGTACGGAATACATGTATTAAACAAGTTGCAATTGAGGTGGAGCCTCTGTTATTCACATAGTTGTATGTGATCACGTGTTCGTCCTGTGACAAATATCAAGGTCAGTGTCTCAATTAACAAGAAATGCTTTCATGGTCTAAATTAGTTGCAAAATATGACAAAAAAAAAAAGAACACAACTATTTAAGTCCAATTTATACTTTGATTTTTCTTTTTTTGTTTTTAAAAAAAAAAGAAGACGAGAACTAGATTCAAATCCTTCATTTTACTATTACAAAAAATTGCTGGGTGGAGCAATGAAGAAGAATGGAACACGGGGGATTTAAAAAACAATACACATTTACGTATTATCGCAACAAAGTATTTCTAGTAGAATTTCTCCATCAATCATTTCTTTTTGTTTTTTAAAAGAATTGTCATCACTTATCTCAATGTTTGTATATCACATATTTTTTCTTGACAACTCTCAGAAGTAACACATACACAAATTTGTTTCAACGGGACTCTCTTTGCTGTTTTCTTTTGATAACTCATTATTTGGTGTAAGTACATGAACTCACTAGCACACACACAAAACCTCAAAACTAATTGTTTTCAGTTTTCATTCACACACAAAAAAAAAATTAAGGTATAAAAGTAGGGCCTACAGGAAATGGAGGTACCTGAAAAATGTGCAAAAATCTGGCTAATGAAAGACATATGCATTAAAGTTTTGCAAGGCGAAGGAAACTCTGCTTGGCACAAAAAGTTAAGACTTGAGAATGCAAGAAAATGATTTTTTTTTTCTTTGTGAGTGTGTGTTTGGGAAAGGGGGAAGAATTATTTGACGTATGCAACGTTTGTGTGTGTGTTTATGTACGCTTGTGTGAGTGTGTGTTTGGGAAAGGGGGAAGAATTATTTGACGTATGCAACGTTTGTGTGTGTGTTTATGTACGCTTGTGTGAGTGTGTGTTTGGGAAAGGGGGAAGAATTATTTGACGTATGCAACGTTTGTGTGTGTGTTTATGTACGCTTGTGTGAGTGTGTGTCTTTTTTTTTTTTGGAATGGGTCTACGGTCGGGTTACCTTAGTTTAGTTAGACATCAATTTTAAGAATAAAAATATCAACCTGTTGAAAGCAAGATACCTTAAAAAGCTTTGAGACTTTTGATTTAAGCTTCCGTAACATCCCTTCCACCATCCTCTTCCCGACCCCCCAAAATTAAATCAAAAATATAAATGAATACTGTCTTGAAATATCAGGGAGACAAGAATATTGCGGTGCTGTCTTCTAAGGAAAACGCACTTTGTGTACATGATGTATACATTTTTTTTTAAATTAAATTAGTTAAACCATAGACTATAATAGTATAGTCTATGGGTTAAACTTAGTGCTTGGGTTTATTTAGCTCCTCGTCTCCCCCCCCCTTTCACACACACATACAAGCACCCGAATATTTCTCTTTGTGGCGTTTATCGGTTTAAATGTACAGATTCATCAAGGCATCCACTTAATTAATGTGTTTGTATTCACTTATTTATTGTGGATGTATCTGCTCTTATATTGTGGAAGTACCCGCTCTTATATTGTGGACGTATCAACTCTTATAATGTTTACATTTCCACTCTTACATCGTATAGACGAGGGGTCGGCAACCTACGGCACGCGTGCCATACTTGGCACGCAGAACGATTTTCACGCGGGATACTCCTAAAATGACTGTTCAAGTATCTTCTATTAGAACCTGAGTGCTAAAACAGGGTAACTTTTAGGCTGTTGGTACGCTGAATGAATTAGAAATGCCACTTTGGCACACTATTATCAAGAGGTTGCAGACTCCTGGTATAGAACAGCATTTGCTGTTTTTCTTGAAACGTTATATTTTTTTTACTGCATTTAATTTGTGACCCGCTAGCACTAATATCGCCTTTACTGGTATAAAGGATATACATTTCGACACAATTGTTCTATAATACAATTTTATAAAATATTCTAATACAATGAGGTCCATACTTGTTACTTAGATCGAGTTCAAATACCACAAAATGTCAGCATAGTGCGAAATAAACATTTTTACGTGTATTGCTAGTGGATCTAAATGACGATAATCTAAATTAGAGTTTGAACTCCGTAATTATTATCTCGTGTCCCGATGCCTGTTTCGATACACGACATTTATGAAACTCTAACTCTTGTCATAGACATCACAAAAGCTTCAACACAAACACTAGTAATTATTGTTATATTAATATGGGCCTACTGGTGCCAACAAACATAATGTAAGTTCAGGGCGCGTTTAACAATGAGGAACAAACTACGTAGAACACGGATATAATCTCAAGGCTTCAAAAATATAAAGCTAACTAATAATTATAAACTTTAAAAATAAAGGTTCAAGCAAATAAATGTAGCGAACAATAAACCGACCTAATGTAAAATGTTAAAAAATAACAAATGTAGTTTTCCTTAATTGGAATCAACCATTTGTTCTAGTTATCCAGTTGAAGAAATAGAATCTCATCATATATTTTAAAATCTAATACCAGCATGCTTTAGGGTCATTTTCGGTTTCAACCTTGACCTTCGGATTTTAAAATCTAATACCAGCATGCCTCAGGGTCATTTCCGGCTTCAACCTTGACCTTCAGATTTAAAACATTTGCTTTTTTTTATACTTAATAATAAATAACTAGTTACGATGGAAACATCCGTATTTCAGAATTTGTTGCTTGAAAGACCGTCGGAATTTAAGCCCCCCCCTCCCTCCTCAGACCTGTTCCTAAAAATAGATACAGGTCAAACTGACTCTACCCACCTGGGCTGTGACCTTCGTGGGAATTTCCTACCCTTGCTGGTCAAATTATGAAAACATATAACAACATTTTGAAATGAAAGCCGTTTGTTATTGGAAACACCAAAACAAGGGATAACTGTCAACGCAAGCGTGCTGGGGATAAACAGACGGGCAATGATTGCGATACGTGAGTAGTCACGTGACCTACACTTAATGTTACTTCTGAGTAATAGACACATCTTTTTGTCTCAGCCATACAGCAATACAGAACAACTAAACAAAAAGTCGTGTAAATATGTTTGCCAGGCCATTAAGTACAAAGAAACAAACAGCGTTGCCTAAGAGAAGAAGAACAACAACATTATAATAATAATAGTTATTTATATATATGCTATTTTAACATGCTCAGTGCGTTCTAGAATATGTGTACGTCCACTAGGCTCAAAACTCCTGCAATGGACACTGCGATGGACATCTTTGCAACTTAAACATGCAGCCTTTGCTGACGACATAATGCACCACCATCGGTGTTAATGAAAATTGCCACCTTAGCGGAACAGATATGACACTTTGCTATAAAGAAACCACTAAAGGCGCAAGGTATTTTATAACATCATAATGATGATACCATTTCAGCGCCACTACGTCAGAGGCACCGCAACCGCGGCCACATTTCTCTTTGTGATGAAAGCAACGTGCGACGCTCGGTAAATAAAGACAATTTCCTGGGTGTCTAAATGTTTAACCTTTGCAGAAGGTAGCTAAAAAAACCTGTTCTCTGTCTGTGTGCGTGTGTGAGTGAATGTTTGTGTGTGTGTGAGTGTTTGTATTTAGGTGCCCGTTACTACACCAGAGAAGATCTAGAAATGTGTTTATGTTAGAAATCATCGGTACATGTTGTGTATAAACATGGACGCGTCTGATGAGATAGGATAAGTAAATGCCCCCCCCCCCCCCAACGCCCCCAACATATCAACGTGCTTTTTAATACTTTTTTTTCTCGTTCGTTAAGTTTGAAAAAAAAGGGGGGGGGACTAAGGGAGGAGTTACTACGAACGACTAATTGCAATAATTGAATAATCAAAATGTTATTAAAAATGTCTTTACTCCATATCACGCGTTTTTTTTCCCCTAGTCTGTGTTCAAAATGCTCTGTGACGTTCCAACCATAAATTGATGACGTCTTTTCTTTGTCAAATGCGATTGGCCGGTTGTTTGAGTGTAACGTCATTAAACTGATTGACCTTTTTTGGTCCGATTGTAAAACGATAAACTAAAATACTATTGCAAAATGATGTCTTGGTTGAAATCAGGAGGGAATTAAAAAAAACAACAACCTTAAGCCAATGAGTGAAACATTAACTTGATGCGACAGAACAGGAGGGAGTAAGTTTGTTTACGACATGTTTTTTCTAACGTACGTACCTATTTGTGACCCATCCATTATAATTGCCCTTGACGAGGTTTTCTTGGCTTGAGAGAAAGAAAGGGAGAGAGAGAGGGGGGGGGGAGATGGAGGGAAAGGAGGGGGGGCTTAGGAGTATATTAGTGTGACGTCACCTTTCTTAGACGTATTACTCACAGCACGCTTAACCACAATACGCTTTAGCCGTCTATTTAGCTAAGCCCTGCAGCAGGGAACCTGTAAAGCTGGATACAACAAAAGCGTCCAAAGTGAAATATATACTGTAGACAAATACATTACAACAACAAGGAAACGAGGATAGTATATTGATAGTATATCATGATAGTTTACATTTATACTTGATATAATCATGATAGTTTACATTTATACTTGATATAATCATGATAGTTTACATTTATACGATATAATCATGATAGTTTACATTTATACTTGATATAATCATGATAGTTTACATTTATACGATATAATCATGATAGTTTACATTTATACTTGATATAATCATGATAGTTTACATTTATACTTGATATAATCATGATAGTTAACATTTATACTTGATATAATCATGATAGTTTACATTTATACTTGATATAATCATGATAGTTTACATTTATACTTGATATAATCATGATAGTTTACATTTATACTTGATATAATCATGATAGTTTACATTTATACTTGATATAATCATGATAGTTTACATTTATACTTGATATAATCATGATAGTTTACATTTATACTTGATATAATCATGATAGTTAACATTTATACTTGATATAATCATGATAGTTTACATTTATACTTGATATAATCATGATAGTTTACATTTATACTTGATATAATCATGATAGTTTACATTTATACTTGATATAATCATGATAGTTTACATTTATACTTGATATAAATATACAAACACATATGGTTCTAAACTCTGTCCATTATTTAACTCAATGTAAAGCATTCTAAAGAATCTCTTTCAGGTCCATAGGGCCAGTCTACCATTTTCTCTGGCCTTGGCATACAAGGAGATTGTGTGGCCTTTAATAATGTCCGGCAACTATCAGGGCAATGGATAGGGGGTTGGTTGGAGGGGGGGGGGTAGTCCTTGGGACACACTTCAGACTAGGGATGTTAAAACTGGTTTGTTTTCAAAACCGGTTTTCGGTTCTATAAAACCGGTCTAAAACCGGATTTTGGTTTCGGATTTGAATGGCTTATTGATTAAAACCGATAATAGTTTTCAATAGTTATAATCTAATTTTCGATTATCGTTGACCATAATATTAAGAAGCATATGAAGAGGATGACGATGTTAGTCCAGGATGATTCGTATGCAGATGTGTACGCATTCCAGTGGTACTGCCATCGCTCAGGCTTATCTGTTGGGAACATAGTTTACACTGAGCCATCGTTAAAGAATTTTTTTCAAAAATGAGCCGAAAAGTAAAAAAATTCATGTTTATTGTAACAGTAACTTAAATTTTGGTTGGATGTTGTGTTTATCGCAAACCATAGTTGGTATTTGGAAAAAAAAAACACAATTTCTAAGACTAAATAGTGTTAGCAAGGCATTTCAAGAATTGTTTTGTGCGAATCCAACATTAGTCTTATTTATTAAAAATATTTCCATCAGAACAAAAAGAAAAGGGTTGCTACCAACAAACCAAAATCCGGTTTTGAAAATCAAAACCGTTTTTTTTTTAGTTTGAAAACCGGAATCCGGTGTTCCGGTTTTCGTTTCACATCCCTACTACAGACACGGGCAAAAAATCTCGGCTTTTTTGTTGAACGCTCAAGCCCTTTAGACTTTAGACTGACATTTCAACACCCATCTTCTAGTCCACCGTGTCCGATATAAGATACGTTTTATTTAATCCAATGAAATGATAGCTTATTGGAAAATTTCTCCGAGCATTTTGCGTTCACGTGACGAGCTATCCCCCTCTCCTCCCCTTCTCCCTTCCTACTTTCTAAAAAGTCGGCTCAATTCCGATGTGCGCTCAAAATTTGAACAAGAGAATAAAGGCGACTCGGCAAAGCGCTGGTCACACAATCTCTACGTAAGCTGTGATAAATGACAAAGTATTGAACTTTTGAACTATCAGCTCTAAGGGTCTGGAAGGGAAGGGAACTCAATCAACTGTATAATAACACCAAGAACAGATCACACAGTTTGTCTTTTTGCGCTCCGTTGAGTTCCGTAAATTGTAATTTTACGGTACGTCAAATTTTCCGAAACGCTAATTTAAAATTCTCATTTTTAGTTCAACGCAGTTTTTATAAAAATTTTTTTTATATGTGTCGTCTTACACTTTGTATAGACCTCATGAGTTGTTAAGAAACGTAAAGAATTTTGAATATTTACATTTAAAACTAATATTGTTTTAAGGGGATATTTTCTTATCATATATTTTATAAAGAAGATTATTGCGTCCTACGCTCATGCATGATCCGAGTCTAGTCTAGCATCTTTAGTAATGTTTTAAATGATGTTAAGTTAATGGTAATCCTTTTTTTTTTCGAGAACCCATTCCTTGCCCGAATGCCAATCGGGAAGAAATACTACTTATATGCATTCGTTCTCGCGTAAGGGATAAGGAAAGTGTTTTTGTCCTCATGTTTATCTGAGTATTGCAACAGGTTGTTATTTTTCTGCTCCTTTAATACCGATTAGATTAGAACTAAGGATTAGAACTTTACTAAACATGCAAAAAATGAAACTGTTTATGAACATATCAAATATAAAAATATATTACGGAGTAGGATGTCAAAATGTGTCCATGGTGTGACTGTAATAGTGACTGTGTGAGTGTGTAAGGGACGTGGTAATTATAAGCTGACTGAGACTTAGTGACTCACAGTGGACTGTATAATTATTGTAGTGTGTTGACCGGACTTAGTGACCTGATAGCTCTGTGTTATTGTTTATTTGACTGGCTGTACATAATGACCTGTGTTGAGTTCATGAATTTCTCGAGTGTGTAAATATTGAGTGAACGACTGGAGTAAAGAACCCTTCGGACGAAACTGGTCATAGGGATGGTGAAGCAGTGTTCTCTAGTTTCTGTGGCCACGACATACCAGGGGATGTGTGGCCAGCACAATGTCAGGTAAACTCAGGGACACCCTCAAATCCCGGGGAAAATCCTAGCCTTCACCAGGATTCGAACCCAGAACGTTCAGATTGCCAGTCGAACGCGCTGTCGCCAGCGTGCCCCATGAACGACTGCTATCAAAGGATTGTTGAATGAGAATAAATGTGAGTTGTTACTCTGACCAGCGTGCCCCGCAGCGTGCCCCGTGAACGACTGCTATAAAAGCAGTGCTTTTTTGTGACGGTACGCACCGGTACGGCGTACCGGCACCTTTTTCAATGTTGGGAAAAAATTAGTACTTTTCTTGTATTTTAACGTTTATTATTAATGTATTATATTATTAATTTGTTAACATTTAATTATATTAAATTGCGCGTAATAAGAATTAAAATATAAAATGCGAAATTGCTTTAAAAGTTAGGCAATCCATCACTGAGTACCGGCACCTATTTATTTACAAAAAAAAGCACTGCTATAAAAGGATTGTTGAATGAGAATAAATGTGAGTTGTTACACTGACCACCGTGTTGTCAAGATCTTACTTGCACACATGAATCATTCAATACCCAATCAAACGTAAAAGGAAAACAACCTCCGAGATTGGGGAAAAAGACAACTTAACATATTCGCGTATTTCCATGTTTGTTTGATTTTTATTACTAGAAACGGGGAGAGAAAACTGATGCAGGTATCTTTCTAGCCGGCTTACCGCCCTTTGGCTTGTTACTGTTGGGTGAATGTGACACAGCCAGGAATTTGACCGAAACGAAAGATAGGACTGGAAGGTATCATTTCGTTGATTTCTCATGGCCTATGTTTATAGACTTATGAGATGGCGTGGTATAAATTATGTGCGATCAGAGAGATTAGGTAGCCTACACCCTAAAGATTGTGGGCTCAGACAAATGCTCTCCTACTCCAAAGAAAATAAAAAAATAAGAGGTTGCACCGAAAGATATGAATTATTTAATGAACAAAATCCACGAAGTCGTGAATCAGCGAATGTCGAACCTCGAAGTAGCAAGGGCTCACTGTTTATTGCATTTTAAAGTGTTCCGCAAATTATTGGTAGCCTATATAACAAATTATATATAAATGAAATGTCTCCCTTTTTTAGGGAATTGTATAAAAAAAGTTAAGGGTTGATCACTGGCCTAATTTCTTTTCGTAAATTGGTGGTAGGCAGTGGACCATGACTCAATCACAGCAAAAAAACAGTTAATAAACCATCATGAAAAACTTAGTCATTTGCGACTGATGTTTTACTAGACATCGAATATTTATCTCTCCTACTCTGCTGCGGGATACTAGATGTTTAATAATAACTATAACAAATTAATCCAGAAATATATATATATATATATATATATATATATATATATATATATATATATATATATATATATATATATATATATATATGTATATATAGAATAACAATAATCATTGAAAGACTAGATGAAAGAATAGCGAAGAGAGCAGTAGTAATAATACAAAATTTATAAAAAAAATTATAACCTATAAATCCACCATTTATAATCAGTTTTCGTATTTTTAGTCAACATTATTATAAACGAGGAAAACTATACACGTAAAATCCTTTAAAGCATTTACCAAAAACCTTAGTCAAAATGCAAGACTAGACGCAAACCCCAGATAACTTTAATACGCAAACAATCTTCTGCAAAGAAGAAGCATCTGTAACATAGATAGATAGAAGATATCACACCAGGACAAGACTACATCTTCCTGACTGTTTAAATAAATAACCTGCGCCATTCATGTTTGCTCAACAGCCGAACCAAAAATACCACGTATAGCGTAAATAAAGATCCTGATCATATTTTTCTTGTTACGATTGATGCCGTAACATTAGTTACTGACCTTTTCTAAACCACGCGGCCACGCGGCTAATTCTGTAACGGAAAGGTGGAGAAAGTAAAAAACACAACAACACAAAATGTAAGAAAACTAAACATAAAAAAAAGTGGGGGAAATAACTCTTTCCAAAGTCTGGGTTGCAGTTCTTGACAAGGGCCATCAGTGAAAGATAGAAAGTAAGGGAGACAATTATTTAAGTTTTTCGTTGGGCGTGTAATGTGTAAAGGCAAAAGGAATTTTTCCAGACACAGGTTCAACGAGTGCTTGTTGACTGCTGCAATTTATTACCTCTTTTCTTTCACTGGAGGCACCTCGAATGTACGCGCAACAAAAATGTATGAAATATGGACCACACCATACGCCGCATAGGTAATGGTTAGAAGAAATGCAGGCAGTGAGCATTAGAATGTGTAGAGAGAGAGAGATGAACAAACTCAAGTATAGATACACAGACACACACACACACACATAGCTATATGTAAATGTGAAGCGCATTCGAAGACTTTGTTATGAATAGCGCTATATAAATATGTAATTTGTAATTTGTATAGACATACCTGCATACATATATACACATACACTCTATACACACTTATACGCAAAATACTTGCATAAATAAAACACATTCAATACATTCATGCATGTATACAGGCATCTATATACACATAGACACATATACCTATAGATACGTAAGCCAACATACGTACCGAAGTACAAGCATTGATACTCGCAAACTAATCTATATAGATAAACTACATATACACACTCACACATACCTTGCATCCATATAGCGCCATTTATAGGATTGTATAATGGAATCGGACAATTTATAAAAAAAATATATGTATCGATCTTATAGCCTCTGTTTATTCCTCGAGTACTGAACGTTAACATCATTTCTGCTAAACTGAGTTCTATCTCTATTTCTCTCTCTCTTTAAACATATCTATATCAGTGCTCTGTTTGAGTATTCGGCTTTACATGATTCACAGGGCCCCACCTGATTCACAGGGCCCCACCTCATTCACAGGGCTCCGTGTAACATCAGAACAACTGTTGTTAAAACTGATTAAGTTAAGTTGGATGTTTTCTGAAAATGTTACTGTTCCTATCGACCCTTATTTTAACAAGGATGTATCATGTTTTTATTTAGCCTACGGGACTTCCCCGTCTTCACACAACAGGAACACTGGGTTTTTCTCTTTACAATAAATCAATAGTTATAACCGTAACAAATTTTCTTTATATATTTTTACGTTAGTCTTGACGTCTAATGAAATAGACTTTCTGGCTAAAATCCTTGTCGAATTTCTCTCACTAACTATCCATCGGTGTGTGCCGAAAAAAAACTGTATCAAATGTTCCAGATTAATTATTTGTATTGACTATATGGCTTAAACTGTTTTTCTGATGCGTTGGTCTATAGACAGATAGTTGTAATGCCGTCTGAAGAAAATAGGGTTTAAAACCTAGAAGGAAAAAAAAGACACACAGAAATGTTCATGATTAGATTTGAAAGGTATTTGAGGGCATATCATGACACCAGGGAAGGGAATATCAAATGCAGTTATGCATTGTGCTGGCAACATAATTCGCCTAGTAATTATTCTCCAAATGACAGGAACGGTACGTGGTGGATAATTTTGTTAAAATAATATGTTTTTAAGCCCTCTATAAAAAAAAAATTGGCAAAACTTTGTATGTATATTTGTTTTGGCCGACCGGACCTACGGAAGGTTAATTGACCCACTTCTCATCGTCCTATCATGCTGAAACATAACACGTAGAAATTAAGCCAAAGACAACATATTCTTTCAAATTTTAAGCCACATATCTTTAACTCAACCTCAATAAAATCAGTTTTAAAAAGTGCTTTTTTTGTAAATACAATTTTGGTGAGCGCTGTTAAATCCTTATTTAAAGTGTTTCACTGATGCATTGTTTATTATTTTAAACTTATTTAGAAGCCATTATATTTTGTTGTACTTGGAAAAGAGCTTAAACCTTCGGAAGTCTTATGCATAACAAAAACGAATAAAAAAATTATACGCTATACAATGTGTTTGCTTAACCATGAAAAAACAACAACTAAATTTTGCGGCGTGGTAGCAAGTTCCTCGGGCCGCGGTAAACCGTGGACCCTAGACGTATAAATAACTTTAAGGATATATAACTTGGACATAGAACTTAATGCCCAATGTTACAGACGGAGAACTTAATGTCCACGTTACAGACATATGATTTCAAAGCCCAACGTTACAGACATAGAACTTCGATGCCCAACGTTACAGACATAGAAATTCAATGCCCAACGTTACAGGCATAGAAATCCTATGCCCAACGTTACATAGCCTACATCTCATTAGCCCAAATATTACATAAATACCAACTGTAAGTCTACCAAACGTAACGTGGTAAAATGTTAAACTGCAAGTCGAGAAACAAAAAAACGACTCAACGGAGTTCTCACAGGTGTGGGCGAACGAGATGAAGGGGAGGGGTTAAGGAGGTTGGGGTGTTAGGCGTCGAAGGCGGCAGCGGAAAGGTAATGATGAGCACCATCCTCAAGGGCGCATGTAGCCCTGTCTGTGGGACCAGTGTTTCGGGGGAGGTCTTATCTTTTTTTTTGTAAATGTATTCCTTTATCCGACAAGTTCGAGTCTTCATCTTTTTGTTTTCAATCTTCAGCTCAAAAAGAAGTTTCCATTTCTAGACATGCCGTGCGCACGTGTGGCGAATGTGTCTATTTGTACGTGTATGCGTCTGGTCTTCTTTTTGTACCTCTGTCTGCGTCTATCGGTACGTGTCTAATATTCGTACCTATCCTCCGTCTATTCGTACGGAAGTCTGTCTATTCTTATGTGTATGTGTGGTTGCGTCTGTTTCTGCCTGTATGTGTGTCTATTCGTACGTGTGTGTCTATTCTTACGTATGCGTACGTGTCTATTTGTAAGTATATTTCTACCCGTCCATGTGTGTGTGTGTGTGTGTATATATATCTAAGGAAAACAATCAGCGGTTAAAGAGTGCAAAGAAATTGTTCAAATTTTCTCTCGCCCACTTACCCCCCCCCCTTCCCCTTCCTTACCATGTTTATATTTTCTTTTCGTTTTTTATCGCTCGGCAAATAATGAAGCTGTTCCTTCCCCTTACGCCCCCCCCCCGCCCCACCCCCTGTCTGTCTAAGATCAGATTTCTCGCTAGCTTTTCTCTCCACACTTTGCTGTGATATGATGCTAAGAGTGAAACAGCTTCGATTGCATCTTTTTGTATCAAGTTCTTGTCGACGCGCCCCCCCCCCCCACGCGCCCCTTCCATTCGACCATGCATTGGGGAGTAAGTTAATTCATCGAAATTAAAATCGCGAAGAAAAGAGTTATCTGACGTGGAACAATATTTTTCTATGTGGGGAGAAAATTTTGAAGTAAATGTAGGCCATTGATCGCAATAGTTGGTGAAATCTCGGGATTTCTAAAAAAATTATGAAATAACCTGGATTAATGGATTAAGGCTATAAATACATAGAAACTATCTTAGAATTAAGGCTTAAACACACAATCTATTACACTCACTCGTACAGGTGTAATAAGATACTCAAAAGACATAGGGATAATGCTTTTCTTATTCCAAATGCAAGAATTAAAGGTAATCGCATCTGGGCATAGAATGGGTTAGTTGCAAAAAGAAAAAAAATCAACAGCAACAGGAAAAGCAACAAATAAATATCATTTGAAAGCCCTATTCGAAATGCAAGAATACGCTCAAAACATTGGATAAACGTCGGACGCAATGTTTACATTAATAATATTTTGTGTATAAGTTATACGATAGGATAAAATAATTTTTTTTTAAAGACAAAATAAAAAGGTTGACTGAAGTTTTAGAAATATTAAATAATTCGTGACTTGTAAACAAAAAAAAAACCACACAATTATTTCTTAGGTCTGTACCGAAACATCGTCAACTATAAGTTACGGATTTTATTTGTTACTGAAGCCAATCGTTTAACAGTGTCTATCAGTACATATACACAATTATTGGTTATGTAACTAATTTATAAAAGACATATGAAGTCCTTAGTGTTATAATAAATCTAGTGTATAAAGATCTCTCTCTCTCTCCCCCCCCCCCCTCCCATTTCGAGCCCCATTAACCCTATCAAATAACAAGAAAAGGTATATACAAAATAAGGAAATAGACTATTCCATTTCCTGTGCGGGAATCTCCGCAAATTTAGACCCTGGTATAAACGTCACGTGCACAATAAAACACGTCATTATGTGCTTTGCTTTTCTTGCTTGTCAAACCCGATACCTTCATGTTCTAATGAAATATGTTGGCGAAAACTGCAGCGACAAACACAATGCTAAATAATTACAAGGCATATCTACATGTTAGAGTGCATTGTAAATCAGATATTATAGCCTGTTCATAATGACAAGGCAAGGTCCCGGATCCTTTACAGTTCATTCTATTCTGGGTGAAGCATGGCCAGTGGCTATTTACCAGCGGGGAAACCACGAAAACACGCGGAAAACCCGTTATTTACTTGCACATACAGTAGCTCAGAGCTCATTGGCGTTTTACGTTCTCAAACGATGCTGGGGTGCCTATGAGTGTATAGGAGGATTTAAGAAATCACAAGCAACAAGTCGGACACCATAATTCTCTAAAAAGATTCCATGGGATTGCTGCCATTGGGCGTGAAGACTTATCGATGTCGTGTCTCTGTTGATGGAGATACTTTCGTATTGGACCGGAGCAGACGTCAATCAGCCCCAACCCACTCTGTCAGCTCATGCATGTACCAACAGTCTCACAATAGTTGCTTGACTGTCTCTTCTGCTTGAGGCAGAGTAAAAAATGCTTGCCTTTATCTGGATCTGATGATAGCTCACACCAAGACACAAAAGCCTTGCATAAAGCTCAACAGCCGAAAAAAAATCTTTTTCTTTAATGATAGGCCTATATATTAATGATATATTAATGACATATTAATGACATATTAATGATATATTAATGACATATTAATGATATATTAATGACATATTAATCTTCGTATTTTATGGGAAAAACATTATAATTCGAGATAAAAAATTTTTTTATAATAATCTACTTCTGCAATAGTTATTACTTTTTTAAAAGCTTAACATCAATAATTTTTATTTGATCTTAATTTGTACTGTCCGCTATAGCTATTGAACTCATACGATTATACAATATACAACTAGCATTTTGACGTGTTATGTTTGGAAATTCGACATTAAATAGATAAAGAAATTTTTTTTATTCGTGTTGATAAATGACGTCAAAAGCTAGAATAATTCACGGAGCCCACGCTATTCTTAAAAACGTATGTATTACAATATCATTTAAGTTATTTGTAATTGAAGTAGCATTCATATTTAATTTGAAATAGTTTGAATCAATTGAATCAGCCGTTGATAGTCAAAACATTATATGCTTAGTCATTTTATTTTACATTAAAAAATTTTAATTGCTAATTATTATTCTGTAAAGGCTTTTTTCACCCGGATGTCTTTTAGTGGATAGTTTAACTCACAATTTCACAGCCTTTCGTTTTCAAAATGTTTTGCTTTAAATGCTATCTCCTCTAATCTTCAAATTGTATTGACCTAGATATTGTTTTCTTCTTCTCAACCCGGAAATGATAAAAGTATCCAAGAAGTTATTAACGAGCAACCGCTGAAAACCCGGCTTATCGAAACTGTCCTTCTATTTCGCCCAGGGATAAAGTCGCATCAATACAGGCATCTATGAGCCTCCATTAGTCTAAAGACGAGAAGCCGTTGGTGTGGACGACACACAGACACACAGAGACAGACACGCAGAGACAGACACACAGACAGACACACAAAGACAGACAAAAGCGCCGCACCCAAAGGTTGTACTCAGCGTCTCAGCGGTCAATTGTTGATGATCGGACACAACACAAGCCTATTCAATCACCCCCTGACATTGTACTCAGACAACCACGGCTTCATCTTGTAATGTAGGAGGCGCGGGTGTCAGACAAATTGTTACCCCCCTCCTCCCTAACATAATAAACGTTCCAATCCGCGGAGGGTTTTGGCATGTTATATTCTGACGCATCTCCTCCCGCCGTTCCGCCCTTTCCGCTAAAAATATCCGCGATGAAATTGATTTATTGTAGGCCTACCGATGTTTGAAATTTCTGTCCATTCGTCCTGGCGACTCGCGTAGATCAAGTCTCCAATTCCAAGCTTTGGACATAATGTCTATATGTAGCCTCCCCTCCCCCTCCCCAGACACACCCCTAACTTCCCAAATGAAACGAATTTTAAGGCCAAGATCCGTTATCTGATGATGCAGGCCCATGATCGATGTCGGGGTCAGTAGGGTCAGTGAGTGGGGTCACCCCCTACATGCACTCAGTGGAATACGTCTTTACTGCCAGTACGTCTTCTAAACACCAGGCAGCAACGAGATAGGAATCTCATATTCAATAAATATTTTGCAGTTCTGGAGCTCAATCCGAACAAACTTTCAGTTTAATTGCAATACATTTGATGTTGATATTTACAAATGTTTTCTTAACCTAGCATGATTCACTGATTTCATCTCTATGTTTACACATTTCATCTGAATTTTCACACATATTATCTGAATTTTCACACGTTTCAACTGAATTTTTACACATTTCAACCTAATTCTACAACATATTACTTCATTTCAACACATTTTTTTCGTTATCGTAAAATTTTTTTCGCCATCTTAATGTTTGAATCCAAAATCTAAACACAGTCTGTCTCAATCATTTTATATTTTGTCTTAATTTTTTTTATTAGTGACAGATTCAGTTCTTATATTTACATTATTAATCTTAATCTTTAATATAAACACATTCCATCCTAATCGTAGGAGTTTGTTTCTTAATCTCAACTAGGGATGTTAAACGAAAACCGGAATACCGGATTCCGGTTTTGAAACTGAAAACCGGTTTTGATTTTCAAAACCGGATTTCGGTTTTTTGGTTGGAAGGTAATCATTACTTCAAGTAGCACACTTTTTTTTTTTGGTGGTTCTGATTAAATCTTAACAAAAAGTTGGATTCGCACAAAACAATTCTTGAAATGCCTTGCTAACACTAATTAAGGTTAGTCTTAGATATTGTGTTTCTTCTTTCTCCAAATACCAACTATGGCTTGCGATAAAAACAACATCAAACCAAGTGTTAAGCTACAGTTACAATTAACAGGAATTTTTTTACTTGTTGGCCCATCTTTAAGATGTGCGCTACTCTTTGATGAAGCTACACCATCGTCTCTCGAGACGGACGGATGCCGACGACGACGACGGACTCTTTGGTGTACGCAATGGAGAGACGCAAACTAGTTTTGTCCTGTGATCCTGAACAATTCGGCTAGACACCGCCTCTGTGCTTTATTATGAGCGGCACTATTAATTTCTCAACACAACTAGTTCTAAATATAACACAGTTTCACAAATGTTTTTTTTAAATCTATTGTTTAATCAGTGTTTGTTTTCCTATGACATCGTGATAAGGGGCAAGGGATGGTGGGCGGTGTGTGTGAGGGTGTGTGGGTGCGGGGATAGTGAACAAACAAAGCTGAGAACAGATGCACGGGGGATAACCAGTCGGTAACAGGATTAGTCTTATCGTGGCGGGGTCGGGGCGCCCTCATTACGTCCAGTATGAAGAGAATGCGGCAGACTTGGCAACACGTCAGATGACCCTGTCTGAGCACAAGAGTCTATGTTCCTCCAATAGATCTACTCTCTTGATTAACATCAAACAACAACAACCAAACATGACAACATAATCCAAAAAAATACATCTAGAATCTAGATACATTAAAGGATACAGTTTTTTTTATTATTTCGGGATAGATGCAGAGACATGTGTCTTACATTTCTTTCCTTCCTCTTTTCCCAGCCACATGTACTGGTTCTTTTGTATTTTGAACAGCTCAACATCTCAACCAACTTTTCATTTGTTTAGAACCGCCTGAATAAAGTTTTATTACATATGTCTACACTCTCTACTCCCCCCCCCCATTTCTTCCTGCTTTTTTATCTGCTTTTAATCTCATCTTCTATAATCTCCTCTATTTCTGCTGATATCTAGGCTAGTTGTGTTTGTCTTTTCAATAACATTACTTTATTATATGATACTTTTATATCGCACATAAATCAACCTATACATTCCGAGACCACATTTCTTATCCTCGATTCACGTAACATTCTTCAAAAGAATCACATGTAGATCTAGATATCCATAGTCAAATATCCCAAACTAACACAATTACTTTAGAGTCACATTTACTTTATCAACACATTTACTTCACAAACACAATTACTTTATCAACACATTTTCTTTATAATTACATTTAATTTATCATCACATTTACTTTATAATTACATTTACTTTATCAACACATTTACTTTATAATTATATTTACTTTATCAAGACATTTACTTTATAATTACATTTACTTTATCAACACATTTACTTTATAATTACATTTACTTTATCAACACATTTACTTTATAATTATATTTACTTTATCAAGACATTTACTTTATAATTATATTTACTTTATCAAGACATTTACTTTATAATTATATTTACTTTATCAAGA
Source organism: Anisus vortex (assembly GCA_949126835.1). Classification (NCBI taxonomy): domain Eukaryota; kingdom Metazoa; phylum Mollusca; class Gastropoda; family Planorbidae; genus Anisus; species Anisus vortex. The sequence goes on along the minus strand of OX421501.1, from coordinate 20,099,486 downwards.
CATTTACTTTATAATTACATTTACTTTATCAACACATTTACTTTATAATTACATTTACTTTATCAACACATTTACTTTATAATTATATTTACTTTATCAAGACATTTACTTTATAATTATATTTACTTTATCAAGACATTTACTTTATAATTACATTTAATTTATCAACACATTTACTTTATAATTACATTTACTTTATCAAGACATTTACTTTATAATTACATTTACTTTATCAAGACATTTACTTTATAATTACATTTACTTTATCAAGACATTTACTTTATAATTACATTTACTTTATCAAGACATTTACTTTATAATTACATTTACTTTATCAACACATTTACTGTATAATTACATTTACTTTATCAACACATTTACTTTATGATTACATTTACTTTATCAACACATTTACTTTATAATTACATTTACTTTATCAAGACATTTACTTTATAATTACATTTACTTTATCAACACATTTACTTTATGATTACATTTACTTTATCAACACATTTACTTTATAATTACATTTACTTTATTAACATATTTACTATATAATTACATTTACTTTATCAACATATTTACTTTATAATTACATTTACTTTATCAACACATTTACTTTATAATTACATTTACTTTATCAACATATTTACTTTATAATTGCATTTGCTTTATCATCACATTTACTTTATCATAAAGTTTTAATGTGATCCAACTATGTCTTACTTCCCCCCCCCCCCTCTTTTTTTTCTACCCATTTTTCCCTGTGTTCAATCAAACTTCAAAGATAATTTCCTCAAAACGGAAGGAATTATTCTTTGATCTATCTTACAGCCCAAGGAATTTAAACAAGACGGAGGAAAATAGAAGTGAAATGTGAAAGGAGGCGGATAGGGATGAGTAAAATATGCAACACTGTTAGCTTGAACTAATGTGTTTATAATTATTATTTTCAATATGGGGCTTGACTAGATTTTAAAATTAATAAAAGGAATTTTGGTGAATATGGCTAAAGGAAATTAAAGTTAAATATGATTTAAAGAACAATACAATCAATAATGCTAAAACAACAATACGACCAATATGACTAAAACAACATTACGTCCAATATAACTAAAATGACATTACGCCCAATATGTCTAAAATAACATTACGTCCAATATAACTAAAATGACATTTTCTTCAATATGACTAAAATAACATTACGTCCAATATGACTGAAATGACATTACGTCAAATATGACTAAAATAACATTACGTCCAATATGACTAAAATGACATTATTTTCAATATGACTAAAATAACATTACGTCCAATATGACTGAAATGACATTACGTCAAATATGACTAAAATAACATTACGTCCAATACGACTGAAATGACATTACGTCCAATATGACTAAAATGACATTATCTTCAATATGACTAAAATAACATTACGTGCAATATGACTGAAATGACATTACGTCAAATATGACTAAAATGACAATACGTCCAATATGACTAAAATAACATTATCTTCAATATGACTAAAATGACATTACGTCCAATATTACTCAAATGACATTACGTCCAATATGATTAAAATGAAATTACGTCCAATATGACTAAAATGACATTACGTTCAATATGACTAAAATTACATTACGTCCAATATGACTAAATTGACATTACGCCCAATATGACTAAAATGACATTACGTCTAATAATAATATGACTAAAATAACATTACGTCCAATATGACTAAAATGAAATTACGTTCACGTGACTAAAATGACATTACGTCCAATACGACTAAAATGACATTACGTCTAATAATAATATGATTAAAATGACATTACGTTCAATATGACTATAATGACATTACTTCCAATATGACTAAAATGACATTACGTCCAATATGACTAAAATGACATTACGACCAATATGACTAAAATGACATTACGTTCAATATGACTAAAAGGACAATACGTCCCATATGGCTAAAACTACAGTACGACATTTAAGTAAATATATCTGATAGACATTTAAGAAATATGGCTACAACAAAATTCAGTTTCTACAATGAACTTAAGGTAAATATAGCTCAACCGATCCCTAACGTCATTGTTTCCAAAACGACGCTAAGGTTAATGCTGATTTCACAAATAATGAGAACCACCCTGCAGTCAACGAAACACCTGCAGTCAATTACGTAAGCACATAAAAGGGTGCTGCTATAATTACGCCACTATCTTTCTAGCGTCAAAGCGCGCCCTAAGGCCGCCACTTAGATTCATTAAGATACTTTAGAGTGTAAAGCAGGTAAATTAGCACCCCTTAACACCACACAGGGGTGTGTGGATGTGGTGTATGTTGGGTAGGGAGGTGTTGTGTCTGCCAACAATTATACAATAATGAAAACTAATACGATTTTTCAAACAAACTAAAGAGAGTTTTTCTTAATTTACAAAATTTTATGTTTCAAGTGTCAACTTAATATATGTCAAACGCTATTCACTGTGCCAGTAACACAATCCCCTTACATTTCAAGATGTAAGAAAAAAAAAGAGTAAACTCTCTTTATAGCCCAAATATGCTAAAATGATATACGCTTTAGCCAAAACAAAGTCTTGAAATTTGATTAGCATGATTCCTATTTGTTCATATGACAACATAATCTGACGAATCAGCAAGCAGCACGTGTGTAACGAAGTTATCATCCAACATCTTTGACATTACAATTTGTGGCAAGAATGTTTTCAAGATCAAAGCTTAAGAAGAGGATAAGATTTTTCTTCATAATTAAACTTAACCAGTGTATTTTGTAAAAAGCTCGGTTTTAACCCTTCCCGTACCGACCTACTTCTATCTATGCTGCCTTCAGTTCCGCTATATACGCGCCCGGGACTGTAAGGGTTAATAAAGTAATGTCTATCTATTACAGTCTATGGTAAAATATTTATTATGTTCTGTTGTTTCATCATTTGACTTGCTCGATAAAGTTTGAGCGCTAAAGCTTATTCTGTGAATATTTCACATATTAGTCTCAACGCCAGGGAGGATGATCCTAGTGATTTTATTTAAGATAATTCGAGCTAGGAGTAATTTTTGACCCCCAGGGTATCATTTATTTTCTGATCTGATTGATTTCACTAGCGCCCAATGAATACTTTTCGATCAGCAGAAGAAATGTTTGCAAAGCCCTCATATTACAGTTACCTTAGCGAACCTTTATGGCGACAGACCGTTCTGACAGTCGAACGGCTAAATAAAACCACATCCCTTCTTATCTTATTGATCTGAAACGTGGCATATAGACGTGAAGCCAAAGGCAACACATACTATCAAGTTTTTCACTTTTTTTCTTTTCTTTTACAATCATTGGTGCGCATTTTAAAATCCTTATTGAACACATTCTTTTTTTTTTAACGCAGATGACCAACATATATGTATATTTGCTTCGCTGATCTATACACACACACACACACACATATATATATATATAGCTAATTGATTCTCCCTTTTTTGAAATCATTTATAGATATATTAACTTAGCTTTGTGGTTTGTTTTTGTCTCGGTGAGAACTAAATTTTCGAAAGGCTAATGCATAAAAAAAATGGATATAAAGAGTTGTCAGGAAATCGTTGTTATCAGGGATTGTTCCATTTACTCGTGCTAGGCACAATTGAATGTGTAGAAGTTTTAAATATTTTAATTTTCTAGTGTTTGAAATACGTAAGAATCGTGTTGTTTTCGAATACGTCCTAAATGTGTAGTGTGTGTGTAATAAAATATATTATTATACACATGACAGAGTCAATGTTTTTTCTCTATCAATTCAAAGCACAAGCTTACAGCTTACTCCAAAGTAGACTAAACATGCATGCATTGAGCTCTAAGTAGACTAAACATGCATGTATTGAACTCTAAGTAGACTAAAGATGCATGTATTGAAATCTAAGTAGACTAAACATGCATGTATTGAACTCTAAGTAGACTAAACATGCATGTATTGAACTCTAAGTAGACTAAACATGCATGTATTGAACTCAAAGTAGACTAAACATGCATGTATTGAACTCTAACTAGGCTAAACATGCGTGTATTGAACGCTAAGTAGACTAAACATGCATGTATTGAACTCTAAGTAGACTAAACATGCATGTATTGAACTCTACGTAGACTAAACATGCATGTATTGAACTCTAAGTAGACTAAACATGCATGTATTGAACTCTAAGTAGACTAAACATGCATGTATTGAACTCTAAGTAGACTAAACATGCATGTATTGAACTCTAAGTAGACTAAACATGCATGTATTGAACTCTAAGTAGACTAAACATGCATGTATTGAACTCTAAGTAGACTAAACATGCATGTATTGAACTCTAAGTAGACTAAACATGCATGTATTGAACTCTAAGTAGACTAAACATGCATGTATTGAACTCTAAGTAGACTAAACATGCATGTATTGAACTCTAAGTAGACTAAACATGCATGTATTGAACACTAAGAAAAGTAAAAGTAATTTCAACCAAAAACCCCATGAATTGATCAACATAATTATCGCTTTACCCATTATACATAGTACAACAGAAGAAACAATGATAATTTTTTTTCTTAGATAGATAATAACTAGACTCAGACTTCAAGGTTTGTTCTAACGTGTCATGAGGTCGAACAATTTTAAGATTTATATACGCACCTAACTATTTTCCAAGATTTGCTTTATACATATAAGAAAAAAAAACATTTTTTGTTTAGGCAATTAGCGTGTGTTTCTTGTCACTTCCTATAGGATCAAATTTTACTCTCCGCGTTTCACCTGTACTGTAGTGTGTCTACATGTTATGGTTTTTAATTTACAGTTAAAAAGCTTTTTCTTTCTTATGTTATTTTTCTTAATGTTATTACCGTAGTAATTGTTGTGTTATAAGTTATGTCTAATTTCCCAGGAAGTCATGTTTTTCGTTGAAATATAATAATGTTTCTCGTAAATTTTATGTTAGTTTTCGTAACTCAATCCCCGTAATATGTCGGATACGTTTTTTTTAAATATTTATTTTAGTTCGGAATATGTTTTTAATAGTTTTGACTCGACCTTGCCGTGCATTCCTGGAGATTTGTGGCAACAATTGGCTAAGAAGCTAAGATTTTGATGGAGCGTCCTAAGAATCCTCTGCCCGGTGAAGTTCGCGCGACTGATTGCACGCAATGAACGTCGCTTTGCATTGGTCTATGTCTCTGTAGGAAAAATTAATGAAAAATCTTAATAAAGTTAACATTTGTCGTATGAATAGGGAAGTAAAAAAGCGAGAAACGTCCTTCAACACAATGCCAAAAACATACTGTTAAAAATACATTTGTAATTTAATAAAATTGTAATGACTATTGTTGACTGGCAAAGGGGTATAATTTTCTTGTTCTTTCCTTTGTGGCTTAGAATTCTGGCTGTGTATGCGCTAATACTCTAAAGGTAGTTCTGTAATAAGCTCTGTCGTCTGTTTCTTATTTAACATAACAAGGTTCCCTGCTGATAGAGCTTAAGGAAAAAAGTCGTCTACATTGAAATGATAAATGTCTACTGGGATTCATTTGACTGTGTCCAGATGTTTTGTGTACCTTTTGAAATAGCCAGGACCTGGATATTAAATCGAGTTTAAAAGGAACAACTCCAGATTAAATGTGAACATTTAACTCAGATTAAAGAAAGTAGCCGCTATTTTATGATCTGACACTCTCTTTTTCTCCCCTTCTCTCTCTCTTTCTTTATATTTTACTCACTCATTTCTCCACCCGTCCATCCATAGAGATAACTATATATTGATATAACATTCTATCGATCTAACATGCTTTCATTCTTTTGTTCTACCTACATATTTCTATCTGTCAGATTATATGACTTTCTGTTATTTCTAAAATATGCCTATCTACCTATAAATCTATCAATCTATTCTATCAATCTGTTAATTTATAAATCTATAAATATTGTCATAAGGGGGACTGTTGAGGGTGTGGGGTTGTGGATTATTGGGGGTAGTGGTGGCTTGTTGTCGTAGGGATATCTTGTGCCGACACAGTAATCGCCCTGGAATAATGATTAAAGTCTCTCCTGGCTCGTTAGATTGTGTATCATACACAAACAGACAGTTCTAAGTGGTATACAAGCAAATCTCTGGTGACGGTTATGATGTTTATTTTCATTCAATAATCCAGTGGTGAAATATACATGAATTGACACAGTAATAGCTATCTCTTGGTGTATGGTAATGTCATGTAATCTATCATTAAGGTACACAACTACACTCTGGGAAAATCTATTACTAGTCTAAACATGCGGGGGGGGGATTTTAATTTGCTAGTCGAAATATACAGATCCAAGTTTACAGGGTGAAAGCCAAGCCAAGACTAAACTAAAAAGAACTTCTAAGTTTGTGCTAGCGTCCTAGTGATTCCAAATCACGTGATCTACCTCACTCTGGTTGGCTAATTCTATTAATTTAGATTTAGATATGATTCCGATTGGCTAGTTCGAAGATAGTTCTGTATAAAGGGATGACTCACTAGAGGGGGAAAGGGGGAGAGATTAGGCGGGGTGGGGGTGTATATGAAAAGCAATTAATACAGCCAACAAGCGGTAGGGGAACAGAGGAGAGGGGAAACGATTTACCTTCCCTACAGGGGACTTAATATCTCTATGTCAAGTAATCAGCGGTCAATTTCCCCAAGAAGTGATATATATGTGTGAAACGACTTACTCTGGTCAGTTCCTCAGAAGAAGGGGGTTACCTAACACGCCGCTGTGAGATGGGTAGGTGGAGGGGAGATAAGTGGGTGGCGGGGAGAGCGCGGAATGGGGGGGGTGTACAGGTGGGGGTTAAGCGGGGGGGGTCGAGTTTTTAAGACAATGACGTAATGCCTGTATACATGTATTTTGAATTAGCAATGGGGATTAATAGTTACTGACATGATATCTGTATAAACACATTAAAATAACAACATGAGTTAATAATCGAAGGCATAATATAAATGTATACATTAGGTTTTACATACTGACACATACACTCTCATTCATCCAAGATTGAGTAGGCCTACCATCTCGGCAGCATTTAGTTAGTAATCTCTGAATTTGGGAAATAAAAGAATGTAGTGAAGGTTGAGGAAAGGTGTTGAGAGTTACAGTTGCGTGAGATAGAGATGTTTTATGGCGTCAGACTACTCTTCTGCTTTCTATCCTAAACTTACGCTAATCTATGATCTTACGTTCTACTATCTATCTATCTATATTAGTGCTAATAAGTCATGTTTGCGTCCAGAACCGTAACAGATATATCAATTTACCAACCCATCAATCTACAAATCTATCTGTCTATCTGTCTATCTATCTATCTATCTATCTATCTATCTATCTATCTATCTATTGTTTGAATCTATCTATCTATCTATCTACCTATTTAACTTTTTATCTATATATCTATCTATCCATCTCTCTATCTATCTATCCATCTATCTATCAATCTATCTATTCATCAATCTATCATTCCACTTATCTAATAATGTGTCTATTATCCATCCATCCGTTTGTTCCTTTCATTGTATATCAATAAGACAAACATACGAAATCTACATACACCATTACTGTGTGTCTATAGCAGGGGAGATCACTTACGCTGATACAAGATTCAGTAAAAAAAAATCAGCAAAATAAATGGACATTATGCTTTCCGTTTCTATCATTCATGTCTCTTCCTCAAATTTAATTGCAGTTTTAACTGACCTGTAAAATAAAACGAACTCTATGAACCGAGAAGAAATCTTTGCAAATCAAAAGCACGCAATAACATGCAATAAACTTATTTCTAAGTTTAGAACAGAAAGCATTACAAATGGTTTACGACTTTTTAATGTTTACCTGGAAAGAAGATCCAACAAAATCGTTCAGGTATATGTTCATGCCCACCTTCCAGACGTCTTGTTTAGAAAGCTAACATAAAACCAGGTGTTTGACGGTGAGAGATAAAGTATTGAGTCTAATTCAGGTCGTTATGTTCTCTTTTAAATATACAATACAATAATAAAGTCTTCCTTATCAAAATAAATAAATAACTTCTTAAACTAGAATATATATAAATAATATGTGTGTGTGTTTAACCAATCAAATTGGTTTATTTAATGGCACGTGACCTTTTCTGACTTGTATATATATATATATAAATATCGTGTTTGTGTCCCCACGGATCCCCATTGGTCAATTTGAAAACACGTGTGTTTGTGTCAATGACCTAAATTGGCCTATAATCTGTCGAATCATTTTTCACATTAGACATGTATCTTCGCTAGCTCAGTGGTTAACGTAGCGGACTTCTATATGGGCGACCTGGGTTCAATTCTCCAGTTAGACTATACTATTTTATTCTACAATTTTTTTTCAAACTTTTAAAAACAAAAGACATTGTAAATCTACAGGCAATTTAGATTTGTGTTAAATAAAACTACTTGCATATTTTTATACCCGATTACAATATTTATTTTAAATTACCTTCCTAAACGTCTTCAGTAAAACAATAATAATTTAAATATTACATTTAGATCTATAGCTTTCTTTTAATTATAGTTTATACAATTTTTATCTGCACCTTATACAGTCCTGTTTTTTTTCCCACCCGGGCAACGCCAGGCAATTATGAGTATGTCTATAGAATAAAGAAATATATTTATCTCTATTTCATTCTCAGTAATTATTTTATTAGTTTATATTATTTATTGTATTTCTATATTAAAGCGTAATGCTTTATGTTTTACTACTTTACTTTGAATTTTGTTTCATGAATTGTTTGAATAGATCTAACTCAGCGGTTCCCAAACTGGGGGGCGCGACCCCCTTGGGGGTCGAATGACCATTTCGCGGGGATCGCCAAAGACCTTCGGAAAACGTATGTTTTTGATGGTCTTAGGAGCCGAAACACAGTTCATCTTTCCGTCTCCAAGCGAGTCCACCTACATGCAGATACATCCGCATACTACGTGTAGGTTACTTGGCATAATGACATCAATACAGGTGTATGTGACAAGGTCAGCACCATAATGCACGTATGCGGACCTGTAACACGCGTGTAGAGAGTTGTGTTAAAAAGCCTCTTCATATTAGATATTTGCATTACAATTCATAACAGTCGCAAAATGCAGTAATAAACTAGAAACGAAATTATTAATTTTTTTTTTTTTGGGGGGGGGGGGGGGTCGCCAAAGCATGATAAACTGTAAAAAGGGGTCGCGGCCTAAAAAAGTTTGGGAACCACTGATCTAACTGAATCATTTTACTAATGGTTTTGACACTAACCAGGTGTCGAAATTCACTTACATTAAATCTGGTAGTGCTTTTCAGTATTAGTTTTACAATTTCTTAATGTTTTCTTTAGTTGATGGGTGAATTATGCTTGTTATTCTAGAACTAATACAGTCTAACTAATGTAGTTTAGAATGTTTTAGTTGAATCATCTTCGTACATTTGTAGTAGAGTTGTCTTATTATAAAACTGAATGTCTTTTACTGAACGTTTGGATAACTTGAGCTAGGTTAAGTATTTCCTTATATATTTATGATTACCTCCCGTAGGAGATGATAGAAATATGTTAAATAAAAAAACAACAACCACACAACCCAACAAGATGACTCAAGTTGATCTATGGGTTTTGTCAAATTTCATTAACTTTCAATTTACGTCATTATACCTCCACGGTAAAACACCAGGTACACTCGTAGTGGGAGACTCGCTCCACCTTCCAATATCTCCTCCCTCACCCTACCTTCCTATATACTCCAGTCCTCCACCCCTCCCCTCTAGTTTTAGCAGACGTATAATCTATTTTCTAAGCCTGAACAGAACAATCTAGATTTTAAGTTTGTTAGACATTTGTTTGTGAAACCTAATAGTTTCTTACTTATGCATTCCCCTCTTATGTTGATTCAATTTTTTAAAAATAAATTAAAAGAAATAGTTTTAATATGTATACAGTAAAAAATTATTATTAGACAGACTTATTAAAATACAGAGGTATATTATTAAAAAGGACTGACGAATATTAAAACACAAAGTGTTAAGACAGACAAACAGACATAATATTAAACTGAAGTACAGACATAGTATTAATACAGTCGGGCACACTATTTATACAAAGTATTATTAGAGACAGACAAATTAATACTATAGACAGACAAACTAATAATACAGACTGATAAACGTATAGTACAGACAGACAAATAAAAATTAAGACAGACAGGCAAAGTATTTATGCAGACAGACAACGTATTAATATAAGCAGATAAGGTATAACTAAAGAAATCCAACATCTACTAAAAAACAATTAAAGGTAAATAAGAAATAAAAAATAATAATAATGTTCTAATAAAAAAAAGAAAAAAATAATAATTTAGAAATATACCAATATAATCTAGCTCTTAAACTGGTAAATTTAGTGCTAGAAATTTCAGCTAAGCTTTTGTCAAACATTGTTTGGTCCATAAATCTATAATGTAAAAGATAAAGAAAACACACGAAGTTTGAAGTTGTCATCGATCTACTTATGAACTAATTGAGTTATACTTAGAGCGTCTGGATTCACTCATTCATCACTTGAGACTATAAATAACTTTTGTTCTCCAGTAACGAAATCGCAGATTTGTATTTTTTTTACCTTTCTCTTTCATTCTTTCGTTTCCATTTTTTAGTTATTCGTTCAATCTTTCCTTCTTGTTTTCTTTTTGCACTCCTTTCTATCTTTTCCCGTTTCTCTCCATCTTTCCATCTTTTGTGCCTCCCAATTCTCTTTCCTTCCTTCTTTTCTACTTACTTTTCTTCAGTCTTCTTTACTTTTCTTCAGTCTTCTTTACTTTTCTTCAGTCTTCTTTACTTTTCTTCAGTCTTCTTTACTTTTCTTCAGTCTTCTTTACTTTTCTTCAGTCTTCTTTACTTTTCTTCAGTCTTCTTTACTTTTCTTCAGTCTTCTTTACTTTTCTTCAGTCTTCTTTACATTTCTGTCTTTTATTGATATTTCTCTTTTTCTTGCTGTCATCTTTTGTCTTTCTCTCTATCTTTTCTTTTCTTTTTTCTTGCTTGTTTTATTTTTCTTTCTATTTTTTTCCCTTTTCGTTTACTTTCTTCTTCGCTTGTTTTATCTTTCATTTTTTCTTTCACTTTTTTTTTATTCCTTCACTTACTTTCTTACCTGCCGGCCCTTATTACCATACCACACTTGAAAACCCGTCTAAGAATATACAACTTTTGAAAGCCCCAATGAGACCCATGTTGAATAATTTAAGGAAACCTTTAACTAGATAAACACATTAAACCTCAACACATAGATTAAAGAAAACACCAATTACTTACTTGAGTTTAATTTGTTTAGATAAAAAACTACTCTGAGAAACATCATGGGAAATTTTTGCTCAATAAAATGTGCTTTTTTTTTTTCACCAATTAGATTTGCTTCTTAGTGATTAAAAAACAAACAAACAATTAGTTGAGTCAAGGAAAGTGAATCTAAAATATAAAAAAAACAAGACCCAATAAATATCATAATTTCATCTGCCCATTTTTCGTTGCAATAATCAGGGCTGTGAATCCTGGGTTTTTTCACATAGATCCATGCTATTATATTTTTTATATTTTTTCGGGAGGGGAAGGGGAAACAAATCTTGTCAAATTTTAGGTTTTAAAATCAGCTTTTCTTATGTTTGTTGATGTCTTTCTTTCAAATTGACTATTCTTTCTATATTTGTTGGTAAAACGTTCTTTAATACCCGCCCAACAAAGTTTTAATGTATTTAGGCCTACTTATGTAATGCAAAGAAAATGAATAGAACAGAAAATATTGAAAGAAAAAAATGAATGTTAAAATCAGAGTATTTCTCAGGACTTGTAAACGTTGTATAATTAAAGAAATATTTTTACTATAGGCTCTGCAACATTTTAAATTATTCAATTTGTTTGTTGTTGTCATCTCCCCCATTTATTTTTTCTTCTTTTAACTTTTAAACCGTTAATAGAAATACCCTCATTTAATTTGTTCATGTATAGAATTGAAGTGCCTCAGTCAATGAAGTTAAAATTTCTTCTCACTTTTGTATGTTTTGAAATACTTAACAGCTATTTTGGAAAGCACAAAAATAAAACCCTTCAAAAAGTTCGAGTGGTGGAGTGTGTGGCTGCAAGAGGAGGCAACCCCGGCGAATACCACACAGGTCACCTCACCCTGATTAAAGCCACTTCTCACGGCTAATTACTTGGGCGATCCCTGCATGAAAAAACATCGTTAAACCCCCACTTCCACTTGCACGTCTGGCGCATCAAAGGAGCCGACCCACCGCCCTCATGGGACAGGGCCACATTTGGTTGCCTACAGGGGAGGCTAATGGCTATTGCATCAGATAGATGAGCAGATGGGTCTAGCGGCAGACGATTCTTTCCTTTTTTTTTTTTTTTTGGACAATAGCTGTTTGGTCGTTTGAGTTCCCCATATTGTTTTTGTAGGAGAAGCACGTGGTCTGAGGGTTATTTTTAGACTGGCTTTTACGCGCTGTGTTTTGTTTGATCAAGATAGCATGGCTCCAAACTTCAAATTGCAAACATATCGGTACAGAACACTGCATTCTTGAAGACATGGAAAGGGAAGTTGAGAGGAGAGTTTGTCAGTTTCAGTAAAGCAGGTATACAACGGGATTTAGTGGCCAAAATAAATATAAAAAACGCACCTGCTGCATTATGGTTACCTCAACATACGTATTGTCATCACCTGTACCGAGTAGACTCTGGAAACTTCTTGAGAATAACATAATATTTTATTTGATTTAGACTCAGTTCTTAAGTATCTTATATATGTTACGCACAGATAGTGTAAATTGCCCAGTTCATGAAATGGGCAGGTGTATTAATGCTCATTTCATGAACTAGGCATTGTTTAATAATGATGTTTTCTTACTTATTTTTACACTATTAATGTAACAAAATGTAGCAAAATAATGAGTGGGCCTATACAGTTCATGAAACGAGCAAAACTACACCTGCCCATTTCATGAACTGGGCAATTGCACTATCTGTGCGTAACATATACATGTATAATGATCAGCTATATACGTAATGCTGTTTTTGAGTTATAACTATTGCCATATCAGCGTTTTACATAATCCATTTAGTTCGATCATTAGAGATTGCCATTTTTTGTTTTTCTTTAACATTTATTACTCTTACCACTTTTACCCTCGCCTTCTCTCGCGTTAAACCTAAATTCTTTCTACTGGCGCGCACTTGTATACTTCAAGTCTCAGACATGTCTGAAACAGCAAGCGTGTGCTGTTGATCTAATGCAGGTACACGCTAGACACGTAATTCTTTGGTTCATAGAAACTTGTCTCTTACAATCAGAGAACTCGTTTATACCAATAAAGCTAAATACTTAAAAAAAAAACCATAAATGACATGCAAAGTACATTGGATGCTGTAAAAATAGCTTAATTGAGAGGAATGTTGAATACTTGTATAAGGATTCTCGGCACTGACTCAATTTAAGTTTAAGAAGCTCGAAACCTTGATGATTGGTGAGACTTGAGCCATCAATCGAAATTCTTTGCCATTAAAACCATTGTTAGTTTATTTCTTCCACGAAAACATTTATTGATTTGATTAATTAAGATGTAGTCAGCAAAATGTTTATGGCTGTCATTTTTCGAGACTAAATAAATAACGAGAAGAAATAATCAGAAATCTTAACTTAAAAGTATCCATTGGTAAAAGTGAAGTAAATAAAAATACCTAGTGTGGCAGCTCAATATCTCGGGACACTTGAGATCATGTACGGAGGTGTAGGATGTACCAACAACTATAATCAGATGGACCGCTTGCTCTATTTTTAGAGCTTATATGTTCTATTTCCGTGCGCATCCAATAACGCCGTTTTAAATTACTTCTACGCCCCTACGTTTGCCTAAATGATTCCGCTGTATACAACTTTCGATTTTAATTTAAATATTTCATTGAGAAAATCATAGCGAATAAATAAAACGGAAGTGTACAGTGCAAAAGGGAATCGGGCATTCCGAAAAGAAGTCATTCGAGTCATCAAATAGCAGAAATATTAAAGCAAGTGGTCTATCTTATTAAAGTCTTTGGATTTACACAGTTGTCCTGCTTGGTAAACGTTAACTTATTTTAGGGACTCAAGTTTAGTTATTTTCTAGCAAGCGACACACCTTCCGTTATCTTATCTTATCTATCTCTATCTTATATGTTATTGACGCTCCTTTTATAAAGATAATAGTATTACAAGGCAATTTATTCACCATAATAAATCATGGATGAGACCTTCTATTTATCACACAAGTATAATTATAATTTATAATGTTATTACGGCTAGAGCCCCCATTCAATTTATGAAAATGATAGTTATAGTATTGTTATTGTTAGTGTGAGTATCCTTGTATTAGTGAAGATCTTATTATATCATTCTGAAGTTTATTTGTAGTTGTCTAGAGTATTCCTGGTTCTTATAATCCCCTGGCAATTCACATAACGTAGCTTTAGAGTTTTCAGTTGATTTTACTTCATGTATAATTATTTGTGTGGCTCATATTATACAGCAAGAACCTCGATGTTGAGTGGTAGTGTAGATTATTAATATAGTTGAATAAATATTACACATACACACATGTAGATAACTTTGAAATATTGACGTTAACCAAGTTGTGTAGAAAGCAACGATAAATTTGGTTTAATTTACAAAATCAATCCAGTAGGAATCCAAATAATATTATATACACAATCAAGAAATACACATATTCCAATTAGTAATGAATATCCTCAATGAACATATAGCATTGTAGTTAATAGTAGAATAATAAATCTTCTATAATACAACTCAAATAGAAACGATTCTCAGAGACATAATATTAGATGTTATCCGAACTGCTGTACGCCAAGAACTGACTAAAAGTGTCGAATCGCGTAGAAATATATCATGGGTCAATCGTTGGAAAACCCAGCCAGCCTAGTGACACGAGAATTTTAATCAAGCCCGCGTGCTGACTGCGTGATCAGAATGTCTTTTATTAAGAACAAGCAATAATGCTCTAACAAAATAAGGAGAGACCGGACGGCCTTGACACGCTGTAGGTGCATGCACGGTTCATGTTTTTATCGGGTTTAATAAAAAACAATAATGCTCAAATTAGGTTAGGAAAAACCCGGGGGAAACTTTGAGCTGAGAAATATTTATATCATTTAAACGCAATTCGCTTAAATGATTTAGTTGGTTTATTAACATTACAATGTAGGAAATTTACGTTTCGTAACAGTCGCCCATACCAAAAGGAAAAGAACATTGCATACTAAACAATAGAAGTGTGCAATTTCTTTTAGAACCGCCTGCACTTAACTTTAGTTCTAAACAATATACAAAAAAAACTGACTCCACCTGGGTAGTCCGTTAAATAAGACAAGTAAGGGAAATAATTTATTCTATTAAACCCTCATCATATAGGATCTTAAGTTATCCTTAGACCATAACACATGTTCGCGTTATTCTAAAATTATACTCTCTGAGATATCATTCCTTATAAACATCATCATCTTATTTATAAGGTAAAAATCAACATAACTAATGTTATCATATTAAACAATTCAATCATTAATTAATTCAACTTAAATGAAATTAATATTTAAATAAACTTAAGAGTAAGAATCTTAAGTGTGTAAGCATGTGAAGTGTATGCACATTACACTATTTTGGTTTTTACATAATCACAACTATAGTTTGATTGTTTCAAAATAAGGATGTACATTTCTGTTCATTCATTATCTTACTAATAAAGAAAATTACGTTCATAAATCCATAATATTTATAAGTAACTTATTAGGTTCTTTTTTTTTTTTTTCTACAACAATAATAATATTTGTTTTAGCAAATGGAAATATTCATGGCATGAAATAAGGCATAAGATATTGCATAAAATAATCACAACATATTCATATATTTATGCATTTATATTTTAAATGATTAAATTCTCTTAATTAGGATTATCAGAATATATACATGAAGTTATCCTTTTATACATTGGTTACATGCGCGATAGGGTGTCCGCGACGATGTGATCTTTTACCAATACGTAAGTTATTCTTAAGTTGTATGGGATTAACCCTATACGGATGTTGTTTGACAGGTTTAACATTATCATCTTTTAAAACTACATCATGGGTAACCAAAGTCGTTTTGTTAGGAACATCACTAAACAAATTTACATGATCATAGATTAAACCCTTGATAGAAGTCTGTTCACCTGAGTCTAGATGTGCCAGTTTATCATCGAGGTTTTTAAGTGCTTCAGTGTTTTGAAGTTTACTTTCTATGATTGTCTTTTTAAATTTAGGCCGGGGTGTTTCAACAGTTTTGATAGCACTCACTGGCCTAATGTCAGTTTGTTCTTCCCTAACAACATAAGGTTTTAGCATGTTTATATGGCACAGTCTCTGTGTTTTCCTTCTATCAGGGGTTTTTACAAGGTATGTTACATCACTGATTTTATCTAAAACCTGATATGGTCCTGTATATTTTGCACTCAGGGGTTGTCCAGACAATTGGGTCAACATGAGGACTTTATCACCAGGATGGAAACATCGGGATCTGGCCTTGACATCATAGTACCCTTTCATTCTTTTCTGAGCCTGCAAAAGATTATCTTTAACATGATTAAAAGCATGATAGATTCTATTGCTAAATTGTTCCACATAAGCTACGAGTCCAGTCTCTTCATCAGAATTTAACAAGGTTTCCTGCAACAGTTTTAGAGGTCCTCGAACTGAATGTCCAAACACTAACTCGAACGGACTGAATCCAAGAGATTCCTGCACAGTTTCTCTAGTCGCGAAAAGAGCGAATGGAATACCGCGATCCCAGTCTTCAGTGTTCTCAAAACAGTATGTGCGGAGCATGGTTTTCAGAGTCTGATGATATCTTTCTAGGGCACCTTGGCTTTGCGGATGGTACGCAGTTGAAGTTGCATGTTGGATGCCTAGTTTCTTTAAGACCTGGTTAAACAGCTTTGATGTAAAGTTAGATCCTTGGTCTGACTGTATAGTCTTTGGAAGACCGTATCTTGAACAAAATGCAATCAGTGCGTCAGATATCTTATCTGCGTTAATGGTGCGTAGCGGAATAGCTTCAGGATATCTCGTGGCAGTGCACATTATAGTGAATAAGTACTGGTGTCCTGTCTTTGTTTTAGGCAAAGGACCTACACAGTCGATTAGCAAGTGGCTAAATGGTTCTGCAAAGGCAGGTATTGGCTTTAGAGGTGCTACCGGTGTAGTCTGGTTAGGTTTACCAACTATCTGGCATGTATTACATGACTTGCAGTATTTTGTCACGTCACGATGTAGTCCAGGCCAATAGAAGTACGGAAGAATTCGACGGTAAGTCTTGTTTACTCCTAGATGACCAGCATATGGTGTGTCATGAGCCATGTGTAAGATGTCATTGTGATATATGGCTGGTACCACAATCTGACTTCCTTCTCTGCAATTGTCATTATCACATTTCACATCTCTCCATTTTTGCATTAATATTCCCTCCTTCAGAAAAAATCCATTTCCTTTAATTTCTGCCTCCTGTTCAGTTATCACCTTTTTCTTCAGGTGTTTAATTCCTGAATCTCTATTCTGTTCTAATAGGAGTAATTGTCGAGGTGACAAATTACTTTCAGTAGTCTTGACTGAGGGACCACTCAAAATGTCAGCCAGGAAAGTTGCCTGTAGGTCAATTTCTGGTTCTATTTTTTACTTTGACATGGTTTCGACAGACTTTTGTTGTTGGGCCATACCTCTAGTGACGATGCATATAGGTTTGATAAAGCTCTCACTTTTATTAAGGCATTGTTTTTTCTTGGATATGGAATGCACCACATCTCCAGCAATATCATTTCCCAGTATTAAAGAAACACATTTAAACGGAAGTGATTTGTATACACCCACAACTACATTTCCAGTGAAGTACGCACTCTTCAGCTGTATTTGATGCAAAGGAACTTGTACATTTTTCCTTGATACACCTTGAATAGTAAGATCCTGTCCTGTATATGTCGATTGTGACGTAGGAACAGTATTCTCTAAAAGTAGTGAAACCTCAGCCCCTGTATCACGGAGTATTCTGATGTTCTTTTCACTAGTGACACCATTTATTATGGATGACACGGTACCTTCTTCAATGAATGGTAAACAATTGCTTGGTATCTCAGTATCGATGAGATCTGTATCCAAGTTATTTTTGTAAGAGGTATGTTTAGTACTCATGGTGGTTCTATCTGATATAGACTCCTTGGAGCTCAGATTAGAATTAGAATTATTGAAAACCATTGTCTCTATTTCAGGAACTATTTCTGGTTTCAAGTTTCCTAGATACGTGTGTTTTGTCAGGTTATCTGCATTAGCACCAGGTATCTCTGTTTGAGTTCTAACATCCTTCTTTACATTTACATGAGTTCTTTGCTTTGGCATGGCTACATACGATAAGACAACATTCTTTTTATTCGGGTTCCCATTCAATATCCAGCACTTTTCCTTAGTATGTCCAATTCGTTTACAATGGCTACAGGTTGGCTTGGAATTTGTTGGACCTTCATTGCTCTGCTGATGTCTCTTTGATTGATAGGATTCATTTGGATTTATGGTTTTCTTTTCTACCTTCATATCTCGATTCTGGAATTTAGATTTATCTACTGTTGTAAATTTATTGCTGGAATGGATAATAACATATTCGTCTGCCATTACTGCTGCTGTTTCTACTTGTTCTACACCTTTGTCTGCTAAATGTATTCTTACATCACCTCTGATGTTATTGTTAAAGTCTTCCATTAGCATAAGATTAGCTAATTTATCAAAGTCTTTGTTTACACCTTTGGATCGAATCCATCTTTCAAAATATTTCTTTTTCTGTCTTAGAAAATCAACATGGGATTGTTCCTGTTCTTTCTTAGACTCGCGAAAAACTTTTCTATATTTTTCAGGTGTTAATGCATAACTTAGCAGTACTCTATTCTTGATCAGTTCATAATCATACAATTCCTCTTCAGTAAGACTTAATACAACATCAAGTGCCTTTCCTTTGTTCAGAGCTGAGCGTAGAAGTATAGCTTTCTTGCCCTCGGGAAATTGATAGTCTCTAGCGTTTCTCTCGAAAATCATGAAGAACTCTTCCACCGAATTATCTTCAAAAACTGGAATATGTTTCTTAAACTTATACAGTTCTGCATCTGCTTCAGAGCTTGCATTCGAATGATTTGACGTACGAGACCTTGCTATCTCAATTCTTTCTTGGCTTGCTATTTTCTCTCTTGCTATTTCTCTTTCCATCTCAATTCTCTGGCTTTCCCTTTCTCTTTCCATCTCAATTCTCTTGTTTTCTCTTTCCATCTCTAATTCCATCTTTCTTAACTCAAGTTTAAATTTCAATTCTTCACTTAAGTCACCAGTTGTATGCTTTACTCTTTGTTTTATAGGAAAAGGTAATTCATCATCTGATTCATCATTAATGTTATCATTAGCAGTAGTTTCTTCAATAATTAGTGTACCTTGTTTTCTTAAACACTCAGTTACCTCTTGAAGTAATTTAGTTTTTGATGGCCTAGTTTCTGTGATAGAAATGCCCAATGATTTAGCCAATTCTTTTAATTGTATCATTGACATTTTATTAAGCTGTTCTGAGGTTAGATCAAATATCTCTGGATCCAATGTAAGATTATTTGTGGCTTCCATTTTATTATTAAAAGTTACTATAAATCTTGTTAATAATACAATAAAGAGTCCAAGTTACTTTCTGTCCTTTGAATAATTCACTACACCACACAGTTCAGATTTGTCACAACAAGGTCATAAAAATAATACTTTCTTAGAGTTACTTTGTTTGATAAGGTAATACACAAGATAATTTTCCAGGCTGAATAGTTAAGTTTTCCGATTCTCAATAGCAATGTTCAATTCAATCACAATCTTTAGTATATTGTATATTGTTCATATTTTCCAACACAATCCATCCAAGTTACGAGTATGTATTACGGCAGTTGTAAATAATTTGTGTAAATAGTATAACGATTCTTGAAGTTGAAGTAAATCCTCTAAACGTTTGTTAGTAAATCACTGACGAGCAAAACCCATTTTATTACAAGGCAATTTATTCACCATAATAAATCATGGATGAGACCTTCTATTTATCACACAAGTATAATTATAATTTATAATGTTATTACGGCTAGAGCCCCCATTCAATTTATGAAAATGATAGTTATAGTATTGTTATTGTTAGTGTGAGTATCCTTGTATTAGTGAAGATCTTATTATATCATTCTGAAGTTTATTTGTAGTTGTCTAGAGTATTCCTGGTTCTTATAATCCCCTGGCAATTCACATAACGTAGCTTTAGAGTTTTCAGTTGATTTTACTTCATGTATAATTATTTGTGTGGCTCATATTATACAGCAAGAACCTCGATGTTGAGTGGTAGTGTAGATTATTAATATAGTTGAATAAATATTACACATACACACATGTAGATAACTTTGAAATATTGACGTTAACCAAGTTGTGTAGAAAGCAACGATAAATTTGGTTTAATTTACAAAATCAATCCAGTAGGAATCCAAATAATATTATATACACAATCAAGAAATACACATATTCCAATTAGTAATGAATATCCTCAATGAACATATAGCATTGTAGTTAATAGTAGAATAATAAATCTTCTATAATACAACTCAAATAGAAACGATTCTCAGAGACATAATATTAGATGTTATCCGAACTGCTGTACGCCAAGAACTGACTAAAAGTGTCGAATCGCGTAGAAATATATCATGGGTCAATCGTTGGAAAACCCAGCCAGCCTAGTGACACGAGAATTTTAATCAAGCCTGCGTGCTGACTGCGTGATCAGAATGTCTTTTATTAAGAACAAGCAATAATGCTCTAACAAAATAAGGAGAGACCGGACGGCCTTGACACGCTGTAGGTGCATGCACGGTTCATGTTTTTATCGAGGTTAATAAAAAACAATAATGCTCAAATTAGGTTAGGAAAAACCCGGGGGAAACTTTGAGCTGAGAAATATTTATATCGTTTAAACGCAATTCGCTTAAATGATTTAGTTGGTTTATTAACATTACAATGTAGGGAATTTACGTTTCGTAACAATAGGTATTTTAGGTTATCTCGTAGATAGCTCTTCTGTACCCTAAAAGCCGGCGCAGTGTGTCAACCGCCCATACGCTCCAATTAAGAGTACATCAGTGGTCTAAAGCCCCAGAGAACGCCCCTTGGTATAAATTGCAGTGGCAGATGTATGGGTACGTAAAGCACGCAGTCACTAGTTAAAGAAAAAAGTCTTTAAAGGTTTTTTAAAAGACTCTTTTGTCTCTGAATCTCTCAGTTTCCCGGGCAAGCTTTTCCATTTAGAAAGCGCCACAGATTCAAACTAGCGCACTCCAAATGACTTCTTTTTGTGTCCATCCAAGCTGGGAATTCTCAGGATTGACTGATGAGGACCGCATGACCTTTGATGCACGGGCGAGACCGGCCCGACATTTGGTGTGGAGGAAGGAACAGGCGCAACAATATCCGTCTCGCCAAGGCCGGTGTCTGGATGACTATGTAAATTTGTACTACCGGCGAAAGTGAAGGTTTACGAGGAAATACCGCCTAGTTAATGATCCAAGGGGAATTCCGCACGGGTTGGGAACTGTAGTACTGAATACCTAGCATTAGACATGCATCGAACACAGTCTCAGACTCTTCTTTTTCTCCTTACTTTCTAGACTTAATAACCGGAAGTCTCATTCGCATTTAAAGAGACGTATTTAAAACCCATTGTTCGATTCTAGTCTTGCATAGTGTTTTAAATGATAAATTCTTTCTGATTATTCAGATAACCCTTTCCACGAACAAATGCCACTCTAAAAGAGATATTTAAAGAGATTCATAAAACCTTTCTCTTTGACTAGTATATTTTTGGGCCATCATTGTCATCCCTACCTCACCATTAGCATTTGAATATTTAAAAGAGACTTCACCGAGCTAAATGCAATAACACGGAGAGATACGCTAGATAAATAAGTATTATTGTTGTTATTATTATTATCATGTGTTTATTGCACGTGAAATGCGAAAAGAGCTGTTTTTTTTTCTAAATCTTTTAGCCTGAGCTATATCTGTTATAGCTATGGGATTCCATTTCAAAGTTATAATGTGTAGTATTTTAGATTACATCATCGCTTTTGAAACATCTTTCCCGGTATATTTCCCGAAATTTTACAGCTGGTGTTACACTTATTAGATATACATTTTTTTTACATAAGATTAAGCTTACGTATGCGTTGTGTGGTAATTACATAAGGTATTGCAGCACTTTGTAATAGAGATCCTGTTCAACAGCTTACCCCCTGGCTGTCGTCACTAATATATCATAAAGGGTTATAAATAACACAACGCGCGTAGCATGTCGTGGATAAGTCTTATCTTGTTCTCTTCACGTGTCACCTGACATTCCAATGTCCTTTTTTTTGGCACACAGATTAGTATTTCAACAGCCGCCTACATAAACGCAAGTGTAGAACAATACTTTTATACTTCGACTATCTGTCGCCATCAAACGTGCTGACAAATATACTCATTTCTACCCAGATCACATTTAAACTTGTACAAGAGAACCAAACTTTTACCTTTATTTATACGCTTACATTTGGCAGCAAGATCATGGGTCGATCTTTTTTTTTCTACCACTAATTCAATTAGCTAAACCAGAGAGCCAAAAAAAAAAAAAAAAAGAGCAAGTAAATTTTTTCTTCTGAAATCTGAACTCGGCAAGATTCAGCTGTAAGATTTTGTCTGAACACTACATGAAGATCTCTGAGATAAACTAAAAAGTCCTACCTGGAAAGTGAAACATCAGATACAAGAGTTACTATGAAGATCTCTGAGATAAACTATAAAGTCCTACCTGGAAAGTGAAGCATCAGATACAAGAGTTACTATGAAGATCTCTGAGATAAACTATAAAGTCCTACCTGGAAAGTGAAGCATCAGATACAAGAGTTACTATGAAGATCTCTGAGATAAACTATAAAGTCCTACCTGGAAAGTGAAGCATCAGATACAAGAGTTACTATGAAGATCTCTGAGATAAACTATAAAGTCCTACCTGGAAAGTGAAGCATCAGATACAAGAGTTACTATGAAGATCTCTGAGATAAACTATAAAGTCCTACCTGGAAAGTGAAGCATCAGATACAAGAGTTACTATGAAGATCTCTGAGATAAACTATAAAGTCCTACCTGGAAAGTGAAGCATCAGATACAAGAGTTACTATGAAGATCTCTGAGATAAACTATAAAGTCCTACCTGGAAAGTGAAGCATCAGATACAAGAGTTACTATGAAGATCTCTGAGATAAACTATAAAGTCCTACCTGGAAAGTGAAGCATCAGATACAAGAGTTACTATGAAGATCTCTGAGATAAACTATAAAGTCCTACCTGGAAAGTGAAGCATCAGATACAATATGTCCAATAACTTTCATATAGATTTCAGATTTTGAGAAACATTTGTTTAGCTTGTCGTACTGTAACTTTATCTCATAATCTACAGACTCACGAGAAAATAGTTCTTTGTTCTTAGCTCATACGTGTTTGTGTCAACTCTTGCATTTTGATTATAGTTTGAAAATTAGAAGCATAGTTGGCTTTATTGACTAGTACAGGTAAAAAACTTAATGACCGAATACCTCATGGGGAGTAAAATAACTTGTATGAATTCCTTAGTGCATGTGAAATGAAAAACGTATTTTGTTTTTAAAATCACCGTCTTTCATTTTTTGTTGGCCCCAACAAAAAATCACTCACGTTTGTGTATTGACTGTGGACTGTTTTATCTATATATGAAGCATGTGGCATGATTGTTTAGAAAGAAATTATAGGAGGAGTAAAATGTCAAATAAAAATGAAATAGGGCTTGAAAATAAAGGGAACGGTTTTTGGGCTGGTAATATTAAGTTTAGGTTGTGGTCCTTTGAGTGTTCCGGTTCTTAGACCCTAGATATAGTACGTGGGATAGCATCAAACAAGTAAGTGGGTCAATATTAATATAAAATGTAGGGCAGTGATAGCATTATCCTGAAGTGGGTCATTGTTAGGATAAAATGAAATGTGGGGCAGCGATAGGATTAACTAGTAAGTATCTTATATTTACAGACCCCCTTTCTATAAAAAAAGATTATTGCGTCCTACGCTCATCCGTGGTCCAAAGTTTAGTCTTGCATTTTTATTATTGTATTAAATGATGTTAATTTACTGGTTTTCCTGGTTTGAAGAAAGAGTAGCCTACTTATATGCATTTGTTTTTCCATAAGCGATAAGGAAAGTGTTTTTGTGTTTATGTTTATCTGAGCTTAGCAACAGGTTGTTATTGGGTTGTATTTTTAAATTAGAGTTAAATGCCTTATGTATTATTACTACTATACTCTTTGATCTAGTGTTTCTAAGTTAAGTAATTTGACTATTGGTGTTACACTTGTCAGTTGTGAATATTCGCTAGTAATGAACCTTGCAGCTCATTTCTGAATTTAGTTTTAGTTGATGGGCCCCATATATGATGCATATTATAGTTTAGGTCTAACTAATACGAGATAGCATTTTAGTTTTATATTCTTATTACATTGGTAAAAGTTCTGTTTTAGGAAGCCTAATGTTTTGTTAGATTTTTTAATTACTTCATCAATATGAAGTGTCCTTGATAATTATAATTTATTATTACTCCTAAGTAGACCCTACTTTGCATTTTTAGTTTGGGTTTGTTCTTTACCATGAAAGAAGTAGTCTGTTATAATTTGTTTATTGTTTCTTTTTCTAGGATACACTTAGCAGATATTCTATGATTAAATAGTACAAGGAGCTAGAATAACATTAAAACAACAAGGTCCAATTCTTTAAATAAGTCTCTTAATTTCACTAATGGTTTCGATAAGCTACAGTGACAAATTAAAGAAGTTTTTAGAACACTGAAAACATAATATATTCCATTCATTTCTTTAGATGTATTTGTTTTACATCTTTCACCCATAGTCAATTATTATACTCAAAAAATTGAGATGAATTGCAGAAACGCATTTCTTTTGTGTGTGTATATGTGATGATACCTATTTTTTTATCAAATATTTAGAGTCCACATCTCAATTTTTCAATTTTTTTTATACTTGTCCAGGTTTGTCAGGGGAGCAGAGGGCATTTTTCGAGAATAGTAAATCGGAGTTATCCTATCAAAGAGATGGCGACACTTGGACCATTTCCGTTGGGATTGTGGGAGTGCCGCACAACACGACCTTCACCTTTAAACTAGGAGAGACCTACGACTCTACAAACATAGATGGATCACCTTTAAAGGTATACATCTTAACGTGTGCGGTGTACAATACTTATTTTGTATATCACTAACTAAAACTCACCTAATTGGGTGTTAGCTTGTTTGTGTGTGTGTGTGTGTTAAAAATCACGTGAGACAGAGATATGAGATTGTTATACTTGAGGAACCTTTAAATATAGAAAAACGCATTCTCTGTTGTATTTGTGCTTATCATAAAATTTAATCATTACACATTTTCAACAATAGACTTGTGTTATTGGAGAATTAGATAAACGAAAACAAAAGTTAATTGAAAATGAGTCCCAAAAATTTTTTCTTTCCGTTTACTTGGTTATTTCATTCTATCATTGTATACCGATCTTAACATTTCTTTACCACTTATAACTACAGGGGCTAGGTATTGTACTGGCCACACAATCCTCGCATCTAAGTGAATCGAACCCTACATCTGAAATTCTAAAGCACCAAAATTAATTGTTAAAACAATATGTTTGTATTTAAATAAAAAACAACAACAACAAAATAATAATAAAAATTGGAGCAAGGGAGATAATCATTTTTATTTTTTTAATTTAGTCGTTGAGTTGAATTAGTCAGCTTATTATTTCCCTTGCTACTAAAGAATAATAAATCAGCAATTTAATCAAGTGTAAATAATATAATTTACTATATCAATAGTTTATATCATATTGATATTCTCCTTACCAGAGTGTAATACGACAGGATGGAAGCAGGCTTGTAGAAAAACACGAGAATCAAGGACAGCGGAACTTTGTGATGGACATAGTCCGGGAAGTAAATAACGACACCATGAATGCTGTAAGTAAATAACGACACCATGAATGCTGTAAGTAAATAACGACACCATGAATGCTGTAAGTAAATAACGACACCATGAATGCTGTAAGTAAATAACGACACCATGAATGCTGTAAGTAAATAACGACACCATGAATGCTGTAAGTAAATAATGACACCATGAATGCTGTAAGTAAATAACGACACCATGAATGCTGTAAGTAAATAACGACACCATGAATGCTGTAAGTAAATAACGACACCATGAATGCTGTAAGTAAATAACGACACCATGAATGCTGTAAGTAAATAACGACACCATGAATGCTGTAAGTAAATAACGACACCATGAATGCTGTAAGTAAATAACAACACCATGAATGCTGTAAGTAAAAATATCACACACAACTGTAGAGGAGTATTGTAACCAGTGGCGTAATTCAGGCATGTTCCGCATGTAACATTGGAACAGGGGCCCCACACACCCCAAAAAGAAATATTTTAGTGACATCCCCATTCTTTCGTTGTAAATGTAAAATAAAATTCATTTTTTACCCCTACATTTTAAGCGCTCCAGTCCACAAAACTATGCAACATAAAATGATTTTACAGAATGTAACACGAATTAACGGCCCTTTTCTAAGGTATGTGGAAGGCAGGGGCGGGACCACGAGGGGCCCCCACATAAATTTGGGAACAGGGCCCCCACAATCCTAAATACGGCCCTGATTGTTACATTGTCATTAACTTAACTGCTATGTCACAGAGAGCTTGGATCACTTACATATTAGCACCTACGAGGTTAGGACTAATACGTATTAGTCAGCGGTCTCCTGTAAGTTGGTTCCACAATTAACTACGAGGTCCCTGTAATACATTCAAATCTGCTCTAGATCTAATATAGATAAATACAAAGGGGTTTTCCTTACTTACTGGTTATCTTGGGGGCATATTCACCCGCTTCTAATAATTTCTTATTGTTAGGAAAAAATATAGTAAAAGTATGTAGGTCACTCCATCAAAACCTTTGGATTAGCATCCAATAATTTGTCTATAGACCACCACCTTCTCAATAGTGCATGCCTATATGTATTATTTTAAATTGAAACTAGATTATTTCTGCGACGTTTATTTGTAATTTCCATATTTTTTCTCTATCAACAGACTACAACAATCGGAGGGGTTTCAATGCAAACAATCTACAAAAGATCCTAACATGTAACTTCAAGTATAGAGACCCCCAAGACATCATCTAAACCCATTCATTGCGTTCTCTATGTTTTCTTTCCGCTTAATTGTGACACATTTTTGCTTATATCCGGTAATTGTTTCAGCTTTATGTATCTTCACGTAAATCCACATTAAGTGTATATTGCTATAAACCGCATGTGTATATATTCTTATTATTATTATATGGTGACCATTTCTTTCTCTTAATTTCTTGTTACTGTATGCTTGCATTAGGAAGAGCGTTTGTTGGTGAAAATGACTTTAAAATAAACTTTTCTTTGTGTGCAATCAGGATCACAGATAATGAGGTGTATTTGTTTAGGTTTTCAAATGATTTGATGTCATGGAATAGAAGATGAAATGTCAAAACAGTGATACCTACCTACCTAGGTAACTACATACCTGCATACCTGCCTACCTACCCACCTAGCTTGCTACCTACCTACCTACATACCTGCCTACATACCTGCCTACTTACTTACCTATCTACCTACATACCTAAGTATCTACCAATATACTTACCTACCTACCTACATACATATCTACCTACGTACCCACACAAGCCTACTTTTAAAGCTACCTACCTACCTACCTATTTACATTTCTACATAACTACCTACTATATACATATCTACCCATTCACCTGCCAAATAATTATCTACATACTTACCTATCTAGCTATCTACACACATAGCTATTTGCATGTCTACTTATTAACTATTTAACTACCTACCTACCTACATGTCTAATTAACCTAAATACATATTTAACTACATACCTACATAATTATTCACCTACCTACCTGTCTACTTAACATACCTAGCTACTTGCCTAACGACATATTTACGAACATAACAACGTACTTACCTATTCACCTACTTCTCTGCATAGCTATCTATATAACACACCTACCAACGCACCTATCTATAGCTATCTACCTAGTTAGCTACCAATCTACCTATCCCCCCCCCCCGGAGGCACAGACAGATTGTAGCCCGATGAGCATCAATGAATTCATGGCTGAATAGTTTAATAGTGAACTTCTCGCCTATACCATCGATAGCTTGGTAGAAACGGAAGTAGCGCTTTGTTCCACAGCAGAGCGTTTCGGCAAGATCTTTACATAATTATGACAGTTAGATATATATACAGCAGTAAAACAATAACAAAAGGAATAACCTATGATAAAATTACCATTGTCAACAGCAATATATTGTAACAAATTGTCAACAGCAATATATTGCAACAAATACCTACGATAAAATTACCATTGTCAACAGCAATATATTGCAACAAATTGTCAACAGCAATATATTGCAACAAATACCTACGATAAAATTACCATTGTCAACAGCAATATATTGCAACAAATACCTACGATAAAGTTACCTATGTCAACAGCAATATATTGCAACAAATACCTACGATAAAATTACCATTGTCAACAGCAATATATTGCAACAAATACCTACGATAAAATTACCATTGTCAACAGCAATATATTGCAACAAATACCTACGATAAAATTACCATTGTCAACAGCAATATATAGCAACAAATACCTACGATAAAATTACCATTGTCAACAGCAATATATTGCAACAAATTGTCAACAGCAATATATTGCAACAAATACCAATACAAAAGTGCAAAAAAGTAAACGCATAGAAGAAAAAGTAAAGCAAAAAAAAATTTAAGTCTCATAAACAATTCTTTAGTGTGCTGGTGAATATGATTTTTGTGTATGTGTATGTTTCTTTTATGCTCAACGCACATCATTCCTGTACAAGCGAAATAAAAACTTAAAACAATGAAATCATCCATGACTCTTTCTTATCATTACATAAAAATAACATTTAATAAAAATAATTATTATAATCTTTAATGTCCTTAAAACTTTAGAAACTAATTTTGATCAACATTTTAAATCAAAATATTTTACATATTCTTGTATTTCTCTTCATTTTATTTCTTGATTTAAATTTTCAAGATCTACAGAATGTTAGCTTCTAACTTTGAGTTGTGTTTTATAATTTTTTAATTTTCTCCTCTGTCATAATATGACTGGTTTTTAACAATATGAACAACAAATAACCATGACCATTGATTAACAATTTACTTTACACTATTTGTTTAATATGGATGAAACATTTGAAGATATTTATTTTGACGATGCCAATAAATATGACAAAAAGGGGAGGCTAAAAATTTAGGGGAGATATTTGAGACTCCCCACAGTTATTTTTTTTTAAAAATATATCCTTAGTCCATGTTTGAATATTTTATTGTATTTCCTCGGATTAGCAGTATCCTTACCCAACATACCTGGCAGTATTTCACAAGTACCCGCTGGGGTTAAAACTATGAAAATAAAAATTTTAGAAAATGAAAGAGAATGTTCCGAAGGGGCAGGAGGTCTTGGCCATGTCCCTAACGGTTCAAAGAATCACCTTATGGCCTGGAAGTGACTCCTCGTAAGAGCAATACAATATATTTATTCTATATAAACATTATAATGCTATTGTTCAGTATTTGTCGTTTATCTTGACACTGATATGCTTTTGTGTTTAATTTGTTTGTAATATTTATATTTAAAGCTTTTTGCTGTAGAGATCATGGCTGAACATTTTATGTTTTGAGGACATAGTTCAAAGTTTGTGTGATTCAGTTGCTTGGCTTAAGAGGCAGATTGTGATCAAATTGCTTTATTATGTCAATTGACCGAAGGGAAAATAGGAAATTAATAAGTAAACGTTTAGAATGAAACTGATCTGTGTGACATACAGTGCTTTTTTTGTGACGGTACGCACCGGTACGGCGTACCGGCACTGTTTTCAATGTGGGGAAAAAATTATAACTTTTCTTGTATTTTAACGTTTATTATTAATTGATTATATTATTAATTTGTTAAAATTGAATTACTTTAAAATTGCGCGCAACAAGAATTAAAATATAATATGCGAAACTGCTTTAAAAGTTAGGCAATCCATCACTGAGTACCGGCACCTATTACAAAAAAAGCACTGGTGACATATTTAAGTAAAAGAAAGAAATGATTGTTCTTTATTTAATGATTGCTACATGAAATGATTTTTAAAGTTTATACTTGTCTTGATTTTATTTTTTGTTTCGGCTTCTTGTAATAAATGGTGAAATATCACGCGTTTGTTTTGTTTAATTTATTCTTCAAATTGTTTGTTGCTTAAAACACACATTACTGAAACTCGAATAAAAATTAAATCTTGGTATAACTGAGTATCATTACAGGAGAAAAAACATTTGCAGATGTTTGGATAATTACCTTCATTGTTCGGAACAATTTTTGTAGCCATGTTTTGGACCCTTTGTATTTTTTTAAAATCCCACTCTGGCAGTCCTATGTAAAAACATATCGAGTAGTCTAGATGAGAGATTAACAGGCCTACAATTAAAGTTTCACGTGTCTCTTTCGTTAGAATGTTTAAAATACTTTATATTCTCTGCAGATTCAAGATTGCAGATTTATATAAGTTTTTTTTTTGTCTTTAAAGGTCAGATTTTCATCTAAATATACTCCGATATATTTAATTTGAGTTGTTCTATTAATATTCTTTTAATTTGTTGTTTTGCTCCGAACAGAATGAATTTAATTTTTGATATGTTCACTTATAGTCTGTTGCCATCCATCCATGATTTTAATAGTCTTACATTAACTATGATTGTTGAAAGGGAGATAACTGTTACAAAACAACTAAAGTTAAATAAGACCCAGTTACCCCCCCCCCCCCCCCCCCCAGTTACAGTTACATTTTGACAAGGTGAGATTTGCAATCACATGCAATGAAAATAAATCTATATATTAAAGTAACTCGTGTGTGTCGTATCCGATCCCCATTGGCTAATTGA
The DNA here is from genome assembly GCA_949126835.1 of Anisus vortex. Lineage (NCBI taxonomy): Eukaryota > Metazoa > Mollusca > Gastropoda > Planorbidae > Anisus > Anisus vortex. Next base: position 20,068,136 of record OX421501.1, on the reverse strand, counting down.
AAGACACATGTGACCGTTATTTTGTAAATATTCTATATCAGATGCACACAACTCTCAGGGAGATCACATTCTATACTAAAATGCAATAAACCAAATGCCGACTTGTGGTAAAGTGATAACTAAATGTTTAATCCAGAAATATCCAACAATTTATGTACAACATGAACTCAAATATACAACAGTTTCAATAGCCTAGTCTACACATGTCTTGTCGCCACCAAAGCCTAAGGTCGTCTAACGTTTTCTGCGAAATCTATGCGACGTCGAATCTAACTCACACGTCATTGTTTCTATCGTAAAACGTCACTCGTTTATTCAATGCATGAACAACGGGTTAGAGATTATACAAATTGTGTCTTACTAAAAACAACGAGATATATTTTTAATCTTAACAACACGTGACCTTATTGTCTCACATTTTAATTTTGCGATCTCACTTCTAGCATGCGGGCGACCTGGGTTCGATTCCCCACTGATACCTTTCTTTTTTCTTTCTACTCCCCCCCCCCCCCCATTAATATTACCTTCTTTTAAAAAAGATTGTAAAGAATTTTAGGACTTAAAAGCTTTCCTAACATTTTTTGAGTAAATAAAATCTAATAATTATATTTTAGACGCACGCGGAAGAAGGTTGTTCGATTCTAATCCACAGGGATAGTCCTTCCACGGGCAATACGGGCAACGAGGGGCAATTTAGCTTTTCGTTAAATGAAAAGACCTGCCAATGTTTAACCTGATTTCACAATTTTTTTTAAAATTACTTTCGTAAATGATTTTAGTAACTAATAATTATATTTGAAAAATTATTAGGCCCTAGATCTACAGCTTTCTGTTCGTTGAACAGACTTCAGCGACTTCAGGGAATTTAGCTTGTATTTGGAGAGCAATGATTGTAAACCAAGACATTTTGTTTTATATAGACAATTATCTTAAACGTATAGCCACGCTTTTTCTTATACATCTTTGATTACACTTTCTTTTTGGTAAATCACTAAACCTAGAAACACTAGAGGACAGAAAGGCAATGAGCAAAGTAGTAATAATACATAAGGCATAAAACTCTAATTTAGAAAACAACCCAATGACAACCTGTTGCAAAGCTCAGATAAACATAAAGACAAAAACACTTTCCTTATTCCTTATACGAGAACCAATGCATATAAGTACTATTTCTTCCCGAGTTGCATTCGGGCATGGAATGGGTTACCTGAACAAACCAGGAAAACCAGTAACTTAACATAATTTAAAATATTAATAAAAATGCAAAACTAGACTCGGACTAGATTCGGGCCACGGATGAGCGTAGGACGCACTAATCTTTTTTATAACTTCTAAATATAATTATATAGGTTACATGTTTGTTTTGCATATTATCTCTTCCCCCGGAATCCCCGCCCCCCCTTTTCAACAAACCTGATTCAAAATTTCCTCACATGCAACATTTTAGATGTGATTGACATAGATCTAATCTGCCTGGAAGTAGATAAACATTTAAATATCATCGAACTTTGACTCTAGGAAACGCATCCTATATATTAAAAAAAAAATGTAGGCGTAAGCCTAACATTCAGTTTAGACCGTCATAACTAATGAATGCACCAAATGGAAATGATGAAGCTGCAATGTGTTTCAAACTCTGCAAAAAAAAAGAATCTCTCCTAATGGGGGTGTCCAATAGTAAACTTGTTCTTAGTTAATCCGTGTACAAGTTCAAGGTGATCTGAGACCATACATTATATATACGTTGGTTATTCATCAATTACTAAAATATCCACTTTAGCATGCTGCTAAGCTTTAAGCCGGGTTTAATATTGACTTTGGCGTTTACTTTTTGTCAAACAAGTCTCATCGCCGTGGGAGTCTACATAGCTGACTCAAACACAACGTCTATGTCTAGTGATGATCATTGAGCGAGTTCTAAGGCCAGGTCAGCTTGCTTATAGACTCTAGTTTTCAGACCTGCTACAGACATGACTACAGGGATGTTAAAATAATTAAGTAACTTTTAGGTAGGCAAGGACACATTTGCATTAATTATACTACAAAAAAAAAGTTATTAGCAGAAAGGACCATTAATTCTTAGAACGTGGTAATCTTTTAAAAAATCTTTGATATTAGATTGTGAGTAGTCAAAAACTGTCACTACGGCATCCCACAGAAACTGGTAAAGATCATGCAATCCCTTTACGAAAACTTTGAATGCAGAGTGATCCACAACAATGTACTCTTAGATCCCTTTTATGTAAAGACGGGAGTGAAACAGGGATGCTCCCTATCACCCACCCTTTTTGCTCTTGCAATAGACTGGATACTTCAGCAGACAACACAGGGCAAGCGTCAAGGCATCCAATGGTCTCTCTCCTCAATACTAGAAGACATTGACTACGCAGACGACATAGCCCTCCTATCCAGCAGACATCAAGATATTCAATCAAAGACAAGCAGTATGAATGAGATAGCAAGCACCATAGGACTTAGGGTAAACAGACAGAAAACAAAGATAATGAGACTATCAACACTCCTGTCACAATAGACGAGGAAGAAATAGAGGATGTTAAGGAATTTACCTACCTAGGCAGTAAAATGACAACAAATGGCGACTGTGATCTGGAAATCAACAGCAGAATCAGTAAGGCAAAACAGGCCTTTGCACTGCTTAGACCCATATGGAGGACGTCGAGCCTTGGCCTTTAAACAAAAATAAGGATATTTAAGAGCAATGTCCTCAGCGTCCTGCTGTATGGGTCGGAGTGCTGGAAAACCACAAATACTATAGAAAAGAAACTAGAGGTGTTCCAGACACATCCTCAAGATCTTCTGGCCAAACACGATATCAAATGAGGATCTACGTGAGAAAACAGGAGTAATCCCTTTAGCAGAGAGCATCTCAGCAAGGAGATGGAGATGGATAGGACATGTCTGAAGAAGGTCAGCCGGCTCCCTCCCCAGGACAGCCCTGAGATGGACCCCCCAGGAAAAAAGGTCGAAAGGCAGACCAAAGGAAACTTGGAGAAGGACGGCGGAAAGGGACTTAAAGGCTTCAGGCCTGAACTTTGAGACAGCACCACGAGCTGCAACAGATCGAGACAAATGGAGATCCCTGGCTTCCGTCTCAAGCGCCAGTCGGCACTGAGAGGACAGAGAGAGAGAGTCAAAAACTGTATTGTCAATTTAGACTTATATGATTAGGCTAAAATGTAGATCAGTTGATGTTACAAGTTCACACATTAAAAGAATATTTGTATAATATGAATAAAATCCCAGACACATCTATTTAGGGTTACCAGACGTCCAGCAAGAAAAGAATGAATAGTGTTTTTCATTTTAAGAACTTGACATGAGCTGCAAAGCTACTTTTTAAAGTTTCCCAACTGCAATCGGATTTTCATTGTACATTAAATTAAAAGCCTGTTTAAGTTTGAAAAAAAATGTTTTAGGTCAGTTTCATCACTAATAGACAATTATTGGCAGCTACTGTAATAAAACTGAACTGATTGTAGGTTTAACGCGGAAGATTCAAATGAAACACTAAATGTTTCCTCTTTTTGTCTCTCTTTGTCCAAGTATCTGGCAACTCTACGTCTTTCGGTCTGTTTGTCTGTCGGAAGCTTCCAACATCAGTAGCGAAATCCCAGATTTATTTTGCTTCTCCAGTACGTACGAAGATCAAAAGGCTGCACCGACGACTAGCGATAATGGTAACTTAACATCTGTGTTTGCTGTTATATGTGCTTAAATCACAAACGATATTCGGGATTTGAAAAAAAAAACTTTGACTATGCTTAGATCTAATTAGTGTTCGCAAGATATTTAATGTTAAGGAATTTTTTTGTGTGAATCAAATTTGGAAAATATGGTTTTAAAAGAGAATAAAAAAAATTATACTTCGTGGGACACCATATTTGAATGATTTTCTCCCAACTTCCAATAAAACCGAAAAACGGTTTAAAGTTTTAAAATCGGAATTCCATTTTTTTTTAACATCCCTAGTCTTAACAGTTTATTGATAGACTAGCTATTATCAATTCTAGTGTACTTAAATATTACGATGTAGTACACAGCAAGATGAAGGGTGACCAGAAGTAAACAACATAAAAGTACAAACTTCTTAGTGAAACAAATACAAAAAAATACAATTATTGTTACAACCAAAATCTATTTATTGAAAACAAATGTTTTATTTTTACTATTGCCATTCAACGGATATAACACCTAGTATATAATAATAACATATTGATAGGTAGATAGATAGATAGAAAATAGATAGATAAGCTCAGAGAGAGACAAATATATGTTAACATTTCATAAGCTAGAAATATTTAAAGATGAGAAAACTCGAGGAACAAAAAAAATCGGAAGCCGTAGGCTATATAAATAAATACAATTGTTCAAAGAGATAACACTTTAATATAGTGTGAAGTATTACTCCTTGAAAATAAAAACAAAATAGAGCAAACTGAAGCAATTTGACGAAATATATAGTCTAGTTCTTGGTCGACTATTTTAATTTCAAGTCATATAGTTATGTTTATTTTATTTGTTTTTTGATTTGCAAATCTACAGATTTTAATTTCTTTTTAATGTATATATTAATAAACACTCTATGTAGCTAAGCGCACACAATAACTATCGCTGCATCATTTCCAAATTTAGAAGGTGACTGTTAATTGTGTAGATATAGTCTTTAGTCAAAAGTGTTAATCAATCTATTCATCTCTTCGTGGACTTCATTCTTGCAGGCTAGATCTATATTTTATTACTGCCCTTAATAGCCTGTGGAGAAATTAAAACAAAAGATAAATAGTTTTTCTAATAATTTAATGTTAGATTACCCCAAAAAACAAAGGGTAATAATTTAACCCTTTACGTACCGACCTACTTCTATCTATGCTGCCTTCAGTTCCGCTATATACGCGCCCGGGACTGTAAGGGTTAACACACAATAGAAAGATAGAACATTTTTCGTATGACATACACAAATCTATCAAATGTATTATAGTCATTGTGATAAGCTCTCTTTATTTGCTTGTGAAACATTATTTTTTTCTTCATAATTTATTATTGTATAAGACGCTGTATGCAATGAGCAATTTATTATTGTATAAGACGCTTTATGCAATGAGCAATTTATTATTGTATAAGACGCTTTATGCAATGAGCAATTTATTATTGTATAAGACGCTTTATGCAATGAGCAATTTATTATTGTATAAGACGCTTTATGCAATGAGCAATTTATTATTGTATAAGACGCTTTATGCAATGAGCAATTTATTATTGTATAAGACGCTTTATGCAATGAGCAATTTATTATTGTATAAGACGCTTTATGCAATGAGCAATTTATTATTGTATAAGACGCTTTATGCAATGACTAATTTATTATTGTATAAGACGCTTTATGCAATGAGCAATGTATTATTGTATAAGACGCTTTATGCAATGAGCAATTTATTATTGTATAAGACGCTTTATGCAATGAGCAATTTATTATTGTATAAGACGCTTTATGCAATGAGCAATTTATTATTGTATATGACGCTTTATGCAATGAGCAATTTATTATTGTATAAGACGCTTTATGCAATGAGCAATTTATTATTGTATAAGACGCTTTATGCAATGAGCAATTTATTATTGTCTAAGACGCTTTATGCAATGAGCAATTTATTATTGTATAAGACGCTTTATGCAATGAGCAATTTATTATTGTATAAGACGCTTTATGCAATGAGCAATTTTGGGGGTGAAAAAAAATAATTAAACAGATCTGCCAACTATTATGGGGATCGTAGGCTACTAACATACAATAGCACATGATGGGGGGGGGGGAGATGAATTAAAAGTAAATTTTATCCTACCCTTGTCTTTACTATTGTGTATGTTACTTTGAATACATTGATAATATCCAAAACTGTTCAAATTATTTACCATATGTCGGCATATGTCAACAAGCAATAAGTTCTTTCTCTCTCTCTCTCTCTCTTTCTCTCTCGCAACGCTGAACAATAAATTATAATATAATACTATGAATAAAAAAACAATGTGCCGGCCATACAATCCTCTAGAATGCCGTGGCCATATGGCAAACTGTGAAAACTGTTTCATCGGCTCTATGGATTAAATTGGTCCGACAGTGTTACTTCAATTGTTTTACTTTACTATGAAAAGAAAATATGTACTTTAAAACAAATTTGCAAATCGCTATGCTCATTGTTTTGTTCTATCAGTACTTCACTATGACAGTACCTTGGTGTTCAGATTTCACAGGCATATTTCAAGACTTCAGTGCAGTTATGTTGTTGACTAGTGAGTGAACTGGAACTGTAAGTGTAACAGATAGGTGTTCTTTGAGAAAATCCTGGAAAATTCGAAACATTTTTTAAAACATGTAACAAATCTATACATAATACGTGACATTAGTCTGGGCCAACTAAGGCTCGCGGCTTAATTATGGCCCGTGCCAACATTTTGAATGACTCGCGAAATCTTGAAAATAATTTGTAAAAAAACTTAAGTCTTTGTTCGTTAATTGCTATTTAGTTTAATTCCAAGTGACGTTTAACATCAATATTGACATAAAACAATAACATTAAAATAATAAATCATATAGCGCCTATTATGCTTTGGGTTAAACGTGTCTCCTAGTTTTCACCACTTTTTCTCTAATGCCTTAAATTATCAAATGATTCTGGCTCACAGCTTCAAAAGTGTGCCTAAATGTTTGTCAGTAAAACTATACTGGAATAATGGAGAAGAGTAAACAAAAATACTGATTCAATAGTGTGAGCAGTGGCGTAACATGAGGGTTCGGAGGGGGGCGGCCTCCAGGAGACAATAAACGGCGAGTACAATTTGTTAAAATATAAATCTATAATAAAAATTAAGGAAATAGATACAAAAAGCCGCAAACTACAAATCGGAGCAAGCGAAATGTGCCCCTGCGAAACAGCTCCCGAAAATGCGGAGCATGTCCTTCAGACCTGCCCTCTGTATCTTTCTACCCGGTCAGCCTTTTGGCCCCTGGGATCTACCTTCAACGACAAACTGTTCGGTGGACTAGAGCAACTGACAGCCACGGCGCAGTTCATTACAACTATCGGACTTGTTGTCTGAATCCTCCCAATCATAACATTTGAGAACGAAGAAGAAGAAGAAGATACAAAAAGAAAAGTTAATTTCTTACCAACTAAATTGTTTGGGTAAGAAAAACGATTTCAGATCACTGTCCTTTCTTAACTTATAGGCCTTTGTAGGTTTAGACTATCTAAACTCTAAACTCTTAATACTCGTCATATGAGATAAAACATTATATATAGGCGCCAATCCCCTCCCCTCCACCCCACGCCCTAAGCGCAATTTTCGATTCTTACAATTCTGATTTAGAGATTGGGTGATTATGAAAAATGGTGACCTTTTCTTATGAGTAAGTTAATGATTTGCTTATTTACGTTGTAAGCAATAATAATGTATTTTAAATAAATGATAACTTAGACATTAAGTAAGTAACTATTGTCACAACCTAACTAAACTCACTATTTGACAACTATATATGAGCTAACATACATTTGGTAAACGAAAATGTAACCTGAAAGTGTTAAAGAAAGTCCGAGAATAGAAGCATTAATCGTGTCAATGCAATTGTTTTTAGTCTCCCACAGAGCACAATTGTTGACATTGTCATATATTAAATCAATCCATACTTCGCCAGATTTCGAGTTTTGTATCAAATACTGAAACTTTTCCAGTGTTAGTATTGTCATCAGGTGAGCTCCCTTGGCTGTCGAAATAAAACAACAATATTTGTATTATTACTTGTTAGATTCTTCGTAGGCTCTATATTATATTATTGCATATTATTATTCAGTGTAAAGGTTGGATGCCTCTACATTGTGTGGTGGTGGTTTGTGGTATTAATAATATTGTCCTTACTGATATTATGAAAATAAACAAACCAGCAAGTTTCACTTTAGATGCTGTTTAATTATTACAAAAACCTCAGCGACAGGTACCCAGTGCTGAATTTGCCACTGGCTTGATTAACTTAGCTTTACATCGAGATGACCAAAGTGATAGACAGCAAGGAGTTTACGGCAACGACACAGGGTCTAGAACTTCAAGGATCTGGGTGGGCAGAGTGACCAGAATAAGTGAGCCTGAATAGCTTGACAACTGCTTTGCCAAACTCGGTGTTCTCTTGGACACTATACTACAATTGTATATAATAAAGGCACTAGTTTCGATAATGATACGACTCACCTATACAATCACTTTTGGCAGCTGCACGGTCGAGGGATGTATTACTGAACCAGAGTTTGGTAGTGGATAATCCAATGATCACGTTCAAGAAGACTACGGCTGGTGTACTGGTTAGTGGGGATGCTGTTGGTGTAGTTGTTGTTGTCGTTGATGCAGATGTTGTTAATGTTGTTGTCGGTGGTGTAGTTGTTGGGTGTGTTGTTGTGGATGTGGCTGTAGTTGGTGTGCTTGTTGTTGATGTGGTTGTTGGTGCGGTTGTCGTTAATGATGCATTTAGTTTTTGCACAGCTGTGGTGAGTGATGTTAAAGGAATTGCGGTTGTTGTACTAGGCGGCTCCATCCTGTACAGTCGAGTGTCTACGCCTCTGACACCCCCATTGACTACAGTAGTGGATCCTGTTGAAGAAAATATTCAAATGTGATAAGATGCTGATATTAATACACTTTCTCTCCCTCCCTCCCTTCTTCTCTCTCTCTCTCTCTCTTCCCACTCTTTCTCCCTTTCTCTCTCTTTCTCCCTCTAAGCCCTAATGATATCAATTTAATGCATTCGATCTCTTTTTAAGATTTGTAAAATACCAAATCAAACTAACCTAAAATGCAGTTTGAATCCATTGCATCAAACAAGAAAGATTGACAGCTATAGTTTTCTTTTAAACATTTGATTAAACATTGTAAATGGGATGACGTGGTATAGTTCTTTCCGATTGGTTGAACAGTTTGGTAGACATCTTCAACTTGTAGAAAAAATGCCGATTTTACGTTTGAATTCACACGCGAAACTGTAAAAATATAGATTTTTAAAAATGGTAAAACAAACCAGATAAATATATACGGATAGATAGAAAAACAGTGTTCGGCTGGCGTACCAAAGGTTCTGGGTTCGAATCCTGGTGCAGGCAAGGATTTTTTTCCCGGGTCTGGAGGGTGTCCCTGAATCTACTCAGCTCTGATATGTACCTGACCTTAGTTGGGGTAAAGTAAAGGCGGCTGTGCATAGTGCTGGCCACACAATCACCTAGTAGCCTATACCGTGGCCACAGAAACTGATGAACGCTGCTTCACCGGAGCTATGGATCAATTCGATCCGACGGGCACTTTACTTTTATTTCAAAACTCAAGTGTTTAAAATATGATCAGATAGAAACATTTTCTATTATAATTTCATTAATGGTGTCAATTTTATGCTGTTGGGAAGTGAATCTCAACATTAACAAACGTGAAGCAAATGTATTTCTTTTTGCCTCAGGTACTTTTGAGTTAAAGATAAAATCTATTTGAAGTGTATCTTATCTTATGCATTACAGACGCTTTTGCTTTTTCTATACCGACGACTACTGCGGCCTACGCGTATCCGTGGTCTGAGTCTAAACTTGCATTTTTCATGGTGTTTTAAGTGGTGTTAAGTTACCGGTTTTTCTGGTTTGTTCGGGTAACCCAATCCATGCTTAGATGCCTCTAATGTTTCTAGGTTTAGTGATTTAGCTATTGTTGTTACTCTTCTCAGTTGCATCTCTTTTCTGAATTATTATATATATTTTCTTTAGTTCAAACATAAAGAATGACTTGGTATACATGAAGAAAGATATGGTACAATAAGAAAGGCGTGTTACATTTCATTTCTAGTATTTATTCATGTTACTAGTTTACACCATTTTTTTTCTTATTCTCAGTTATACAAATTGTAGACATATTTTCTTCGATCCGTTGGAAAAATGTGGTAAAAATAGGCAGAAGCATAACTTTTTCCAAAGTAGTCAAGAGTACTCAAATTTATAAATTTAGGCCTATCATTGGTTAGTATAAAAAGTCAAAGTGCTAAAGTGATTCTTTCTTCTGAAGACAACATTGGAGGAGTTCCAGCTATAAATGTAAATTGATTGGAGAGCATTACATGTTGAAATAATGTTGTATTATATAAATATATATATATATATATATTTATATATATATATATATATAGCCTATATATATAATAGTCATTATTATTATTATTGTTATTTTTTTTTCAAAACTATCTATAAGCTTTGGCCTATAGCTATTTAAATTTACAGTTATACTATCTAATATACATACACAGAACAAAAACCAACAAAAACAAAATAACAACAACTGTAGAAAGCATACTTTTAGATTAAGTAAAGTTTGTTATTACCTGTTAGGAAAATAAGAGTCATGATCAAAATTCCCATCATGCAACTGACTCAGCTAATGTAAACCAATTCAATCTCAAGTGTTCTAGAACAAATAGAAACGGATTTGTTAGTGTACAATATTCCTTCAAAATTATTTTATTGCTATTTATTTAGTTCGCTAGTTAAATGTAGTTGTTTAACTCCCGCTACTTAATTTAATGAATCATTTAGTTAAATGTTTAGCTCCCGCTACTTAATTGAATGAATCATTTTTAGTTTCAGGTTTGCTAAGGGCATCTGAAATTATTTGAAAGAACTGAATGATAACATCACTGATACATTGAATGTTGAAGAAGAAAGCAACAAACACAAATATGTTATATCCAGAGGCTTTAAGTACTTTTTTGTTAAAAAGGTATAGTTCTATTTATGAACACTAAGGAATATAAACAAAATATTTAATATGTTGATCGATGTTTACTGAAATGGAGAAAGAAATCTAAACATTATTTTAATAAAGCTACAGAACAATCAGAATAAAACTATGTTTCAATATTTGAAATGCAATTTCTAGAATTACGTGGGAGTAAAAATGCACTTAGGCTACTGTTGCGGGTTAAGTAAACGAATCAAACAACAATTGAAAACCAACTAACAACAAAAACAACACACACAAAACAAGCAATAACAATCAGAACAAAAACTAACATACATCACATGACTGGTCACATGACTTTAAACTCCTACTTGACATTCGATCATTCTTTTGTTTCATGAATACATCCGGGGGTTTGCAGACGAATGGCGTAAGTCCATAATTTATAATCCAAAATGTCTGTTTATGGTTCGTTGATTCTTTCATTCTTAAATATTGACACATTTAATCAATCTATCTATTATGTCTATCTACGGTATCTATTTATCTCTCTATGAATTATGTCGATCTTTCAATTTATCTATCTATTTCGTTTATCTACTACACCATGTCTATCTATTTTATCTATCTTTATTTCTATCTATCTATCTTAAAATATTTTGATAGTGTATTTACTTATCTAGGATACTGTGTTTAAGCTTATGATATTGTTGTTTGAAAACTTGATTTTATGATTTTTTTCACTTAACGTAAAACCAGGTTTGACATGTTTACTATGCAAGTGGAAAATGACAAATGTAGAATTTTGCAATAAATTTGTATCATAAATTATTCAATAAAATTATAATAAATTTAAATACAAAGTATTTTGTTGACATAATTAATGTATGACAGACCGAGTGATAAAATCTGAGCCTTTAAGAAACCATGCTAATTAGAATCACACACAGAAAGCGTCAAAGTCCTTTCATAAACGACTTATTCTTAAATATATGAGTATATAAAGAAACTTTACAAGTGTATGGATGATACCTGAAAGTTTCGTCAGCATTACTAGTCCATTATTTTTATTGACATTTGACATTTTTATGTTTGACAATATGACATCCTTATGTATTCTTTTGAGTTTGTATACATGACATTTTAAAATATATGTATTAGTTGTTTTACACTACTTGCAGCCTAGTGTACGTTGATTGCTTCACTACCAAGCATACATTTAACGATATGAACAACGAGAAACAATCCTCCGTAGATCTATAGCTAAACGCCTACAGATGCATGATGAAACTACAATGCTCAAAGAATAAATATTACAAGAAGGCTTATGAACAATTGTTCTGAAGCTTCATTTAAACTTGCAGAATTGTTTGCTCGTATTTTTCTCCACTGAACGAAAAACTCATTCAAGTGAAAACCTAGGGATATTGTTTGTGCTTACTATGCAATACTATCGCTTATGTTTGCTGAATATTAGATCGCTTATGCTTTCTGAATATTAGATAACTACGCGTATCATAGGAACTAAAGAAATGTAAACAAAACCAGTAAGTTCTTTGCAAACAAAACAACTTTGAATACTATTATAACAGGTTTAGAAATAAGAATTGTTAGCAACGCATAAAGAACGAAAAAATCTTCTGGACATTTTCTTATATACATTGTGTTGCATTTAAGTAGCAAAAACACAAGTCACAAGTCATCTCTTGAAGTCAGACCCTAGATACAGAATGGGATTTTTAATACTATTTATTCTTTTTATTACAGGTATTTACAAACTTAATTTGTTACACTCGTTGACTCATTATTTAAAAAAAAGGTAGATATGTATGTCGGCTTAACGCGATTTAAAAACAAAGTTTAGTTTAATATACAGTAAATGTAAAATTAAATAATTTCCAACACAAAGTAGCAAATTCATTTATTTTCGCAACTTTCAAACCATCACTGAAAAAATGGACCAAATAGACCTTCAATAAAAATCCGCAGACTGTTCTGACCTCTATAATTATAAACTGTTAATGCACAAACTGTGATTCTAGAGCACTCGTTATCAAATCATCCAAATACGATGAATAAGAAAAACTATTTCATGAGCCTCAAGGGTCGGATTGACGAAGTAGGCCATCGTCGTACGCATTTATATTTTATATATCAACAACTAAAATTGAGATGGTCTCATTTATCCAGTACATTTTTGTCGGCGAAATACACAGTGGGTGTAATCCTTTAACTAAATTGTTTTTCGCCATATATATATATCTTATATACAACAGACCTCCTTCTATAAAGAAAAGTATTGCTCCCTACGCTCGTCCGTGTTCCAAGTCTAGTCTTGCATTTTTCTAAATGTTTTAAATGATGTTAAATTACTGGTTTTCTTGGTTTGTTTAGTCAACTCATTCCATGTGTACGTATTTAAATATGTATTATAGTATGATACTTACAATAACATTTTCCAGTGCCAAGTGGTATTTCGATGCAAGATTCGGCCTTTTTCACAATCGTATTAGATGACTACCAAACTGTTCAGTCAATTGGAAAGAACTACACAACTTCATCCCATTTACAGTGTTCATTGATGTGTCTACAAGAAAGTGATGTCTGTAAATCTTTCTTGTTCGATGCAACGGAATCAAACTGTATTTTAGGTTAGAGAGTTTTTGTTGCATATTGAACTAACATCATTTTTAGGCCTATATATATATATATATATACACACATATATATATTATGTGTGTGTGTGTTTGTGTGTGTGGCAGTATTACAAAAATGCTGAAGCATGTTATAGTAAAATAAAATATATTATTGTTATTCGTTTTCTATGTTTTTATCCATTAACCAGTTTAGGTAATATATTGTAACGTTTGCTGATATTTTGTCGATCAACTATACTTTTAAAAATATATTATATTATCAGCATTCAAAATGATGCATCGAATTCCAATTAATAATTTCTGTCTTTTTATTTCCAATTATTATATAAATTTAAAACACTTTGCATGATATTCTTATATTTCTGAACGAATTTTAATTACAGAAAGAGAGAGAGAAAAAAAACTGAAAGACAGAGAGAGAGAGAGTGAGAGAAAGACTGAGAAAGAGAGAGAGAGGAACAGAGAGAGAGAGAGAGAGAGAGAGCGAAGAGAACTAGAAGAGAGGTAAAGATATTTAAAGAGTGAAACAGAAAGAGAAAAAAGATGGAAAGAGAACGACAGAAAGAGTGAGAAAGACAGAGGACGACAGACAAGGTGAGACAAAAAGAGACATAGAGAGAGAGAGAGAGAAAGACAGAGAAAAAGAGACACAGAGAGAGAAAGAGAGAGAAAAACGAGAAAGAGAGTGAATGAGAGAGGCTGAGAGATAGATAGAACAAGAGAGAGAAATATATAGAAATAAGTATAGATTTATTTTTTACAGTTATCCGCTTAGCATATTAAACATGAATGTATTCTGATTATAGGCTCCACTATTGTAGCAAATGGAAATGCCAGGGGTGCAGACACTCGCCTGTACTGGATAGAACCACCTAGGACAACCACAACAACCACAACGACAACAACGCCAACGACAACAACCACTACAAGTACCACAACAGAAGCCGCAGTTTTCATAACTCTCACCCTCAGTTCAAGCACAACTAAAATTTGGTTTAATATAAACCCCACAAACCACACGGCTGCAAAAAGTGATTGTATAGGTGAGACTGAGAGATCACGGTTATCCTTTCATTGCTGAGTCAGTATGTAGACATAGAAGCTGGCTTCATGACACCCTTTCCTTGCTGAGTCAGTATGTAGACATAGAAGCTGGCTTCATGACACCCTTTCCTTGCTGAGTCAGTATGTAGACATAGAAGCTGGCTTCATGACACCCTTTCCTTGCTGAGTCAGTATGTAGACATAGAAGCTGGCTTCATGACACCCTTTCCTTGCTGAGTCAGTATGTAGACATAGAAGCTGGCTTCATGACACCCTTTCCTTGCTAAGTCAGTATGTAGACATAGAAACTGGCTTCATGACACCCTGTCATTGCTAAGTCAGTATGTAGACATAGAAACTGGCTTCATGACACCCTGTCATTGCTAAGTCAGTATGTAGACATAGAAGCTGGCTTCATGACACCCTTTCCTTGCTGAGTCAGTATGTAGACATAGAAGCTGGCTTCATGACACCCTTTCCTTGCTAAGTCAGTATGTAGACATAGAAACTGGCTTCATGACACCCTGTCATTGCTAAGTCAGTATGTAGACATAGAAGCTGGCTTCATGACACCCTTTCCTTGCTGAGTCAGTATGTAGACATAGAAGCTGGCTTCATGACACCCTTTCCTTGCTGAGTCAGTATGTAGACATAGAAGCTGGCTTCATGACACCCTTTCCTTGCTGAGTCAGGATGTAGACATAGAAGCTGGCTTCATGACACCCTTTCCTTGCTAAGTCAGTATGTAGACATAGAAACTGGCTTCTTGACACCCTGTCATTGCTAAGTCAGTATGTAGACATAGAAACTGGCTTCATGACACCCTGTCATTGCTAAGTCAGTATGTAGACATAGAAGCTGGCTTCATGACACCCTTTCCTTGCTGAGTCAGTATGTAGACATAGAAGCTGGCTTCATGACACCCTTTCCTTGCTGAGTCAGTATGTAGACATAGAAGCTGGCTTCATGACACCCTGTCATTGCTAAGTCAGTATGTAGACATAGAAACTGGCTTCATGACACCCTGTCATTGCTAGCTAAGTCAGTATGTAGACATAGAAGCTGGCTTCATGACACCCTTTCCTTGCCGAGTCAGCATCACAATCTCGCTTCAGTGTATTTTTCAATGCTGACAAACTGAGAACTGGGCACCAGGGTAAACTGAATTATTTTCAGGCTTGGGGATACTGCATTTTTTTAAGGAAAATTAAAGACAACAGATTTACAGATTTACTTCTTGAGGATCGGATAAAAAGATATTAAAAATAATTCGTATATTTGTTTTTAATAGCCATCTTATCTATTTTATCATGTATTATATAACCTCATTTGGCTTTCCATTATTTATATTCTTAATTAAAAGCGAATAGGGTTTTTCCGATATTTGTTGCTCTTTTTTTCTTATACATGAATGGGAAGAAGGTGTGATTAACTCGTCAAAGAAGAATAGAGATAACCCATAATAATAAATACAAATAACTCTAGGTGTGACGCCTTCTATATTATTGAATATCATGCTGCAGACACTAAGAGATTCTGAGAACAAAATAGACTTTTAAAGAGAATTTCTTGTTCTTCTTCATTGTACTCTTTAATCTATGGCTGTGTTTCTAAATGTAGTAGCATGGATACAAGTGCTATATAAATAATCATTCTTATTTGATTTTTTTTTAACATTGCAGCCAAACTTTTATATACGAAAAGTAAGGAATTGTGACTATAACACAGAATAATAAATACAAATAACTAACTTTATAACTACTGAATTTATATTAACATTTTGATATTATGTTAAATTGCAGCCAAGGGCAGTCACCTGGTTACAATACACACACAGGAAATGTTAGATATCTTGGTATACAGCGTCCCAGTCAAAGAGATATGGATAGGTTTATCGTTCGACCAAGCAAGAAATTGTTGGCCGTGGGAAGACACTAACACTTGCTTAACCTTGTATCCATATAACCAAGCAATCATTGACACAAGTGAGATTTTTTATTATATCGTATTTACATAATCAGGTATTTGTAGAACTTTCCAGTGTATAATGTGTCAAATAACTATTTTATCAAAATAAAATGTGTCAAGAAATTATTTTATCAGAGTAAAATATTTTCATTTCCACTTTATCAAAGTTATAGAATATGTCAAATAACCCTTAACAAAGTAAAATGTGTCAAATAACCCTTAACAAAGTAAAATGTGTCAAATAACCCTTAACAAAGTAAAATGTGTCAAATAACCCTTAACAAAGTAAAATGTGTCAAATAACCACTGTATCAAATTGTCAAATATCCACTGTATCAAATTGTCAAATATCCACTGTATCAAATGTTAGCCAGAGTTTACTGAACTCTCCAATGTGTGAACCAAATTTTCTATTGCATCTAATGAGAAGTTGGCTTAAGCATTAACAAGACATTTGGTGATGTAGTCGGTAGAGTAATATAGAACTTACATTCCTACAGGAAACTAGCTTTGAACCATAGCTCTGACTTGGTAATGCCCTGGTATCCCTGTTATTGTATGCAAATATCTTTCATAATAATAACTTACGTGAACTAGTGGAGGAAGGCTAGTGCAAAGATTGAGTTAAAGTAAACGTTTAGGGTATGAGTAGAAGGAGACACTAGTTTCTGTGGCTACGGCCAACATACAGCCTAGCAGTTTGTTTCTTTCCCCAACTAATGTCATTGTCTTCAATTATTTTTGAAGATTCCAGTATGGGCATCTAATATGTAACAGGGTGTTAGCTAGGTGAGCCCACGTTATGTTTAATGCGTGGGTTAGAGAGTGTTATAACCACGATCCTGTGGCGCCCTGAGCATACACAAGATGCACTCGTTGACATCTAGAGTTGTCTTTATGTATATCTAGGGTTGTCTTGATGACATCTAGGGTTGTCTTTATGTATTTCTAGGGTTGTCTTGATGACATCTAGGGTTGTCTTTATGTATTTCTAGGGTTGTCTTGATGACATCTAGGGTAGTCTTTATGTATATCTAGGGTTGTCATGATGACATCTATGGTTGTCTTTATGTATATCTAGGGTTGTCTTGATGACATCTAGGGTAGTCTTTATGTATATCTAGGGTTGTCTTGATGACATCTAGGGTTGTCTTTATGTATATTATATTCAACCGTGCATCGCCTCTTTTGTTGGTTCTCGAGTGCTGACAGTTTCTGGTTCTAGTAATGCTTCCTTGAAGAGATATAATTTATTCCTTTGGCAGGTATTAGATACAGAATACACAATGTAAATAACACAACTGTTGCATTACACATATACGAAAACTGCGTAATATACTTTATGCTTTTTCTCAGTGCTACTCCTCTTCCCTCATACGCCAGCATTTACCAATAAATAAATAAAAAAAAAAAAAAAACTCAAAGTTCAAAGCCTTTTGTAAGAATGTTAAATATTTGTTTCTGTCATTCAATGTTTTATTCCCTCAAAATTCTGCTAGAGTGAATAGCAATTTTCTGGTCAGCATAAAAGAGAGGGGGTGCCAACAATACATAGAGGCAAGAGCGAAACCAGGAGTGAGGATTAATATTTTGCGAGACAAACATTTACCAAACTTTTTTTTGCGCAAATAATACATTTTTGCAAAGAATTGTTTAATAACACGTTTTAAAAAATGTCAGAGAGTGGTAGGGGGTGGACTTAGCCCCCTTTAGCTACACACGTGACTAAGTCTATGCAATGAAATTGTAGTCGGCGGTTATTTAAAAAAGATTGTTTCACTTTTGTTTTGTAAATATTTAATTTGTATTTGCATGTTTTTTATGAATCCATTTCAAGTGCCACGGCATGCACAGATACAAAGATTTATGTAGAAATGTCATTATTTATCGATATTTTACTCATTCTTATTGATGGCGTCATTTAGGACGAATATGATACAGAGATAGATGGCCAAAATAGTATATCTCATTATTATATTTATCGATGTCGCTGTCATATACTATATAATTTTCTTAAATGTACTGTTTATTGAATGCGCGCATATTATTAACTTTTTTTTTTCCAGATTTCAATCCAAACATCTATCCATGTTACAGTTTCGACCTTGGATCTAAAGTTATTCAACATCATGACTGCACAGTCAATCGCTTTCCTTATATTTGTCAAATTTAAAGCAAGGTATTGTTATAAACTGTAACAAATATAAAGCATCTTTTTATCTTATAATATATTACAGACGAAACTACTATAATGAAAATTATTGCGTCCTACGCTCATGCGTAGTCTGAGTGTAGTCTTGCATTTTGATCATTGTTTTAAATAATGTTAACTTACCGGTTTTCTTGGTTTATTCAGGGAACACATACCAGGATGCCACTCGGGAGGATAGAGTGTTATGCATTTGTTCTCGCATGTGGGACATGAAAGGGGTCGGAATATAACACTATTCTAATAATAATGTACAAATAATAATGTACTGTAATAATTATAATACAGCACTTTGGTCTGACAGGAACACTACTTTAATATTATTGTATAAAACATATAACAATAATGATACATTGTTCTAAGGATTTTAAAAGTACAAATCATATTTTTAAATCATTTGTTTAAAATTACCATTATGAAGACAAAACGTAAAGCTTTTACAATTTACATTAGTTGTTAACTAAAAAGTAAAGTAATTATTTGTAAATAGATGCAAAGTAGTATACATAAACTTGTATACACTAGGTAATGTATTTAAATGGTCATGTAAAGGTATTGTC
Organism: Anisus vortex; assembly: GCA_949126835.1. Taxonomy (NCBI): domain Eukaryota; kingdom Metazoa; phylum Mollusca; class Gastropoda; family Planorbidae; genus Anisus; species Anisus vortex. Next base: position 20,048,928 of record OX421501.1, on the reverse strand, counting down.
TTTATAACCCTACCCCACTCCCTCCCACCAACCAAATCTTCCCAATTTTTGTTTGCCAGCCAAAACAGTACTCCGCGATTATTTGTAAAACTAATGTTATTATACTATAATTAAAATACATTCAATTTTATGTGTAAATATCTTTTTTGAAATAAATCTGTCCATAGACTAGTAAAAAAAAAGTACAAAAGATGTTGTTTTGGGTCATTAATTTTTCTTAAAGTGGAAGTTGTAAGCCAGCATAATGTGCAACCTCCTTCGCCTGTCAAAGGTGTCAGATTCGCTAAAACAAAATGTATTTATCCAAAAATGATATTTGTCTGTAGCGCTTTATTACACACCAATAAATTTTAAAGAATAGAATGTTTGACAAGTAAAGAGATTTAATCAAATTTAAATCAATACGTTTCATTGCTTTATAGTCACTAGAAATACCCTGAAAAATACAACTACCCCCCCCCCCCCGAATACATTTAGCACAATTTTGCTTAGAATTTATCCCTAACTATATAGCCTACGTCCGTCCTCATAGGATGATGGCGTAATCTCCTTTTGCAATAGGAGGTCTCAATGCTTTTAAAGTGCCAGCTGTTGACCAGGCAGCAGGCCCTCTCACTCCACACTGATGATGATTCCAGGGGAACAGCTAAGCTGATACAGCAAGGGACTATCTGCGTCGCAGGAGTTGCCAGAGAGATAGCTTGTTCGCCATTAGATTGCCTTACGGTTAAGGTTTACTCCCTTAGCATGTCTATTGACAGGTGTAGACGCGAGACAGCGTAGGTTTGAGATCGAAGTTTCCCTCTTCTTGATGAGCTACCTATCAATGTTTACTAGACCTATCTGCCCGAAGCTACTGGTTTTGAGGCGCCAGTGGCCTGCCTTCACTCCTTCTCCTGTTAGTTGAAACATGATCCGGCAGACTTGGTTACAAGTCATTTGAGAAGGCCATGAGTTGGACTTTGGTTAGCAGAGGCTATTTGAAACGCAAGCTATGAGAATATTTTTAACATTTGAATATTGAACATAAACAATTGATTGTGTAACATTTCTTTTTATTATTTCGCAGGCTATGAAAAGTATTGGTAAATTATCACTACATGAATTCTCCACAATGACAAAGATACATGAACAACAGTGTTGATAAAATGTGCGACAACTGTTAAATCAAACACTTGAACTTTAGTCAATAGCCATTGTTAAAAAAAAATGTCTGTACTTTAATCTTCAAATGTAAAATTGAAACCTAGAAATAAAATATCGGTTTTAAAAATCTTCTTTTAAGTATTTTGTTTTACACAACGTCCGTCTTTAATGTAAAACATTTTATTAAACATGTGCATCAATAGTGTGTATTTCAAATGTAAAAATATATATGTTACCGGCAAAGTGTGAAATTCCGGCATTCTATAGAATGGTGGTTTTAGGCAAAGTGTGAAATATCAGTTTTTGTAAAAATTGTGCATACTTTTCCTAGGCATTCTATACAATTCCTAGGCATTCTATAGAATGACAAGTATCGTTTAGGTAAAGTGTCAGAAGAGCACAACAAAAGCGTTTATTGATAATTACGTAATTTAAAGTGGAAGGAATATGAAATAAAGAATATGATGTTCAAACCGGAAAAAACAAGGACAGAAGAGTTGAGATTGAAGTATTTGATTCAACCGGTAAGACTGTAATGACACTTAGAATTGCGTTGAGATTGAAGTATTTGATTCAACAGGTAAGACTGTAATGACACTTAGAATTGTGTTGAGATTGAAGTATTTGATACAACAGGTAAACAGGTAAGACTGTAATGACACTTAGAATTGTGTTGAGATTGAAGTATTTGATACAACAGGTAAGACTGTAATGACACTTAGAATTGTGTTGAGATTGAAGTATTTGATACAACAGGTAAGACTGTAATGACACTTAGAATTGTACTGTATTTAATTTTCTTCTTTCACACAAAAAAACACATGATATTTTGGCACTTTGGTCTTGCATATTCACATTTCACGAATTTGTGAAGAATTGATAAATAATAAGGATATGATGTTGTTTCCGGTGAAAACAAGCAGAACACAACTGGAATGAGCTACTTGTTGCAGCAAGGAAGACTAGAATGACATTTTGAATTGCACTTAATTTTCTTTTTCACACATAAACACCTCATAGTTTGGCATTTCGTCTTGCACATACACCTGACAAATCCTTGTCCGCTTCCTTTGGAAGCAGCAGATCGGAGAGCTATTTCATGGTCTGGAACGTCTTCCGCTTTCGTTAAATATTTTGGACATATGGTGAATTCTGATCTGGCATAGAGTTGCTTCAAGATTCCTTGTGCAGTTCCAAGGCGGTAAAAGCCATCTTCTGTCATAATCATAACAAATGCCAAAAGATTTCGCGAGTCTCCCCGCCCTTTGTCAACATCGGGAATCGGAACTCGCACAGTGTCTCCCAACGGCGCAGGAGGAAATGTTTTATCAGAGCCCCTTTTCATTCTTTTGGCCTGCATTTCGAGGTTCGATTTCGATTCCATTTTATTTTTGATAGCTTTCTCAATATTGAAGCAAACAGTGCACACAATGCTAACCACATAACCTTCTACTTCGTTTTCCTCATCGTCTTTAGGGGAATGCCCAAAGATGGCATGAACATTTCGGCTACACTTTCGAAATGTATGAGCACCACTGGTTTCTTTTAAGCAGACGCAGCAGGTAGTGGAAGAAGAAAGGTCTTCGGTAACCACGTAAATGGAAGGCTCTTCGATAACCATGGCTTCACCGCTGCTTTGGCTTCCATCATCATGAATTGCATTCTCATGCATGTCTTCTGAAAGAAAGCGCTGTTTCCTGCATTCCTTCATCTCTGTCCTCCTGCTCTTGTGTTGTTTGAACGCTCTGTATTATTTTTTCGAGGTCTTACTCTGTTTCAACATCTTGTAAAACATCGTCAGGTAGGGACGACGTTGTGAGGCCTACTTTAGCTTTGCAGCCAAAGAGAGCATCGTATGGTGATATTTTAATCCCCGAATGAAAAGCTCTGTTCTTCATGAGTTGGACGAACCGTAACCCCTCAATCCAGTGGCCAGTTTTTTCATCTTGCATTCAAGCACACGGCATATTTTCGATGTCCTGGTTAGATCTTTCGACGCTCCCCTGGCTTTGTGAGTGGCGCGGCTTACCATGAACGATCTTCAAGGTGGGCCAGTAGTCCTATAGGCTGCTTACCACATTGTTTGCAAATTCCCTGCCGTTGTCGGACTGTAGAATCGCAACGAACCACACAACGTAAATATGTCTACGAGCTGGTATGCTACTTCTTCTGCCCTCTTTGTCTTCAGGGCCCTGAGAACCACGAACTTGGTGAGATTATCTTGATACACCATTATAAACTTGTATTCTGCATCAGGATGTGATTGAAAGTCGATGAGATCGATCTGAGAACGGGAGTTAAATTCAGAAAAAAAAAAACATTGGCTTGACCACAATGCCTTTTTTTGACGCCTTTTTGTTTTTTTCTGGCAAGGTTCACAAAGGTTAATATACAGTTCAATATGACGGGTAACGTTCTTGTATTTGGGTGAAAGTTCTTTCAACATTCTGTCCCGTCCTCCATGACCAATAGCCAAATGGACCTTATAAAGTACGTCAAATAACTCGGAGTCCGCTACGTAAAACTGAATGGCACTCACACCTTCTTTAACAGGGTAGATGAACTTACTCTTATTTTCCACCATCATGACATCATAGTGTTTCACCAGCCAATAGTCCCGTGGTTCTTTCTTAATGGTCGTCTTAGCCTTGTTCACATCGTCAACTAATTTTTGGTAACTAGTTTCGGTTAAAAAAAACGCAGTTTTTATCAGCATTGGCTCTTACTTTAGATAACTCATCGTAGAACCGTCGTTGTATGTCAACATGGCATGATTTCCTGTCCTGACACTACATTCCCTTTCGACATGGTCACACAGCGATCCAAGGGGAAACGTTACCAGGGAACGTCTGTGGAATCCTGAGAAGAATTATGGCAATATTGTCTGTGATGTGGGAGTGGAACCTCGTACCGGCAATACGCTGTCTTACAATAACGTTCAACACTCACGTGCTTCCATCACCATCATCAAACAACGACCCAAGCGCCACCGCATCAAACAACGACCCAAGCGCCACCGCACCAAACAACGACCCAAGCGCCACCGCATCAAACAACGACCCAAGCGCCACCGCATCAAACAACGACCCAAGCGATACCGCCAACATCAGTGGCGGGGAAAAATGGCGGGGGCAGGCATTACACGCTTTGCCGCACGGCAACTCGGCTTTCTATAGAATGCCTAGGCAATGTATGAAGTAGCAATCATTTCATACTTTGCCTAAAACCATCAGGCATTCTATACATTTCCTAGGCATTCTATAGATTGCCGGTAACATACATATAAATATCTGGGATCAGATAGAGTAACCCAGATACGGGATACCTTGAGCACTCTTGTAATGATGCATTTATCCCAAGCGGGGCGAAAGGCACAAACAGGAAAGTTGGAAACTTAGTATTTTTATATTTGTTTTTAACTTGAATTCTAACGTATTTCTCTTCTTGGTGGTGAATATTTGATTTTGGCCGTTCTAGATTTAAATAATTCTGCGTATATTTAGATCTAACTATACCGTAGAACTTGAAAATAATGTTACTGCAAATCACTCTTTTCGATGATTTTGTTCGTCGACTACATGGAATGATTTTAGCTACATAGATTTATACCAATTAAAATTTACTGTTTGTTGGTCTGTTCAGTTTTCCAAAACGTCCAAACCCTAAAACGTTGATACGCTAAACTATTTCTCTCTTATCTTTATTTTTGTCTCAATTATTAGCTCTCTTCCTGTTACTTTCTTTTTCTTTCCATATACCCCGTCTATGTCTTTCTTTTTTCCTCTCTGTCTGTGTAACCCTTCTCTATTTTTCAATATGTTCCTGTGTGGAATCGGGGTCATGAAAAGTGCTAAGTGACCTCCCTGCAAAGAACGCACAAGACACATAATTGTGACATAATATGTCATTGCGCCTTGACGAGTCTTAATTAAAGACCAAGTGAAGAGCTTTTTATCAAAATTGAGTTAACATTTAATTTTGATAGTAAATAGTGTATTCAGTATCTGAATGTTAAAAAAAACATTTATACAAAATATCAAAGATACATTTTAAGTAATTAGTTCAATATTTGCACTTAAATGTGTGTGTTTTTCGGAAGATTACTCCAAATCTCGTAGCCATTTGAGATGTTTTTATTTCCGGCAATATAGGAAAGTGACGTAACTTAAAGGATTCCGACTAGGAAAAATGAATATTGTCACGTGTTTTGAATCTATTGCCACATGTTTTGACTCTTTTCCCGGTTCTTATTTTTAACAAAATGGTTAAATATAGATTTATAGCGTCTATTTTTATTTATTTATTTCCCTTGTGATACGTCACTGCCGTATGAGGCTATTCCAAATCTCGTTCCTTTGAGAAAAACCTCTTCACTTGGTCTTTAAGGAAATTGGGAAGAAAATACATTTCCGCTATATTTCTGTAAACATTCGTATAATTATCTTTTCGGCATGTTTCAAGTGCATTGTTAAACTTCCGGTTTCATTTTTGTTTTGCTAACAATGGCAACCATTACGATTAATGTATCTTTGCAAACAGTAGGCAGTATATGGAAGTATCTTTGTAAACAGTAAGCAGTATACAAAAATATCTTTGCAAATAGCAGGCAGTATATAGAAGTATCTTTGCAAACAGTAGGCAGTATATAGAAGTATCTTTGCAAACAGTAGGCAGTATATAGAAGTATCTTTGCAAACAGTAGGCAGTATTTAGAAGTATCTTTGCAAACAGTAGGCAGTATTTAGAAGTATCTTTGCAAACAGTAGGCAGTATTTAGAAGTATCTTTGCAAACAGTAGGCAGTATTTAGAAGTATCTTTGCAAACAGTAGGCAGTATATGGAAGTATCTTTGCAAACAGTAGGCAGTATACAAAAGTATCTTTGCAAATAGTAGGCAGTATACATAGAGTCAACTACACGTATTTTATTTTAAGTTTAATGACACAAAAGTTGCCGTAGATCGTAAATCAATGAAACATCATTTGAAAATATTTAGTTGCAAAGTAAATGACACATTTGTATCATGTTTTTTCCTTTCGACAATTGGCATCTTTGTGTCTTTATGACTTTTTAGTAGATACATCTTAGTTATTCTGCACTATTTGTATTGAATGTTGATTGCTTTATAAGCAGGCCTACATTTTCCTATATAAATAAACAATCCCCAATAGAGCTTGACGCCCACATCATATGAAGAGAATAGAATGTTAAGAGACTAAATCGTCCAAGAAAGCTCATGGTTTTACAACTTCAATTTGAAGACATTTTTTAGTTTTGTCTTTAACTAAATAAAAAAATCAGTCAAGCGGAAACACATAGAGACATTGTTTGTGATTACTTGTTTGTGTAAATATTAAACAGCTACACATATCTTAGGAACGAAACGAAAAGAAAACAAAAGACTAATATTACAACATAAGTCTGAATATCATTAAAACGGGTTTAGAATTTAGAACTCCAAACAACACATTATTGAGGAAAAGTCTTCTGTTCACTTTCTTATACTTCATGTTACATTTCAATAGAAATAAATAAATAGAAATAAATAACACAAGTCATACAGTGGATTCAGACAATTGATACAGAATGAAATTTTTACTACTAATTATTCTTTTCATTACAGGTACTTGCAAATATGGATTGTTAGACTCCATCACTTATTTTAACAATTTTTTTTTTTTTATTAAAAATATTATTATATAAAAATATATATATATATAGATATGTACGTCATGAGTCGGAGTGAACAAGTTGGTATTTGTAGTAGGAATCTAATATAATAGACAATATAATAGTTAGACTTTGTCTTGGCTTGTTGTCTAGAGGAAATGGCAGCTGAGGTGCATATTCGATTTCTAGGTTGGTGCGTCAAGAGAGGGGGGGGGGGGCAAAAGGGCGAGGCGGTGGGAAAGGATGGTTTGAGCCAGGCCCGGATTTAGAGATCCCAGGGCCCCTAGGCACTTGACAATTGGGGGCCCCCCACAATCTGAAAGCTATTATGGAAATTTAGCAAATTAAATGCACTAGTACAGAACATATAATGTTTAATCGACTTTAATGACTTTAATAAACATCAGAATAATCAGTCTATGTTACTATAGTTACGTTATTCTGTAACATTTATAGAATCATATCATACGACGAACTGTTTTCTGTGCAAAAGAACGAATGAGTCATCATAGTCATTTGACTGTATTATTTCTGACTCTATGTACATAACAGAGAGTGAATAGAGCCTGTTCTCTCCTATGTTAGATCTTAAGTAATTCTTTACTCTCTATTGCGCTGAAAACGACTGTTCTGCTGGGCAGTTTGATGCTGGTGTACACAACAGCATTCGGAGCGCAATTCCTACGTTTGGATTAATGTCCAAAAAGCCTTTTTCCGATAAGTATGTGTATAGCTTCAGTGACGATAACTCCATAACTTCATCATTCGACGACAAAATGAGGTTGCAGGTGCAGACACACGTTTTCCAAAGTCCTATCCGAATCCCACGGATAAAAAGTTATAAGGTTTTTGGCTCCTTCACGGATGTCCTTAGATTCCAAACGATGTAGTTTCGTGAGCAAGTCAAACTTTTTACTTAACTCCTCATACTCAGTTCCGCGTCTCCATAGTTCTGTAATTTAGTCTGTATATAATGACGTTAAAATGGTAACTCTGAATCTGAATCTGTTCCCATCAAAGATTTCGGTCTCGTTTCCTTTTTTTTCGTCAAACTGGACTTTATGCTTACGTTTCCTCTGCATGTCATATGCATAGCTATTTTCATCGGATTTTTCCATAACTTTCCACTCATAATGATCAAAGGTACTGGGTTTCCTTAAGTGTTCTGGGTATGTTACCAAAAACTTATACAGTTCAACGATCGTACCTATGTCGATTGTTAACAGACTGGAGAGATTTGCTTACTTTGTTGAACCTTTCCAAGATGTCATTCCAGAGAAGTGACAAAAAGCAAGTTTCCATCGAGTCTAATGAATTCAAGACATGAAGCCTCAGAGGGTGTAGATGGTTTTTCATTTGCATCATTGGCAATTATCTGAAGAGCTGCCAAGATCTCATCCTATGAGCAACATAGTCTTCGGCAGACGTCAGCTCGAGCAGATCGTCATGTCTGAGAAAGACTCTTCACGACTGTTGAATTTTACTTAGTTTCGACAGCAAAATTTCCCATCTGTGTGCTGATGCCGAAAAAAAAGTATACAATGACTGCAAAATACCGAAGAAAGATACAGCAGCCAAGAAGATTCAGTGAGTGAGCCGAACAGGGAAAGAAATCTATCAGAGGGTTTAGTTGTTTTATTCTCGCTTAAAGACCAACATATACGCCCGACATATTGCTAGCATTGTTGCAAGACTGCCCCCGGAGTAGTGTAGTGTGGTCTTTTCGAGGAGTATTTGAGGCGTACGCCTCGAGGTGTACGCCTCAGTTGACCTTTGACCCGGAAGTGACCTTTGACCCGGAAGTGACCCCTACCGGAAGTTACCTCTACCGGAAGTGACGTCATCCAAGATGGCGTCTTGTCGTGTTGTTATACGAGGGTTTTTAATTAAGGGTAATACATTTTGTCAGCGGTTCTAAAATTATTTTTCCCATTGTCTTACAATGATTGATTTTCCCATTGTCTTACAATGATTGACACATGTCATATTATTTCCCCCATTGTTTTATAATGGTCTTTATAAGGTTCAGCGGTTCTAAAATTTTATAATTATTTGATAATATTAATTAATTAATTGGTTACTTGTATAGTGTTCTTAATAATTTTCAATAGTAAAAGGCTTTTTTCAATAAGTTTATTGTGTTGTTTTTTTTGCCCTAATTAGCATCTTTTAATCGATAATTGTCTTGTAAGGGTCATTTTTTATTACTTGGATGCAGTAATTGTCTTAATTTATTCTTAATTAATTAGCTAATTATTATTTTTATAGCCATAATTAGCATGTAAAGGGGTGTTTTTTAATTACAAAGGGGAGTAATTTTTACATTTTAATCAATAATTCTCTATTAACGTGCCTTATTATTTACTTGGACACAGTAATTGTCTTAATTTATTCTTAACTAATTAACGAATTTTAATTTTTAGAAACATAATTAGCTTGTAAAGGGGCGTTTATTAATTACAAAGGGGTGTAATTATTACATTTTAATCAATAATTCTCTAATAACGTACCTTATTAATTACTTGGACACAGTAATTTTCTTAATTTTATACTTTATTAATTAACTAATTATATTTTTTTTTAACCATAATTAGCGTGTAAAGGAACGTTTTTAATTACTAAGGGGCCGTCATTACCACTTAATAGGCCACATGTTATATACTTTTTACATTTTTACTTACTGGGGTACAGTAATTTTCTTAATTGTATACTTTATTAATTAACTAATTATATTTTTTTTAATTATAATTAGCGTGTAAAGGAACGTTTTCAATTACTAAAGACCGTAATTATCACTAAATAGACCACATTTCATATACTTTTACTTACTTGGAGGCAGTATTTTTCTGTATTTTATTCTTAATTAATTATATAATTATAGTTTTTAGTCATAATTACTAATTTATAATTTTCTTTTAAACATAATTATTTTTAATTTGAATTGATAATCAATGTTTTGAAAGTCTAAACATATATCCTTAAACATGTTTAGAACCCCTGAGCTGCTTATTCACATCGCTGTTGACCTTTGCCCGCAAATTTACCTGAGCAGCTGATTCTTTTTATCGCTCAGCGCGTCTTTTAATGACTTTTTCATCTGTTGTGTAAACTCTTTTGAGCTCGCTTCACTCGCTTTTTAATGACCTGGTGTGAAAAAGAGATAAAACTGCCCTTTCAAAGCCTGCTATGGGAGATAATTCAAGTAGCACTAAACGTTTTTTTTCTTTACAACTTACGTTTCCCATGATATTTTTTTTTTTTTGTTTTTATCATTTGCATTAGTTTTGGGGGTATTTTTTCTTTGTATTTCGAGCATTCGTTTTTTTAATATATCTCTTTTCAATTTAAAGAATTTAAATTGTTTAATCGTTAAATGCAATGTGTGACTTACTATAACACCATTATTTTTATTTTTTTAAACTTATATATTTTACAATTTAAACGATAAGTAAATACAATTTTTACTTACTAAAACTAGTAATTTCTATATTTTATACGAAATTAATTAACGAATTTTATTTTTTTAAAGTCATACATATCTTGTAAGGTGAGTTTTTACTCATATTTTACGTATATTTCTTTAATTAAGGCTTACATTATATAACTTTTGTTTAAATTCTTTAATAAGACACCCTTTTTATTTACGAACTTTTTACTTACATAGTTAACATTTGTATCTTTTAATTATTCTTTCAATTTTAATTGATAATACATGTAAATACATTTTACTCAACTAGTTTAAAATTTTCCCTTTTAAACATACATATTTCAAATTTGAATTGATAATCATTGTTTTAAAAGCCTAAACACTAAACATTTTTAGAGCTCCAGGGCAAAATATAAAGTCTAGATGTTGTGAGAGTTCCCAAAGTACATTATTTTAGTGTATGCGTATTTTGAATGTGTATGTATGTGTATGCAAATAAGAGAGTTCTTTAAAGTTACTAAAATACTATACTACAATAGTTTATATATTTTGAATGTATAAATGTACAATAAGTGTCTCTTTATCTATTAAAAGTCAGTTTGTTAAATGGTTGTATCTTTTAATTTTTGTCGTGTAATTTTTACTTAATAGGATTAAACATTTTAAAATTTAAGTAACTTAAGTCTTTCAAGTGGTGTCCAATATGGCGGGTCAGAAGGGGGCGGATCCAAGATGGCCGATCCGAGTGTTCCATGTGATTATTTGTGTGTAGTGTTACACGTGATTTTATCATCGTGGTTTAATTAAAGATACCGGAAAACAAGATGGCGTCCGACGTACGTGGCATACAAGGGCAGTAACCGTGTAATTAAATTTGTAATTTTTGTATTTTTAATTAACTTTATGGTTGTAGACAAGATGGTGGAAGGGGTGTATTGAAAATGTTGACTCCACTGTTCCACATGCTGATGAACCGGAAGTAAGATGGCGTCCGATTTACGTGGCATACAAGGGCAGTAACCGTGTAATAATTTTTTAAACAGTAAACAAAGAAAGTTTTTATTTTTACATTTTTTATTTGCGTTCAAGTACAACAAACAAGGAATAAAACAACAACATGACTGGTAGTTTTTTTTTTTTTTTTTTTTTTTTTTTTTTAATAATATCCTATTCTCAGTGTTCAGGATTTGTAGAGCGAAAAGTGCACAAAGTGTCAAGATTCCAATGCCTGCAGCAGCACAGCCTAGGATTGTCTTAAGTGAGGGCCAAGAGCTGCCATTTTTATTCTCACCTCTACCAGACTTGAATTCCAAAAACCCTTCCTGTGTGAAGGAAAAGAAGATGGAAGCTAGTTTAATATACGCTTTTATATTTAACTTTCTATAGGATGCTTTTTGTTTTTAAAAGATTGGCTTTGTTACTCTTGTAAACCTATTACTTACCCAGTTATTATGACTATTTAGCCAACTCGACAGATGTATATCAATATATGTTGTTAACCATTCAAGAAGATTATCTACTAGGTGGTATTTCTTTAGTTGAAAACACCGAGCTGCAAATTGACCCGAAAAGTCAAACAACGCCACAATTCGTCCCCAATTTATATCCTCACAAAATATTTCTATAACGATCGATGCGAAAGTGTCATAAGCATTGTCATCAGTTATGACTAGACCATCTATTAGGTTATCAAATCTATTCTTAAATCGTTCTTCAAATTCATCTCCTAGTATTCTCATAGCATTTTGAACAGACTTCGGAGTGTTGATAATACTTTCATGCCGACCATCGTTTCTCCAAGTATACCCATTGCATTGTAAACGATATTGTATGTAATCCACCGCAATGCTACGCGTATTTTCATGTCCTATAGACATATTATTTTCAAGAGAACTAATAAGAATTACAAAAAGAACCGTTTTATTAAACGAAAAACCACAACACTTTTACAAAACTGAATAAGGAAGACTACATAATTTTATAAAAATGTGCTGAATAGTGGAAAAAGACCACCATCTGACAAGCAAACATTCAACGAGCAGGTGTTTTAAAGCTGCCCGCTAGGCGCTAACCAAAGTAACGACTTCCTGTCCAGGTGTTGAATCCATTATCGGGCCGTCGCCCGCTGTGCCAGGTAATGGCTTCCTGTCCAGATGTAATTGCACTTACCTGACCGTGAGAAAATCTAAAAGCTAACATTCCCACGACCAAGGTAATGGTTTCCTGTCCAGGTGTTGAATCAATTATCTGGTCGCTGGGCGCTGACCAAGTTAACGACTTCCTGTCCAGATGTTATTGCACTTACCTGACCGTGAGAAAATCTAAAAGCTAACATTCCCAGGGTCACGCCAACCCTAACCGTCAACAACGTTCCCACTTTTTTTTTCTTCTTCAATCTCAGCCTTTTTTTTACTAACTTCTTATCTCTTTCTCGAAAAAAATTTAAAGTACAATTTCTCAAACTCTCCCTCTCTCAAAAAAAAAACCAACTTTGTAGACAACCTTTTTTTAAATTTTTCTCTCTCGCAAAAAAACAACTTTGTAGGACACCTTCACAATATCTCTCTCTCCAGACAAACTTTTTTAAGTACGTCTTCCCAAAATCTCTCTCTCCTGACAAACTTTTTAAAGTACAACTTTTCAAAATCTCTCTCTCCCGACAAACTTTTTTAAGATCACCTTCCCAAAATCTTTGACACTTTCGACAAACTTTTTTAAGTTCACCTACACAAAATCTTTTACACTCTCGACAAACTCTTTAAGTTAACTTTCCCAAAATCTCGATCTCTCCAGACAACTTCTTTAAGTTCACCTTCCCAAAATCTCTCTCTCCTGACAAACTTTTTTAAGTACAACTTTTCAAAATCTCTCTCTCCCGACAAACTTTTTTAAGTTCACCTTCCCAAAATCTTTGACACTTTCGACAAACTTTTTTAAGTTCACCTACACAAAATCTTTTACACTCTCGACAAACTCTTTAAGTTAACCTTCCCAAAATCTTTTACACTCTTGACCAAACTTTTTAAGTTCACCTTCCCAAAATCTCTCTCTCGCTTGACAAACTTTTTTTAGTTCACCTTCCCAAAATCTATCTCTCTTGACAATTTTTTTTTAAGTACAACTTTTCAAAATCTTTTACACTCTTGACAAACTTTTTTAAGTACAACGTTTCAAACTCTCGATCTCTCCCGACAACTTTTTTTTAAGTTCACCTTCCCAAAATCTTTTACTCCCTCGACAAACTATTTTAAGTTAACCTTCCCAAAATCTCTCTCTCTCCTGACAAACTTTTTTAAGTTTACCTTCCCAAACTCTCCTGACAAACTTGTTTAACTTCACCTTCCCAAAATCTTTTACACCCTCGACAAACTCTTTAAGTTAACCTTCCCAAACTCGCAATCTCTCCCGACAAACTCTTTAAGTTAACCTTCCCAAAATCTTTCACACTAGCTCTCGCTCAAAAACACTTTTTCTTAAAAGCTTTCCCACTCTCGACAAACATTTTAGGACACCCCTCCATGGACTTCGGTCTAACAGTATCCATCTCTCTGTCTCCAACTCTTTCTCGCCCCATCTCTTCTTCTAACAAAACTTTAAGTTAACACAATCCTAACGATCACGCATTCCTTCTTTCTGCCTTGCTCAATCTCTGTATCTCTTACTCCATTCTTCTCTCAAACTCTGTCTCTCTCTTTCCTGCGTGCCATCTTTTACTTGTCTCATTCTCAGTACTTACGTTCCTTACTCTGTCTACACTTAATTCTCTCTTCGTCTTCTTTCGCTAACAAAACTTTGTGTTAACGAACCCTAACATTTACACATTCCATCTTTCTGCCTTGTTCAATCTCTGTAGGCCTATCTCTTACGTCATTCTTCTCTCAAACTCTGTCTCTCTCTCTCTAAAAACACTTTATTTTCAGCAAACCCTAACACATATTCCACTTCACAGCTTTCACTCTGTCTTTCCTTTTCTTTTTCCTGCGTACCATCTTTTACGTACTCATTTTCTGTGACGTCTTTTCTTACTCTGTCTACAGAGCTTTCTCTGACAAAACTTTTTAGTTACTCTAAGCATCTCTCTTTCTACAGCGTTCTCTCTTTCTACCTTGTTCAATCTCTACCTCATTACTAACTTCTTCTCCTCTTTCTAAAATTGTCTTCCCTTTTATGTTTTATAACGTGCAAAGCATTTAGTACCATGGATCCTAGGGGGAAACATTCCTTTACCGCTCGCATTGCTGGCCCAGGCAATGTCGACAGTGGAATTGTATTAGAATGTGGTAGTACAGACTGTGATTTGTCTTCAATCATTGAGAAAATCAAAGGAGACATCACTTGTGTTGTATTATTGAATGAAGACAAAATGCAGGTAAGAGACTAGTTATCTTATATATTACAATCACTCCTTCTATATAGAATATTAGTGCGTACTACTCTCATTCTACTCAAATAATATTAATTTACTTTCGATGTCTTGTGTAGAAACTTGTGGATGCGGATACTGAAGGGCTAGTTCAGAGCCTTGAAAGATCTACGAAAGTCATCAAATCTATGCAGGAATCTTGTCAGCGCCTAATTTATGAACAGGCAGACCTGAAAGCCGCCCTGGATCTTGTTCATTTTTACAACTTGGAAAATGCAATGCGTAATTGCATGACAAATGTTTACAAGTAGACAATGCTAGCTTTAGAGTCTTAAATTATAAAAATAAAATAAAGGAAAAAAAATATTGGTGTTTGTTGTTTGTGTATGAAGGTTTTGAAAATAATGTTCTTGGGAGATATAGCAAAGGTCAAGGTCAACTGAGCCTAGTGTGAATTTGGGAAAAGCCCCTCCTCGCTCTACCTAACTATTAGTGTCTAAATTTTACCAAATTTTACCAAACTATCAACGGAAACTTTAATTACCTAACCAACATTTACTAATAGTAGTGGGAATAATTTACTACTAATGCGAGCTCAAAAGAGTTTACACAACAGATGAAAAAGTCATTAAAAGACGAGCTGAGCGATAAAAAAGAATCAGCTGCTCAGGTAAAGGTCAACAGCGATGTGAATAAGCAACTCAGGGGTTCTAAACATGTTTAAGGATATATGTTTAGACTTTCAAAACATTGATTATCAATTCAAATTAAAAATAATTATGTTTAAAAGAAAATTATAAATTAGTAATTATGACTAAAAACTATAATTAGATAATTAATTAAGAATAAAATACAGAAAAATACTGCCTCCAAGTAAGTAAAAGTATATAAAATGTGGTCTATTTAGTGATAATTACGGTCTTTAGTAATTGAAAACGTTCCTTTACACGCTAATTATAATTTAAAAAAAATATAATTAGTTAATTAATAAAGTATACAATTAAGAAAATTACTGTACCCCAGTAAGTAAAAATGTAAAAAGTATATAACATGTGGCCTATTAAGTGGTAATTACGGCCCCTTAGTAATTAAAAACGTTCCTTTACACGCTAATTATGGTTAAAAAAAAATATAATTAGTTAATTAATAAAGTATACAATTAAGAAAATTACTGTGTCCAAGTAATTAATAAGGTACGTTATTAGAGAATTATTGATTAAAATGTAATAATTACACCCCTTTGTAATTAATAAACGCCCCTTTACAAGCTAATTATGTTTATAAAAATTAAAATTCTTTAATTAGTTAAGAATAAATTAAGACAATTACTGTGTCCAAGTAAATAATAAGGCACGTTAATAGAGAATTATTGATTAAAATGTAATAATTAAGGCTCTTGGTAATTAACGCCCATTTACAAGATAATTATGTTTATAAAATTTTAAATTCATTAATTAGTTAAGTATAAAATTAAGACAATTACTGTATCAAGTAAGTAATAATGACCCTTACAAGACAATTATCGATTTGAAGCTGGTAATTAGGGTAAAAAACACAATAAACTTATAACAACACGACAAGACGCCATCTTGGATGACGTCACTTCCGGTAGGGTCACGTCCGGTACAACGACTTCCGGGTCAAAGGTCACTTCCGGGTCAAAGGTCACTTCCGGGTCAAAGGTCAAAGGTCAACTGAGGCGTACACTTCGAGGCGTACGCCTCAAATCCGCCTCGAAAAGACCACACTACACTACTCCCCGGCAATCGGCGATATCCAAGTCGTGATTTTTCAATGTCTCTAGGACGACATTAGCCAGGTCTTCTGCTTTACTATGGCCACAACTTGAATGAATTTTGAAAATCGTTCGACAGGAATCCGTCTTCAGAGACGATCTCACTATAAAAGAAAGTTGATCTACATGAGAAATGTCCGGAGTAGATTCCACAGAGACAGAGACATATTTGGCATGTTTTATCTTAGTCACGATTGTATTTATTACCTTTTCTGCCATGATATTGATAATTTCATCGCATGTTTTGTGCCACTTCCTTTGTTACCGTGGAGTTTTATGTGTGCGTCCAGAAAATGATCGAACTCAGCCAAAAGTTCTAAGGTAATAACATAGTTCCCACTGATTTTTGATTCAAATCTCTCATGGGAACCTATAAACGGCAATCCGCGTGCAGAAAGTGACCGCACAACAGCCACAATGCGCCTCAAAACCTCATGCCAGTATTTTATTTCTTCTTCCGTTTGAAGAACAAGACTTGTCACCTCTACCGACAGCATTCTTCCTAGCAAATGCTGACCTGTGTTTGTCCGAATCCTCATGTTCCTTCATTTTTTGAACTGCGTTTTCCCAGTTATTGTATCCTTCATTAGCTATCGACCCCAATTTCCCAAACATCTTTCAATGGGCACAAAACAATGCATCCTTGCTCTTCGAAAATATGAGCCAAGGTCGAGGTCGTGTTTCACCATTGCTTAATATTCGGCTGTAAGTTAGCCTGTATTATGAGCGCTCTGTTTTTGAAAAAAATGTAGTAAAAATATTAATTATAAGCTTAATATTATTTTCTTTAAGCTTTTTGGTAAGGCAATCCAGGCTTTTGAGCTTTTGTAAAGATTCCGCCATAGGGGCCCCTAAGTTGGCTGGGCCCCTAGGCACGGGCCTTGTGGGCCTAGGCAGAAATCCGGGCCTGTATTCGGGCACTGGTTGACAATCATGTACTTGAATGTAAAACAAGCAAAACAGTTTTGAAATAGTGTAGGAAACAATTATTGCAAGAAAAAAAATTGACGTATCCTTAAACATAATAGAGCTTGGGAGACTCGAGAACAAGCGTTTTAAGATGGTAAATCTAAATTATTTTTTTTATACTAAAATGAACTAATTATAATAATAATATAGAATACATAAAATTAATACATTTTTTACTACTAATATATGATAGTGAATAGTCTTTACTTAACTATTAAAGGGATACGATCCTAAAAGACGCCTTTAAATGTAACCACCCTACAAAAAAAAACAAAAAACAAAAAAAAAAAAAAAAAAAAAAAAACTACGGTTATAAATGACATGGTTTTTTTTTTGGCTTTTAAATACAATTTTTATAGGATTTATAAATCACGTTTTGCTAGGCCGGCCATTATATGTTTTTTTTTTTTTTTCGGATTCTTACAGAAAAATAGACCAGCTAAACAATGGTGATATTTCGCATCGTGAATTTTATCGAAGATCTTAACAAAACTCACTTATTTCTTCGATTACTTGATAATTTTAAAAATTTCAACTAACAATATTCTTTGCAAATTTACACGTGTGATAAAAATGTTCTTTCTATAATGAATGGACGGATCGAAATGAACTATTTATTACGCTGGGTGTATCATAAATTGAATGGCGTATTATAAGTAGACCACTTCTATGTATCTATTATGATTCTATATAATATTTATTATTATGGTCTAAAAGTGAGATCATTTATTTATATTAAATAAAGGATTCCAATTTATTAGACCGTTCAAATAAACTTTTGTTCATATCAAACGAGTCATACATATAATTAGGAATGACCAAAGATATCATTCTTATAAAGTTATAATGTCAAAGTTTAATAAATTTGAATGTTAAATTTTCATTTTATCAGAACGAGATTCGCAAAATAAATTTTTAAAATATATTTAATATTTGAAACAGAATTTTGTTTTCTTAATTTAAAAAAATATAATTCTATAATTAATTTATAAAAATTCATTTTTATTTTTAATTTTAATTTATTGTAAGCTTTTAACATCAGTTTCCTCCCTTACATAATATAATGATATTAAAAAAAGCTACTTTATAAGGGCGATTACCAAGTTTAAACATATGCTCTTGTCCTTGTTATTTATTGCTTCCCTTTTTTTTAAATATTCCAATTTAAAAGTCATTAACACATTATGTTTTTGATGTTATGCGAATTCCATCGTAACTGACGCAACTTTCAGAAAAAAAATGAAATTCCAATGAACCTGTGGGTTAAAGATACAAGCCATTCAGTATAGTCTACTTAATTTAACCTTACATCGTTTTATGCCCTTAGTTGGCAGAGTATTAAAAGGAAGAATCACCATCAATTTATATAACTAGTGCTTAGGCCCGTCAAAATGACGGAGAAACGATGATTACAACGTGTTTTGTTAAAAGAGAAAGAAAAAAATAACAAACACTATTACAATAAAGACTGTAGTGAGAACGTATCTTTCTGAACTTTAGTTTAGAATGTTAACATACGGTGATTATCAATAGGTTTAAGTTTATTTAAAAAAAAATTAACGAATTAAGCAATATTGTTTATATAAGCTTAATACATTTCTTTTCGAGGGCATTTCAATTTTATACATTTAACTTTTGGCCGGATTTGTCAAACGGATTAGGAGCCTATAGAGAACAAACATATATATAAACAAACAAATAAGCAAACTCACGATAGTTATATATATTGATTACAATTTGTGAATAAAAACATTAAACATTTACATCTAGCATAGACGTTTACATCTAGCATAGACCTTTACATCTAGCAAAGACGTTTAGAATAGCAGATGACTGTTCTCGCCAGCTTCCTTTTATCTTATTCCGACAAGAGACTATTTCGAAGTGTATAATTTAAATGTTTTGAATAATATTCATCTTGTTGCATTTGAAAATCATGAAAATAGAATCAGCAAAAAAAAGACCCAGATTAAATTGGACAGTAGAAACCTTAAAGAAATCAATTTCAATGAAAGGACTACGTTATAAAACGCATCCTTGAGTTATTTAATGTACTTCTGTAGCTCTACCTTCAATGTATATCAATCGAAATGAGTCTTGACGCTAAGGAGATATTTAATAATAATAATAATAATAATAATGATGCTTATATGACGCATATCCCGTTGATAACAGTTCTATGCGCTGAAATGACAGTTACATAATACATCCAAAGAACAACAGACGAAAATGAAAATAGGTATACGCAAATATTGCTAACGAAATAGGTGAGTCTTCAGCCGGCTTCTGAAGGTGTCGAAGCTATGGCATCTTGCGAAGCTGTAGTTGAAGGTGATTCCAAGCGGAAGGTCCCATTACATGTTTTGGAGTTAATAGCACGGCAACATATGGCCAGTTTCGATGCGAATCATTCCTAGTAGCCCGACAGTACAACACTATTTGACCCTGTCTTTGTAGATTGAAGTTTGACCCCTTTGAATGTTATTATGACTCGTTATTCTTGGGTTCAGTTATATTTTGCATTGTACTGAAAAACTTAATTTACTCATATTGCTGGCGTCTGTGCTAGGAGTTCCACTAAACTTTGGGTTCAGCAGAAAATATTATGGTAAAAAGCTTTCATTAAATATCGTACATGGTAGTAATGAAACAAATTCATTTGTTGAATAAAAGTTTTTTTTTAATTAACCATATTGAATATCAGCAAAACATTGTTTAACAAATTTATATTTATATGTAATTGCGTCAGTAGAAATATAATAGTATACAGGAAACAATAGGCTAAGGCATATATATATAGAGACGGTGTACGGCCATTTCATCCCGCGACATTTGATCCCGTGACAGTTACTCCCTGACACTTAACCCCACGACAGATAATCCCATTGACACTTGGTCCCGCGACACTTAATCCCTCCCTTCCCGCGAGATAGTCCCATATAACACTTAATCCCTCCCGCGGACATGTACACTAAGAAAAAATAACAAACGTATTTGGAGAACTAGTTGTCACAAAAGTACTCACTAATTGGTAGGAATAATAATTACTAATAAAATGTGTTTTCTTATTTTAGCCACTTAAGGGAAACCCTTATGCCTAATGTTCAAGTCACTAGCCCCTGCATCTCGGTCCGATCACCTCCCTTTGTTATCTGCGGACAATCCTCACCCAGATGGCTGTCAAAGAAGGAGTGTTGGTCTGAGGTCGAGCGAGACTTGCTTTGATTGGTATACAAAGAGATTGTCAGAAAGATATGTCGGCTTTGCTTATTTGTAGTGACCGCTCCTTGTGACCCCAACGACTAGGTTAGATAATGAATTGGGTCATTGTAAACTCTCCTGTATTAATTGTTTTCAATTTAGTTGAAGACTAACAGACAGGTGGCCTGGTTGGAAGGGGCGCGGCCTTTGCTTTCATTGGGCAATGAGTTAAGATATGACTAAATGGCGTCGCTCACTGGACCGACCTCTTTAGGACACTAAATGTTAATAAAAACACATTTTGTTTCAGATGTTTTCTTAAGCTTTTAGCTCTGTACTACGAATATCTTGGATTTATACTTGTGGATATGGCTGATAAAATCACTTTTGGTACAACGTCGAAAGGCAAGCAGTCTTTGCTACACAAGCAATATGAATTCGTCAAACATAGGGAGTGTACGAATGGGACAATTCATTGGCGTTGCAAACTTCACCAGAAAACCAGATGAAGTGCACGTATTGCTACCAAGAACGACGCGATTGTCATGCTGAACACAATCACGACGGAAACAAGGAGCCTATCCGCGGGAGGGATTAAGTGTTATATGGGACTATCTCGCGGGAAGGGGAGGATAAAGTGTCGCGGGACCAAGTGTCAATGGGATTATCTGTCGTGGGGTTAAGTGTCAGGGAGTAACTGTCACGGGATCAAATGTCGCGGGATGAAATGTCACCATATATATTGTATTGTTGTTTGTTCGTCCGTCGTGATCGATGATGACCATTTTTGTCGTCCTATGAAGAATGGGCTGTGGCTGTGCGGTGGTTTTCATGTATTGTGGCTAATGAGGCCAATCCTAACACGGAAGGTACGACTGCAAACCGTACAAAGGAAGCTCAGAACGTCAACAGTGAGCTCTAGGGCACGATCTTTCCTGGCTTGTCTCTTGGACTCTCTGTTTTTGCTCTTCGCAAAGAGCTGCTCCTTCATGGACCGCTGAGCGCCATGAGGCACGGTCTTTGGCTGTCACCCCCCAGGAGTCCTCTTTAATGGAAAACGCTTTGAGTGATGCCTTGAGGGTGTCTTTATAGCGCTTTTTTGGACCTCCAGGTGTTGGGCAAGAACTTATCTCTGCAAACTCTAAACACGAGCAAATATATTAGAAACTTAAACTAAGACTAGACACCACTAGGTAAGTAAAGTCTCCTAATCTGATTGTTTCGCCAAATGGATAGAAAATCAAGAATCATGTTTTTTTCAAGAGGGTTCAGAATGTCAATCTATGACTTGCACATAAAAACCTTACCTTAAACTGATTGGACATTGCAATTTCTTTAGTTCAATTTAAAGTAATGTCTCGAATGTCATAATTCTACTGCTTTCTGATGTGGGCAATGAAGGGTCAATGTAAAGTACTATCATCCGATGCAAACATATTGTATATCTGGTTTCTGGTGGAGAGGTCTGGTGAAAGCCTTCCCTATTACAAGGTCAAATCAGTACTTGTTTGTGGTATTCATAGGGAAATAGGGGGGGTGGAAGGGTTAAAAAAGTGTGCAAAGTCACCCTAACCCACAATCGTGTCGTCCGGGCCAAAGGTAACTGTGTGTACGGAGGAAGTGGTCAGTCCGTGCATTATTTATAGAGACAGTTGTTTGTGTGTGTTATTAAAAATGTCGAATGAAACCTGTGTCTCTATTCAGACAGGGATTACTTTGTTCTTTTGCGCTGAACTATTTTTATTCAATAGTAAGTAAACTACTTAAGTTTTTGAAAAATACTATTTACACATCTATCATTTTATCAATTGAGTTGAGTCAATTTTTGAATTTACTAAACAATCCAAGCATTCACCGAGGCATTTATTTTTAAACTATACTATACTATGGACAGCGTATATAGGCCTACATGCATGATATATCATATTACCATTTAAGCACATCAGTAACATAAATTTAAAACACTAATTAAAGTGCAGGACTAGACTCAGACCACGGATGAGCGTAGGACGCAATAATATTCTTTATAGAAGAAACGTTTGTAATATATAAGATAAGCACAAATCCATTATGCATCCGTCCATTCATGTATCTATCCATTCAACAATTTATCCATTCATCCATTAAATTCAAATTGTCCATTCATTTGTGCATATATTTATCTAAACATTCATTCAAACATTCATTTACACATTCATTTATTAATTCGCACATGCATTCAGCCATATATTCTTTCATTCATTTATTCATTTCTCCATACATTCATCCATAATTCTTTCATTCATTTGTCTATACATTCATCCATAGAGTCCTTTATTCATTCATGCATTCATTCATATTTATATCTATCAATCTGGCTATAAGAGCGATAAAGTGATTGTACACTTGTTTTTTATAGTGATTGTACACTTGTCGGGTACATTGATTGTACACTTGTTTTTTATAGTGATTGTACACTTGTCGGGTACAATGTTTGTACACTTGTTTTTTATAGTGATTGTACACTTGTCGGGTACAATGTTTGTACACTTGTTTTTTTTATAGTGATTGTACACTTGTCGGGTACATTGATTGTACACTTGTTTTTTATAGTGATTGTACACTTGTCGTGTATAGTGATTGTACACTTGTTTTTTTATAGTGATTGTACACTTGCCGGGTACAGTGATTGTACACTTGTCGGGTACAGTGATTGTACACTTGTCGGGTACACTTGTCGGGTATAGTGATTGTACACTTGTTTTTTATAGTGATTGTACACTTGTCGTGTATAGTGATTGTACACTTGTCGGGTACAGTGATTGTACACTTGTCGGGTACACTTGTCGGGTATAGTGATTGTACACTTGTTTTTTATAGTGATTGTACACTTGTCGGGTATAGTGATTGTACACTTGTCGGGTACAGTGATTGTACACTTGTCGGGTACAGTGATTGTACACTTGTCGGTTATAGTGATTGTACACTTGTCGGGTACAGTGATTGTTCACTTGTCGGGTACAGTGATTGTACACTTGTCGGGTACAGTGATTGTTCACTTGTCGGGTACAGTGATTGTACACTTGTCGTGTACAGTGATTGTACACTTGTCGTGTACAGTGATTGTACACTTGTCGGGTACAGTGATTGTACAGTTGTCGGATATATTGATTGTACACTTGTTTTTTTATAGTGATTGTACACTTGTCGGGTACAGTGATTGTACACTTGTCGGGTACAGTGATTGTGCACTTGTCGGGTACAGTGATTGTACACTTGTCGGATATATTGATTGTGCACTTGTCTTTTTATAGTGATTGTACACTTGTCGGGTACAGTGATTGTGCACTTGTCGGGTACAGTGATTGTACACTTGTCGTGTATAGTGATTGTACACATGTCGGATATATTGATTGTAAACACGTCGGGTATAGTGTCCTGTCACTTGTTATTCTGTTGAATTTAAACTTTATTGAAATAATAAATAAATAAATTCCGATGAGAGTGCAGTCACTATAGCCACACAGAATGAAGTCGACAAGTGTACAATCACTGTACCCGACAAGTGTACAATCACTGTACCCGACAAGTGTACAATCACTGTACCCGACAAGTGTACAATCACTATACCCGACAAGTGTACAATCACTGTACCCGACAAGTGTACAATCACTGTACCCGACAAGTGTACAATCACTGTACCCGACAAGTGTACAATCACTGTACCCGACAAGTGTACAATCACTGTACCCGACAAGTGTACAATGAATCTACACGACAATTTTTACAATCACTATACACTCCCCCCCCCCCCCGCAACTCCCCCCTCTTACCTCTTTTTCTATTCAATCACGTGACTTTTAATGTCCATTCATCTGTGGTAATGATTTGTTTATGTAATTGAATTAATGTTCACTTTACGTTTTCCCACCAAAAACACCGTTCGTCTGTCCGCCATTTGTTTAAAATATTTTATGTTTACACTTCAAGATCTTGTAGATAATTCTGTGAAAGGTTAGAATTAAAATGTATTATAGTTGTAAATAAGGCTTAATTGTTGATATCAGTTTGAAATAGATCTTTCATTTTTCCAGTTCTCTTCTGTAATACTTTGGTTCAGCTGCCTCACGAAAAGTAGGGTTCTAAAAAATTCCAACTGAAAATTTTTTCGCGTGGATCTTTTGATAAGTGTCTTAGGAAGAGCGGCAGACTATTGAAAATGGAAAAAAAAAATTTTTTCATCGAAAAAATAATTCATTTCCATTGTGTTTACCAAAGGCTTGTGACGTCACACAGCCATGAAAAACACGATGTCTTCCCAAGACACAATTATCAATAGCTCCGCTACTCAAATTTTCAGTGGGAATTTCTTAGAACCGATACCAAAAAGGGAAAAGGGGCGAAATAGCACGAAATGAATACAAAAATAAAATTATTCTTACCGTATATCATATGAAATAACACAAAACGACACAAAATCCTATTGTTACTTGTGGAGACCACATCGTGTCCTCGTCTCTTTTTGCGCATGCGTGCCATGTGCTTTTCTAGATTACTACTTCCTGTCCCAAGATATGGCCAGGTTGGCCGATACTACTCATTAACAAATACTTAGAAAGCTTAGAAACTAACCGATAGTAATCATTAACAAATACTTAGAAAGCTTAGAAACTAACCGATAATAATGATTAACAAATACTTAGAAAGCTTAGAAACTAACAGATAGTAATCATTAACAAACACTTAGAAAGCTTAGAAACTAACCGATAGTGGGAAAAAATCTGGTCCGAGAAGCGCGTGGTACATGGAGTGTGTGCGTTTGATATTATAGTATAGGGATGAAAGAAAAAATAAATAAAAATAAACAAATCAAAGGGACGTAACAAAATTTAACACAAAAAGCTCAAGGGAAGTAACAATTTTTAATAAAACATGCAAAATTACCAAATTTTCAACATTAAATAAAAATCACACAAATGGAACCGCTCAATAAAACCTACATTGTTGTATTCAGGACAAAAAGATCTTTAAATTGATATATGGCACTTAAAAAAACTCCGTGAAGCAGTTAAACCAAAGTATAGCCGAAAAAGACATTTTTTACATTAAAGAATAATGAACTATACTTTCAGAAATGTTACAAGTTACTTTATCAATTAAAATAAATCTAAGTCTAGATCCCGAATAAAATAACAAAGGCAGTTAGAAGTGATTGTTATCCAATCTCTATAGGAGAATCAATGTTTGAACATTTCTAAAAGCTGTACATATAATAGAATATAGAAAATATAGATGAAAGGGAAACAAAACTAGTAAGAAATATGAAGAGATGGGAAACAATAGACATATAGAGATAATTGTGATAGGTGCATGGGCGCCCGCAGAAAATTTTCTAGGGGGGGGCAAAATATTTTTAGTAATGTTTTAATGTAGTTTTAATTTTACTGAGCGTATTTGTATGGTGAATGGACAGAACACTGTAGTAATTGTAGTACACTGTAGTAATGAAGGGTATACTGTAGCAACAAATCTTTTATTAGCACAATATATGTAGGCCTAGATCTATATAATAGACGAAAACCATACAACAAACCTTACTTTAAACAAACAATATTACAACGTAAATTTAAAATAAAATGTATTATTTAAACAAGAACTGGAGTCGTCTGTTATCGCTACCAAACAAATCTCCAATTTTGTCCATAAACTCTTTTTTGTTGAAGTTCACTTTGTCTCTGTGTACTCACAACTTGCACAACCTTGACAGATGTTCATCTGACATTGTAGATCTAAGCCATAGGCTTTCAACCTTTTTCAGCTCACCGCCCCCTTTTATAATTTTTCCGCTCACCGCCCCCCCCCCCAATTTAATTTTAACTAAACATATATAGGCCTATAATTAATTCTAAAACAAATTTATTTGTATTATTAATTTAGAAATATAAGAGACTTATTTAATAGCACTATATCATTTAATTTCTGTAATTATTAATGTTTTAAATATAGGCCTAAACTCCTTAAATGGACAAGATAAATAATGCAGGAATGTTTATCTACAACTGTTTAACGTAAATTATTTTAATCCTCTAATAATTAAATCTTGTTATGAATACCACAATGTTGAATGTATATAAAGAAAAAATAATAATCAGTAAAATTGGTTATATCACAAGACAGAACTTGTTCGGCATCACTTTTGAATCAGCGTGGAAATATTTGTTAATTAAAGGGAGATAATTAATTCGTTTCATTTGAGCTAATATTTCTATATATTTTTCTTTAAAAAAAAAAATTTAATGATTTACATTTGTAACTTTTAAATGATAAACTGTCAAAAGTATTTGAAAATTATATAAATATTATATGACTAAAGAATTTATATGTATATTTTTAAGCATTACAATAACTACTCAGTTTGTATGATTACTTTGTTTCTATACCATTTAACGATAGCATTCACATTAATATTAAAGACTTCAAACGGGTTAAAGGACATCTTGGTAAAACTGAGATCAATATATTAATATTAACGTGTTAGGGCGACAATGATCGGTCAGCAGGGTTGATGGTCGGTGAACCAGCTATAGAACCAGCTGGCCGCACACCATATTTACCAAATACTGACCCCTACTTTATCGAAAAGTCATTGCGATTCCTATTCCTTATTAGTTGAATAACCCCGTGGAGAACCTATGATTTAAGCCATGTTTTTACACGACGTAATGTGCTACCAGACCTGCCTCGCATCTAGGGGCCAAACCTCCCCGAGATCCTTGCAGTTCAGCCTGGAGCCTCGCAGCTCCAGTGTATATCCGCCACAACGAGGAGGTACTGCATAGGACTTGTTGTGGAAAGGCTATATACTACCAAGAGAGACTTACTAATTGCACACCTTGTACAGTTACACTGCTAGTCAGCGGTGACTGCTAGCATAGTGCTGTCACACTAGACGCGTCTCACAGCCATTTAGCAGATTTCGTTACATAATATAAGAACAAAGGGGACCGCAGCGAGTGCAAACAGACAGAAGACAGAGGAATCTCCATCTTGAGCATAGTTGGTAAGATCTTTGCAAGAGGCACTATCAAGGCTGCAGGTGCTGGCATCTAGAGTCTATCCAGAGTCTCAGTGCGGTTTCAGAAGCGGCAGATCCACTATAGACATGATCTCCTCCCTTCGACTGCTACAATAGAGGTTCCGCGAGATGAATAAGCCATTATACGTTGCTTTCGTTGATATGGTCAGCAGAAGTGGACTCCTCAAACTCCTGGCAAAAATAGGATTTCCTCCAGAACTGCTCTCTTTCACTGCCTGTTTTTTTTTTTTTTTAGAAAACCAGGTGCACAGTGAAGTTTAATCAGAGCTCTTTGAAGTCCACAGCGGTGTTTAACAAGACTGCTTACTTGCACCCACCTTGTTTGGAATATTCTTCTCATGTCTACTGCACTATGCTTATGGAGACTGCAACGAAGGCGTCTACCTTCACACAAGGAGATCTGGAAAGCTCTTCAATCTAAATAGGCTCAAAGCCAAAATCTCAAGCAGTGTGCTCCTAGATGGCGAGATAAATAGTAGAATAGCTAAAGCCATGGGCACTATGGCAAGATTTAAAAAAAAACGAGTCTGGATGAACCCGATACTTACACGCTCCACTAAGTCACTAGTTTATCGAACATGCGTTCTGAGTACCCTGCAGTACGGCTGTGAGACATGGAGCACATATTCCTGGCTGGAGAAAAAATTGAACACCTTCCACCTCAGGTGTCTCAGACGCATTTTAGATATAAGATGGCAGTACAGGGTTTTAAACGCAGAGGTCCTACGAAGAGCAGAGTGTCAAGACATCCGTATTACTCTCAGTAACAGACGTCTCAGCTGGCTAGGTCATGTACGTCGAAAGCCACAGGGTCGACTTCCACAGGACATTCTATATGGAACGTTAGCTTCGGGACAGATACCTGCTGGACGTCCAAAACTGAGATTTGCGGATGTCTGCAAAAGAGACATGAAACACCTCCAGATTGGCCCAAACAGTGGGGAGATCATGGCGCAGGATAGGCCCACCTGGAGGGCGGGAATCAAAGAAGGTTCCAGGCTTGCGGGAGAGGAGCGCGCCAAGAAAAAGACGATGGAGAAAAATGTGGCCCCCCTCCGCTACATTCAACTGCAGCAAGTGTGACCGTGCCTGTACGTCCAGGATTGGCCTCTTTAGCCACATGAGGGCCTGCAAGGGAAATGGATCGTCTCTCGAGACGTAAAATGCCGACGAATGTGCTGAACGATCGCTCCACCGTACATGTTATTGCTGGTAATGTTAGCAATACTAGCAATACTAGCATACCTGACAGCCGGATAAAACTTTGTAAAAGGTAACAAGTCGGTGAAATCTTGGCTACTTTTGTATCCTCGCGTTTTCCAAAAATCAAACCAACTCCTGGCTTTCACTATCAAAATTGTCAATGTGGTATACCTGATTAATTCCTAACGATAATGAGATCGATATGACAATGGAAGGAGTCACAGTTGGTACAATTAATTATAAATGTTTTAATTATTATTTTTTGTGTCTATTTTAGTCAAAATTTTTTTTTTATCTATCAATTTAGGGGGGGGGGCACTTTTCCAGGGGGGGGCAAGTGCCCCCCCTTGCCCCCCCCCTGCGGGCGCCCATGGATAGGTGTATTTATTGCAGATATAACATTCATTTGTTTGTTTAGCGACTATACATGTTATTGTGCATTTGTTATAGATCTAGGTGTTTTACAATGTTTAATGCTATATGTTCTGTGTTGCAATGGTTCTTGGTTGTTTCGATGTTTAGTGTTCTATGTTCTATGTTGCAATTGTTATAGGTGTCCCAATGTTTAGGGTTCTATGTTGCAATTGTTTTAGGTGTCTCAATGTTTAGCGTGTCAGTGGCATAGAGACAGTTGTTTACGTAAATACGTGTTAGCTTATTTGAAGACGGAATTGTTTTTAAAATAGTGACTACAGCTTACGTTTGTCTTTTCTTATTGAACATTTAAATGTGTAGGTCTTTGGATGGATTTATATATGTATATCCACATTTAAGTAGCCTACTCTTTCTTACCGAGTGGCATCCGGGCATGGAATGGGATAGTTGATATATAGTTCTTATTGTCACTTTATTTCAGACATAAAAAGACATATATTTTATTAAATTAATTAAGTAGTAATGATTTAAAACGTATGATTTCAGGCTCATTAAAATCAAAAAGTTCACTGACACTTCATAAGATGAATGTTTAGATGGAAACACAGAATTACACAATTTCAGGTCATGTATTTCTTATTCCAATATTTCATTTTAATACTAGTCAAGTAACAGAAGAAGAAACAAAAGTGGACGCAATTTGTATGGTTTTGTTTTCATTTAATTTAGAATGTGTTAGAAATGTATTTTTACCTATTGGCAGTTGCTCAACACGTAGTTTGTTTACTTAATAATGTATGCATTAATGAATATTATTACTACTCCTTTTAGAAACATGGATGGAAATGGTTTGGTTTTGTTTTCATTTACTATAGGATATTTGAGATATTTAGTTAATATTTGCAGTCGCGTTAAAAGTATTTTGTTAAATTAATAATGTATGTTTAATGAATATTATAATTAATCCATTTAGAAATGCACTGCTTGGGAGCCTCTTTTTGTCCATCTTCTTTTCCTAAACGTCTATGCTAGATGTATGCATTACTGAACATTATTATTAATTCTCTTAGAAAATTGTTTCTTGAAAACATAGGTATAGAATGAAATAAGACAACCCCGGGGTCAACGTAGCATAAAGATGAATTGCACAAGAACTCAAGCGACAGAAGAAAAGAAGCATGGATGGAAATTGTAAGTTGTTTTTTTTTTCATTTAATTTAAAATGTGTTAGATATGTAGTTAATATACGCAGCCGCAATACACGTATTTTGTTTACTTAATAATGTATGCATTAAAAGACCAAGTGAAGAGCTTTTTATCCAAATTTAGTTAAAATTTGATTTTGATAGTAAATAGTGTATTCAGCATCTGAATGTAAATAAAAACATTTAAACATTATATCAAAGATAAATTTTAAGTAATTAGTTCAATATTTGCACTTTAATGTGTGTGTTTTTTGAAGGACAAATCCAAATCTCGTAGCCATTTGAAATGATTTTATTTCCGGCAACATAGAAAAGTGACATAAGAGAAAGGATTTCGACTAGGAAAAAAATCTATTGCCACATGTTTGGAATCTTTTCCCGGTTCTTATTTTTAACAAAATGGTTAAATATAGATTTTTAGCGTCGAGTTTTGTTTATTTCCTTTCTCAAACGTCACTGCCGTAGGAGGCTATTCCAAATCTCGTTCCTTTGAGAAAAACCTCTTCACTTGGTCTTTTATGAATATTATTTATTCTCTTTGAAATATGGATGGAAATAATGTGGTTTGGTTTTCATTTAATTTAGAATGTGGTAGATGAACTGGACAAGAACTCAAGCAACAGAAGAACAGAAACAAATATGGATGGAAATTGTAAGGTTTTGTTTTCATTCAATATTACTTTTCTCCTACATGTGTTTTAATATTACTTTTCTTCTACATGGATTTTAATATTATTTTTCTCCCACATATGTTTTAATATTACTTTTCTACACGTGTTTTAATATTACTTTTCTATTACATGTATTTTAATATTACTTATCTTCTATATGGGTTTTAATATTACCTTTTATTCTATACGGGTTTTAATATTACTTTTCTAGTACATGTTTTATTATTATTTTCCTCCTACTTGTGTTTTAATATTCTTTTTTTCATGTGTTTAATATTAATTTACTCCATATATTTTAATATTACTTTTCTCCATATATTTCAATATTAATTTTCCTCTTTATGGGTTTTTATATTACTTTTCTCCTACATGTGTTTTAATATTACTTTTATCTTACATGTTTAATATTACTTTTCTCTTACATGTTTTAATAATACTTTTCTCTTACATGTTTTAATATTACTTTTCTCTTACATGTTTTAATAATAGTTTTCTCTTACATTTTTATTACTTTTCTCCCACATATGTTTTAATATTACTTTTCTCCACCATGTGTTTTAATATTACTTTTCTTCTGTATGGGTTTTAATATTACTTTTCTCCCACATATGTTTTAATATTACTTTTCTCCACCATGTGTTTTAATATTACTTTTCTTCTGTATGGGTTTTAATATTACTTTTCTCCTATATTTTTTTAAATATTTCTTTTCTTCTAGATGGGTTTTATTATTACTTTTCTCCTATATGATTTATGCTATTACATTTTGTTGCTGTGAGTGTAGTGTTATGTTTTGCCTCTAAAAGGTCATTACTTTTTGTTATAAAGGATTATTAATTTTTATGGCGGCTGTATAGGTATAATTAATGCATGTTTTTGTTAGTAATTAGCATGTGTCTATTTTGTTCTTTGTGTTTCCCACTAGCTATAAAGATCTCTGTCATATTAATGTATAGTCTACAGACTTTTTTAGTCATGTTTGTTATCCACTTGATGTATTTTGAAGTAATATTTTCTACTAATACTACTAACATCTAGAAGTCGTAGGTAGTCAAACCATAGCTTTAGATGAACGGAAAATAGCTGTAACTGAATAGAATATAGTCTCTCATAAATAGTATATTTTCTCCGAATGTTTTTACTAACATGCAGTAGAACCCAAGTTTCTATTTACAAAAAAAAATAATAAAAAATTAACATTAAATTTTAATTACCCAAATTAAATATTTAAGAATGTTTATAGCATAATCCCTTCTTAAAATATAAGAACACTATTATAACTTTACTGCACTTGCTAAATCAAAATGACTATTTTAGTTTTTTATCGCTTAGCCTATAGAGTGTATCCGTGTTCTGAGTTGTATCTTATTAAATGCGCTCTGAGCTTGCATTATGCTTGTTGGCAGCGCTATACAAATGTCATTATTATTATTGAATCAGACTAATTCTAATTTGAAATTTTTTAAAATTCAAAATGTAAATATTTAAATAAAGCTATAGGGCGTTTGCAATCACGTGACAAAAAGCACGTGATTTCTGTTTACTTTGTGTAGTGGTGTACAAGTACAATGGCCGTTGTATTAATAAAGTTTCATATAGGCTCGAGCTTTTTTTAAATGATGTTATGTGTTTTAAGTCTTTTTAAGATTTAAGCTGTATTATGTCTGTTAAATAAAATAGGCTATTTTATTATTATCATAGACATAGATCATAGACGATGTGAGCCTATTAGTGACTTGACAAGATAGCCTATTCACCAACACTATCACTTGGCATCGTAGCTGCCCTACTTAGCCATTAGCCCATTAGCCTAGCCTACGAAACATTAAAAGTGTAGGCCTAAAAAGTGAAATTGAAAGTGTAAATAGGTCTAGCCGGCCCCAGCCTAATCACATTAATCAATTAATCTACAGTACTACTATTTACCTCCTTATTTTTGAGTAGGATAGCCAATATTCATATGTGAATTTGGCATGATAAGAAACGTCACCGTATGCCATATTTGTTCCTCTATTTACAAATGACGTCACTAAAAAAAAATTAAGCTCCGCCCATTGCAAACGCTCTATTACTATTATAACTATCTACATTTTTTTTTAGCTTTCAGAATTTATGAGTAATTGAAATATACATGCAAGAAATACATTTAATTCATCAATCAAATTCTTTCCTTTAAAAATTAAATTTTAATACGTTTTTAGTTATAGCCTAAACGTTCTACTGTAGTTTCTACTAGTACTAACCGGGGTGTTAGGTAGTGGGAGAAGGAATTGTATTTACTGGTCTCTGAAAGCCATATCTTTTATGATATTCAGATTCCATTGAGTTCCAAATCTCACTGCCTGGCTCATGTATGGCTCCTCGTGCAACACCCTGGACAAAAGCTTTGGCTAGCTGGCTAAATTACATTAGCAATATTTTATTTAATGTATCTTAATGCCTTTAGTGGCTGGCATGAAATTAAAGCTATATTTATTTCATGCTTGGTTTTAACTGGTTTGGGCTTGAATTTTTATTAACCAGTGAGTGATCTAACACTATGATATAGAGTTTGTTGTATTTCTTGTTCTAGTATTCATTGACTAGAACTAGGTTAGCTTTATTATGTTATAAGATTTACAATGGGTTAGGGCATAGGCTCTCAACGGGGGCGTTATCGCCCCCCGGGGGGCGTGAGAAGCTATAGGGGGTGCTGATGTTCCCGGGGGCGGTGAAGGGCAAGTGGGCGGTACAAAAGTACCTGATATAATGTGAACACCTCAGCTTTTTGAATCGATCAGATTTTGAATGAAATGGGATTTAAACGCAAGTGCTGCTACATATCTGATATCCTCCCCCCCCCCCCCAACAGTAGGCCTACATACTAGAGACCAACCGATATTCGGTTACGGCTTCGGCGCCGAAAATAGGCAAAAGCCCTTTTTCGGCGTGGATTCGGTTTCGGCCGAAGACAAAAGGTTAGTTTTCGGTTTGTTTACGGTTTCAGCCGAAACTGATATTGACTTTCAGTCATCAGCCGAATATCTATTTTAACTTTAAAAATGCAAAATGCTACGCTATTGTTGCATCTCTTTCTCTGCTTATTGATACTTTCATTTAGTTAAACTGTTGTGAATTAATCTGTGTGAAGTAGGGATGTTAAACGAAAACCGGATTACGGGAGGAAATCATTCATAATGGTGTCCCACGATTTATTCATCTTTTTATCTAAAGAAATAATTGTAAACCCTGTTTGATTAGCACAAAACAATTCCTTAACATTATATTCCTTGCAAACACTCGTTTGTCAGAGGCGACTTATAGTTTTTTTTTTTTTTTAAATTCCGAATATTGCTTGTGAATTTGCGAAACAAGCATTACAACAGATAATGCAGATGTTAACGCTAGTCGTCGATACAGACATTTGATCTACGTATTCGAAAACAAACAAAATGGAATTTCCAGAGTGATGATGAACGCTCCTTTAACAAACAAACAGACCGATAGATGTAAGGTTGCGAGATATTGGACTTCAAAAGGAGGACAAAGAGAGACAAAAAGAATGACATATTTAGTGTTTCACAATCCACAATCACTTCAGTTTTATTACATTAGCTGTCAATAATTGTATATTAGTAATACTGACCCAACATTTCTTTTAGACTGAGAAGCAACTTGGGCAATAAAAAAAACTACTTTGCAGAGCATGTAAGGTTCTTTTCAAAAACTGTTAATTTTCTTGCCAGATGTCCATCAACCCAAGATAGATGTGTCTGGGATTTTATTTATATTCTACAAATATTCTTATAAAGTGTGTAACATATAGATTTAACATCCACTGGTTTATATTATAATTATAAAGGTCTAAATTCATGACACTTTCAGCTTTTGACTTTTGCTAATCCAAAATCAACTATGTTTTTTATTTTTTTTACAAAGATTTCACCACGTTATAAGGATCAATGGTCCTTCGTATTATTTTTATAGTATAATCAATGCAAATTTGTCTTTTCCAAACTATAA
Organism: Anisus vortex; assembly: GCA_949126835.1. Taxonomy (NCBI): domain Eukaryota; kingdom Metazoa; phylum Mollusca; class Gastropoda; family Planorbidae; genus Anisus; species Anisus vortex. The sequence continues at coordinate 20,013,826 of OX421501.1, read as the reverse complement.
CTTACTTTACCCGGAGGCGGAGAGGGGAAATAGAAAATGGGTAAAAAATCGGATATTTAGAACCGAAAATAGGTGTTGAGGAAAAAAAGGAACATCCCTAATGTGAAGTAGAAGACTGAAGATAATAATAACTGATTATTTAATCACTCCAAAGAATGGTTTACTCAAATAGAGTGCCCATTAACTAGTTAATATTACACATAAATGTGCAGTCTTTTGAAATCATTTGTTTCGCATTTTCGGTTTATTTTTTGGTTTTGGCCGAAACTCAATGTATAATATTCTGTATGTTTTCGTTTTCGGCCGAAACTAAAAATTTGGTTTCGGTCGGTCGCTACTACATACTAATAAGAAATAGGAACCGCAATGATTTTACGATGAAGTAGAGGTCATTATTTGGCAAGTATGGTGTGCGGCCGGCTGGTCCTGTGGTTAGTTCACCGGACTGTCAACCCTGCTGACCGATTCCTGTTAACATAAATAATGACTGTCGCCTAACATCTGTTAATGTAATTATATTTTGATCTCAGTATTACCGAGATGTACTTTCTTTTTTGTTTTTTTCCAAAAATGTTTATTCATGAAAAATTGCATTTACATTACCAAAATTATTATTTTACACAGAGAAAAAGGGATAGGAGACATTTATTGCATTTTTACAATTCCAAAGAGATAGAAGACAGCAGAGAATATTTAAATACTTAGTTTACCTGCACAATCTCATATATTTTACACGAAGAAAAGGAAATAGAAGAACAGTTCATACACATTTAAGGGGATAGAAGACAAAATGTTTTACGAGACAAAGAGTTTTCTAACTAACTTTAAATTTAAATTCATTCATTCTTTTTTATTTGACATTCTTGCTTAGCATCCATACATATTTAAATTTATTTAAACATATAATAAACGTAACCATCCATTATTAACGGTGAGATATTTAAAACAACATAATATGGAGAAAAATAAACCAAAGTTTGGTAGAAATTATGTACATCTCGCTTCAATGGTTATATCCCTTTCGGAGTATATATTTAATGTCAACCAACAAGCGCGGTCTTAAATGTATATATTGTTACGAGTAGATTTATTTCCATATTATATTGGTTTTGTTATTATTAACTAAAGTTAAAATGAAATAATCTTAAACCCGAAATGTTTCCGTGTTAGGAATAAAACATGCATATGTCTAGACACTACGTCATAGCGATAAAATACGTCATATGCACGAGGGTGGAATACCGTTTAGTTTAGTTCTAGTTTGGGCGCTAATGTGTGAGGACTGTTTTTGACCACTTTCTTAAAGATAGGATTACGGCTTAACTCATTATAGAAGAATCTCAACTGATTAAGTTTCATTATATAATACTGGTACATGTATTCTGTGGTATTGTTATATTTTATCATCTCAACTTGTTGGAATAAAATTGTGTTCAATTTCAAACAGGATTGTGGATTTCCTATATATTAAGGTACAGTTTATCTAAATCACTTTATACACAAAAGATTCATATCGCGACGAGTCAAATAAACATCAAATCTAATTCAATAACATCAATATAAATTCTTATACAACCTTGTGAGATCCAAGATGGATATGAATCAAAATAATATATAATAATACATTACTAAAAATATCATCTAACGTCAGTAGCTGATTTCGCACGTGACAAAAGATTGGGGGCTCAAGTCCTGGATCTAAAGTTTGTATGTATAAGAATTGAGAATATACAACTGTTTTAGTGAAAACGATTTACAACAAATATTTATTCAAATTCTGTCTACGTGGGAGGCACTGTCTGTGTTCGGACATACTGTTTTCAGCTTTGTACACAACCATCCTTAAAATTTATCTTCTACAAATTAACAGTGGTGTAAAATATTTCAAAGGACTTTATAAAAGGTAAAGTTGAAATTTTTTATCTTCTATTTACGTCATTAATATAAAACATGGCGGAAGCTAATCTTACGTTGGAGCAATTGAATATTTTTGCTATCACGTCAGAACAGTTAACTAGCATGTCACTAACCCAGTTAAAAGAGATGGCAAACTCTCTGGGAATAGACATTACTGAAGTTACACCAGTAAGGAGTAAATTGATTCAAGATATTAAGGAATGTTTGAAAAGACATGGTGCAATGCTTGAAGAAAATACTATGAATAATGAAGAATCAGTGGTTCTCAATGTATCAGAAACCATGAAAACAGACATAAATAACCATGAATTTAAAATGAATGGAAATGAACTAAGTGCAGACATGAAATTCCAGTTAGAAATGAAGAAGTTAGAAATTCAAGTACAATTAGAGGGTAAAAGAATAGAAGTACAATTGAAAGAGAAAGAATTGGAAAAAGAAAGAATCGCTAGTAATGAAAGGATTGAATTGGCAAAGTCTCGTTCGTCAACTCATACGATTCAGGAAACAAATAATGTGGAACTATATAAGTTTAAAAAGCATGTACCAAGCATGGAGAACATAGAGATTGATGAGTTCTTTATGGTCTTCGAAAGAAACTCGATCGATTATAAATTTCCTGAAGATAAGAAAGCAGTACTTTTACGTTCAGCTCTAACAAAAGGCAAGGCTTTAGATGTTGTATTGAATCTGACTCCAGAAGAATGCAATGATTATGAACTAATAAAGAGCAGAGTACTATTGAGTTATGTTCTAACTCCAGAAAAGTATCGAAAGTTATATCGTGAGTACAAGAAGGAACCAGAAGTTTCACATGTTGACTTCCTGAGATTAGAGAAAAAGTATTTTGATCGATGGTTACGTTCTAAGAATGTGAATAAAGATTATGAGAAACTATATAATCTCATACTGATGGAGGATTTTACTGAGAAGATTCGCACTGATATAAAAGTTCATTTGGCTGATCGTGGTATTGAAATAGCAGAACAAGCAGCAGTTAAAGCCGATGAATATGTCATTATTCACCCGCATAGCCATTATTTTCAAAATGACAGAACAAGTTTGAGGACTCAAAACAGTAATACAGAGAGGAAGTTAAGATCGACGGAGGATAAAAGTAAACAATAAGCCGATAAACAAGAGAATTCAAGTTTTGTACAAAAGAGAATTACCTGTACATTCTGTAAGAAAGATGGACATATAAAAGAGAATTGTTGGAGTCTACATAAAGAGAAAAGACCCATTAAAAACAAGAACAACGTGGTTTTATCACACATCGCCGTACAAACTGAAACTCACATAAATAAAACTGCCCACAAAAGAATTAAAGCTGAAAGAAAGACATCTGATGTTAGTCATGAAGAGATGGCGAAACACGCATGTCCAAGTTGCTCAAAGTCAGAAAAAGTCTTTGAAATGAAGACCGAGGCTATTGAACATTCTAGTTTCAACTCCAAAGGGAGTGTGACAGATGAACAATCAGTAAATAAAACGTTTACTTATGGAGGCAGTAGTGTAGCAAGAAACTCAGTAGGCAGAGAACTACCCGAGTGCATGCTATCGGATGTTAGCGAGGGCTATGTGTCACCTATAGATAATCAAGCTAGAGAACGGAAGATTAAAATTCTACGTGACTCCGGTGCTGATATATCTCTACTGTTGAAGAATACTGTACCAACGTCGAAATTGACTCATACAGGCCAGTATGCCTTAATCAGTACTATGGCTGGAACACTTACGGCACCGTTACATCGTATACAGTTGAAGAGTAATTACTTCACTGGATCTGTTATTGTTGGGATAGTGAAGAAATTTCCCTACAGAGGCATTTCATTACTTTTAGGAAGTGACATTGCCAAGAATCAGGTACATCCTGTACTTAAAGAAACCAAAGACTCTGTTCAGTGTAGGAATACTGAAAATTCAGTATGTGTTATCACCAGAGCTATGGAGAAACAGCAGATGACTAATGAATCGACAAAGAAACCAGAACCAACACCAGAGATTGACTTGCAAGCAACCTTCATGGCGGATGTTCTAGGTGGTCACTCAAGTCATACTGATCAAAATAATTTGTCGCCTAGACAACTACTCATTCTTGCTCAAGGCAAAGATCCAGAGATCGGGAAGCTAAAAGAGGAAGCAAAGAATGAAGGAGAGTTAGAAACAATGGCCGCAGGTTATTACCTGAGGGACGAGTTGTTGATGAGGAAATGGAGAGGGAAAGAAAACGACGATGAAACATGCAGCGAAGTACATCAAATCGTGGTACCCAATGTTTACCGCAAGGACATACTACATATGGCCCATGATTCACCGTATGCTGGTCACCTAGGGATACAGAAAACCTTCGACAGGATTCTTCCATATTTCTTCTGGCCTGGCCTACGTCGTGACGTCACATCGTTTTGCAGATCATGTCATGTCTGCCAGATGGTCGGCAAGCCGAATCAGACCATTCCGGTAGCTCCTCTACGACCCATACCAGCATTCTCAGAACCCTTCAGTCACATCATTATAGACTGCGTCGGTCCGTTGCCTAAAACTAAGGCTGGCCACCAGTATCTGTTCACTATAATGTGTTCGGCAACGAGATTTCCAGAGGCTATTCCTCTACGTAGCATCAATGTCGACAAAATATCTGATGCACTTATCGGATTCTTCACCCGATATGGTCTTCCGAAAACCGTGCAGTCAGATCAAGGTTCAAATTTCACATCGAAGTTATTTCGCCAAGTCTTAGAACGGCTGGGTATTCGTCATGCAGTATCGAGTGCATATCATCCACAGAGTCAAGGCGCACTGGAACGATACCACCAAACATTGAAGAAAATGCTCCGTACTTTCTGTTTCGAGCATAACGACGACTGGGATCGTGGTATTCCCTTCGCACTCTTCGCAACCAGAGAGGCTGTACAAGAATCTCTTGGTTTCAGTCCCCTTGAACTGGTATTCGGACACACAGTTCGTGGACCACTAAAGCTGTTACAAGAGACATGGTTGTCATCCACTGAAGACACTGGTCTACTGACATACGTGGAAAATTTTAAAAATAGACTGTATAATGCATTAAAAGTTGTCAGATCTAATCTTTTGCAGGCACAAGACAAGATGAAGGTCTATTATGACGTCAACGCAAGAACCCGTATCTTCCAACCTGGTGATAAAGTTCTCATGCTGACGCCACTGTCTGGTCAACCCCTGAGTGCCAAGTTTACAGGACCCTACGAGGTTATGGCTAAGCTTAGTGAGGTTAACTATCTTGTAAAGACCCCTGATAGACGGAAATCGCAACGAGTGTGCCATATCAATATGTTGAAACCATACATTACCAGAGAAGAACAAAATGTTGTTGCCTCGGTAAACACTGTTATTAAAGTCGGGAATAATTCACCCGAAATTGAGCGTGAAGTGGCAGAAAGCAAACTGCAAAATACAAAGGCTCTAAAAAACCTAAATGAAAAATTGGCACATTTACCTGATTGCAAACAATCCGCTATCAAAGGTCTAATTAATGAAAATATCCATTTATTTGGAGATGTACCTAGTAGAACTAGTGTAGTTAAGCATGATGTTATTTTAAATGAAAATACTAAAGCTATTAAACAACATCCATACAGGTCAAATCCTATCCAGTTAGAATGCATCCGTAAAGAGGTTCGCTACATGCTTGACAATGACATTATTACACCTAGTAGTAGTGACTGGTCTTCCCCTTGCGTATTGGTACCTAAAGCCGATGGATCCATGAGGTTTTGTGTGGACTACCGTAAGGTAAACAAAGTGACAAAAACTGATTCCTATCCAATACCAAGAATCGACGATCTAATAGATCAAGTGAGTAATGCTAAGTTTGTGACGAAAATTGACCTATTGACGGCGTATTTTCAGATTCCACTGACTGAGAGGGCTCAGGAGATATCATCGTTTGTAACCCCTGACGGACTGTACAAATTTAAGGTCATGCCCTTTGGTATGGTTAATGCACCCTCTACTTTTCAACGGTTAATAAATACCATTACTCAGGACATTCCTAAATGTCACGCATACCTCGATGATATTGTTGTTTTTAGTGACGATTTTAAATCTCATTTGGATCAACTACATTTGTTATTTACGAAATTGACTCATGCTAATCTCACAATAAACTTGACTAAGAGTCAGTTCTGCCATGCAACCATCGAGTATCTAGGTCACGTGGTGGGAAATGGTTTGGTAAAACCATTAAATGCAAAGGTTAAGGCTATTCGTGAGTTCCCTGTTCCTGAAACCTGTAAACAACTCCGTAGTTTTCTCGGGATGGCGGGGTACTACCGTCGGTTCTGTCAAAATTTCTCAACCATTGCATGTCCATTAACAAATCTATTAAAGAAGAATTGCACTTTCAAATGGTCTAATGAATGCCACCAGGCCTTTGATAAATTAAAAGATGTTCTTTCTGAGGCACCTGTATTAGTAACACCCAATTACAGTAAACCCTTTAAAATTACCGTTGACGCGTGTGATACAGGGATGGGAGCGGTCATTTCCCAAAAGGGTGATGATTCACTGGAACACCCGATTAGTTTTTACTCTCAAAAATTTGATAAGCATCAAAGAAACTATAGTGTGATAGAAAAAGAACTTTTAGGATTAATCCTGGCATTGAAACATTTTGATTTTTATATCAATGGTTCTCCATATCCAATTGATATTTTAACTGATCATAACCCTTTAGTTTTCCTTTCCAGGGTTAAACAGAACCAAAGAATTATTCGCTGGAGCTTATTCCTCCAAACATATAATTTAAATGTGTTATATTTACCAGGTAAACAAAATGTGGTCGCTGACACGTTGTCGCGCATGTAACTGGTAAACCAGAAGATGAAAGTCAGTTTCTCATTAAATGTTTTCTTTTATGTCATTCATTGTATTGATTAACATTTATATTATTGTAAATATGACAATAAATAAACTATGTTTTGAAATATTGCAATATGAGACATTACAGAACAAAACTTCAAATTCTACTAGAAACAATCATACGTTGTAAGGTAAAAGGTAACTATTGCATACAGCAATTGCACACACACCGGTATTTAACTTGAATACATCCACACTTGTGTTTGTTCAATTGATTATTGATGTGTTTTGAAAATTGTTTGTTTCTATGTCGTCTTGTTATAATTTGGATGTCTTATTTTATGCTATGTAAAAGCTAAATCAGCTGAGATTATAACATTTTTTTTAAAATATTCTTGATGTCATAATTGAGACATCATAATAATCATATAATAACTGAAAATCATTAGTTAATGATACAGTGATCGGTTATAAATAAATTAAATTTTCTAAAGAATTATCTATCAATTATTAATCGGTTCCACTTATTTGGGTAATTCATATCAATTCTGTGGGAATTGGTTATTGGTGGTAATAGTTTTATGGTCAACGTTGTACACACAATAATCATAATTGTAAATATTAATTGATAAATAAATGTTTAATTAATAATCATTGATACGATAATGTGATAAGGGATTCCATAATAGCGACTTTGTTATTAAGGGGATATGTAAAATATGGTTCATTTTAATTTAAAAGATTGTCCAATAGTCAATTAAATCTTACGGAAAGTTTGGGAATTCGGTTCATTTTATGGGTACTCTACAAAGAATTCCATACTTAACACTGTCTGTAATTCCTTTGTGTCTTAAGGGGGGGGGGGCGAGTGTTACGAGTAGATTTATTTCCATATTATATTGGTTTTGTTATTATTAACTAAAGTTAAAATGAAATAATCTTAAACCCGAAATGTTTCCGTGTTAGGAATAAAACATGCATATGTCTAGACACTACGTCATAGCGATAAAATACGTCATATGCACGAGGGTGGAATACCGTTTAGTTTAGTTCTAGTTTGGGCGCTAATGTGTGAGGACTGTTTTTGACCACTTTCTTAAAGATAGGATTACGGCTTAACTCATTATAGAAGAATCTCAACTGATTAAGTTTCATTATATAATACTGGTACATGTATTCTGTGGTATTGTTATATTTTATCATCTCAACTTGTTGGAATAAAATTGTGTTCAATTTCAAACAGGATTGTGGATTTCCTATATATTAAGGTACAGTTTATCTAAATCACTTTATACACAAAAGATTCATATCGCGACGAGTCAAATAAACATCAAATCTAATTCAATAACATCAATATAAATTCTTATACAACCTTGTGAGATCCAAGATGGATATGAATCAAAATAATATATAATAATACATTACTAAAAATATCATCTAACGTCAGTAGCTGATTTCGCACGTGACAATATATAAAAAAACAAAGAAAGGGTCACAGATGACAAAGAAAAGTGAAACACCCATAGAAGACGGGTGACGAAAGGTGTCATTCACGGGTAATCCCACAACGGGAACCTTCACAAGTGAGAAAAAAATCTGTGCAGTTCTCTAAAAAGATTAGGAAACTCCCAAGTTGTCTTTAGGTTTCAAATAGCGTTTAGCCGTTCCCATCGGCATGAACTATTGAAAGAGAGATAGGGAAATAAATGCAATTTGTTTGGTAGTGACATAAAGTTTGGAAGGCCCGACTTTCCTGGCCCTCCCACCTTCCCAAGCCAGCGTCGCCGGATGACTGGTCTGCACCAGTTAACACCCTGGCGAATGTGCCAAAAAAAGGGGAAGTTGGGCCGGTATTTGTATATCGGTCCTTCTTCTTTTACTATACATTGATGTCACTCTGATAAAAATAATTTGAAGAAAAAAGATTGATATTAGACATAAGTTTTTGTATTAGATAGGTAACGAAGAAAAAATTTGAAAAGAAGGGTAAGGAATAACGGGAGGAAAACAGTGAATCTTACTTCCATTCCGTGGAAGGCAGTGAAGCTAAAAGTAATAAAGGAGGCAAAATAGGTGAAGACGGACCCAGAAAGGCCAAGTCTCTCTCCTCGTTACTTCATGTGCAATAAGCCATGAAATTAAAATATCGTCTCCTAAACCTTTCAACAAATTTAAAAGAATACACCCGTAAACTTATATAAAAATAATATGTACATAGTGGTGCGTAAAAAAACAAAAAAAACACACCACACACAAACAAAAACAACACAAAATTTTACATTCACTGAAAGAGACATCGCACCGGAAATGAAAATAAAAATTTGCCCTTGATGAATAGTTAACAACGTGAAACGTACAATACAAGGGCATCTCCGTATTTAAAACTACGCATTAATAACATATGCATGTAATTACTCTACTAATTAAACAAATGAACCAAATAATAAAATACATAAGGATCTCATCTATGAAATACATTATAATACATAAAACAGTTATAAAAGCAAACTATTAAATGAAATTATAGAGTGGGCGGTTGATGTTTATCTAAATGTGCTTCAAGTTTTTGTCTGAATATGTCTTCTATGATGTGTGGGGGGTAGTGTTTTTGGTCAAACCGTGTTTTAAGATATGTTTTCCATATGTGTTGTTTGTATTCTGCTAGTGTGATGAGGTTTAATGTGTGTTTTGTTTCTAAGTCTAGGTATTTTGAAGAGTGTAATGGCTAAATCTATGTCTATGTCTGACTGTGTTGTTGTGTCCATGATTAATTTTAATGTTTGTTTTGTTGGTATGATTGCGGGGCATGTTAGATAGATATGTTCCTCATTTTCTTGTGTATGTGAGGTACACATCTTGCATATAGGTGTGTTGCGTGTATTTTGTTTCTTCCTATCTAATGTTGGTGTCATGTTAAAAAGGAGTCTGTACGATATCTCTTTTGATTGTGGTGCAATGTGTTTGTTATGTAAACGGATGAATGTGTCATGAAAGTCTGTAATCCCTAACTGTCTCCCCCATTTAATCCGTGTACAAAGTGGGATCTGGACCCGTGTAATGAGAGATATGTAAATGTTCTTTGTTTTGCTATGTATCAAATGTTCATTGTTATGTAAAATGCGTGTAACTGACTTGTAAAATGGAGAGGAAAAGTTGCCAAAATAATGAGGGATATTGTTTTGAATTGGAATAAGTTTATTTAGCTTTAGACCATAAAAATACATAGCTAAAGGCAATTTATCAGGTGCATGTACAATTTGGCCTATATATTTTAATCTTAGTGCTTGTAGCTTTGTTTTTATATCTTGCAAACCTATCCCGCCTGTCACGATGTTGCTGTTGGGAGAGCAATTCGTCACAATGTTGACACTGAGAGGGGTGCGGGGGGGGGGTGAGTGGGGTTAATGGCTACTGGTGGCTGGTTGTCGTGGGGTTAATGGTTACTGGTGGCTGGTTGTCGTGGGGGTACGAAATACCGCTACTGCTGCAATCGTCCTGGAACAATGATTATTTCTCTCCTTGGCTCGTGAAGATGTTAAGAGTATACAAACAACAGTTCTAAGATAAGCAAGCAAATCACTGGTTACTGTTCAGGTGTTTATTACGTTCGAATATCCAATGGTGAGACATACATATGAAGTTATACAGCAATAATGACACGAGTATAGGCGAGTGTTATGGAATCCAAAGTTAGGTTTCACAACTTATACTGGTGGAAAATGCGAATACTGGCTAGACCGATATATATAATATATAACATGTGAGGCGATATACTACTGGACAGATATGAAATTGGTCAGAATGTCTAACATTAGTACACGGTAGTGTTGTGGAATCCACTTTTAGGTTTACACAACTGTATTAACGAATTACTATTACTGGCTAATTATCTATAGTCCAAATGAGTAGGTTGGGAGTTAAGCTAAAACGATGCGTCTTCTTCGAGAGCGGAGCCAGGACTAACTAAAAGTACAGTGTATCCGTCAAGCGCCAGACTCAGACTGCCTCTACAAAAGTTGGGCGGGCTTCTCGTGAGACCAGTCACGTGACCGATCTTCAATTTGGTTGGGTGATTACATTAATTTGATTTACATATAATTCCCATTGGTCCTTTCGAACATATATTTACATAAAGCAAAAAGGTTATTGGAGCCGAAAATGGAGTTGGGGTGGGTAAGCAATTATACCGCCAAACTGCGGGGTGGGGGTAAATGAAATAATTATTGCCGCCCGCACTCAGCGGGGTGAACAAGGGAGACGGGGGGGGGGGTCGAAGTGGGAGGGTTTAATCTAGATAAAAGACGATTGATACATACGTCATGCTGAGTGAAGGGAATTATCTCCCTTTGATAGACTTTGACCTGGTCACTCAAGTGGCTGGCGTGGATTTTCGGCCGAGGGGTATTAAGTAGTTGCGAAACATTGACCGTCTCAAAGGGTAGCTAGCGAGTCGCCGTCCTTTGAGTGGTATGGGAAGGGGAAAAAGGGGTTTTAGCGGGGAAGGTGGGGTGTGTGTGTACAAGGGAGTTTATAGCGTAGTGTCTACATACAGCATGTTGAATTAACAACATGAATGAATAGTTATTATATAAGCACATTAAAATACGGCATGAATAATTAGTTAAAATGATAATAGAATATATACATTAAGATTCACACTTCATTCACTCATGGTTTTAGTACCAGTTTGGGCGTATTGATTAGCAACTCTGAATTGGGACTAAAACTAAAAGAGTGTAGTGAAGGTTAAAGGACAGGTGAAGAATGGGGGTGGTTGGGGTGTTCCTATTGCGTGAGAGCGAAAGAAGGTAATAGTTTCAGACTACTCGTTCTATCTAATCTAACTCTACGCTAGCCTATGGTTCTATACTACTACCTACGCTATAATCTATCTATAGTGCTCACGGTTTTAGTCCAGAATCGTGACACCGCCATTCCTTTTACTTTGTATCAGTGTGTTATGATGGATGGAGCGAATGGTAGATTTAAATATAAAGGCTCTAATTTTTTTATTCATGTTTGTTATGAAATGTGGTGGAGGTTCTGTAACTGAAGCTATATAAATGATTTTAGGAATGATGAGAGTGTTAACGATTGCTGAACGACCAAAAATCGTGTGTGAGATGTGTGTGTACATGTTTATGATATTATCTGTTGTTTCTAATAATCCATTGTACTGTTCTGTATTGTAAGTGTGTGGATTGTTGTGCCAAACGATGCCTGTAATTGTGATTTTTGTTTTATTTTGAATATTCGACGGAAAATGTTCTTTTCGTTTCCAAGCACCAAGGCCCATTATATTCGATTTGTTTATGTTAATTTTCCCTCCAGATGCGGCATTGAAACTTTGAAAATGTTTCAGAATTTTTACAATGTCTTTTTCTGATGTTACAGTAAACGTGGTATCGTCGGCGTATGCCTGTACCTTCAGTTCAGACGGTTTGACTTCAGAATTTTACCAGTTTTTTTCACCCCAGTTAGTTCCCTTACTATCACTCATGTATACACATGCATATACTAAGGGAACCCTTCCACAGATGTTCAGTGAAGCATATATCACCGTCCTGGAGAAAAACCCTGACGACAGAATATCTGTGGGGGGCTACCGACCCATTTCATTATTAAATACAGACTATAAAATTATCACTAAGATACTGGTAAACAAACTTCAACCATACCTGCATACACTTTTACACGAAAATCAATTCTGCGGCATACCAGGCAGAAACATAGAAACTCTCAATCACACCATTAGGGACATTATCATATACACACACATCAAAAACACGCAAGCAGCCCTGTTATCGATAGATCAGGAGAAAGCCTTTGATAGAGTGGACCATGGCTATCTATTCAAAGTGCTGCGGAAAAACAACGTGGGCAGTCAGATCGAAGGCTGGGTCAGGCTGCTCTACGCTTCAAGAATTCTTGTAAACCATACGCTGACCTCACCCTTCCCAATTGAAAGATCTGTCCGACAGGGCTGTCCGCTCTCACCGCTTTTATATGCCCTGTGTCTGGAGCCGCTCCTGGAAAAAGTAAGAACGGATGCTGGAGATGTACTTTTTTTTTTGTTTTCAAAAGTGTTTATTCAATGAAACTGCATTTACATTATCATTGTTTAATTTTACATAAAGAAATAAGGGGAGAGAAGAACAGTTTATACAAATTACAGTGGATAGAAGACAAAAAAATGTTTTTCAACAAGGAGAGTTTCTAACTAATCTAATTTAACTTTCATTCATTCCGTTTTTATTTTAGTTTTATCCATTTATTCATAACTGCCATACTTACTTTAACACAACTTATCATATTGAAATAATACATTCAATTGTATCATATTTTGGAAACCATAAATAGGATATACAAAGGTATTTAATTTAAGTTAGGTTCAATAGTTACTTATAAGTAATGTGCTCTTTTTTGACATAGTATGTTTGTAATTATGTTATATTTATAAAATAAAAGAAAGGATAATGTAGAGGAGGCATTAGCATGGGCAAAAATAAAATATAGCAGCTCCTTCTGTTCCCCTTACAGTTTGAGCGATAGGAAGACAACAGAGTATAGAGGGGAAGGGTGGCGTTTGGTTACGGTCCGTTGAACCCTAACAATGACACGGGGTGAGAAGAACAGCTTGAAGGGGTGGAAGGGGGAAAGGTAAGAAAAGGGGCGGCTATCGCCTGTGAAAGTAACACAACATAGTTTTTTTAAAAATTTGTCCCTTGGTTAGACTGTAGCTAGTATGTAATGAGGAGGGTTACAGTTTAGGAATTTTACAGTTTATCATGAAAGAAAAATAAAAAAACATACATTTGAAATATTGTTCTTAAAATTGAAAAATGTAAAAGTGAAAAGCAAAGGTATTAAAATTTTAAAACATTTCAACTGTTATACGTGAAAAACCAGAAAAGAACATAGAATTGTTAATTGTATAGTTTGTACAAGCGTAAAAAGCATCATGAATCAATACAGTAAAGTCTCGTGTGTGAATGAAGTATCAGGTTTCAAAAATAAACACGGGAGGAGGGGGGGTGACTCAGAGTGTGCTTCCGAGTTCCCCCGAGCACGGCATGGCAACCAATGTACTGTTATCGGGTCAGTGCTGTGTTGTTAATCAGTCCTGTGTTGACTGTAGTAAGTTATTTTGTGTGAGAAATTCATTTCATGGTTCAGAAGAGGTATGGGTTTACTTGTCTGTATCTATCATAAGAGGGGGAGGAGTTTCATCAAGGTCTATCTCTGCTTCTTCTTCCTCCGTCTCCTCGGCCCACGAAACCCGTCTATGGTGTGGTGTGTCTCCACGAGTCTGTTCGCGTTCTTTCGGTGGCTCCTTGCTTGGCCGTTGCTCATAACTTGTTATGTCCCTTGTATCGTCCGGTTCTGGATTGTCTATTATTTCCTTCCGTTCGCTCCTGTATTCGATATAATCGACACAACATGTCCCATGGGTTTTCCCTGGTGGGGTTCTTCTTCTGGATGCTTTAGTTACTCCAAGAAATCTTGATTCTGTGTCTTTAATTGATTCTGCAAGGGGGTCAGTTGGAGGTGTGGTACTTGGGCATGTCGGTCCATTTTGGGTGGATTTACTTAGTCTTGGCCGTTTTTTCTTGGGTGGCCGTGAGCTCAGGGGGGTTCCAGAGGTTACTTGTGGGGGAGGGGGGTCGTTCTGTTGATTGGGGATTTCCGGGGCGGGGTCGTTTTGCTTATCAGGGGACTGAGTGTCTTCCTGTTGGTTTAGGGGTTGAGGCGCTGTGGATAGGCATTCCTCTTGTTGGCTGTGTGAAGGTTTTCCAAAGATGGCGGGGGTTAATTGGGTTGCCCCAGTATTCTTGGTCTGTCTGTTAGGTTCTTCCGTTACAGCAGGAGGTGGTAGTGGAGGGTGGGTTAGAGTGTCACCTATGGGGGGGCTGGGTGCTGATTCCCATCAGGGGACGGGGAGGCCCTCTAGGTCGGGCTGCCGCTTTGGCATATGTCCTCCTTTGTGGGCACTGGTTTGGCCAGTGGCTATCTTCCTGACAGCGATAGCAGCGTTGGCGCCTCCCAGGGACCGTCAGCAGCAGGCGGTAGTGGCGCGGGTCTCCCTCATACTCGATAGTTAAATAATGAGGGACTTCGCGGTCTTCCCGCGGTTTGATCTCCGCCGTCCACTTGTCTGCTGGGGAGTATCTGGGCCTTTCCACTTGGAAGTTTGTATTTGGTTCTGCGAGGTCAGCGAAAATTTTCCTAACAAAACCTTCTTTGATTTCGGCAGTAAGCCAGTGTATTGTGATCTTTATTAGGTTTGGCTGATGAGGCTTTATTCTTATCAGGAAAGCTTCCTTGTCGCCAAATTCTTGGTAGATTATTTTATTCTTTGTTTCGGGAGTAGTTTTCAGATACCATATTGTCGGGTTTTCGAGTCTGTATAGGGCTTTTACCTCCTCGGCTTTTAGACCGATGGTGGACATAACGCGCTCCATATTGCTCAGGCGAGCTGCGTTGGACCCTGTCAGTTCAAGGACCAAAGTGTCCGGGCTGTGTGTATAGCCTGCGCCTAGGTCTTCCTTTTTAGCTTTGTAGTGCGTCGTCGTCGGGGGAGGGAGGGTTGCCATTGTCGCACACGGGGGGAACTAAAATGTTACTTTAATGTACTTTAATGCATTTGGAACTTTATGGAGGATAACTAATATCGTAGAGCGAAATAGATACGTAGTAATCATACAGACTGGGTAGTTATTGTAATGCTTGTAAATATACATATAAATTCTTTGGTCATTTAATATTTATATAATTTTTAAATAGTTTTTACAGTTTGATCATTTCAAAGTTATAAATTGTAGGCCATTTGTTTTATTAAAGTAAAAGAAACAACATTAGAAGTAGCTCAATTGAAACGGGTTTATTATTTCCCTTAAATTAATAAATGTTTCCATAATATTATTTGATTCAATAATGATGCTAACAAGTTCTGTTTTGTAATATAACAAATATTACTGATTAATTATTATTTCTTTATATACATTCAACATTATGGTATTCATAACAACATTTAATTATTAGAGGATTAATATAATTTACTTAGACAAACTACTAGCAACACGCCAGGCAAACAATTCACATTCATTTTGATTTTTTTAAAGCCTCTTCTTTAGGTAAATTTTTGTATCTATTAATTCTTACATTATGTTTCCTTTTTTGTTGCTATAAAATAAAAAAGCACACAAAAAATGTAGTCGGCCTAAAAACAATTGCGGAAACTATATTGACCGTTCAATTTCCAGAAAGGGGTTGGGGGGAGTGGACACTAAAAAAGAATTGGGGGGGGGGCGGTAAGCGGAAAAAAATTGTAAAAGGGGGCGGTGAGCTGAAAAAGGTTGAGAACCTGTGGGTTAGGGTGTTCATGTTTGAACTGATAGTAGTTTTGACTATGCTATATAGTTTTTATTTAATGTATATATTATCTATAATATGCCCATGTATTTATATGACTATGTCTTAATGTTTATTTCTATTTCTCTATTTCTATGTTTTGTAGGTCGTAGTGCCGGCCTATTGTAGGTCGTAGTGCCGGCCTATTGTAGGTCGTAGTGCCGGCCTATTGTAGGTCGTAGTGCCGGCCTATTGTAGGTCGTAGTGCCGGCCTATTGTAGGTCGTAGTGCCGGCCTATTGTAGGTCGTAGTGCCGGCCTATTGTAGGTCGTAGTGCCGGCCTATTGTAGGTCGTAGTGCCGGCCTATTGTAGGTCGTAGTGCCGGCCTATTGTAGGTCGTAGTGCCGGCCTATTGTAGGTCGTAGTGCCGGCCTATTGTAGGTCGTAGTGCCGGCCTATTGTAGGTCGTAGTGCCGGCCTATTGTAGGTCGTAGTGCCGGCCTATTGTAGGTCGTAGTGCCGGCCTATTGTAGGTCGTAGTGCCGGCCTATTGTAGGTCGTAGTGCCGGCCTATTGTAGGTCGTAGTGCCGGCCTATTGTAGGTCGTAGTGCCGGCCTATTGTAGGTCGTAGTGCCGGCCTATTGTAGGTCGTAGTGCCGGCCTATTGTAGGTCGTAGTGCCGGCCTATTGTAGGTCGTAGTGCCGGCCTATTGTAGGTCGTAGTGCCGGCCTATTGTAGGTCGTAGTGCCGGCCTATTGTAGGTCGAAGTGCCGGCCTATTGTAGGTCGTAGTGCCGGCCTATTGTAGGTCGTAGTGCCGGCCTATTGTAGGTCGTAGTGCCGGCCTATTGTTGTTGTTTAAAGTATGTTTACATAGCGTAATTTAGTTTATATGATTTGTATATCACCTTAAATGGGATGTTTTGATTTTAGTAATAAACATAATAATTTGTAGTGTAAAAGTGATTTAGTGTATTTTATTTTTGGTGCTCAGTTTTGTTGTTGGTCTGTTTAGGTTGGTATAACATCTCTGTCACAACGGAGATGTCACGGAAATCCAAAGCCCCCCTCTCGTGCCCCGTGCCCCTCTACAGTCTTGCTTAGACTTAGTACAAATAAATTATACCGCCTTGCCCTCGCCCCCACCCTGTTACATTTATATACATAGTATGTTTTGCTAGTATATCTTCTGCCCTTATATTAAGTTATGTTAATGTGGTGGGTGCACAAAAATCAATAAACAAAAGCAAATTTTTTACAATGAAATTTTAATGTGTATTCAAGACTTCAACAATATAGAATTAGCTTTTTTTGTTAAGCTATAAAAAGAAATTCAAAGAAAAAACAACACATTTACATCTTAACTTGACAAATAAAAGTAATATTTTCAATTTAACATTCACAGAATAATATGAAAAACGATCAACTGAATGAATATCTTTCTAATTAAATATTTCAATGTAAACTAAACAATTCTGTGATCAGGGGACTTGACTGCTCGATTTCACAAGGTTAAAAATTGCAAGAGTTGTCTATCTTATTTCACCAATTAGGTTAATTGCAACTCAATTAAACCAGATTGGATGTTTTTTTATCATGACGACGAAACTTAATCAAGACTGATAAATAAAATATTTAGTAATTATTGAATTTGATTGTTCTCATATTTTGTTTAAGTTTAAGTATCTAATTTTGAAAAACCCAAATCTTTAATTAACAAATCTAAATGATTTAGCCTACAGTTCCAACGCATTTGTTATCGAAACATTTAATTAACATCAACTTTTTCTTTCCAGTTGAATTATAAATAATTGTTAGACTAAGTCACTAATTAAACAGACATGTAGGCTTACACCGACACTTTGTTTTTTCCCTTAATCGTTATGTGGAGCTAATGTACACAGTGCCTTTACTTGTGTTCATTAAATGAATTACTGGCCTTTAGTTCATTAAACAGCTGGTGGTTAACGTCTGATTAAATCTGTGCAATAGCATTTTAAGACTATCAGATATATAAGTCACGCTCTGTTGAGCTATGTCTTTATCGCTGTATTTAGCTCTGGGACATTTAATAATGATATCATAACTTCATTTTAAGGTCAATATAAAGTTATTCCGAACAGATTTAGCCATTTTACGATATTTGGTCTTATATAATTTTCTGTTCAGTGCCTCTTAGGAGACGTCTATTAGTCACCTTAATACTTTTTAGGCAGTTTAATTGATTTCAAATTGACTACAGCTCTCGTAATCGTAGCCAAGAGTGTGTGTATGGAGGCACCTCGTCATACCCTCCCACGCCATCCCCACCCCACATTTCTTTTCCAATATTTTAACAATATTTCTTTTTGTTTACAATTATTATTTTCATAGAAATATTCCATCATTATAATTGTACGTTTC
Organism: Anisus vortex; assembly: GCA_949126835.1. Classification (NCBI taxonomy): domain Eukaryota; kingdom Metazoa; phylum Mollusca; class Gastropoda; family Planorbidae; genus Anisus; species Anisus vortex. The sequence continues at coordinate 19,995,311 of OX421501.1, read as the reverse complement.
ACTATTGATATTTTTATACAATGATGATTTGTTCCATAGTTTGGAGAGAAATTGTGGACCAGTTAAGAATTAGCCTTCTAGTGCCACTGTTCGCTCACTATTCCCTCTTGCATTAGTGTCACCCACCTCAGTTATCCGGGGGCACAGTGGCCACAGTGGCCGAGCGGCAGCGCGTTCGGCTGGCGTACCAAAGGTCCTGGGTTCGAATCCTTGTGAAATTAGATTTTTCCCGGCTTCGAAGGGTGTCCCTGAGTATAAAAAGCTCTGATAGGTACCTGGCCTTAATTCCAGGAATAGTAAAGGCGGCTGTGCATCGTGCTGACCACACAACCACATAGTTTGCTGTGGCTACAGAAACTGGTGAACGCTGCTTCACCGGCCCTATACCACTCCCACATACATTATTTGTGAATGTAGGTCAATTCATTGGCCAACTAAAATAATAATAATAATATAATTACAGTAGTTACTGTCTCTTAAACTAATTTCAGCTTATTCAGACACTGATAGAATCTGGAATAAGATAATCTTTTAAAAAGAACCTAAGGACCTTTCTCTTTGGCTAATACATATGCTACTGCAATTCACACCAAGAGCGCACTGAGCATGCTAATTTAATAGCATGGATAGAAGCGCTATAAGAAATGCTCATTCACATCTTCTTAACTTAAAATCAGTTTTCTTTCCCCCCCCCCCCCAGTAGCCTTCATTTGTTAGGCCTATATTATGACTATATTATGACTATATTATGGTTTTCTCTATAATCTATGTAGGTATCGAGATTATTTTGTCTTTTTCTCATTCTAGTTTAACGTCACTTCTCTATCTCTACTGTTGGAGATATTTATAGAGTTGAACGTCTCCAAACTGGTGGTAGAGGTTTTAAAGAAAATTGTTTTGTTTTTTACTTGAAGTAACCTACATTTTCCACTATGTATTTCCGGAAACCATATGGCTTAGAGTTTAGATTCTAGCCAGACTGACCTAGATGGACGACAGATGAAGCGGGCCATAACGAAGAAATATAACACCAAAAGAACAACGACAGTGAAACCAAATAAAATATTTATTGTACGTCTACATTTTTTATTTCTAAATTGAAAAGTTTCTTTAACACGCAATACAATTTTTTTTTACATGAATTGAAACTTAATTTCATCCCGATAATGTCGCCATTGCAGCTTGGAAAATACATCTGTTGATTGTCTTGGTACAGTCACACTTGGGACATTATCTGATATATACAACGTCATTTGGTGAGCTCTATAAAAAAAATAGTATTAATCTGTAATAGATATTATGGTTGCAAAATATGGTTCAATGCTGTTGTTTTTAAATAGTGATATCTGATTTGTATATCAAACTTAAGAAAAATTATAAAGCACTAAAAGTACTTTACAACTATTTACCGTTTCCTGGTTTCGTTTTTCTACCTCAACAGAAACACAACCAATGATGGTAACCAACAGTACAAATAATACTATTTTCTGCATTTTGAATTAGATGATCTTGGAAAGGAAGATATAAAAGACGAGTGTAAATGATAAATTAGAAAACATTTGATTCCTTTGTACTCCCCCTTTTATTTTACTATTTTGAGTAGCACATTTTCCTTCAAGTATAGAGGTTATAATCCACTAGTAATATTTATTGATTAGACTAGGACAAGAGTTGGCAACCCTGGGAACGTGTGCCACTATTTTGTCTGGACAGCGAAGCTATCTTCCAAAATTGTCCATATATAGAGACATTCCCTTTCAATACTTCCAAAACTGAAAGAGGCACATACCTGATCACCCAAACGATGACATAACGATCCACCTAAACATAACGAACAACGTAAACTTTCAAAAGCTTTTTATTTGAATATCATCGAGTCAACTGTTGTGCGATTCTCTAAAAGATTTGCAAATCTTCTGAGAACTGGAAAAGACATTTCATGAGTTTTTCAGACAGTATAAAACTGAAGAAACTAAACTTGCAAATGATTTTATGGATTTATTTTAATCACTTAAAAAAGCAATGAATTGAATATCAGAGCAGCTTAAAGTGACATCAGAAGTTCGACATAGAAACAATTTTGGTTAGCGAAGGAAGTAATAGAGAAAAGGTGTAAAAACAAACTCTGTATGACATTTAATGACAATTTATCTAAACTTTGCGACAACAATTCTCTCCAACGTTTTCATCTACTTATGCTTGTAAATTTAGTTACCGTTGATGAACTTTATAAAATCTTGTAATAGTTTTAGCCTGACGCTAGAAATTGACCCATACCTAACTGCTAAAATTTGGCAAGCTTTTTGACTAAATAATCAACGTATTACATCTTCTGGCTTCTCTAATTTTTACCAATCTTTGTATTTTCTTTCCCATATGTTTAGTATATCAGTGAAAGAAATAACACATTTGCGACAACACAACATAAATTGATCAGACATCATGGTAAACACACACATTATATTTGACATAAACTGGGAGATGTTGAGATAAAAGACATTGCAAGGTGGGATGAGAGACAAATAAATTGTGTAATGTAAAGTAAGGTAGAGGGCAAGTGCTAAGCGAATATTATAAAGGACGAATATTATAAAGGACGAATATTTTCAAGGGGAAAATAGTGCAAGGTTTGTGGAGGGGAAATAATATATCAGATTCGCAATAGTACGATATCTCGTGGTGGCAGGAATAGATAATTTTTTATTAACTACAGTAGATCTTTTTTATTACTGGCTCGCCAATTAATTGTCGACATTTGTTAAGTAGTAATTAGTTTTCCCCATAGACCACTATTATGGTCTGACATGCAACTTAACCTACCAATGAACTATAGACGTTGTTAATTGTTAACGTGGGCCACTGTAGACAGCGCGTCTGGATGTAATTACAGTTTTATACAGCATGAGCTGACCATTGTATGCAGACAGTTAGTATTACTGTACTTGTTTTTAAGTTAGAATACTTTATAAGATTAAAATGTAGTTAAATACGTTAAAGAAAAATCTATTACAAAAGTCATAATTAAAATAATATTTCTTTTTTTTCAAACTATGTATTGTCTTAAGATAGATCTAAAAAAAATAATATTTTACAGTTTCTATTCAAATTTTACAATGTATCAAATATCGTTCCATTTTGTATAAGACGAAACAATCAAAATATTATTATTACTGACATCTTTTGAGACAGGTAAAATTTCCATGACAGGGTGCCAGGCATTGTTGAGCATATGATGAGCATAGAACTGGGCATCGTAATGGGCATTGTGCTTGCACGAGTGTTGGACTTGTTTTTCTTTCTTCAAATCGTTTTTATATGTTATGCTTTGTTCTGGGCATCGTTCTAGTGGCAGCAAGATGTTGGCTTTGCCATTAAAACCTCACTCATGGCATACATTGAGCAAGTGGAACGTGGCACTGAAAGAATACTCGGCATCAAACTATTACCATCCATCGTGCGCTGCACTTAAGTACTCCCCGACTCTCTGCTCTAAAGTCCACTTTTATGAGGCTCTGGATTCGGTAGTGTCAAATATCCCCACTAATGAGAGTCTATACCTCCTTGGTGACTTTAATGCCAGAGTAGGTGCGGATCACAAAGCCTGGTCTACCACTTTTAGTACACACGGCATCGGCAAAATGAATGACAATGGCAAGCCATGCAGCGCTCATAACCTGTGTGTAACTAATACCTTCTTCAAATGCAAAGAGATCCGCAAAGTCTGGACTTTTCTTTTCCTTCTTCTAAACTTCTGCAACGCCGGGCAGGTAGCACGTGCTCGACGGTCCGTTCTGCATCCCCGCGATTTTTTTCTTACATCTGACACATTGTCAGATTTTTCCCGAACACAGCTTCAATAAACGAATCTCTTTTCGTGCTCCCCCCCCCTCCCACACAGCCCCAAAAGGACGCTTTATGCAAGCCCCACGTTTATGAATATATATATATATATATATATATATATATATATATATATATATACATTTCAACAATAGTCTGATAATCGTATGCGAGTTCTTCATTTATGTTTAGTTCAGTGAAAGTTCAGTTTACGTAAAGGGGAGATAACTGCCGCTACATTTGATGACACAGTTCTGGGCAATTTATTATGCTGAGAGTCTTCAATGGGGAAAAACTCTGTAGAAAGATGTCATTTGGAGAGATTTTCGTCATGTAACACGATAGAATGATGCTGCTAAAGAGATATAAAGAGAGAGAGAGTGAAAGAGAGAGAGAGAAAGAGAGAGAGGAAAAGAAAGAGAGGTAAAACGAGGGCGAGAAAGAGAAATGAAGAGAGATAGAGAGAAAAGAGAGAAAAGAGAGAGAAAAAAAGAACGATAAAAAGAGAGAGAAGGTGAGAGAGAACGAGAAACAGAGAGAGAAAGTGGGAGAGAATATGAAATAAAGAGAAAAAGAGAGAGAGAAAAGGAGAACAAAAGAGAAAGGAGAAATAGAGAGAGACAAAAAAAAAGAGAAAGAGAGAGAAAGAGAGAAAAAGATTTTTAAAAGAGAGAGAAAGAAGAACATTTTGAAAATGTTGAGCTGAACATATTGACGATCTCAGTTATCATGTTGTTCTATAATAGTCTATAGCATGCTCACACTCATCATTGTATTAGATCGAGTGAATGGAGGATAACCAGTTCTATTAACTTACTATGTTTTAGGTGACAATCGATATGCTAGGTCTTAACAGTGATTATGTAGAGCAGGGGTCGGCATCCTACGGCACGCGTGTCAGACTCGGCACGCAAAGCGGTATTCAATGACACGAGGAAGACCTTAAAAAAGACAATTCAAGTTTTTCTGCAAGAAATGGAGTGCCAGAGCAGGATGACGTTTAGTCTGTTGGTTCGCTGAATGAATTAGAAATCCCACTTTGGAACACTATTATCAAAAGGTTGCCGACCCCTGATGTAGAATGTAGATTGTTAAAACAGGCTGTTCCACGACTATCACCCCCTTTGGGAGTGACTTCGGTATGGTTTTAGTGATGTTGCCGATCATTCGCAAACGCGGGAAGGGAAGGGGGGGGGACCTTCAAAAAAATAAAAGTCCGACTATTAAAGGCAAAATTAGGTAGGTACCTTAGAGTCATAGGCCAGTGACGCATCGAATAAAAATTATGAAAACAAAACAACTAAGGTGTTCTTTTCTAATTGTATTTCGGCTTATTACAATATGTGTGCCATCACGATCTAAGCTATAAAAAAGATTAAAGACAATTCGTCCACCATGAAAGTAACAATTTAAATACATATAGTAATGTATGTCATCAGTTTCGGGCTCCCAAGAAACTATAATGGCAACAATAAAGCGGCCCAAGCTGACATGGCTCGGCCATGTGGTGCGGCATAATAATCTGCCAAAAAAACCTCCACCAAGGCACTGTAGAAGGTGGACTTCGGAGAGGTCGTCAGCGGGAATGCCGGTTCGACAATTTAAAGGATTGGACAAAGCAAATGTCTGAATTATTGACAGAAGCTCAAGATAGGCAAAAATGGAGAAAGATGACTTCTGCTGTCTCTATTCGCTCCCCCCCCCCCCCAACGACCACAACGGTCAAGGGTCTGATGATGTTTATAATCAATGAAGAATTGTAGGCCTACACACAAAAACTGAATGGGCATAAGAAACGTTTTGAAGCCATTAACTATTAGAAAAATTACACCTTTGTAAAGTTTATTATAGTTTCATACAATGTTTCCACTACACTAAATTGCCATAGAAGTGCATTAAATGAACCGTAGTCATAATTGCCATAGAAGTGCATTAAATGAACCGTAGTCTTAATTGCCATAGAATTGTTTTAAATGAACCGTAGTCTTAATTGCCATAGAAGTGTTTTAAATGAACCGTAGTCTTAATTGCCATAGAAGTGTTTTAAATGAACCGTAGTCCTAATTGCCATAGAAGTGCATTAAATGAACCGTAGTCCTAATTGCCATAGAAGTGCATTAAATGAACCGTAGTCCTAATTGCCATAGAAGTGCATTAAATGAACCGTAGTCCTAATGTTAGATCTACATGTTATATGAATTAAACAAAGTTACATAAAAAAAATGACAAAGTTTCGACAATCATAAATATTTCATAAGACAATTTTTGTAGAGAATTTATGGGGAAAATGTTTATAGATAGTGTCATATATATTGTTTTTCGGAACACGCAATGTTTATTCTTCTTCCCCCTCTTTTTCTCATTAAAACAGGATTTTGTGGGCGGGGCTTAGGCTTCCGATCGACTGGCGTTTAGTGTGAAGACAAATTATTCTACTTAATGCTGGGATTCTGTGTTGATCTCAAATTCTCAGGGTCTGGGAACGACTCATTATTTAATAGGGGAAGTTCCTATCGTTTTGTTATGAGTTTTGTAATGTTACCATGATTTTCACCCCTACTGGTAGTGGGTCTGTCCCTTGCACCACTCGGATAGTATTTAATGATTTGTTTTGTCTGAAAGACAGAGAGTTTCAAAATATGTTCCTTTGAGAACGTTTGTTTTTGCACTATTTTATTCTAACTGTACATAATAGATATATTGTATATATTGAACATATCACCTGAAATAAACTATCAACAACAGTTACACTGAAGCTTCCTTGTCAAGTTACTATTCTATTGTGTTGTATACATTACTATAAGATTTATCTACTACTCTAATGCCCAAGAAAGGAAATGTTGGAATACAAATACTGAGTTTGTGCCCAGGACTATAAGAAGAGTTCGTGTAATACTGAAACATAAATACTAATAATTAAAGTCTCCCCTAGGACTAACGAGAATTATCAGCAAGATCTACACAGCTCTGGCCACAAGGGGATTGTGGACGTAACAAAATTTGGGGGGCTCGTCCGGGATATTTGAGTTCTACTTTTCCTGATCTAGGGTTGGAAAAAATTTGTTGATCTCGTCTGGAAAATTTTAGTTATATTTTTCCTGACCTAGAAATATTTTGTGACATTAGTAGTACTGAGAGCGGCATATTTGTGTTTCGTTTTCTAGGACTGTGAAACTATTCTTTTTAAAAAAGAGGAGAGAACTGGTTTGCGTATTTATTCCTTGGGTAAGTGTGAAGATTCCACGAAGTGTGTAATATTATATTGTGCAAATTTCTGGACAAATCGTAAGTTGGAACTTTATATTTTATTATACAATATATACTACTCTACTATCACAAATATTTCGAACGCTATACTATGGCTTCGAATATATCAAGTGAGGAACTTAATGCCATGTCATTTGCTGAACTAAAAGAATTAGCTGAGTCCTTTGGGATTGAGGCAGGACAGGCAAGACCTAATCGAAATCGTTTGATCAAAGAAATTATGACATGTTTGAACGGGCAGAATGCCATGAACACTGGTAATGTAGTTGAAGTGGGACAGGAATATCAATGAAGGTTATGTAGCTCCCAGTGGGGGCGAGGTAATTGCCCACGGAGACGAGGTAAGAAATATGTCATCTAGATCATCTAACAATGATGAAGATGAAAAGTTGAGTGAAAACCTAAAATTCCAATTAGCTATGAAGAGAATGGAATTGGAAAGAATGAGGATAGAAACTGAAAGAGAAAATGAAAGAATTAGGATAGAAACTGAAAGGGAAAATGAAAGAATTAGGATTGAAAGCAGAGAAAGGATAGAGATGGCACGCATGAACAGACCTGACCATCGTAGGGACAGCAATGGTATGGATATTAGCGCAATGAAGCAACACTTGCCTATATTCAGAGAAGAAGATGTTCAAGATTTCTTTTTGCTTTTTGAGAGGATAGCTGTAGATTATCAGTTCCCTGACGATAAGATGGCTTTATTGTTAAGGTCAACTCTCAACAAAGGAAAAGCATTGGACGTAGTGTTGAGTTTAACACCCGAGGAAATAAATGACTATGAATTGATCAAAGATAGGGTGCTAAAAAGTTATTCCCTGACACCAGAAAAATATAGAAAGCTATTTAGAGACAGAAAGAAGGCATATGATCAAACTCATGTAGACTTTTTGAGACAAAAGGAGAAAATGTTAGAACAGTGGCTAAGGTCACAGAATGTAAGTGAGTTTGATAAACTCAAGAACCTAATATTGTTTGAGGAATTCAATGATTGTATTCGAGTGGATATTAAAACCCACATCTCAGACCGAGGGGTTGAAGATGTGCATGAAGCTGCTAGATTGGCAGATAACTATGCCATAATTCACGCCAGCATAAAGCCATATTATGCTGACAAACCCAAAGTGCACAAACCAGAGCCCAAGGAGGCTAATAAACCAAAAGAGACAAGTGAAAACAATAATAAGAACAGTGGTGTAAATAATAATAGTAACTTAGTTCACTTCAGGAAGCAGACAGATGTAAATAAAGCAAAGGTGGTATGTTTTAATTGCAAGAAAGAGGGCCACATAAAGAAAGATTGTTGGATCCTTACCAAGAAGCAAGGTGCTATTCTACACTGTGCCAAAGTGCAGAAAGACAGCAAGCAGACAGAAGAAGTGTGCAACACAGGGTCAAGAAACTCAAAAGAAATGCGGCCGGCATCGCCCATAGTTGTGGAGTCGATGGTTTTTGAGAACAGTCTATCTAAGGTAAAAGAGAATAGCTGTACTCAATCTATTATGCTTTCAGAAGGCTGTGAGGAACAGATGGTTCCTGAAGTCCCGGAAGAGGACGACCTATCCGATTTTCGACCCTTTGTCTACGAGGGGACAGTGTCGACAGAAGTCGATGTACTCAGCAAGAAGAAAATACAGATATTACGTGACACGGGTTCTGCTGTCAGCGTGATCCTGGAGGGCAGTGTGCCGTTAACAGATGCCACCAGTACCGGTTAGTCTGTTGTGCTGAGAGGTGCTAGTATGGAGGCTGTGGAAGCTCCACTGCACAGAAAAAAACTCGAGTCGGATATTTTTACAGGTAACATCGTAGTGGGAGTGTGGCGCGCTCTACCCGTCAAAGGCGTTTCCATGATATTAGGAAATGACATTATGGGCGGCGGAGTCACTGTCGAGCCCATGGTTAAAGTGTTGGAGACAAAACTGGCGGAGGACAAAAACCTACGTCCTGCCAATGAACGCCCAACATGTGCACTGACAAGAGCAATGCAGAAAAAGAAGTCGGTAAAGACTCCTGCTACGCCGTGTAGTGCAACGAAAGATGTGTTTGTCTGTTCTGAAGACACACATGCGAATGAAACAGTGATAACAGAAACACCTGACATCGATTTAAGTGCTACGTTCTTTGCTGAATTAACAACTGGTGATGCAACAGAAAACGATAACATTTTGTCACCAAAGCAGAAATTGGTGAAAGAACAATTGAATGACGAAGTAATAATGCAACTCAGAATGAAAGCTGTTGATGAAAAGACTGCAGATGCAATGGCGGAATGTTTCTACATGAAAGATGAAGTGTTGATGAGAAAGTCGAAACCGCTCAACTCAGGTACAAACGAGTGGGACAGTATTCACCAGATTGTAATACCTAAGTGCTATCGTCAAGATATACTGCGTATGGCGCATGATCTTCCTTTCGCTGGTCACATGGGAGTCCGAAAAACGCACCACCGTATCCTCCCTTACTTCTACTGGCCAGGACTGAGAAGAGATGTCGAACAATACTGCAAGACTTGCCACGTATGCCAAATGGTAGGACGTCCTAACCAACGAATTCCTGTCGCTCCACTCCAGCCGATACCAGCGTTTGACGAACCATTCAGTCATATACTCATTGATTGCGTTGGCCCGTTGCCGAAAACAAAAGCCGGTTTTCAATACCTGCTCACAGTCATGTGTTCATCCACTCGCTTCCCGGAAGCCGTTCCGTTGCGGAACATAACAACAGTGAAGGTGGTAGACGCCCTGACAAATTTCTTCACACGTTATGGCCTACCGAAGACAGTACAGTCCGACCAGGGGACTAACTTTACTTCGAACATTTTCAAACAAGTCATGGAACAATTAGGGATAAGCCATAGGCTATCAAGTGCTTATCATCCTGAGAGCCAGGGAGCTCTGGAAAGGTTTCATCAGACATTAAAATCGATGCTTAAAAAGTACTGTTATGAAAACGAGAAAGACTGGGATAAGGGTGTGCCTTATGTACTGTTCGCTGTAAGGGAGGCCACTCAGGAATCCCTGGGGTTTAGCCCATTCGAACTTGTGTATGGACACTCAGTCAGAGGTCCGTTGAAACTTCTACATGAAACTTGGCTAACGGACAGTGAACCGATTGGACTTTTGTCATATGTAGATAAATTTAAAAATAGGCTTTATCATGCTTTTAACCATGTGAAGATTCATTTTCCACAGATGCAGGAGCGTATGAGACAGAACTATGACCGTAAAGCTACAGCTAGAACTTTTGCACCAGGTGACAAAGTTCTTGTGTTTCTACCTTTGCAAAATCAGCCTTTAAGTGCAAAGTTTAGTGGACCCTATGAGATAGAGTCAATGCTTGGCGATGTCAATTATTTGATAAAGACTCCTGACCGGAGACAAAAGCAGAGGGTATGCCGTATTAATTTGCTTAAGCCCTATGTTTCCAGGGAAAAGAGTAAACCACGGTAGGTCCCCATGATTTCGTTAGCTAGAGTCCCGACGGATTTATCTAGGATAGAATATAAGTTTGCAGAAAGTAAACTTAATAATACAGATGCCCTTAAGAGTTTAGATACAAGGCTAGAACATCTTCCGGTAGAAGATAAGGAGAAGATTATTGAGCTGGTACATGAAAATAAGTCAATGTTTACAAATGTTCCCAGCAGGACACATGTCATAGAGCACGATGTAGTGTTAACCGAGGGTGTCAGGTCTATTAAGCAGCATCCATATAGAGTTGACCCCATCAGACCTGAGCATATTAGAGCAGATGTAAAGTGCAGGTTAGAAGATGACATAGGAGAAAAATGTGATAGCAAATGGTCTACACCCTTTGTGATGGTACCAAAAGCCGACCACACACTGCAGTTTTATAGAGACTTTGGGAAATTAAGTAATTTGACAAAGACCGACTGGTATCCCATTCTCGTATCATCGACAAGATAGAGACTAGAGACAACTTCACAGCTGATACTCTATCTCGGGTGCTACATGATTGACTGAATAACCCTATACTTCTTTTTCAGATCATCTCACTTATTCATTAAGAATGTGTCATGATAACCTATCATTCGTTTGAATTTTGATTATGGAATACCTATAGAATACTTGTATCATACAGAAGTCAAGTCTTTTGAAAGTATTAATAATTTTTATAATCATGTATTATATTGATGTTCTGATATATTTTAAATTCATTTGATTCAATTCATTTTCTTATGGAAAAGAAATTCCATTTAAATTTTGATGCACCATGCAATAAATATATAAAATATGCATGTATTTACTTGATATGGATGGATGAAAGTTAATTGTCATTGCATGCAATTAAGTGGGAAACTTTAAGCTAATTGATTTATTATCTTGTATTATTTTAGTTAATGAATGGAACTAAATAATAATATGTACAATTTTTATCTTAGAAAGAGATGTAATATCAATTGGTATAAATTAATAGATAATACTGGAAATCTATTGCTAAATTGTTATATCATGGTAATAGAATGGAAAAAACTAGTGGATATTCACTATGTTGTATAGGTTGTTATATATTCCATATATCCAGAAACGGAGGGAAACAAAGGTACCTAAAGGTGTACACTCATTCAACCCTGAACAAACTTTTATATTAAACTTTTAAATTTGCCAAAAACGCATAATAGTGGATTACATTTTAATATTTAGATTACTGTAGTAATCGTAACTAGAGCGTATTTTCTCCTCATATTTGAGCAAAGGGGAAGTATCATCATCTTAGGTATGAACCCTGTTAATGTCAAGTTGACACTGTAATTTAAAGGGGAAGTAACCTATAGTTTGATTCGAGTTACGTATTACTTATCTTTTGGTTTGTATATTAGAAGTAAACTGTTGGAAATTGACAGAGTTTGAGCAATGTTATATTTGTTTAATAGATTAAAACTTTTTGCAAATTTTTGGTGGAAATCCACACAACTGTACCTAGTTAAAATAAGAATGACTAGAATATTTTGGAATTATTTGTACTTGTTGAGACATTAGTTAATATTAACGGGGAAATATTTGTCCATCACGTTATAATCACAATTACCATTGGGTAGTGACACTTTTTATAATTTAGTTGTGCCAGTGAGCCATGTTTGCTTAAATTGTCTTATAATCTTCCATTGATTGATGGTTGTTAAAACGATAGTGTTAAGTACGAAAAATGTACCATGTTGAGTATTACTTGGTTAATTATGGTACATTATTTCTTTCGTTGGGTGGGCGCGTGTCATATATATTGTTTTTCCAAGAATTGGAACACGCAATGTTTATTCTTCTTCCCCCTCTTTTTCTCATTAAAACAGGATTTTGTGGGCGGGGCTTAGGCTTCCGATCGACTGGCGTTTAGTGTGAAGACAAATGATTCTACTTAATGCTGGGATTCTGTGTTGATCTCAAATTCTCAGGGTCTGGGAACGACTCATTATTTAATAGGGGAAGTTCCTATCGTTTTGTTATGAGTTTTGTAATGTTACCATGATTTTCACCCCTACTGGTAGTGGGTCTGTCCCTTGCACCACTCGGATAGTATTTAATGATTTGTTTTGTCTGAAAGACAGAGAATTTCAAAATATGTTCCTTTGAGAACGTTTGTGTTTGCACTATTTTATTCTAACTGTACATAATAGATATATTGTATATATTGAACATATCACCTGAAATAAACTATCAACAACAGTTACACTGAAGCTTCCTTGTCAAGTTACTATTCTATTGTGTTGTATACATTACTATAAGAATTATCTACTACTCTAATGCCCAAGAAAGGAAAGGTTGGAATACAAATACTGAGTTTGTGCCCAGGACTATAAGAAGAGTTCGTGTAATACTGAAACATAAATACTAATAATTAAAGTCTCCCCTAGGACTAACGAGAATTATCAGCAAGATCTACACAGCTCTGGCCACAAGGGGATTGTGGACGTAACAATAGATAGATAAATAGAGTGATAGATGGATAGATAAATAGATGAATATATGAATATATAGATGAATCTATGAATGAATATATAGATAAATAGATAAATAGATGAATACTTGAATAGATGAATAGATGAATAGATAAATAGATGAATATATGAATAGATAGATAGATGAATCTATGAATGAATATATAGATAAATAGATAAATAGTTTAATAGATGAATAGATGAATAGATAAATAGATAAATAGATGAACAGTTGAATAGACGAATAGATGAATTGATGAATAGATAAATAGATGAATATATAAATAGATAGATAGATGAATCTATGAATGACTATATAGATAAATAGATAAATAGTTTAATAGATGAATAGATGAATAGATAAATAGATAAATAGATGAATAGTTGAATAGATGAATAGATGAATAGATGAATAGATAAATAGATAAATAGATGAATAGTTGAATAGATGAATAGATGGATAGATGAATCTATGAATGAATATATAGATAAATAGATGAATAGTTGAATAGATGAATAGATGAATAGGTGAATAGATGAATAGATGAATAGATGAATAGATGGATAGATGGATAGATGGATAGATGGATAGATGAATCTATGAATGAATATATAGATAAATAGATAAATAGATAAATATATGAATAGATGAATATATGAATAGATGAATAGATGAATAGATGAATAGATGAATAGATGAATAGATGAATAGATGAATAGATGAATAGATGGATAGATGGATAGATGAATCTATGAATGAATATATAGATAAATAGATAAATAGATAAATAGATGAATAGTTGAATAGATGAATAGATGAATAGATGAATAGATGAATAGATGGATAGATGAATCTATGAATGAATATATCGATAAATAGATAAATAGATGAATAGTTGAATAGATGAATAGATGAATAGATGAATAGATCAATAAATGAATAGATGAATAGATGAATAATTGAATAGATGAATAGATGAATAGATGGATAGGTAGATATACAACTAGATTAATAAACGAATGTGTTTCTAAAAGGATGTGTATACAGATTGAGAGATAGACTCTCAGATTTAAAGGTAAAACTAAGGCATCTGTTAAGTACCAATTGACAAGTCTAAATGGAGGTGTCTACAGAAGAAACACGTAATGTCTCTTCTAATTAAATGTCAACATTTCCCGCCCCCTCAATGTAGAAGGCCACCCAGTGTAAAATGGTCTACCTAGTCAGTTGCACTGCTTTCATCCTCTATATTTCCATAAAGAAGATTTCTGCCTTGTACTGTTCTGTCTTGCTATATGATAATGGTTTAAATTTTTTTGTTAAAATATTCACTCGATACTTGTTATCATTATTTCATGTTGGGAGTTGAGCTTGTCCGTGCATACAATATATTCATATTTTGCTTTTTTTTTTGGGGGGGTCCCCCTATTATTGTTTTATTAATCTATTATAATGTTAAAATGTATTATATATGTATCTCTTTTTACGCATAGTTCAAAATATATGAACAAAACTCCATTTCTGTATTTTGATGTAATTGATAAGCGCCACACAAAAAAAAAAAACGTAGCTAATCAAACAAAACATTAGACTTCATAAAAAGGAACTTTACAAATGTAATCAGAACATAAAACTAAAATGCTATCACTATAGAATCAAACTTGGAAACTTTATTTTAATAGAAGGGAGATAATTAACCCGTTTACTTGGTGCTAATATTTCTAATATGTTTCCTTTTTTAAAAACAATAAATGGCTTACATTTTATAACTTTAAAATGATTAAACTATAAAAGATAGTTGAAAATTATATAAATATAATATGATTAAAAAATTCATATTGTACGTATTTAAACATTACATTAACTACCCATTTTGTATGATCAATTACGCATTTATTCCTTTCAACCGTACTTACATAAAAAAGCAATAACACAATTTTACAATGAAAGAGAATATCTGAGTAAACCTAAGATAAAAATGTAATAAATGTTTAGCAGGTGCTTACTCTAATGTTTACAAACAAAGGATAATGTTTAAAAGTTTGGTAATAAAATGTTGTATTTGGTATAAATGAAAATAAAAAAGGGTGATAACCTCAAACACGTTAGATTAGTTTACATTAAATATTAAACGCTTTAACGATTTTCACTATAAATCTTCTTTGCTATTGGCCTCTGTCTTGCTACGGCGCTAACAAAAATGATTCTAAAAATATAATAGAACATGTTGACTTTCAGGCTGTTGGCACGCTGAATGGTTTAGAAATCCTAGTTTGTCACACTTTTAGCTAAATGTTGCCAACCACTGCAATAGAACAATGAACAATATTTATTTGCCACAAAGTACATCAGTACCATAAAGGCATAATCAAAGACATAATTAGAATATTATAACATTATTAAATATTAGTAAAAATTACCGAAAAAATAATATTAATAATAATAGATTCATTTTAAGGTATCAAGAAAAGAGAATACCAACATAGAAATACAGTATAGGCATAGTAACATAGTTCATGAAAACAATTATAATTTAATAAAAGGTGTTCTAAAATGAGAGTTGTTAATACATGTATATTTAACCGTTTATAATCTTTTTTCATTTTTTAAAAACAGATAATACTATTTTTGCAAATATGCTTAGTTTTTTAAGTTCTTTCAGAGAACTAGTATTGAGCAGTTCGGACATTTTGTCTACATTTGGTCTGTTAAAATAATATTTTTTAGTGGACATAATGAAAATAGTAAAGTAATAATAATACAAAAGGTATTTAATTCTAACTTAGAAAAACAACACAAAATATTTTTTACGATCAACGTAAGGACACAAACTCTTTGCTTAGCCCATATGCAAGAACAAGTACATATTGGTACTCTTTCTTTCTGAGCGGCATCTGGGCATGGAAAGGGTTGCCTGAACAAACCATGAAAACCAGGAATATTATTTAAAACACTAATCAAAGTGCAAGAAACCACGGATGAGCGTAGGACGCAATAATCTTCTTTATAGAAGGAGCGTTTGTAAGTTACAAGATAAGATAACTACATTCACTGGACAATAACTGCGATAAGTACGTAGGTTTATATGTCATCTGAAGATACTTTAGCTATTTTATTGAATACTTTTACTTGATTTCAGTAAGCTATTCCTCTAGCAAGATTTAACTGGACTATTGAAATCATTTTTAAGTTTTTAAGTACATGTGTAATGAAAATAGGTATACAATAAAAAACATAACGTGCATAATTATATAATAGGGCCTATATCTTTTTTCTTTAAATTGCATTGAATTAAAAACAATAATAAACATAATAATTTTTGTAGCTCAACATTGTTTACTTTTTAATAGTTTAGATTTGGTACCTAATGGAAGCCTTATTAGTTGCCTAAAACAGGGTGTGCAACAAGCCGCCAGCGGGCCAGAACATGACCCACCAAGCATTTTACTGTGGCACTCTAGAAAACTTCTAACGACAGTGGTTTTATTTAAATCATTGTATTAATAATGTAAATAAATAAATAGACAGTTTGGCTCGTCAGTTTGAGTCACATTCCTTTTGCGGCACGGGGACGCTAAATGGCAAGCCCTCAAGCCCCTGGCTTAAAACGACCGACGCTTGTAGAACTGTATAGATCAGCGCTTATAAAACTGATTTATTAAATTATTCTATGTCGAAACAAATGTGTAAAGTATTAAGTGATACCTAGATTTCACTTTGGTAGATTAACATGTTATGTAAAATAATGTTTTGTTTCTCATTCTTTTTTTTCTCTCTCTCTCTCTCTGTCTCTCTCTCTTTCTCTCTATCGAAATATATTTCTCTCTGTCACTGTATCTTTTATTCTTTTCTCTCTTCTCCTTTCTCTGAGTCATTACTTCTATATTTCTCTTTTCTCCTCTCTCTCTCTCTCTCTCTCTGTGTCCTTTTGTAGTTTCTATTATCCACTCCCGCCTTTCTCTTTATCACTTCGTTACCTCTCTTCAAAACTTTATATCCCTCTCTTTCTCTCTCTCTCTCCTTAAATTCACCTTTATTTTTTTTTTACTTGATCTCTCCAATGTACATTTTAAGTAACAGTACATAAATATGACCATGCCAGCGTACCATTGTGTCTGTGTGAGTCTGTAGATTCTGATGAGAAACGGGTTCTGCTACTATGTTAACACCCCGGACCACCTCATGTGGGTGTATGTGTGTGATGTAGTAACTGACCTAATCTGTGGTGACAAACTTGATGTTTAGCTGGTCAACAGGAAACTGGAAAGAGTAGTCAGACAGATAGATAAAAAGATAGATAGATAGATGTGTAGGTAGGTGGGTAGGTAGATAGAGATGAAAAAGAGAATAAGTGCCAAAGAAATTGAAATCGTGAAAGCGGTTCACTGAAACGTTTAAATGAAATTACACGTACCGGTATGTTATATAGTTGTGTTTGTATAAATGTTTAAAAGTGCCTCTGTATGTGGCGTCGGTGTGTATGTGTTTCTGTGTGTGTGTGTGTATGTGTGTGTGCCAGTGTGTGTGTGTTTGTGTGTGTGTGTGTATGTGTGTGTGTCTATGTGTGTATGTGTGTTTGTGTGTGTGTTTGTGTGTGTGTTTGTTTGTGTATGTGTGTGTGTCTCTGTATGTGTTTGTGTATGTGTGTCTGTATGTGTCGGAATTAATATCTAACCGTGTATACGTGTCTCTGTATGTTCATGCGAAAAACGGCCAGACCTCATATTAATATGGTTACCATCAAGAATCAATCATGGATAAATCATAAATTAATCATGAATCAATCATAAATCAATCATGAATCAATCATAAAGCTTTGCATAAATCAACCATAAATATATCATGAATCAATCATAAATCAATCTTGAAACAATCATGAACCAGACACGAATGAATCATGAGTCTGTCACGAATCAATCATGAATGCCAAGGTCTTTTGTTACATTTTTCTTATAAGATTTTTTTTTCATTTAAAGGTAACTAAAAAGAAAATATTTATTTATATAAAGATGTATTACATTATATTTATTCATTGGTTTTCTTGTTAAATAACTTTCAAGCTTTATATCAATTTAAGTGTAAATTACAATGAATCAGTAGAATTCTTCAAAACTAAATTGAAATATTAATATTTGTTTCACTGTTCAACGAATGAAAACAATAATTACAACGGTTGATATAGTTTACTTCAAGCCTTAGCTACAACATTTACATTAACTGATTCAAAATTAAACCACAATAAACAAGATGATTAACAGTCAGTTTTATTTAGATGAAAACTAAAACCATTTAAATAAACTAATTCAAAATTTAAAAAATAAAAATGTCCTTATTTGTGTACTTATTGGTGAACATAATTTGTAATTTAAACTACAAATCGTACGCTGTAAATGAATGTTAACTTCTAAATGTTAAAAAGAATAAAGTCTTTTAATGAACTGGTTACATTTGGAAAAAATATTCAGTTCACCATGCAATAATACAATATTTTGATAGATTGTCTGTTTATGTATATTTTAACAGCACAATATTTCCCTTATTTATTTTGCCAGAATACTTATGAACAAAAGAAATGCTTTATTAATGAAATAAGTATATAGAGAGAAATTATAATTATATGCTTACTAATAGAAATAATATGTCTAGCCAATATATGTGTCTTCTGGTCCAGGTGTCAACCTTTAGATAATAGTGTATCAAAGAGAACTCCAGCGTGACAACAATATAAAAAAATAAAAAGTCCAGCTCTAACAGTCAATTTATTCAAAAAGAGACATATATAGCCTTTTAGGAGGGGGGGGGGACTTACGCGTGTCATTGAAAACTGCTCTGCGTGCCCAGTCTGACACACGTGCCATAGATTGCTGACTCCTGCTCTGGCCTTTTAGTACCGTTTTCTGCAACGGATACCAAGCAAACTATTATTCATCCCCTACGATTCTCTCCTTTTCTTATTCTATCACCTGAACTATTACTTGTCCATTCAATGGTGGACCTCACTGAGCTATATATACCCATGGAGTGCTTAATCACTGAAATTGTTATCAATCCATCTATCACAGAGTTACCAACATAATGGAGATTTCTATGTCACCTGGAGTTGAAAATGATAATGCAAATGTGTGTTGAGGATATAGCTTTAATTCCATTGTCATTATATGTTTTATTATTTTAACCTTTAAGTGGACCCACGCCTGTTGAGTGCACTTTTCTTGATTTAATGTAGGACCATAAGATGTTATTGCTGTGTTTAGAAATTACAGTGTTTACAGAATCATTCTGCAGATGTCTATTAAGTTTCTGAGTTAAAACTTTTAATTTTTAGGCATTTTTTGTGCAGTCTTTTTGAATTAGTTGCTTTAAACTTTTTGAAATAGATAGTTCTCAAAGTTTGATGGCGAGCCTGCCATTGCGAGGTGACGCTGTGACGCTGTGAGTGTATTAGTCAATTTGTGTGTCTGGCTGTACTAACGTGAGTGTGTTGGAGTGTAAACTCGTGTATTTGACAGAGTGTCTGTTTATCTTTCAAATCCTTTATGTGATAGATGGATAGATAACGGTGAGATAGATAAACAGATCAATTGATATGTAGACAGACTGATAAACAAACAGACTGACGGATGGACTGATTGACGGATGGATGATGTATGGACGGTTAGATGCATAGAAAGATGCACAGACAGAGAATTAGATGGACAAATGGATAGATTGCCAAATGGATAGATGGATGAATATATAGATAGATATATAGAGGGATGTATGGATCAATACATAAATAGATGTTATATAGATAGATATATAGAGGAATGTATGGATCAATACATAAATAGATGTTATATAGATAGATATAGAGAGGAATGTATGGATCAATACATAAAAAGATGTTATATATATAGATACATAGATAGACATACAGACAAACAGACGAATGGATGAAGGGATGGGCGGACGGAAGGATGGATGGATAGATGAATGAATAAATGGATGCATAGATAATAGATAAACAGATAAACAGACATAAAAGAGTTAGAGTTAACGTCAGTGTACATGTATAGGTGTAGACTTGTAGACCAACACGTTTGTAGACTTCAGTACTTCCTACAAATTCCTTGCTGCACCGTTGTCATCGTGACATTACCATATAAGGAAAACAAACAATGTCTACGTCATACGGTAGCAGCATGTAGAAACAAAAAAAACTAGAACATGCATCGTCTGCTGACCAGGCAGGTTTATTTTGAATGGAATGGGCCTGAGTCCACTTGACTTCGAAGAAGAACACGAAAGGGGGGGGGGTGTCGTGACGAACCAGCAACATGCCGGGCAAGAACCTCCACAACTGCCCCGTCAGCCCCAAAATTCATTTGCAAGATACTTTCATTTAAAGATTTACAGTTTTGAAAACGGATTAACAAACTCGTAGTTCAAGTACCATTCTGTTGAAACATTTACACATCCCCCATCCTCAATCCGTCTCCCACAAAACCGCCTACATACGTAAACATGTATTTACGTCCAATTCTGCTTACGTCGGTTTTTTTTTGGTACCTGACTTACTACTTTTCTCTAACGGGGAGGAGCGGGGATTAAAAAGCTAATTAAAACATGTAAGGGTCAAGTTGACGGTCCTGTTTGATCAGTCAACCTCTCCCTCCCCCACCTCGTTTAGCCAAGCCTTATACCTGAGACCTGATGTACAGAAATAAATAATTTAAAAAAGCGGTAAAAGAAGGTAGGGGATGAAGGGAAACGGAGGGGGGGGGGGGGTGCGTGTTGCCGTCACTAGATGTTGTGGGAGAAGTACTCGCAGGACTTGAACTTATATACCAACACTATTTATTGAAAATTCCTACCGCAGACTTCGTCACATTGCTGCTAAAGGTCGCAGGGAAAACATCCCATGCTAAATTTTTAGAACAAATTGTTGTTTGTTTTCTGGCAAATTTTTTTTGCAGTGTCTCCTATTTACTGAACTTTAAACTCATTCAGTTTCCATAGTGACACGTTCTCATTCTAAATTTAACTTTCAAAGTAATCCAATAGTAAATAGTACAGTTTTCATTAGCGTTTGATTTGTACTGAATTCATTACTTCGACCAAAACACACACACACACACACCACTAGACTGACTCTAAAAGGTATTTTCTATTTCTATTGTATTTCATTAATTCTCATCACTTATAATTATTCAAGCAGTGTTATAATTCCATAAACTGTGATAATTGATAGTTGTTTGTTATATATTCATCAGACTGTTTTGATTAATATTCCAATACACTGTTTGCTCACCTGAACATTACTTGGATTTACTAACGCCCAAGAGAAAAATATTTCAGTAAGTAATTTATTGTTTAGTATTTATGATTTTAACTTTTAACGAACAACTTTTAATTAATTATACCTTCGCTCTTTTATTTATTATTCATTATTTATATTTAACTTTTTGTATTATTTTCAAATTAAAGAGAATTCCCCCCCCCCCCCCCGCACATGTGTTTATTAATATTGTGTTTGAATATAATAGTTGTGTAATGTGGAGGAAGAGTAAAATAAATATATATTATTTTCAAATTAGATCCTTACTATGGTACTACGGTTTTGTGTCAGAATTTTTATATTCAATTGATGTTTTCAATTGATTTAGAATTTTATAAGAAATTGACTTCAAAGATAATTTATATGCTGAATCCCTAATCTCCTTTAACCGAGATAAAAAAAAATATTATTATTTCGCTAACATTGCATGACTCTTCACTAAAATAGGGCTCAATGATACATCTTTATCTCTCTCTCTCTTTCGCTCTCAATATAAATTCCTCTGTTTCTGAATGTTTGGCTTAGTGTTAACTATAGATATAGCTGTAAATTATCAGTGTGCAGTATGTCTTTTTTTGTGACATTAAAAAAGATTATTGTAAAAAAAAAATAATTAGCACTAACGCAATAGGAAAATAGGATATATAAATAGATTAAAGTTGCCTTATCGGACTGTTCAATTTAAAGTTGAATTAATTAATACATCGTGTTACGTGTATACTAGATGTTTATATACTAAAATAGATAGACTGAATGCTAATTAGATGGATCGATTGATAGAGAGATAGATAGATAAATAGATAAATTAATTATATGTATATATATATATATATATTATTATTATTATTATTATATATATAGAGAGAGAGATTGAGAGAGATACCTAGATAGATAGACAGACAGCCGGGAAAACAGACAGACATATATAGACATACAGAGAGAGACAGAGAGACAGAGAGACACATAGGAAGAGAAATACATTCATAGATACATAGTTAGACAGTCAGACGGACAGGATAGATTAATGGATAGATTGATGGATAGATTGATAGATAGAATGAAGGATAAATAATTCAAAGATATATTGAAGATATGGATAGATAATATAGATAGATCCTACCTATATCCTACATATCCCGTAGTCTGTTGGGCCGTTGGGGCGCCACAGATGACATGTACACCATACTCCTCCATTCCTCCCGTCTCTCAGCCGTTCTCAATGCGTCACAGAGTTTTATTTCTGTCCATTCCCTGATGTTATCATCCCATTGTTTCTTTTGTCTTCCTCTCTTTCTGCTTCCTCTGATGGTACCCTGCAGAATGGTTTTGGCCAGCCCGTTGATTCTGGTGACGTGGCCATACCATTCCAGTTTCCTTTTCTTGACTGTGGCCAGCAGGTCTTCATATTTTCCAACTTCCTGATGTATTCTTTTTCGTATCTGTTCAATGAAGATATGGTCTTTATAGCAGATACCGCACAGATAGATAGATACATTGGTTTATAATATCAATAGACTGGCACGGGGCTCCAAGAACCGTCTATCAAAGAAATTACGCACCAGGACGAGGAAAGGGAGTAAATAAATAAATAATAAGTGACGAGTGGCCCTTGAGGAGGGCGGGAGGGGGGGGGGTAGCGATGTGACGTAACCCGTAACATCAACAAATGTGCAACAATAAATAAAATTATCACTTGAACAAATCGTAATTGGCTAACTTCAGTAACTTTATTTGTTCATTGTAATACTTTTACATAAATGTTAACAAAAATTATTTGAAAAATCCTTTTTTGTTTACATTGAAAAAAAACGGTTTTTGTATTAGTTTTAGAAAGTGTAAAAAGGGGGCGGGGGGATTGGCAGATCTATTTGACGTTATAGCAAACGGTCTGAGTTTTTGTGACGAATCGCGACTGTTGGAGGAGGGTTATTTAATTTGGGTTAAAGTCGTGTGACGTTATTTATTTATGGATAGACAGTTATATATTGATTTATTATGCAAAAAAAAAACTTGCATTATATTAGTTGTTTTTTTTTTAAACAACATTTATAAAACATGCAGCATTAACAACCTGTTGCTAAATATGTCAACTCTGGTTAGTGTATACTTATCAAAAACATTGACACAAGTAATTTCAAGTAAATGCAACACCTAATGTTGGAATGTATAACCTAATAGCCCGGCAAACAGCCGGGGCATGGAAATAGCATCCTCCTGTTTGCACTCTTCAATCCCTGTCCTGTTTCATCTTTTCCCCATCCAAACGTGGACGCCTGTACTACTTAGCAGGCAGAGTGGACAAACAGGGAACACCTGAACCACAGGTACAGCTCGTTACGCTCCCTGTGTGTGTCACTTGACAGTCGCGGTGAACAAGGGTTTGGGGACGGGGGAAGGAGGGGTAGGGTGTGGGAGGGAGGAGGGACGGGAAAGGGAAAGAATTCGACGACGCCCGAAAATATGTGACATTTAAAAGCAGGTTGTATGTCAATTGTGTGACATTGGTTGACATTATCTGTGTTATTTTGGCATGTTGGTGTATATATAAAGAAAGAGGTAGATATATAGATATCTATAGATGTATGCACATTAAAATGTTAAGAAATATCGTTTAAATAAATAGAAAGAGAGAGAGAGAGAGAGAGAGAGAGAGAGAGAGAGAGAGAGAGAGAGAGAGAGAGAGAGAGAGAGATAGACCATCTGATCGACAGACACTTTACATCAAAGTCAAGAATGAGCCCATTGTCAAATTGCTTTTTTCAGTCTATGAAAATCTTCTTCTCGCTCTTTTTTTTGTTTTACTTTTTCGGCCACAGTTTCTTTTGCACGATTTCTTGTCTGTCGGTCTGCCTGCCTATCTATCTATCTATCTATCTATCTATCTATCTATCTATCTATCTATCTCTCTCTCTATATATATATATATCTGTCTGTCTGTCTATCTCTATGTCTGTCTATCTATCTGTCTTTCTGTCTATCCGTCTATCTGCCTATCTATCCGTCTATCTATTTGTCTATCTATCTGTCTATCTATCTGTCTGTCTATCTATCTGTCTATCTGTGTCTATCTATCTGTCTATCTATCTGTCTATCTATCTGTCTATCTGTCTCTCTATCTATATTTCTATCTATATATATATATCTATTTATCTGTCTGTCTATCTATATATCTATCTTTCTATCTTTCTATCCATCTGTCTATTTATCTATCTAACTATCTATCGGTCTATCTATTTGTCTATCTATCTATCTATCTATCTATCTAAAGTTCTATCTATATATGCGTGTGTTTATGAGTATGTATGATTTTGTTTATCTGTGCGTTATGACTAAAGTATTGTTTTTAAATCTACACATCATTATATTTGTACTTGTTTGTATCGCGTTCATCAAAGCTTTTAATTAAATTCTATAATTAGCTTTTCAAAAAATCACTAAAAAACAACCTTATAAATTTTAGAAAATTTAAATGAATAAAGAAAGGGTAATTATTATCTAAATAAGCATGAAAAGATTAGGAACTGCTTCGAGATATAGAAAGAAAATGAAAGAACGCGAAATCTTGGGTTAGTTACAGAAAAAGAAAATGAATAAGTGAAAGAAAAGACAAACAGAGGAAAAAGATAGATAAATATTTCGATAGACTGATAGATAAATATTTCGATAGACTGATAGATAAATATTTCGATAGACTGATAGATAAATATTTCGATAGACTGATAGATAAATATTTCGATAGACTGATAGATAAATATTTCGATAGAAAGATAGATAAATATTTCGATAGACTGATAGATAAATATTTCGATAGACTGATAGATAAATATTTCGATAGACTGATTATAAATATTTCGATAGACTGATAGATAAATATTTCGATAGAAAGATAGTTAAATATTTCGATAGACTGATAGATAAATATTTCGATAGAAAGATAGATAAATATTTCGATAGACTGATAGGTAAATATTTCGATAGAAAGATAGATAAATATTTCGATAGACTGATAGATAAATATTTCGATAGACTGATAGATAAATATTTCGATAGAATGATAGATAAATATTTCGATATAATGATAGATAAATATTTCGATAGATTTATAGATAAATATTTCGATAGACTGGTAGATTGATATACAGATATATAGATAGATCGATAGATAGATGATGGATGGATAGATAGATAGAGTGAGATAGAGAGAGGGAGAGAGGGAAAAGAGAGAGAAAGAATTAGAAAAAGAGATACACTAATAGTAAGAAAGAGATGAGGAGAGGCAAAGAGAGAAGGGGAAATCGAGAGACAGAGAGACAGAGCATACGCCCAAAGGAAATGAGATAAAGGCTTTGAAATATAAGATAAGTCACATATAATATAACTTGAAATTTATATTTTTTCTTTACCAGGTTTTCACTAACCAAATCTACCAACATCCACCATGACCTCTCAGTCAACTCTAGAGAAACGAACTGTCATCACGACCTCTAGCACCAGTTCCAACGTTGGGGGCGGCAGCGCAGATGACGGAGGGGACGACTTCTACTACAAGTCTTCCATCCACCCGCGCAGCTCCAACGTCGGCCACACGAGTCTGTCCAGCGTAATGGGGGGCGGGGGCCATGGAGGAAGCTACAAGAGAACTGTAGAAATTACTTCAGGTACCTTCAACATTTTTTTTTTAAATATATTTATCATGTTGACAAACGCACGTTGGTCTAGCGTCAACGCGGTTGGATAGCAACTGCTGATGTATGTGTTTCGAATCCAGTGTCGGGAGGGTGTTTATTAGTATGGACATTTTATTGGTGGGCACCTTAGTTTGCTTATAGTTTTGCCGGTTAAGCCCACAAAGAAACGTAGGCCCTGCCTCGTTAACTATTTGTAGAGTTTACTAATTCTATCCAGGATTTACCTGTCCTATTCAGGGTTTACTAGTCTTATGTAGGGTTCATTAGTTTCATCGATAGTTCACCAGTTCTATCCAGAATTCACTAATCCTATGCAGAGTTCACTATTCGCTTGCAAAAATCCTTAGTCCAAAAATAGTATGAGTAGGGTTTATGTTTATAATATTGGAAAGCTTCTGATTACAGATGTATCCCCATGGGCCCATGGGGAATTAAAATGTAATACTTTATTTAAAATTACTGCCAGCCATCGATAATTCAGTATATAATTCTAATAAAAAATTTAATAAATCAAATCTTTGTTTAAAAAAAAAAAAACCTCATTGTTGGTATTACTAGCTTAGCTTGATCTATCGCTGATTTCAGTTTCAAGTGGGAGGGGTATTAGAATTTGTTAGAATTTGTGCTGACCACACAATACCAGTGTAGGCAATGGTTTAGATAGCCCTATTGACCGAAAGAAAAATTAATACAAGTAGTTGCAAATAACATTCTGATCATGATTGCCTATAAACCTTATGTTATTTTTAAACGTATGTATTTTGGCATACACGTTACTTAAATAAGTAAAAAAAAAATTCGCGCGTTTACCATAGGCCTCCTTTGTTAGTTTGTTCTGAATGCTGTCAAGTAAAATCCATAAATCATTGTCACCTTACAACGTACAAAAACTTACAAGTAATATGTGTTCAATGGTAAAGAAAAATAATGTGATTTAAAATAATATGTACATTTTATTTTAACAATCTGTAAATTACTCTTTTGGCGACGTAGATTATCGTTATTTAATGACTCTTCAGAACTTAATAAGTAAATTTGAATTATGTTTCTATTTTTAACATTTGACTTGCTTAATGATAACAAAACATTGTTCTATTTTTAACATTTGACTTGCTTAATGATAACAAAACATTGTTCTATTTTTAACATTTGACTTGCTTAATGATAACAAAACATTGTTCTATTTTTAACATTTGACTTGCTTAATGATAACAAAACATTGTTCTATATTTAACATTTGACTTGCTTAATGATAACAAAACATTGTTCTATTTTTAAACATCAAATCAAATATTTTTCCCATAGTAGCCTGGACTATATCAAAAGTGCAATTGTTATCTCAGAACCGAACCTTTATAATTTAGCAACTTTGCTTGAAACGAACATCCGTTTTAGATAATTTCTTATTAAACATCAATGTTTTTTAGCAATACTTTTTTATAATCTTGTATAATCTCTGTATATGATATTCCCTTAAGTATTTGACCACGCCTTGAATGTTTAAGAAAACGTTGCTTGTTGACAGTCTATTCACCTTCAATTTACTGACTTTGATATTTATATTTTTTATTTATTCAAAATAATTAACACTTTTGTTAACTGATGTCTCATAATGTCCTCATTGCTAACAACCTGATAAACAAAGATTGTTGACAATCAATTACTCGGTCTAATATTTACAAAATGTCTAAAATGCTTCTTCCTTCAGAATTTGCTTAGGCTGAAATTATTTACTTTGTCAAATAGTATTACGCATTGCCGAAATAAATTAACCACTAAATCATCATTAGTAAGCGTGATTACATCTCATTTTATTTAATAAGTCTAATTGGTGTACGGACATTTCATCCCGCGACATTTGATCCCGTGACAGTTACTCCCTGACACTTAATCCCACGACAGATAATCCCGCGACACTTAATCCCTCCCTTCCCGTGAGATAGTCCCATTAACACTTAATCCCTCCCGCCGAAATGTACACTAAGAAAAAATAAAACAAATGTATTTGGAGAAACTAGCTGTCACAAAGTACTAACTAATTGTAAACACTCCTGTAGGTCATTGTAAACACTCCTGTGGGTCATTGTAAACACTCCGGTAGGTCATTGTAAACACTCCTGTAGGTCATTGTAAACACTCCTGTGGGTCATTGTAAACACTCCTGTGGGTCATTGTAAACACTCCTGTGGGTCATTGTAAACACTCCTGTAGGTCATTGTAAACACTCCTGTAGGTCATTGTAAACACTCCTGTGGGTCATTGTAAACACTCCTGTGGGTCATTGTAAACACTCCTGTGGGTCATTGTAAACACTCCTGTAGGTCATTGTAAACACTCCTGTGGGTCATTGTAAACACTCCTGTGGGTCATTGTAAACACTCCTGAGGGTCATTGTAAACACTCCTGTGGGTCATTGTAAACACTCCTGTAGGTCATTGTAAACACTCCTGTAGGTCATTGTAAACACTCCTGTGGGTCATTGTAAACACTCCTGTGGGTCATTGTAAACACTCCTGTAGGTCATTGTAAACACTCCTGTGGGTCATTGTAAACACTCCTGTGGGTCATTGTAAACACTCCTGTGGGTCATTGTAAACACTCCTGTGGGTCATTGTAAACACTCCTGTGGGTCATTGTAAACACTCCTGTGGGTCATTGTAAACACTCCTGTGGGTCATTGTAAACACTCCTGTGGGTCATTGTAAACACTCCTGTGGGTCATTGTAAACACTCCTGTGGGTCATTGTAAACACTCCTGTGGGTCATTGTAAACACTCCTGTGGGTCATTGTAAACACTCCTGTGGGTCATTGTAAACACTCCTGTGGGTCATTGTAAACACTCCTGTGGGTCATTGTAAACACTCCTGTAGGTCATTGTAAACACTCCTGTGGGTCATTGTAAACACTCCTGTGGGTCATTGTAAACACTCCTGTGGGTCATTGTAAACACTCCTGTGGGTCATTGTAAACACTCCTGTGGGTCATTGTAAACACTCCTGTAGGTCATTGTAAACACTCCTGTGGGTCATTGTAAACACTCCTGTGGGTCATTGTAAACACTCCTGTAGGTCATTGTAAACACTCCTGTGGGTCATTGTAAACACTCCTGTGAGTCATTGTAAACACTCCTGTGGGTCATTGTAAACACTCCTGTGGGTCATTGTAAACACTCCTGTGGGTCATTGTAAACACTCCTGTGGGTCATTGTAAACACTCCTGTGGGTCATTGTAAACACTCCTGTGAGTCATTGTAAACACTCCTGTGGGTCATTGTAAACACTCCTGTGGGTCCATGTAAACACTCCTGTAGGTCATTGTAAACACTCCTGTGGGTCATTGTAAACACTCCTGTGTGTCAATGTAAACACTCCTGTGGGTCATTGTAAACACTCCTGTGGGTCATTGTAAACACTCCTGTGGGTCCATGTAAACACTCCTGTAGGTCATTGTAAACACTCATGTGGGTCATTGTAAACACTCCTGTGGGTCAATGTAAACACTCCTGTAGGTCATTGTAAACACTCCTGTGGGTCATTGTAAACACTCCTGTGGGTCCATGTAAACACTCCTGTGGGTCATTGTAAACACTCCTGTGAGTCATTGTAAACACTCCTGTGAGTCATTGTAAACACTCCTGTGAGTCATTGTAAACACTCCTGTGGGTCATTGTAAACACTCCTGTGGGTCATTGTAAACGCTCCTGTGGGTCATTGTAAACACTCCTGTAGGTCATTGTAAACACTCCTGTGGGTCATTGTAAACACTCCTGTGGGTCATTGTAAACACTCCTGTGGGTCATTGTAAACACTCCTGTGGGTCCATGTAAACACTCCTGTGGGTCATTGTAAACACTCCTGTGAGTCATTGTAAACACTCCTGTGAGTCATTGTAAACACTCCTGTGAGTCATTGTAAACACTCCTGTGGGTCATTGTAAACACTCCTGTGGGTCATTGTAAACACTCCTGTGGGTCATTGTAAACACTCCTGTGGGTCATTGTAAACACTCCTGTGAGTCATTGTAAACACTCCTGTGAGTCATTGTAAACACTCCTGTGGGTCATTGTAAACACTCCTGTAGGTCATTGTAAACACTCCTGTGAGTCATTGTAAACACTCCTGTGAGTCATTGTAAACACTCCTGTGAGTCATTGTAAACACTCCTGTGGGTCATTGTAAACACTCCTGTAGGTCATTGTAAACACTCCTGTGAGTCATTGTAAACACTCCTGTGAGTCATTGTAAACACTCCTGTGAGTCATTGTAAACACTCCTGTGAGTCATTGTAAACACTCCTGTGGGTCATTGTAAACACTCCTGTGGGTCATTGTAAACACTCCTGTGGGTCATTGTAAACACTCCTGTATTAACTTTTTTCAATTCAGTTGAAGACTAAATGACAGGTGACCTGGTTGGAAGGGGCGCAGCCTTTGCTTTCATTGGGCAATGAGTTAAGACATGACTAAATGGCGTCACTAGACAACCTTCTTTAGGAACCTAAATGTTAATAAAAACACATTTTGTTTCAGATGTTTTCTTAAACTTTTAGCTGTACGACGGATATCTTGGATTTATACTCTAAATGTACTGTTTAAATACATTTGTTTCATTTTTTCTTAGTGTACATGTCCGCAGGAGGGATTAAGTGTTAATGGGACTATCTTGCGGGAAGGGAGGGATTAAGTGTCGCGGGATTATCTGTCGTGGGATTAAGTGTCAGGGAGTAACTATCACGGGATGAAATGTCGCGGGATGAAATGTCACCAAACCGTCTAATTTACCTTATTTTGGACTAACATTATACGTTACTTAAAATCCAACAAGCCTTGCTTATTAAGTTTACAAGACATCAACAATGCTAAACTTCTATAAACATTTTCTAAAATTAAAAAAAATATATATTCCATTAATAATAACATTCTCCTCAATCGACAACATTGACCTATATTAGCATTCTTTACACTCAACCACAATCATTCAATACTAACATTTTATAAAATGTGCAACATTAAATTAATATTAACAATTTCTAACATCTACTTACAATCAAATTCAGCCCAACTCTGCCTTTAGCTAAACACCATGATGTCCACTCACATGAAACCTACACGTGTACTAACATCAGTTCTGTAACGGTTAAAGGCATCAGATGGTCTTTCTCTAGGTATGCTCCCTGTTGGCTACGGGAACGTCTCCCACTCCGGAGTCACCAACGTGAAGAGCTCCAGGGAACGAGAGAAGAAGGATATGCAGCAGCTGAACGAGAGGTTCGCCAACTACATTGAGAAGGTTCGCTTCCTGGAGGCACAGAACCGGAAACTCATATCGGAACTGGATCAGCTAAGGGTAAACATTATATTTTTTGCATATCTTGGATACTGTTGTATTAATGAGGTTCAAATTTTTAAAAAGTGTATGAACCACTACATTACAATCAGCTAGCTGGTGGGATGGAGCAGAGGATACAGCTAGCTGGTGGGATGGAGCAGAGGATACAGCTAGCTGGCGGGATGGAGCAGAGGATACAGCTAGCTGGTGGGATGGAGCAGAGGATACGGATTTCTTCGTATCTCTGTGACTTGTAGCGGGCATTACACTTACCTTAAACCTCAGTGATGAGGTAGAAAATAAATGACAACCCGAATTAATATACCTAAGCCAGGTTTTTACAAAGATGATTAATAAGCCAGTGTATCCACATTTTAGGGGGAGGTGCATGGTCAAACTTAGCAACTGTACATCCAAGCGATAATGCAGGTACACTAATCTTGCCCACATCCCCCTCGATAATGATCCATCAGCACATCAGTGGTAATTCGCTAATCGGAAATTGGGAGATGCCTTTGGTATTACAATATGCTGTAAGTCCTATAAGCATAACAGAGATGCTTCGGATATGAGCATCAATCATTCTTCCACTGATGTGTTGCTCCCGGGACCTTAGAGCAAAAGCTCGTTGCCGTTTGTACAAGAACAGTCTTTGGAATTAAATGCCAATTTCTAATGGGAAGATAAACCTTTCCTTCGTGTAAATTTTGTCCGAAACCGTTCATAGAAGTGACATAAATTACAACTTCTTAGTAGATCTGCATTCTTACCCCATGACCCAAAAAATTTAGCTATTTATATAAAACGAATAGACTGGAAATGACATGGAAAAACTGGAAGCAGGCGTTAGATGGGACATATCTGGAGACATACCTGGAGATAACTTGAAATGCATGCATGGCAATGTTTTGTAGCCAATGGCCCAGGGGGTGAGGCACCCGATACAGATCGTTATTGTAATAATGATGGCGATGTTAATGATGATACAAGAAGTAAAACTATACTCAACAGAAAGACTTGAGAAAATGTGTTTTTCGACTGAAGCCTGTGTGTGGCTATACAAAAGTCTGAAGCATTATCAAACAAATATATACATGTCCTTAACAAACGATGTCTGGCGCATCGGAAGAGAATTAAAGTGTGCACTCAAATCGACGCTAAGCCTGCTTCGTGCCTTATCCTGATGAGCATAACCAGAGCTTGTCTTCCCGATCGATAAGTTTGCGGCGTATGGGCGGGATGGAGGGCTATGGTAGAGGGAGGTAGGAAGTGGTCAGTTAGTTCACCGGATATTTTTTTATAATATTGCAAATGCAATGCCTTACTCCATTTTTTGTTGTTTTGTTTTCTTAATCCTTCGAATTATATTTAGGAAGTGGTATAAAGTGTATTGCAACATAAAGTGTCATAAAGAGAAGAAACTGTTTATTTAAAGAACTGGGTATTTCCAGTAATAATAATAATAATAATGACATTTGTATAGCGCTGCCAACAAACATAATGTAAGCTCAGAGCGCATTTAACATAACAACTAAGAACAAGGATACAATCTATAGGCAACAAACATAATGTAAGCTCAGAGCGCATTTAACATAACAACTAAGAATACGGATACAATCTATAGGCAACAAACATAATGTAAGCTCAGAGCGCATTTAACATAACAACTAAGAACACGGATACAATCTATAGGCAACAAACATAATGTAAGCTCAGAGCGCATTTAACATAACAACTAAGAACACGGATACAATCTATAGGCAACAAACATAATGTAAGCTCAGAGCGCATTTAACATAACAACTAAGAACACGGATACAATCTATAGGCAACAAACATAATGTAAGCTCAGATCGCATTTAACATAACAACTAAGAACACGGATACAATCTATAGGCAACAAACATAATGTAAGCTCAGAGCGCATTTAACATAACAACTAAGAACACGGATACAATCTATAGGCAACAAACATAATGTAAGCTCAGAGCGCATTTAACATAACAACTAAGAACACGGATACAATCTATAGGCAACAAACATAATGTAAGCTCAGAGCGCATTTAACATAACAACTAAGAACACGGATACAATCTATAGGCAACAAACATAATGTAAGCTCAGAGCGCATTTAACATAACAACTAAGAACACGGATACAATCTATAGGCAACAAACATAATGTAAGCTCAGAGCGCATTTAACATAACAACTAAGAACACGGATACAATCTATAGGCAACAAACATAATGTAAGCTCAGAGCGCATTTAACATAACAACTAAGAACACGGATACAATCTATAGGCAACAAACATAATGTAAGCTCAGAGCGCATTTAACATAACAACTAAGAACACGGATACAATCTATAGGCAACAAACATAATGTAAGCTCAGAGCGCATTTAACATAACAACTAAGAACACGGATACAATCTATAGGCAACAAACATAATGTAAGCTCAGAGCGCATTTAACATAACAACTAAGAACACGGATACAATCTATAGGCAACAAACATAATGTAAGCTCAGAGCGCATTTAACATAACAACTAAGAACACGGATACAATCTATAGGCAACAAACATAATGTAAGCTCAGAGCGCATTTAACATAACAACTAAGAACACGGATACAATCTATAGGCAACAAACATAATGTAAGCTCAGAGCGCATTTAACATAACAACTAAGAACACGGATACAATCTATAGGCAACAAACATAATGTAAGCTCAGAGCGCATTTAACATAACAACTAAGAACACGGATACAATCTATAGGCAACAAACATAATGTAAGCTCAGAGCGCATTTAACATAACAACTAAGAACACGGATACAATCTATAGGCAACAAACATAATGTAAGCTCAGAGCGCATTTAACATAACAACTAAGAACACGGATACAATCTATAGGCAACAAACATAATGTAAGCTCAGAGCGCATTTAACATAACAACTAAGAACACGGATACAATCTTTAGGCAACAAACATAATGTACGCTCAGAGCGCATTTAACATAACAACTAAGAACACGGATACAATCTATAGGCAACAAACATAATGTACGCTCAGAGCGCATTTAACATAACAACTAAGAACACGGATACAATCTATAGGCAACAAACATAATGTACGCTCAGAGCGCATTTAACATAACAACTAAGAACACGGATACAATCTATAGGCAACAAACATAATGTAAGCTCAGAGCGCATTTAACATAACAACTAAGAACACGGATACAATCTATAGGCAACAAACATAATGTAAGCTCAGAGCGCATTTAACATAACAACTAAGAACACGGATACAATCTATAGGCAACAAACATAATGTAAGCTCAGAGCGCATTTAACATAACAACTAAGAACACGGATACAATCTATAGGCAACAAACATAATGTAAGCTCAGAGCGCATTTAACATAACAACTAAGAACACGGATACAATCTATAGGCAACAAACATAATGTAAGCTCAGAGCGCATTTAACATAACAACTAAGAACACGGATACAATCTATAGGCAACAAACATAATGTAAGCTCAGAGCGCATTTAACATAACAACTAAGAACACGGATACAATCTATAGGCAACAAACATAATGTAAGCTCAGAGCGCATTTAACATAACAACTAAGAACACGGATACAATCTATAGGCAACAAACATAATGTAAGCTCAGAGCGCATTTAACATAACAACTAAGAACACGGATACAATCTATAGGCAACAAACATAATGTAAGCTCAGAGCGCATTTAACATAACAACTAAGAACACGGATACAATCTATAGGCAACAAACATAATGTAAGCTCAGAGCGCATTTAACATAACAACTAAGAACACGGATACAATCTATAGGCAACAAACATAATGTAAGCTCAGAGCGCATTTAACATAACAACTAAGAACACGGATACAATCTATAGGCAACAAACATAATGTAAGCTCAGAGCGCATTTAACATAACAACTAAGAACACGGATACAATCTATAGGCAACAAACATAATGTAAGCTCAGAGCGCATTTAACATAACAACTAAGAACACGGATACAATCTATAGGCAACAAACATAATGTAAGCTCAGAGCGCATTTAACATAACAACTAAGAACACGGATACAATCTATAGGCAACAAACATAATGTAAGCTCAGAGCGCATTTAACATAACAACTAAGAACACGGATACAATCTATAGGCAACAAACATAATGTAAGCTCAGAGCGCATTTAACATAACAACTAAGAACACGGATACAATCTATAGGCAACAAACATAATGTAAGCTCAGAGCGCATTTAACATAACAACTAAGAACACGGATACAATCTATAGGCAACAAACATAATGTAAGCTCAGAGCGCATTTAACATAACAACTAAGAACACGGATACAATCTATAGGCAACAAACATAATGTAAGCTCAGAGCGCATTTAACATAACAACTAAGAACACGGATACAATCTATAGGCAACAAACATAATGTAAGCTCAGAGCGCATTTAACATAACAACTAAGAACACGGATACAATCTATAGGCAACAAACATAATGTAAGCTCAGAGCGCATTTAACATAACAACTAAGAACACGGATACAATCTATAGGCAACAAACATAATGTAAGCTCAGAGCGCATTTAACATAACAACTAAGAACACGGATACAATCTATAGGCAACAAACATAATGTAAGCTCAGAGCGCATTTAACATAACAACTAAGAACACGGATACAATCTATAGGCAACAAACATAATGTAAGCTCAGAGCGCATTTAACATAACAACTAAGAACACGGATACAATCTATAGGCAACAAACATAATGTAAGCTCAGAGCGCATTTAACATAACAACTAAGAACACGGATACAATCTATAGGCAACAAACATAATGTAAGCTCAGAGCGCATTTAACATAACAACTAAGAACACGGATACAATCTATAGGCAACAAACATAATGTAAGCTCAGAGCGCATTTAACATAACAACTAAGAACACGGATACAATCTATAGGCAACAAACATAATGTAAGCTCAGAGCGCATTTAACATAACAACTAAGAACACGGATACAATCTATAGGCAACAAACATAATGTAAGCTCAGAGCGCATTTAACATAACAACTAAGAACACGGATACAATCTATAGGCAACAAACATAATGTAAGCTCAGAGCGCATTTAACATAACAACTAAGAACACGGATACAATCTATAGGCAACAAACATAATGTAAGCTCAGAGCGCATTTAACATAACAACTAAGAACACGGATACAATCTATAGGCAACAAACATAATGTAAGCTCAGAGCGCATTTAACATAACAACTAAGAACACGGATACAATCTATAGGCAACAAACATAATGTAAGCTCAGAGCGCATTTAACATAACAACTAAGAACACGGATACAATCTTTAGGCAACAAACATAATGTACGCTCAGAGCGCATTTAACATAACAACTAAGAACATGGATACAATCTTTAGGCAACAAACATAATGTAAGCTCAGAGCGCATTTAACATAACAACTAAGAACACGGATACAATCTATAGGCAACAAACATAATGTAAGCTCAGAGCGCATTTAACATAACAACTAAGAATACGGATACAATCTATAGGCAACAAACATAATGTAAGCTCAGAGCGCATTTAACATAACAACTAAGAACACGGATACAATCTATAGGCAACAAACATAATGTAAGCTCAGAGCGCATTTAACATAACAACTAAGAACACGGATACAATCTATAGGCAACAAACATAATGTAAGCTCAGAGCGCATTTAACATAACAACTAAGAACACGGATACAATCTATAGGCAACAAACATAATGTAAGCTCAGAGCGCATTTAACATAACAACTAAGAACACGGATACAATCTATAGGCAACAAACATAATGTAAGCTCAGAGCGCATTTAACATAACAACTAAGAACACGGATACAATCTATAGGCAACAAACATAATGTAAGCTCAGAGCGCATTTAACATAACAACTAAGAACACGGATACAATCTATAGGCAACAAACATAATGTAAGCTCAGAGCGCATTTAACATAACAACTAAGAACACGGATACAATCTATAGGCAACAAACATAATGTAAGCTCAGAGCGCATTTAACATAACAACTAAGAACACGGATACAATCTATAGGCAACAAACATAATGTAAGCTCAGAGCGCATTTAACATAACAACTAAGAACACGGATACAATCTATAGGCAACAAACATAATGTAAGCTCAGAGCGCATTTAACATAACAACTAAGAACACGGATACAATCTATAGGCAACAAACATAATGTAAGCTCAGAGCGCATTTAACATAACAACTAAGAACACGGATACAATCTATAGGCAACAAACATAATGTAAGCTCAGAGCGCATTTAACATAAAAACTAAGAACACGGATACAATCTATAGGCAACAAACATAATGTAAGCTCAGAGCGCATTTAACATAACAACTAAGAACACGGATACAATCTATAGGCAACAAACATAATGTAAGCTCAGAGCGCATTTAACATAACAACTAAGAACACGGATACAATCTATAGGCAACAAACATAATGTAAGCTCAGAGCGCATTTAACATAACAACTAAGAACACGGATACAATCTATAGGCAACAAACATAATGTAAGCTCAGAGCGCATTTAACATAACAACTAAGAACACGGATACAATCTATAGGCAACAAACATAATGTAAGCTCAGAGCGCATTTAACATAACAACTAAGAACACGGATACAATCTATAGGCAACAAACATAATGTAAGCTCAGAGCGCATTTAACATAACAACTAAGAACACGGATACAATCTATAGGCAACAAACATAATGTAAGCTCAGAGCGCATTTAACATAACAACTAAGAACACGGATACAATCTATAGGCAACAAACATAATGTAAGCTCAGAGCGCATTTAACATAACAACTAAGAACACGGATACAATCTATAGGCAACAAACATAATGTAAGCTCAGAGCGCATTTAACATAACAACTAAGAACACGGATACAATCTATAGGCAACAAACATAATGTAAGCTCAGAGCGCATTTAACATAACAACTAAGAACACGGATACAATCTATAGGCAACAAACATAATGTAAGCTCAGAGCGCATTTAACATAACAACTAAGAACACGGATACAATCTATAGGCAACAAACATAATGTAAGCTCAGAGCGCATTTAACATAACAACTAAGAACACGGATACAATCTATAGGCAACAAACATAATGTAAGCTCAGAGCGCATTTAACATAACAACTAAGAACACGGATACAATCTATAGGCAACAAACATAATGTAAGCTCAGAGCGCATTTAACATAACAACTAAGAACACGGATACAATCTATAGGCAACAAACATAATGTAAGCTCAGAGCGCATTTAACATAACAACTAAGAACACGGATACAATCTATAGGCAACAAACATAATGTAAGCTCAGAGCGCATTTAACATAACAACTAAGAACACGGATACAATCTATAGGCAACAAACATAATGTAAGCTCAGAGCGCATTTAACATAACAACTAAGAACACGGATACAATCTATAGGCAACAAACATAATGTAAGCTCAGAGCGCATTTAACATAACAACTAAGAACACGGATACAATCTTTAGGCAACAAACATAATGTACGCTCAGAGCGCATTTAACATAACAACTAAGAACACGGATACAATCTATAGGCAACAAACATAATGTAAGCTCAGAGCGCATTTAACATAACAACTAAGAACACGGATACAATCTATAGGCAACAAACATAATGTAAGCTCAGAGCGCATTTAACATAACAACTAAGAACACGGATACAATCTATAGGCAACAAACATAATGTAAGCTCAGAGCGCATTTAACATAACAACTAAGAACACGGATACAATCTATAGGCAACAAACATAATGTA
This sequence comes from Anisus vortex, assembly GCA_949126835.1. Taxonomy (NCBI): domain Eukaryota; kingdom Metazoa; phylum Mollusca; class Gastropoda; family Planorbidae; genus Anisus; species Anisus vortex. Next base: position 19,955,946 of record OX421501.1, on the reverse strand, counting down.
AGCTCAGAGCGCATTTAACATAACAACTAAGAACACGGATACAATCTATAGGCAACAAACATAATGTAAGCTCAGAGCGCATTTAACATAACAACTAAGAACACGGATACAATCTATAGGCAACAAACATAATGTAAGCTCAGAGCGCATTTAACATAACAACTAAGAACACGGATACAATCTATAGGCAACAAACATAATGTAAGCTCAGAGCGCATTTAACATAACAACTAAGAACACGGATACAATCTATAGGCAACAAACATAATGTAAGCTCAGAGCGCATTTAACATAACAACTAAGAACACGGATACAATCTATAGGCCAAGAGATTAAAAATACTAGTGACATAAAAAGATGAGTAGTTATTGGAATAGTGAAATAGCAAGGCCAAACGTGTTCAATACTACTGGAGTATATACAGAAGGAGAGGTTGAGAGAAGAAAGACATAGAGAGATGGACGGAGAGATAAATAACATAAAACAAATCATGAATAGTATCCACCAGAAAATCATTTGTCTAATTAGAAATGTGTCAATCAATTTCCGGCCAGATGCTCAAGAAATCAATCAGAAAATCGATGAAGGTTTTGACACTCAGAATGCTCTCAAGTTAATAGCAACATCAACTTGTTCTATAAATAGATTATATTATTATCTTTTCGTGGGGATGCGTTTTTATATTACATCTAAAAAAAAGTAAAAAAGTAATATACCCTTCGGATCAAATTGATCTTAAGGCCGGTGAAGCAGCGTTCATCAGTTTCTGTCGCCATGGTATACTTGTGGATGTGTGGCCAGCACAATCTTTACTTTACCCCAACTAATGCCAGATATCCATCAGAGCTGGGTAGACTCAGGGACACCCTCCAGCCCCGGGAACAAATCTTAGCCTTCACCGCCTTCACCAGTATTCAAATCGGGAACCTTCGGAACACCAGTCGGACGTGCTGCCGCTCGACCACCGTACCCCCAATAGGATATAGTTTATATTAAAATAAAAATATGTGCCAAACTCAAGCAACAACCCTAAAGATCCTGTGTTCGAATCCCGGTGAATGGGTTACTTAAACCTTGTACTTCTTCCCAGCTATGTTGTGAAAGTTACTATGAGAGAGGCGGGATGCCTTTCTTTAGACCACACCGTCTCCTTATATACTATAATTTAATAAACTAACAGGAATCGTCTTCCACTGCTATGGTGTAATTGTAAACACAGCAGCAACACACAACTTTAAACATTACTAAATAATACATATTGTCAATTTATTTATCCAGAAAATCTCTTCTCCTTTATTTCACCAAGGGAAGACTTTATTCAGATAACTTTTTGTGCCTCTCTCAATCATTTACTATCAACTAGTTTGACCATCAATTGTTATAAATGTCTCCGTCTAGACGTAAACAAGAACTTGTTCAATGTACTAATCGGTCGAGTTTCAAAGGTCTAAATAATACAATACAAACAAACACACGATAAATAGATATATAGATAGCTAAAAGACAGATACATAGAAAGATAGGGAGAGAGAGAGGCAGAGACAACAAACAAAATAATATAGGGCAGACAGACAGATACATAGATAGAAATATATATATAAATATACACGTAGGCAGAAAGATCGACAGATAGAATGATAGATAGATAGATGGATAGATAGATATATAGATAGATAGATAGATGGATAGATGGATAGATAGATATATAGATAGATATATATATAGATAGATAGATGGATAGATAGATAGAAAGAAAGAAAGATATATAAATATATAGGTAGGTAGATAGATCGACAGATATAAAGATATATAGAAAGAAACAAAGATGAATAGAAAGAAAGATAGATAGATAGATAAATAGATTCCTGAAATTCTCCATTACATTCCTTTAGCTAGACTACCATATCCACACTTGCCTGACAGCTATATAACTTGAACTCTATGTTAGTAGCTGTTGTTGTTATATTTAATAAAAACAAGTTTTATTATAGTCCCATTTCAATGTAACTAACTTTTGTGAACCAGACAAAGCCCTCTACTCCTCATTGTGTTTGCGACACAATCTTCTCATCTGAAATAAGTGAACCCTACTTCATCAGCATTCTGTTCTGCTAAAATGATGATTTATTTGTAGTATAGCTTCTATCTTTTTTTTCTGTTTTCATTCCATTTTAAAGCGTCAGTTTCGCCAAGAACAACAACTCGTTCTATTTTGTTTGTAATTTTTGAGCATCGAGTCACTCCCCCTTGGGACGGCAAAAACAAAAGAGCAGAATGGAGAAAATGAAATTAAAAGCATCAATACTATAAATGTGTATTGATATTATCAAATTGTGTGTGGTCTTGGCGGGCTATGGTCCACATCTCTGTATACTCTCTAAACAATACAAATGGCAGAATATATGTTTGAAAGCTAGTGTTCTAGTTTTAATAATCCGCTGGCATCGTTACAAATGTTTTATTGACAATTTCAAAACATGATTTCATTTAGGCTACGTATACAAATGAAATGGTGTATTAGTTACGGACGTATACTTTAGCCTTCACATGGATTTGAACCAAGGGCCTTCGGTACGCCAGCCGGAGGCGTAGCCGCTTGGCCTCAATGCACCTTTGAATATTAGCTTTGGTTGCAAGTAACAATACAAAATGGAGTTAAGCGGCTAACAGAAGACCTTAAAGAATAGCGTGAGTGGAAAGAGAGTAAACCTTCCTCAAGGAACAACTATATTATTATTCTTATACGTTACAGACGCCCCTTCTATAAAGAATATTATTGCTTCCTACGCTTGACCGTGGTTTGAGTCGATGAAAATGTTCAATTTTATTTATGGGGTTGCGGGTTGTCAATAGCGCGCCACATTGCTACTCTGGAGTTCTCCAGCTCGAATCCCCAATTACAAATGCCCAGATGTCCTAGCATGTCTACCCTTATGTAGACAAGCCCCATAAGTAGGCTTATACCCAGCTATAATGGGTGGCTCCACAATAGTTGCGGAAAATAAAGTCGTACCAATGAATTTCTCTTAAAGCTGAAACAGTTGAAAGCTGATTTCACAACTCCAGTGCACCTCTGGGCTCTAAAAGGAATCCCCCCTCCCGCCTTAATGTTGGTCAACTTAGTCCTACCCATTGGTTTCCACAACATATTATATAAATGTTGTAAAAGTTTTATCAGTTTTCAACTACATGTAAATTTATCAAATTTTGTACTTTAAAACAAAAAACTAATTCTCTAAAATTAGTGTAAAAAAGTTTGGATATAATTGTTGTGCTTTAAATATAACATAAGCTGAGGTTAGTAAAACAAAACTAATAAAAAAGAACTGAAAAATATGACTTGATTTGACTCCACTGTCCAGAATTAGTAAAGCCACTTTATGATCAGTAGTGTCCATATACGTAGTAGTAGATTATATAGTTCTATAGCTTATACAATATGAGTTGTTGATATATTATGTTTTAAAGAAAAAGAATCCATTAAAGGATTAGGTTTGAATTTTTGAATTGTATCTACAGAGCAATTGGGGCAAAGAAACCACTGCCATCAAAAAAATGTATGAGACGGAATTGGAGGAAGCCAGAAAATTGATTGAAGAAACAAATAAAGACAAAAATAAAATAGAGGTCAAGTTACAAACATTGCAGAACCAGCTTCATGATGCACAGAAATCGTAAGTAATATATCTCCCTCAGTCTTTCTTTTCTCTTTTCTCTGTCTTTCACTTTCTCCTTTCTATGTCTCTTTATATCTCTCCCTTTTTCTCTTTTCTCTGTCTTTCACTTTCTCCTTTCTATGTCTCTTTATATCTCTCCCTTTTTCTCTTTATCGATTCAATCCTTCTTTCCTTTTCTCTCTTATTCTCTCTTATTCTCCGTCTTTTTGTCTCTCTATTATATAGGCCTATCTCTGACACTTTATATCTTTATATCAGGACATCAATTTATTTCATACTCCAATACATGCACACCATCACCCTCCCCCCCCCCCCACACACAACCGTTCACCCTAAGAGACTACTATAATTAACAAACAAAAAACTACCAATTGTATGTGATGTAGACTGCTGTGTACGAAATCAACATTTGAATGATGGTGAAGGTGTGTCTGTGTGTGCGCCATCTGATGTTATTCCCATGCCGAGAATGTCTTACCCGTCAGTTGCCTGTATTCACATACTGTGCGTGTGTCGTATGCTAGGAAGTGTGTCGTCTCATATTCTCTACGTCCAGACAAGTAAAGCTATTAATGTGATTATCTCCCATTGAGACACAACCACATACATGAGTAACAATTGGTAGATAAAGTTAGAACGTGTTTTTAAAGTTTGGTTAGTATACAACTAGGGCTTTAGTGTTTGGTCAGTATACAACTACAGCTTTAGTGTTTGGTCAGTATACAACTACAGTTTTAGTGTTTGGTCAGTATACAACTACAGCTTTAGTGTTTGGTCAGTATACAACTACAGCTTTAGTGTTTGATCAGTATAAAACTACAGCTTTAGTGTTTGGTCAGTATACAGCTACAGCTTTAGTGTTTGGTCAGTATACAACTACAGCTTTAGTGTTTGGTCAGTATACAACTACAGCTTTAGTGTTTGATCAGTATAAAACTACAGCTTTAGTGTTTGGTCAGTATACAACTACAGCTTTAGTGTTTGGTCAGTATACAGCTACAGCTTTAGTGTTTGGTCAGTATACAGCTACAGCTTTAGTGTTTGGTCAGTATACAACTACAGCTTTAGTGTTTGGTCAGTATACAACTACGAATAGTATTAAAGTCGTATCGACTGATTTAGTAGTTGTTTGTTATGTAAGTTTATGGCGGCTAATTTTATTGCAATCCATATGTGTTATATCATAGGTTCTCAACCTTTTTCAGCTCACCGCCCCCTTTTACATTTTTTTTCCGCTCACCGCCCCTCCCCCCCCCAACTTAATTTTAATTAAGCATAAATATAATTAATTAAAAATATTTTTTTTTGTATTATTAATTTAGAAATATAAGAGACTTATTTAATAGCACTATATCATGTAATTTCTGTAATTATTAATTTTTTTAATATTAACTCCTTAAATGGACAGAACAATTAATGCAGGAAATGTTTATTCATAACTGTTAAACGTAAATTATTTTAATCCTCTAATAGTTAAATCTTGGTATGAATTCCATAATGTTGAATGTATAAAAAGAAAAAATAATAACCAGTAATATTGTTAGATTACAAAACAGAACTAATTGTTCGGCATCACTATTGAATAAAATGTGAAAACATTTGTTAATTAAAGGGAGATAATTAACCCGTTTCATTTGAGCTAATATGTCTGTATTTTTTAAAATAAAAAATTAATGGCTTACATTTATAACTTTGAAATGATCTAACTGTAAAAAGTATTTGAAAATTATATAAATATTATATGACAAAAGTATTTATTTGTATATTTTCAAGCGTTACAATAACTACCCAGTTTTTCTGATTACTACGTATCTGTACTGCTTTAAAGATAGTGTGAACGTCAATTTTGAGTAATACGAATGGATTAAAGGACATCTCGGTAAATCTGAGATCAAAATATCATTAATATTGACTTATATTAGGGCGACAGTGATTGGTCAGCGGGGTTGACTGTCCGGTGAACCAACAATTTGACCAGTAGGCCGCACACTATATTTGCCAAATACTGACCCCCTACTTCATCGAAAAGTCATTGCGATTCCTATTTCTTATTAGTTTAATAATATGTATGCCTACTATTGGGGGATATCAGATATTTAGCAACACTTCCGTTTACATCATATTTCATCCAAAAACTTATCGATTAAAAGAGCTGAGGTGTTTAAATTATATCACGTACGTTTGAAATGCCCACTGGCCCTTCACCGCCATGCAATCGCCCCCGGGAATGTCAACGCCCCCCTAAAGCTTTTAATCGCCCCCCGGGGGCGATAACGCCCCCGTTGAGAACCTTTGTGTAATATGATTGAAATATATACTGGATGATTGAATCTGTAGGCCCAGATTTAATGTTTCTACTGTTGTTTTTTATTGACACGCTAATTGCATACTATGATATACTTCTTAATGATTGAGTCTGTATGTTCAGACTTGTTTCAACTGATTTGATTGTTGTTACCTTGTGATTGTCTCAGTTAAATAGACCAAAGTCACTTGATTGTTTCGTTACGTTAACTTTAGATGGACAAAGATATTACTCAATCGTTAGTGAATGAAATTGACTTTTGTTCGTGTTAGGTAACAGTCACATTAATGTCTAGCTTATGATGTAAAATTGTGCCAGGCTTACCAACGCATTGTGTTGAAACTAAGGCCTAGAACAACAGTAAAACTCAATCAAAAAAGCAAAATAAAGATTATTTTAAAGAAAAGCTAATAAATATGTTAATTAATATTTATACCTTTTTATGTTTTACACAAAAAAATGATTTGAAACGCTTCTAATTATTGAAAAGTGATTTGTTTAAAACGCATTTTCAATTTATTGAAAAATATAATCTTAACCATTTATATTTGCAAAATAATATCTAAATATGAATTATGTATTTACGTTGATATTACAAGTCTAAAATGAATAAAGGTTATTTCACTTTAGATTAGATGTATAGATCTATAATCAATACCATTCGTCGTCATTAATGAAATTTTCATAATGTTTTGGCCAGCTAAAATTTAAAACAGACCAATAGACTTGCAATAATTTCAATCTATTCAGATGTAGCAACCGGAGAAGACTAATCGGACATTGAATGGGTTGCCTGAAAAAACCTGGAAAACCAGTAACTTAACAACATTTAAAACATTAATAAAGATGCAAGACTACACTCAGACCACGGATGAGCGTAGGACGCAATAATCTTCTTTATAGAAGGAGCGTCTGTAATGTATAAGATAATCTAACAATATAGTGTCATTCATTGCTTCTAGTGTGGTGAAAATATAATCTATATATATATATTGGGTTGTGTGTGTGGTGAACCAATCATTATTAGTTAATTTAAAGACACGTGACCTTATTGTCTCATATTATACTTTTGCGATTTCACTTAGACATGTGTCTTTGCTGGCTAAGTGATTCACGTATCGGACTGCCATGCGGGCGACCAGGGTTCGATTCTCCAGTTAGTCTATTCTTTTATTTTTCTACAATTATTTTTCTTTCACTTAATATTACTTTAAAAAAAATGATTTTAAATCTACGAGCAACACCGGGCAATTTGTTTAATAAAAAGACTTACCTATGTTTTTACTCCATTACAATATTTATATTAAATTACTTTCCTAAAAGTCTTTAGTAAAAAAAATTGAAATAAATCAGCTTTCTGTTCATTGTAGTTTATATACATTTATTTTATCTGTAACTTATACAGGCCTGTTTTATTTTCACCCGGGCAACGCCGGGCAATTTAGCTTGTAAATAATACTTTACTTTTTGAGAAGGAAGTATTTCGTTGACTACCAGTTGAATCAAGAAAACATTTTGTTTCTAATTTCCCATGGGGGAAACAGAAAAAATAATGGAGCAGAAAAATAGTAAAGGCTATCTTGGTAAATAAAACAAAACTTATTTGATTATCTCCTCCTTTGTATAAAATATATAATAATATATACTTCGAACATTTCCGAAAAGGAAAAGTTATCCCCCTTGCTCTTTTGGCTAAAATCTATGAAATTGAGATTTAAAATAGTTTCTTTTATTCAGTGTTTAGATCTACTGTTTAAGATTATGTATGCATTATTCTGTCATAGTAAACACCATTAGTAGATATTTGTCTTTTACTAACTGATCAAGGAATATATTACTATTGATAACAACACCAGCTTTTCTTATTCTTGTTCTATAGAAGAAAAACGTATAGCTCCCCCCCCCCCCTCTTTTTTTTTGTATCTTTGCTGTAGAAACAAATTTGTGTTGGTATCTAATGGATTGAGTATCACTACAAACCACAATGTCTCCTCAAACAAACATTACTTTGACTCTGACTCGCAGTTTTCTGGTGTGTTCTGATAAATATACATTGGTCTTTTTTGTGACTTGTGCCTGGGTATTGATTCTCTTAGCTGACATTAATAAGTGTCTCTCTGGTAAGACAGGGAGGGGAATGGGAAAGAGTAAAGGAAGGACAACAACGAAGATGTAATTTAAATACAAGGTCTCTGGAAGATACTCTGTGGGGGAGGGGGTGTATATGGTGTTCAAGGGTGTCGTGTGTGTGTGTGTGTTTTCTATGTATGTATGATGGACTGGTAAAAGACATACGATGGGGTGAAAAGGGGTGAGGTTGGGATCCTATGTAACTGTTGTCAGAGGCCCTAACATTGCATGTGTGTTAGAACATTTACAGGATCTGACACTTTTAACTTGGATCTTGACTGTTTCACTTGGCATACAGAGTACAGCATGTCTTTACAAAATAGTCATATTAATAGTACTTAATAGTAGTAATAACAATTATCAGTGAAGATGTGTGTGTGTAATATATTACAAGCGAATGAAGATAAATATAATGTAATGTAGTATCAACCGCTCAAGATAGGCAAAAAAGTGGAGAAAGTTGACTGCTGAGATGGCCATTCGCCCCCCCCCCCTTCCATCGACCACAACGTTCAATGGGATTGATTATGATGATGATGGATGTAGTATCGTACTTTTATGTTTCCATATGACTAAATATTACACTTCTAAATAAGTAACAATGCATGTATACTTTTACCTAATGGGCTTATTCACCTAGTTTTGTTCATTTGTTGTTGTTGTTGTTTTTTTGTTTGTGAGATATCTGTATGAAAGCACTAAATTTATAAAAAAAACTAATTTATATTTACTTACTACTCATGAAGCCATTGGGGCGTAGGCGAACATTAAATTCTCTTCACTTTTCTGGATCACGTGAGTGACCGTTGATCATGCTTCGGCACACATGTTCTCGCTCAGTTCCTATGTTACTGCTCTTCGCCAAAACTGCATTACACATTTTAAAAAAAACACAAAAAAACACTAAAATCACTACATACCAAACATTGCATTGCAAGCACTAATTTACAATCATTACAATTACGTTACGAACAATACATTAAAACATAACATAACAACTTCACATTGCCAACATTATTTTACAAATACGACCTTGTAAACACCGCTACATTACTATTCAATGGGCCGTTTTGCTGCTGAGAGTTAACAGCCTTGCCCCTTATACAAGTCAATCTTATATACCGTAATTGTAAAATGGTCAAGGGTGTTAACTTTCAGCAGCAATACGGGCCCATTAGGGCAACGCAATTTTAGTCACACATATAAACAATTTATAATTGAAGAACTAGAAGCTACATCTACATGATACTCTATCTCACTGCACATATTATAAGCTTTTATCAACCCTTTTATCTCTAATATTTAATATAAGAAGTCTGCAGAGATTGTCTATCATGTATTCAGATTGATTTTTCTTTAACTCTCCTGGATGCTACAATCAGATTTTTTTTACAAGTAGAAGCTGATTGCGTCATACTACATTTTATGTGTTATATTATATACTTTTCTTTTCTTGCCTATCTGGGTTAACAATATTCTAGATAACAAAAGCTCTATATTTAATATCAGCTGTCATTGTAAACAATAGAAATCGATACAGATTTAACTAAGGCTAAGTGTAATCTAATGTTAGATAGCCATCTATTTTTCAAATCTAGATGAAGATAATGTAATAGAAATATTGAACAACCAAAGACGTTGTTATATTTATATTTTACTTTTTTCTTTCTTCCTTAATACCACGAGAGTCGTTAAGTCCTAAAGTAAAATAACAAAATATAATATACAATAGTGAAATGTAATATACTTTAAATGTGTTGAATGAAATATGCATAGAGGTTGGCGAGTTTTGTCATTTGTGTGAGAGATTTTTAACAAATATCTATTGAATTTAGTACAATGAAGATAGCTTTGAAGACCTTTTGTAATTATATGGCTTAGAAAATTACATGCAAGGGGAATGTATGGATTGACCAAGACCAGCTTTCTCTACTTTCCATACAATGATCACTGGTCAGAGCTGGGTTCACTCAAGACTGTCCCCAACTTTATTGGATGTGAACACGAAACCATGGGAGTGACTATTTCAAGCTCTGGTGTTAGACAACTTCCCGTAGTGACCCTTTGTCCTTAAATTAGAGCTTACATGTTGGATACAATAAAATGTTAGTTTTTTCTATTTGCCAAGCCGAAAATTCCCAAGTGCATGAGCTTTCTGGTAAGTTTAGGAAGCTCAAACGTCTTGTTAATTAACTATGCCAATAACTCACTAGGTCTGGGGCTTTTTACTTCAGGGACATCTGTTTGAAGGTCTGTGCCAACATTATAAGCCCAACGGCATACAAAACAGACGCTGGAGATGCAATGAGCATTGTATAAAGTCTCAAGTTCATACCACTGCATGCCATGTGGTGCAATATATTTTTTCATTTCTGTTGATGACTTTCATTAGGGCATTCATAATTGGTACCCTAGAGCTATCGCCAAAATTTAGGTCCACTGCGCATCGAATAGTACATACAATACAACAGTGTGCCGGAACGCCAAAAACGTAAACAAAATCTGCCTCACAAAGATTCATAAGCAATGTTTTACTTACTATTCTTTATTAGCAATTAATTGTTCACCTATTTATACTTGCATGCACGCTATCTGTCTCTGGGTGTCTTTACTTATTAAACTAATTAATATTATTCGCTATGGGCAGTTGGCAGCAACATATTACCAGTCTGGCACCAAGCCATTGAATATATTCATGCCCGAAGTCTGCTGAGAATTGACTCCTGGCGGCCAATCATAGAAGAATTACTTCTTTTTTTCTGACAACTTGCAGGCGGCCTTCCAGGCTGTCCTGTACAGGTCTCACTCAATAGGGAAACACACACACACAGATACACACACAGACATACACACAAATACACACATACAAACAAGCAAACACACACATACACACAAATACACACACACACATACACAAACATACACACAAATTCACACAAACATACCCTAAAGCCGGACAGTCGATGTGTGGGCGTACATTTCTATAGTTTCAATAATATAATGTAATTGTCGATTAAATGCGACAGACAAGAAACTCTTTAATTACAATCTCTTTGTTTTCTCTTTAGTCTGTTAATTTTCTAAACTATTTGTATTTTGAAATCCGGATAAAATTGGGAATTTGTATTCGTAAATAAACTCTAAAGCAGGGGTTGGCAACCTTTTGATAACAGTTTGCCAAAGTTGCATTTGTAGGCTAAGTCATTCCGCGTGCCAGCAGCCTAAAAGTAATAGGCTACTGCTCTTTTCTTGTGTAAGCAACTTGAATTTCCTTTTTAGTGCCAATGAAAATCGCTGTGCGTTCTAAGTCTGGCACGCGTACCGTAGGTTGCCGACCACTGCTCTAAAGCTTACATTTAAAATAAAATGGATATTCTGCAATATTCTAAGATTGGAGACATAGATTCATTAATTTATGTTTAGAGATACTTCATTATATCTTTACAAGGCAGATACTATTATATCTAGAGAGTGAAGAGAGGCAATGACATATTATACTGGCATATACCCTTTAAAAAAAAGAATATTTCATTTGCCTTTTTCCAGTCTTTTCCAATTTGTGTATAATATTATGTCTCAATACGTTATACAGCCTAGGATTCTATAGAGGACAAATAAATACCGTTATATATAAACACACATATAAACAAAATCACGGTAATTAGATATATTGTTTTTATCATTAACATGTATTTTCATTACTATAAACAAATATATATTAAGGTTGTACTAGATGCTGCCAACTTACACGTTTCCCCCCATTTTTTTTCATTTATTCCATTTAATAATTGTAACTTAGTGTGAGGTTGTAAACTGCTCAATTTGAGGAGGTGACAGTTATAATGTGAGGCGCAAATTATGCACATGGCTGTGAACTTTAAACCCCGAAACAAATCAGTGGTTCGGAAAAAAACATATTTATGGTGCTCATTGACTAACCAATGTATCCTTCAAAATGTCTCAAACCTTGCATTATGGTTTGTTTAACTTTATCTAATCAAAACACGTAACAGCCATAGCAAAAAAAAAAATAATAGCAATATTGTTTTTTAAATATTTATAAAGACACCGCGTAAAAACAGATTCATTATCAGCATTTTTACTCCCTTTCTATTAACTTGCATTGTCTGTCTGTCTGCTTACTTGTAATCTGCTTGGATGTTTGTAAGCAAAACTTTGCATCGATTTTTTGACCACTTCCCGTCGTCCAATCGAGCTAAAACTTGGGCAGCAGACTTGTCTCGATTAACAATACATTCTATCAAATTTTCAGCATCATAGCCTTTGGAATAGTCACGAATTCCTTCGACCAATTTGCGAATTGAAGACTAGTATATTTCACGTAAATTATGGCTGCCGTTACCGGAAGAGACGGAAGTAAATAAAATTTTCGGATATGTTCGTTTTTACGAAATAAATAGAATGAAAACGACACAAGTTATCTTTTAATGGTTTTTGCGAACCAAAGCTCAAAAAAAAAAAAGGATGCGCAAAATTTTAGTGCGGAAATTCATAAGGTATGATAACACTAATATTTATTTTAATATATCAAAATATAAATTAAATATAAACTTAGTTTACAAAGAAAGGGAGTATAATATAGGTTAGTTTATTTTCTTTTATCTGGTGATCTGGTGTCATTGAGTTCTCTTTAAGATCTGATCACAAAATTACGGCACAGATGAAAGCAACGTACAAGCGTAGAATACACTTATTTTCTACATACTAGTCTGTAAATAATGTCATTATCGGACTTCTATCACTTCTAGTGTGAATAGAGATAAAATTCAAATATTTGTCACATGGATTGCAAAAGTGTTAATGTAAACCACATTAGAAGACTAACTAGTCATAAATAACGCTATATTTATACGTTTTTGATTTCTTATTGCTATATTTATAGCCAAATTATATTAACACAATAAAATTATTCTGAGGAATCGTTTAGTCATAATGTCCTTTAATTTTTTCAATATTTTTTACCACTTTTACTTTACTCTGGTGTGAGGCCCCCATCAGAGCTGGGTAGACTTAGGGACACCCGTTTTTCCATAATAGAAACCAAGTAATAATTTTTATGAACTGATTTCTCTAGCAATCTGAGAACCGTCGAGTCAATGCCTTTTAGCTGACTCAGCAGCAGGATGAGCCCCCCCCCCCCCCCAAAAAAAAAATAAAAATAAATACTGTCTCAGCGTGATGGTCCCAGCCAGTTCCACCATATCCCCTCCTTCTACCCCTCCCGCCTCCTTACGCCCTGCCTACGTGATGTCGGAGAGCGCCCCCTCCACTTCCAGCATTTGTAGCATGGAACCACGATCTTCCTGTGACATGGTCGTAGTGAATCAAAATACGGTTGTGACTTTACGACAACTCAACTTCTATTTCAACTAACGGATATTTCTTTTTTTTTTTTTTAATTCTTCATTTTATTTCGTTGGTGTTGATTTTAACGGTGATACTTACATCGAGATTAAATAGGAAATAGTGCTATTAAGATGTTTTAAATAACTTTCTACTTTATTTATAACTCTTGTTTTAAACCTGAATTGCATTACCATAAATAGTGGTTGGTGGCATTCATATTATGTGTAATGTTTGTTAATTTTGCATTTCGTTTTATTCTATGATAAATGTAAATATATTTTAAAGTAATGGCGACACACTAAACAAAATATTTTTTTTTTGAAAGCTGTAAAAAAAAAGTATATAATATAAACTTGTATTCTGTTTTTTTTAAATCACCAAATTGTTGTGATGATAAGTCACTAGCGCAAATAGAGTTGTTTATAGATTGATATATAGACAGACTGACAAATAGATAAATAGATAGATGGATAGATACACTCTCTAGAGTCTAGACAGACAGATAGATAGATAGATATATTTATAGAAAGACAGACTGACAGATATATAGATAGACAGACAGTCCGATAGATAGTTAGATAGATGGATAGATATATAGAAAGCCAGATAGATAAATATATTGATAGATAGATAGACTGATAGATCGATAAATCGATAGTTAGATAGACATACAGACAGACAGATAGATATATAGATAGATAGATAGATAGATAGATAGATAGATAGATAGATAGATAGATAGATAGATAGATAGATAGATAGATAGATAGATAGATAGATAGATAGATAGATAGATAGATAGATATACAAAGAACCTATATATTATGTAGTCAGTATTACAGTATCATGAAGTACCAAAGAACTCATTATGTTCTCCCACACTCATGTTCATTATAGTGGCCTACACTTCCCAGCTCAGTTAACACTGTCAGTTGCCTTAATGTTCCCGCATTCATTACCTGGAGTATTACGTAAGAGGTCATTCATTAGAGACAGCTACATTGTTTTCATCGCCTCCGTGTATGACACTACTTAAATAAGTTTTAGCCTTCGACTCTTGAACAAAGGAAGAAATACTTAAATCTATCCTTGTCTTTAGTTTCTATAATTTCTGGTATGCTAGTCATTTCAATCGGTCAATAAAAATGTATCTTAGAAAATAGGTAGTTAGTTTATTGGGTTCCCATGGTCTGCAATAACATACTAATATAAACATTTGACAATTGATTTCATTTACATGCTGTTTTTGTGCTTGTATAAATAGGCGTAATTTTAATATAGGCCCTATATGTTCTGCATTCAGTATTTTGTCATCCCTCGGTGTAATATGATATTTTTTGGATACGTTTTTCATACAAAATCATTACAACATTAAACCGGAACTGTTTCTTTAATATTTGTTTTCCTTTCTTTTAAATGGAGATAATTTTGTCGTTGCTAATGTGTTTTTAAGCATTCTTAAAATAGAAAAATGTATAGAATCTCTTACCTATCCTATTGGGGCAACATTGCAGACTGTTGCGTTATTGCTAGCCAGTGGTCACGGTCTTGTGACGCCCTTTGGGAGTTAATGAAGGACTAGTCGGTTCACTTTTTTACATCTTCTCTTCTGTCTTCCTCTTTTTCTTCCACTCTGCACTGTGCCCTCCCTGCATGACAGTATTTGCAAGGCCTTCAGATCTTGCTACTTACCACATACCATATTTCCTGATCCTGACGGAGGTGATCAGTTATCCGAATGTGCCGATGACGTTGATTCGAGTAATGACATTAAATTAGAGTATTTGTACAACCTTTCAATCCGGTACTTTGACAAGATCAATACTCATTATTTTTGTTCTCAAAGTATTATCAGTGGCATTTATTATATCTGGACACCACCACTAGATAGCAGGACCGTAGTTGGTGATAGTTATAATAGTAAAATTAAGGCTGGATTTAGACGTTGCATTGTCCCCTGCACTAAAATATGTTAATGCAACCCCCCCCCCCTCCCGCAAAAAAAAAAAAAAAAAAAGACATTATTTAAAAAAAAACTGTACACACGTTATGTGAATAATGTGAAAAATAAAAACATTAAAATACAATTGCATTTATTACATTTGAACAAATGTGGCAGCAAATTGTTTTTTTTTATATGTCCACACTTCATATTGCATTAATAAATAAATTGATTAATCTTTTATAAAGCCTTTTCTGATGTTATTGCTATCTGGCCCCTTTTTGTAAATCTTGTTTCAGGAGCACACTTTGTAGTATTGCCCACGGTCAATGGTAAACTCCTTCTCTGGAACATTACCGTGGTGCCCAAATTCTGTTAGTGCCTTAAACATGTGTTCTAGTTTTTCTTTTTGGATAACCCAAACCTGGGTACAATGTATTGTTATTTTTAAAGCGACCTTTAAGCTATACAGGACGATGGAAAACTGGCAAAAATAAGTCTCAGGTGGTACAATGACGGAGGAATGGCAAAAATAAGTCTCAGGTGGTACAATGACGGAGGAATGGCAAAAATAAGTCTCAGGTGGTACAATGACGGAGGAATGGCAAAAATAAGTCTCAGGTGGTACAATGACGGAGGAATGGCAAAAATAAGTCTCAGGTGGTACAATGACGGAGGAATGGCAAAAATAAGTCTCAGGTGGTACAATGACGGAGGAATGGCAAAAATAAGTCTCAGGTGGTACAATGACGGAGGAATGGCAAAAATAAGTCTCAGGTGGTACAATGACGGAGGAATGGCAAACAAACAAACAAACAAACACCAACAAACATTAATTGGAGTTAATAACAAAAATTGCTCAACCTATAAATACTTAGCAAGAAAAAACCTTTTGAATCATTAAATGCAATGTTCAAATAAATCAAATGTCTCTTAAGTCTATTATTCATACATGGTTATCTAGCTCACTAATAATATCTGGGTATATATGTATCAATGTATTTTAAGTCTTTAATATTTAAGGGGAGGGACGGGATAATGGCTGAAGTAATTTAAAGTATCAAAGGTCATTTTAATTAATAAGATTTTCTATTGCCTTCGGTCAGTCAGAATGAAAGTCACATGTCAAAGACCTTTTTTTGTGTGAACATTGACCTTTCAGTCCTTCGCTTCCGACCTCTAAGGGTGTGTTTCATTGATTGGGTCAAGAAATTTTCTGCCAAACTTAAACATAGCCCAAAATGTCACACGTCAAATACTCTCAAAATTGTAAGGATATCCATAATACAGTTGTCTACAGTATTTTCCTCCCATCACGCTAATAACTTTTTACTGTTTAATTAAGATGCTAAAGAAGTAACTAGAAAGAGAAGGATGTCATGATATTTTATTAACCCTTACAGTCCCAGGCGCGTATATAGTGGAAATGAAGGCAGCATGGATAGAAGTAGGTCGGTACGGGAAGGGTTAATAACTTTTGACTGTTTAATTAAGATGCTAAAGAAGTAACTAGAAAGAAACGGATTTCATTATATTTTATTAATCACTTTTTCTTTTATTGGTTTGTACCATATTATGATTATCACTGTAACTATTTAGTCTATACTTTTTGTGATCTTCAGTTATCATACAAAAGTTATATATCTTTATCTCCAACCGTCCCTTCTTAAGAATTGTCTATTTTTTTAAAACTCTGAATCCCCCACCCCACTACACCCCTTCCTGTTTCGTTCATTTAGCTATTGGTAGATTTCCGCTAAAATGAAACAGTCGCAGGCAAGAATGTGTAATAAGATTTATAGTTATTAAATGTATGTTTATAACCGTAAGTTTGTATACAGTTATGTTTATAACCGTAAGTTTGCATACAGTAAATCATTAAATCCATTGGCACACATCGTCTTGTTCGTTTATCAAACTGTTTGGTTTTACCTTTACATTACAAATACCGTTGTGTAACTTGTAACATGTTGTGTGGGATTATTGATTCGTAACAAAATAATTCCACCAGCTCACCGGCCAAATTAATAGATTATATCCAGCACTCACAGTGGATTGGAATGTTACGGTTCGCTGATCAGAACACCAAATTATTGACATTTCAAATTAGTAGATGAAGTAGATATAGTCGTTTCTTTATTTCCACAATTATTTTTAATGCTATTTATTTGTCGAACGTTTTCATTTTATTTATACATTCTTTAAAAGATAAACTCGAAAATATTTTTAATCTAATTTTCTAAATTGATAAATTTCGAGTAAGTTTGTCCTGCAAAACGTGATTGTATGATAGATGCACTATACTCAGTAGCTAAACTAAGAAAATGGGCGGGGTTGAATTGGGCGTCTACATGGAATGTTAGTTTTCATGTATTAGTAAAACTAAAATCGTAGAGTTTAGGAAAGGGTGGTTTGTTGAAATCTTCACTTTTTTTAATTAAAATTTTTGTTCATAACTAATTCACTTGTTTTTGTTATATCTATTTTTTTATTGGGATAAGTGTAAAAAATATAAGGCCCCTTACTTTTACAGTTAATGTCATTTGGGCACCGATTCTAACTAGTACGACTAGTTTTACTTATATTTTTATTTTCGTGAAATATAAATTAATATTATTTAATGTTGCATATTTGAAAAAAAATAAGGCCCATGATTGACATTAAATTACACATCTTCAAAGCCTAGAAAATGCTTGAAACCCCAGAAAATCAAGGCTTGTAACTTTTCATTTCAAATGACACTATTCAAAATAAGTTTCGGACCCCCAACGCTGGCATCGGGGTCTTAACATAATACTTGTCTCAGTCTTCTTCGGATAGGTTTTTTTGGGCTGTTTCATTTTCTCCTCAACGTGTGGGCGTTACAGTAAGTTTCTTTCTTTAGGTTTCAAAATTGAATTTCCTGTACGTTCCTCTGTTAATTGCGTCCCTCGAGCCAATTATTAAAGCTCTTAAAAAAGGTGTCAAGCAATAATTATTCTCTCACGTTGTGATTAAGCAAAGTTGTGAATAATAGAATCTCTAATCAACACATCAGGGCCGTCCATGACATTGGCCTTACACGCGTATATGCAACACCCAATAAGCAGTTGTTATAACTGTAGCTTACTTTCTGATTATATTCACAGTGGTCTGCAACTTTGATTAATGGTTATAGCTCTTGTTTGCACTGTTATATTCATCTTTATACTGCTGTAGTTTAGGCTATGTTGTTTATCATGATGTTACTAGTTGTACCCTTATTGGATTCAACGTTTGTTAAAATGTATAAAACGAAATTCTATAGTTTGACTCTAATGGTCGCATCGTGCACTCGACACTCATCCTACAGTTTTACAAAGCTTGTAACAACAATTTAAATATAAAGTCCCCCGTCTCATGGGAAATTATTCTGACTTGCATTTCCCTCCGCTTTTTCGCCACTAAGATATGCATCGGGAGTAAACAAATTAATTGCAATAAAAATAATATATCATAATTCTTCTAGTTTTTATCTGCCTTTTTATCTTAAACTGTGTGAGTAAATCTAGTAGTTTTTTATCTGCCTTTTTATTTTAAACTGTATGAGTAAATCTAGTAGTTTTTATCTGCCTTTTTATTTTAAACTGTGTGAGTAAATCTAGTAGTTTTTTATCTGCCTTTTTATTTTAAACTGTATGAGTAAATCTAGTAGTTTTTATCCGCCTTTTTATTTTAAACTGTATGAGTAAATCTAGTAGTTTTTATCTGCCTTTTTATTTTAAACTGTATGAGTAAATCTAGTAGTTTTTATCTGCCTTTTTATTTTAAACTGTATTAGTAAATCTAGTAGTTTTTTATCTGCCTTTTTATTTTAAACTGTATGAGTAAATCTAGTAGTTTTTATCTGCCTTTTTATTTTAAACTGTATTAGTAAATCTAGTAGTTTTTTATCTGCCTTTTTATTTTAAACTGTATGAGTAAATCTAGTAGTTTTTATCTGCCTTTTTTTAAATCTTAAACTGATTAAGTAAATCTAGTAGTTTTTTATCTGCCTTTTTATTTTAAACTGTATGAGTAAATCTAGTAGTTTTTATCTGCCTTTTTTAAAAATCTTAAACTGTTTGAGTAAATCTAGTAGTTTTTATCTGCCTTTTTATTTTAAACTGTGTGAGTACATCTAGTAGTTTTTATCTGCCTTTTTATTTTAAACTGTGTGAGTACATCTAGTAGTTTTTATCTGCCTTTTTATTTTAAACTGTGTGAGTACATCTAGTAGTTTTTATCTGCCTTTTTATTTTAAACTGCGTGAGTACATCTAGTAGTTTTTATCTGCCGTTTTATTTTAAACTGTGTGAGTACATCTAGTAGTTTTTGTCTGCCTTTTTATTTTAAACTGTATGAGTACATCTAGTAGTTTTTGTCTGCCTTTTTATTTTAAACTGTATGAGTACATCTAGTAGTTTTTATCTGCCTTTTTATTTTAAACTGTATGAGTACATCTAGTAGTTTTTATCTGCCGTTTTATTTTAAACTGTGTGAGTACATCTAAAACAGTCTTGCTGTTCTGGTAACACTGCTCACGGCTATTCATTTCTTTTATTTTTAAATTTAGTTTTGTTACAAAGCCCAAGGTTCTTTAAGACTTTAAATATAACTGTAATTGATACAACGGGTAATGGCAGTGGCCTATAGACTCTATATGTAAAAGCAAATACACTATAAAATAAATGAAACAACTCAACAATAGCATGCCACATCTGCACTCTGATGAGGCATAAAGTGATTCATTCTATTGATCTTTTCAAACTATAGATCTATGTCTAGGATTCCATATACTTTTTTCTTGTTAAAGCAAAGTTTTATATTAACGAAGGAAATAACAGTCTGTATAATAGAAATTGAGATTATAACAAACACATAAAAAACACAATACAAAGAGATCCCTAAGGCGCTACATGATATAACTCCTTGAAGCCGACACAGCATAAATATGGCGTCTATTGATCCATGCAAATGTTGCCGCCCCTTACAGCGACCGCAGTAGTCCTCCCTCTCCTCCCCTCTCCTCCCAACCTTCGTTTTCTGTTCACCTAGACACCGTCGCCGGTCCGTGTAGAGAGAGAAAAAATAAAACAAGTCAGCAAAGTGTTGACTGTGTTCACCGCTCCCCAGCCCCCCACCTCCTACTATATTATTTTGTTCTTCTTTTACCTAGCAAGTGTGTCACCTTGTTGGAGTGTGCTAGTGTTGGAGGTATACTTACTTTCTGCATCATTTTCTGCTGGATTTACCATATTATTTTACAATACGATCTACTTATTGATGTTGTTAATGTGTGCTATCTCTCATATCCAGGATTGATTAGATATATTTTGAGTGTTTAAACATTTCATCGATCCATTACTTAGTAATATTGTGCTTAGCATTTTCGGGTGTTTGTTGCACTATGTAGGTGTAGGCTACGAATATTTTCTTTGGTCTTTTATCAGGAATGCAATCAGTATTTCGAATAAAAATATAGGCCTACCCTGTCCTACATACTTAATATGTCCTAGTCTAGATGGAACTATAGTTAGGCCTATGTGTCTCATTAGGCCTACTCATAGACTATAGACTTGTGTGTATTAGCCTATCTGCTGTCATAGCTGTACTCACTCATGATTGAGTCATGATATGCACTCACATTCATACTTTGCTATAACGCTATAGCCGCTGTAATATTATCGTAACGCTCTACTATATTAGTTATTTGCGTATCTTAATTTTGCAGTGGCCTAACGACAAAGCGTGGTAGAGCAGTTTCTGGTGGCCTTTTCCACGAAATGTGGCAAATTTACTGTTTTCCAAGAGTAGCCTACCCATGGGTTGGTCTACCCCGCTGTGATGTCAGGTGGACTTTGCCACATGAAATCAAAGCGACTATGGACATAGATGAGCTGGTCACGCATTCCCCTCTGTGCCGTGGTAATAAAACGATTACTGTATGCGTCATCGCACATGTGTTACTTAGCGATTCTTAGCTTAACTTATTTAATATGAATTAGGGACGGGTTGGGTGCACTGTAAATAATAAAATATCACCACCAATAATATTTTTTCCATCTATCAAAACATGTCAAATCGTGTAACGGACAAAACATAGACTGGTACATTGAGTATTTTAGTAGTAGCCACTTGTCATATTGTGTTATTCGTTCCTCCGAAACCAAACCGCGGTATAATTCCCCCCTTTATGATCAAAATTATAAGGAAAGTAATGGATACTATCTAACACGAAAATAGGCACGCGTGACCTTTAGAATGCCCGCTCTATTTTAAAGTGTCCACTAAATCTTGCCGGGCGACTGTGTCCAACTTGATTTTATGCAAAAATGTCGTCTGCTGGATGTAAAAAAAAAAGATGTCTCCGTGTTTTACCTCAATTATTACGTACACCGCTTGTTCACGTCTGCTGTTTCTCGAGTCTGGCGGAAATATCAATAGTCTATTTATAGTCCAAGTCAAGTTACGAGCGGAGAGAGAGAGGGGGGACAAAAAAGGTTAAAAAATGTTGTTCATCTGGTTGCTTCAGTCTTAAGATGGACATTTTTTTGACTCGTTTAATTCCGATCTAATAATATACAACGGGTTTAACGGGTCAAAGGTCGTGTCACTGATCTATAGCACGCTAGATGTCATCTCTTTGGCTTACTAACACGATAACTCGAGTTAAAGTTTCGATATTGGACTTAGAGAAGGCGTAAGACGTTGTGGGAATGAGGGTTTGGGGTCAAAGAAATGGGCGTTATTTCTCATTGCATCATATGAGGGGGCGTGTTCCATGAATAGCATTCCTAAAATTGTTTATTGTATGTTTACTTGACACATTTCTTAAATTTAAAAACAAAAAAAAAAATGCATAAAAGCAAGTAATTTCAACTTTGGTGGCTTTTCAGGATTGATGTAGCACCACAATATAAAATAAGAACAAATTTAAATAATTATATTTTTATCCCTAATACAATAAGTCTGGTAGATCTACAATTGCATGCACTTATTTTCTAATTTCTTTTTACATTATAGGGCCTTCTTGTATTTTTCCTTTTTTTCCCCTAATTGTCCTGTATTTTCTTTGACACTATTTTCTCTCAAGCAATTAATGGTATAAATCAATATAGACCATCTACTAATAACTCGAAGTATAAACGTATAAATTGAATGGCTAAATGTAGACATAGATACCTAGAGCAAAACTAAATTTAATATTATCAGCCTTTCTCTATTTTTTACATAAACAGTCAAACATAAGATGAAATCTTATATTCTGATTTAAAATCAATTTTGTAATAGAAAAGTTAAGCGAGAAATGCCTTCTCTTTAGCTGATAGACTAGTGTCGTGTATGCCTTTTGGTGTATATACTATTGTCTTTTATGCCTTTAGGTGTATATAATAGTGTCTTGTAGGGCTATGCCTTTTGTTTTTTCAATATTTACACGGAACAATTCTTGTAAAGTTGTAATTGCTCGGTGCCCAAATTGCTTCTCCCGCATCCG
Organism: Anisus vortex; assembly: GCA_949126835.1. NCBI lineage: Eukaryota > Metazoa > Mollusca > Gastropoda > Planorbidae > Anisus > Anisus vortex. The sequence continues at coordinate 19,933,030 of OX421501.1, read as the reverse complement.
GAATTTTTGTTAACCGGTATATCAAACCATTCCACACAACATAGGATATATTCATTTGAAAAATATTTTTGTTTTTACTGAGATCTGGTGGACCCTGTTAATAAACACACTGTAAATTCAGACTGCAAAGTTGATGTTTTTTAGATAAGAATTTAAATAATTTATAGTTGATTGGAACTCTAGAATGATTTTTTTTATCATTGAAAAAAACACAGCATTGGTTTAAACTTTCTATGTTTTTTACTAGTTGGCCCTACTTACAAAAAGACGCCCCAGCTAACATATCAGAGAGGTAGTCCATTTTAGGATCCCATTGTTGCCGCGCCCTTGCTTCGATACAAAGCCGGTAAGAGGGGAGGGGGGAATGTTGGAGTAAAAGAAATCCTAACATTTTTAGAATACATAGGGCCTACAATAAGTTACGATCCTTTGGCTTTTAGACGAAGCAATGAGATTTCTATCAATTCTATAGTGTCGGTGATATAAAGAAAAACATTACAATCACAAAACATTAGTTGATCCTATTGTAGATATAGGCCTATATGTTAGTGTGGGAGGAAGCATTGTATTCTGAATACACTCCTTAAGAATATTTTTTTTAAGATTTACCTGAAACTTTAGTGTTGTGAACAAGCCGTTTGTTTAGTGTAGGCTATAGCTGCCTAGATCTACTCTTGTGGTATTTATTTACCTTCTGATGTGATTTTCAGCTTTACCACAAATGCAGGGTGTGCTTGTGTGCTCTAATGCAATTTATCATATCCGATAACGTCGGACGAAAACATTTAATTTCTATATAAAACGATGCGATGTTGGACTAGATCTAGTAGCCAGAAGAACAATTATGGCTGTTAATGAAGTAGGCCTACGTTTTTTTTATTCCAAAATCATGTCATTTTCCTCATGAAAAACTCAGCAATATTTCTAAATAGTACATTCTTGTTAACATTCGAAGGCATAGCATTTAAATCTTACTTTCCACAACTAGACTATAATTTATTATATGAATGCACTTATTCGCACTTTACATAAGGAGCACAATATTGATTGAATGGGCTTTCAGGGAAAATCCATTGAATACTAGATCTAGAGATAGTTTCAATCTGGACAAGAATCATATGAGGACTAGCAGAACCTGTTGTTATTGTAATATCGAAATATCGAAAACATTGTTTCTATGTTCTAGAGAAAGATATAATTGATTTGGACTTATCTTATATATTACATACCCACCTTCGGGAAATTATGTTTTATGGCTTTGACCTATTTTCAGAGCCTACGTCTTAGCAGGGGATTGTGTGACCAGCACCACTCCCATTCGACTTAATATTTGCCTTCTAATGGCAGATACCTATAATATTAATATTATAGTAACCTAAAAAAAAAACGGACGAGCCTGCCGGCTCTTAAGTACAGGGCGTAAGGATATTCAGGGCCGAACCAAGGAGGGTAGGCTACACCAAGGTTCTGACTGGAAGCCAGTTACCCAACTGCACGCCCAAGGTGTAGCGTGCCGTGTAAGTTAGAATACGGTCTCCTCAGCCACATGTGCATTTTTTTCCCCGCTGTGGAATTCCCCTCGGATCGTTATCATGGTGGCTAGCCCGTATACCTCCCGGTAGCGCAAATCCCATACTATAGGTATGGGTATCCAGGCACCAGGACGGGGCTGACTGAGGCGGGAACACTGCTTTCATTGCTTTCTCCCCACCGAGCCTCAGAGCCTCTCGGCGGTACACTGTCTAGGACTCGAAGTTAGGGCTGTCCCCCAAGCGTTAGCCCACCGGTGTGCTCTTGATGCAAGCGTCTTGGTGGTGTCCACATTTCGGCGCATTAGGCCTATGGTTACATAATTGTGTCAGGTATCCATCTGATCTGATTACACATGTATATATATATATATATATATATATCGTTGTACACTTTATGCTTACCGAATGTTGTCATCTAGTCTGTCTATTTTCTATTTATCAACGCTTTATTCTTTACCATTTTACCTCTAACGATGGTGGCTCGTTTAAAGAAAAATCAACTACAATTAATTATAAGTGAACGGTTACCCAACCCCTTGAAACCGGAAACCGAAGATATTTGATGGCAAAAATAATAATGGGAACTTCCTATCTAGCATTTAGGATCGCTGTGTGTAAAATCTTGTTTTTATGCTACGTCAGCAAATTCAAACTATTACCCATTCTCAAATTAAACTTTCATTTTTTTTAAAAGGCAATAACAACGTCCCGAAAGTCGAAATATTGTAACCTAGTCCTATATAAAAATTGAAGTTCTATCGTAATGGACTTGTTGAAGATTCATTCAAGCTTATGCGTTCTTTACTATACGAATCAACTCCAAACTCTGACCTACATATATTTGTGTGTATATATATGGTATTAATCCCCAACGTACATAATTTTTTTCCTTATACATTCGTCGTTCGGCCGGTTTGTGGAGTTCGTAGTTTCTTTCCTTTTTTCTTTTATAATATGACTAAATACGTGTAAGAGAAGCGGTGGGGCGTGGTGGGGAGCCAAGATGAACGGGGGCGGGCTACCCACTTGACATATTATGTTTGCTGAAGCGCGGAGGAGGGCACCCTTTACAGGCAATAGAGAATTTACATTTTCTATCTCGTCAACGTAGATAACAGATTTTTTTTTTGCTGAGTTTAATCTTTAAATATTGCGTGTTTATAGCAGAAACTAGTTTGCTTGTATTGCTGATATAGTCGGACTATTTAAAGTAGCAGACTATGGAAAGTAAAACAGGTTAAGGGAAATAGTCACTGATCTATAACAAAAATGGATTAAGCACGGGCAAAAACTATTCCTGATTCTATGCTATCACTGATCAATAAAAATATATTTCCTAAGCACACATTTCAAGTGTCTATCTCTTCCTTTATAAAATAGGCCTATTAAAGAAAGTAAAGTACCCTTTGGACCAAATTGATCATGGGGCCGGTGAAGTCAGCGTTCACCAGTTTCTGTGGCGACGGCATTCTTGGGAATGTGTGGCCAGCCCAATGCCCAGCCGCTTGACTTTACCCCAACTAATGTCAGGTAACCATCAGAGCAGGGTAGACACAGGGACGCACCATCGAGTCCGGGGATAATTCCTAGTCAAGGATTAAACCCAGAACCTTCGGAACGCCAGTGGAACTTTCTGCCCGGCTTGGACACCTTTCCTTCTTATTGTATAGTATTGGTCTGTTCTAATTATAGGTGTTTTCAAATGTGTCATTTTCCGATCACTGCAACAGGTACACACAAATTTATCACAAAGGATCCATTCATCCTTTTTTATAGATCAGTGGAATTGAGTTGAGGCAGTTGGGCATTGTACTGGTCGCACAATCTCCTCGTATGACCTAAGCCACGGAAAAAAGTAAAAGCTGCTTCACCAGACACTGAAACAACATGATATAATAGTAGAGTTACTTTACTTACTAATATAGTCAGTATAAGAGTCAGTCTAAGAGTCAGTATAAGAGTCAGTCTAAGAGTCAGTATAAGAGTCAGTCTAAGAGTCAGTATAAGAGTCAGTCTAAGAGTCAGTCTAAGAGTCAGTATAAGAGTCAGTCTAAGAGTCAGTATAAGAGTCAGTCTAAGAGTCAGTATAAGAGTCAGTCTAAGAGTCAGTATAAGAGTCAGTCTAAGAGTCAGTATAAGAGTCAGTCTAAGAGTCAGTATAAGAGTCAGTCTAAGAGTCAGTATAAGAGTCAGTCTAAGAGTCAGTATAAGAGTCAGTCTCGGAAATTCCACCGATTCGAATTGATTTATACAAACCGTTTCTTGAAATGTTTATAGCTTAATATAACCGTTGGATATTCCGAAATAATGTGGCCTACTTGATAATAACGATACAGGTTCCTTAAGAAGGTATTTCTTTATTGAACCTTTTTGACAACTTCTTTCTATATGCATATTAATAAATGATGTATCAATAAGCCTTGCAACGTAGCATCTATGTAAGAATATCTAGTACAATATTGATATTTGTAATAAAATTTTAGTGCAAACCTTTGAACTGGCCCCTTGATTGCACGTCCTTGTAATAAAAGTTGTTTGCACTAGTGATTTTAACTACAACCGATAGCTGGTGTGAGCAATACTTCCACTACGGCCCGAGGGATGCACCCTAAAACGCTCCAGCCGACATTTGGTGCTGTCCATACAGCAGCTTGCCTGCATTTTAAACACTAAGGGTGTTGATGCCTCTTTGTCACATAATAATTATGTCCTAAAGGTGTTCGTGAAATAGTATCAAGTATCAAGTTCCATTTTCAAAATCAATATTTTGGCCTTGAAATCGTGGGCGTATGGTTCTCTACAGTTTAGTTAAATAATTTCCATTTATCTTTTCTCTTCGTTATCATTTTATCGTCACTTCTGGGTTTTCTTTTGATGTTATTAAAGTAAGTAAAGTACCCTTCGGACCAAATTGATCATAGGGCCGGTGAAAGCAGCGTTCACCAGTTTCTGTGACCACGGCATACTAGGTGATTGCGGGGCCAGCGCAATGCATAGCCGTCTTTTCTTTACCCAAATTAAGGCCAGGTTCAAATCGGAGCTTTGAAGTTATTGTTTTTGTTTTGAATGCGTCTATTGGTGTTTGAAATTACTTTGTGGAAAAGTTTGGTTTCATTTGCACTACATTTATTTTTCACGTGTCTTTATAAGCTGTAATAACATATCCTTGTGTTTCTTTAAAGTGATAATATTTGATTGTGACTTGCTATAATTTGTGCTTAAAACATTGACTTGGAAACAAGGGAAGTCGTGAACGCGATTTCGAAGTAGTTAAATAAGTCCCGAGTTTCTGAAAAAAACCTCAGACGAGAGGTCAGTCAAAACCAACCAGCGAAGATGTCGCAGTCATTCCTGCTGTCCAGTAGCAGCATCCCAGGCAACACCTCCGTGACGGAGAAGCGGACCATCATCACCTCCTCCAGTGGCCTCGCCGGCGACGACGATTCCGGGATCTACTACAGGTCAAGCATCACTCCCAGGCACACAAGCATCTCCAGGACAACCCTGCCCACGTCTCCCATCCGCACGTCATCGACCACCCGCACGATGGAGATCAGCTCCGGGTACATTCCTCTGGGCTCCAGCACCGTGGCCGTGACCGGAGTCACCAACTTCAAGACCAGCCGGGAGAGGGAGAAGAAGGACCTCCAGGATCTGAACGAGAGGTTCGCCAACTACATCGAGAAAGTCCGCTTCCTGGAGGCCCAGAACAAGAAGCTCGCCTCGGAGTTGGAGCAGCTCAAGTCCAATTGGGGCAAGGAGACCAGCGCTGTGAAGCAGATGTACGACACGGAGCTGAATGAGGCCAGGAAACTCATTGATGACACCAATAAGGAGAAGGCCAGGCTTCAGCTGAGGGTCGGACAGTTGGAGGAGCAACTTGATGATCATTCAAGGCAGTAAGTATTGTACTCACGTTTTAAATACTTTATTTCGTATTCCATTGTTTGGATAATACCTTGCAGGCTGTCTCACAGAAAGACACTTAATGGTTACTGGGCATAGATTAGCATTTAATGCAACAATCTGTGAGCAGTTCTTATGAAAAAGTATGAAAATATTTTGTATCATGAAATTGTAATTGATACTCTTAAAGTACGGTACAGTGATTTTTTTCACTGAACATCTCATCTAGGCCAATACGCATACTTGTGTGTGAACATGCCTGTGCATATCGTATGTTGTGTGTAGTTGTTTGTAGTTCTATATATGTGTAAATGGCGGAATCAGGTGCTATATAACTTGTCTGTGTTGTCGTATGTTGTGTGTAGTTGTTTGTAGACCTATATGTGTGTAAATGGCGGGAAAAGGTGTCATACAACATGCATGTGTATATCGTATGTTGTGTGTAGCCGTTTATAGGCTTAAATGTTTGTAAATTGCGCAAACATGTGTTATATAACATGCCTCTGTATACGGAATGCTGCATGTAGGCCTAGTAGACATGCAGATCTAAGTGTGTAGATTGCGGAAGCAAGTGCTATATTATATGCCTGTGATGTCTTGGTTGCATCTAGTATTGATTATTGACAGAACCTAAAGCTAACACAAACTGTAGACTTGGCGTGCTCTACTCTGCCTCAGTGTAATTTGGTTATCCACTAATCCCAGTTTCTAAAGATGTCTGTAGAACAAGGGTTTAGCAACACTCTAAATCAATAGATGTTTTCTTTTCTAAGAAACGTGCGCTGTTTCCCGCTCTTTTCTCGAGTATTATTTACAACACACTAGGGACAATTGACCTTTATATATACAGGACATGATATATACATAGAGAGAGATATGGAGAGAGAGAGATGAATGGATGGACGGACAGACAGACAGACATGTAGATAGATAGATAGTTAAATTGGTAGGTATGTATGTAGGTAGATTGACATTTATTTAAAAAGATAGATAGATGATTGAATGAAAAAAAGATAGATAGAAAGAATAATAGATAAATAGATGTGTAAATTTGCTCTTATTGGTAGCCTATATGAAAATGTGAATAATAAAATACGCTAAATTTTAAACAAATTTGAGTAAATACAAATAGAGAAAAGTGAACTTTTACTGTATTTTATCTGACTAGATAATGGCAGAGCCATACTTTTGACGTCATACTGTTGTTATCAACCCAAACACTGTCTTTAGGTCAGACATTTAGGCTAATATTTGATATGGCTCAAGCTATTACAGGACCAATGTGAATGGACTGTTTGTTCTGGATATTTTGACAATGATAACAAACAAAAAAAAGACAACGTTGAGCAGACAGAATTGCATTTTTATTAGAGGCACGTGTGTTTTTATTGTTAAACATTTGTCTATCTGCTTATCTGACCATCTGCTTATCTATCTATCTGCTTATATGTCTATCTGCTTATCTATCTGCTTTTCTGTCTATCCACATATCTATTTTACTGCCCCTTTTTTTGTTGATCCTTTTTATTTAGATTTTTTATAGAATTAATGAATCTTCACTTTTTTCATATAAATGAATACACTATGAAGAATGAAAACAAACTTATAGCGGTACAAAGTTATATATATATATATATATATATATATATATATATATATATATATATATATATATAAACATGAGTAAGTCAATTAGTCAGTCAGTCAGACATAAATGAAGTTCAATAAATGATTAGATAAATATATAGTTTATATATAAAGAGATTCATAGTTACGTATATACACATAGTTTAGTACGAGGAGATAGGTGAATAGAGAAAAAGATTTAAAAAAAATTGATTGCTGGCTAGATGGGTGGACAGTGTGATAGATAGACAGATAGATGATACATAGATAGATAGATGATAGATAAACGGACGGATGGATAAATAGAGAGAAATAAAGAGATAGACGATAAATAAATTGATAGATCGATAGATGATAGATGAATAGATTGATGTATAGACTATAGGTAAATTGAAATGGATAAATATATATATATTTAGATTGTTAGACAGATAGATAAACATAGTCGTAAGTCTAGTCGTATAGATTTATGGCCTACATAAACAATAAATTTGACTATTTTTGCCTTTATGTTAATCTCCTGTTGATTGGTGTAAAAATTTAATTCTTTTCATTAATTCAAATGTAAACAAGATTGGCGATCGTTAGACCTTATAATTTAAGACAATTCATTCACTGGCCATTATAAAGAGTTCAAAATAACACAGTTTTTATCATCATGTTCACCATTGCTCATATTCTCTTGTGTATTCTTGTCGTCTGGGAATATTTGCTATTACGATAATGTGGCAGTCTTTAATACGCTCAACCTTTCATTCCTCCACTGTTGTCTTTTTCCTTCCTTTCCGCCTGTTTCATCCACTGGACGACGATTCCCCCCCCCCCCCAAACTGTGTTAACTCTACTGACCTTCAACTTGGTCATCCGTGCGTGCTATTTATAGTGCTGACGAATTCCTCTAGGCGACGCATGCGGTTACCGAGTGAGTATAGAGTTGTGGTTCTTCGATCAATTATTATGAAGTTTTGAGTTGGACTTGGTCAACAAATTTTAAGAAGTATACAGTAACAACATGCAAAAACTGTTCATTTCTCAATATAAGAATCATTTAGGAAAAGTCCGAATTAATATTTATATATATATATAATCTACATGGGCTTAAGGAAAAGAAATTAGAATAGAAAACTGAAATAGAAATTCAAAATTAGAAATACAATACAATAACAATCTATTGGATTACTCAGATAGACATAGGGATTTACAAACTTTTCATATACTATATGCAAGAACAAATACATATAAGTACTCTTTCTCTATGAGTAGCATCCGGGCATGGAATGGGTTGCCTAAACATACCAAGAAAACCAGTACCTTAACATTATGTAAAACACTATTGAAAATGCAAGACTTAGACTCGAACCACGGATAAGCGTTTGACGCAATAATCTTCTGTATAGAAGAAGCACCTGTAACACGCTAGACAAGATAACTATACAACTTTTATTAAAGACGTCCAAATTGTGTTATTGATCTACAGCTAGACTGCCTGGTTTATACAAACGTGGGTGCTTGGTGCTTAGAATGTTTCCGGACACACACACACCTAGGGCTGGATTATCCATTAGTAAATTAAAACCGCGACTTATACGTTTACAGAATCTAGAACCAAAAATACTGCAGGGCAGCAGGAATCAGTCGGCGGTAGGGCTAGAATCCGGGCTGTATCGTTGACAGTGCGGTGTACTACATTCTGGACCAGCCGGTCTCACGTGCTTATGGCATCAAGGGAAGTAGGTCACTACGGGAAATTTTCCATTGCAAGAATTGACCAAGGTCCATGAACTATATGGTGCAATACTGCAAAGGCTATATCTGCATCACGATCCACAAAATAAGGTTGCACATAAAAAACTGAAGAAATTAAAGTATTATCAAGAATGCGTAATTTTAAAAAGTAGAAGAAAATATTATATTCATAGATACACAAAATGAGGCACGTTGGCCGAGCGGCAGCACGTAAAACTGGCGTTCCGAAGTTTCTGGGTTCGAATCCTGGTGAAGGCTAGAATTTGTTCCCGGGACTGGAGGGTGTCCTTGATATGTCTACCAAGTTTTAAATGATGTAAAGTTACTGGTTTTCATTCATTTATGGACGCGTGCACCAAAATCTGTAAAGTGCCTAGGGTCTCAAAGGGTATTAATCCGGCCTTGCACACAACAAACACATACCGTTAACTGTGCACGGATTTCTTGGTATTTAGACTTTTTAGACACGCCAAGTCACATACACAGCTATATGATGCTATATCTATGTAACATAAACATATCTGGGTGTTCAGCTTTTGAATATATGCACGTAGGCATACATTTAAACTCCGATGGTATGGGCATGTGGCAAGATCCGAAGGCCTGGCGAAAACAGGGCTGCGGAGTCGGTAGAAAAATGTTCCGACTCCGACTCCTCATTTTTTTTTACTTCCGACTCCCCGACTCCGACTCCCCGACTCCGACTCCTCTGTATTAATATGTGAATGTATTTTGTACATTCCTTGAAGGAAAGAAAGGCAACATACATCCATCTACATGTCATTACTACAGGACTACTGGCTGGGATTTACTGTATTTAATTTTAAATATTCACGGGCCCCCTAAACTTTTGAGGGCCCCGGTACGGCATACCGGCTGTACCCCCCGCTCGTGGGGCCTGATCAGAAGAGGTCACGATCGGCGACTCAAAGGGACAAACGGTTAATCCCTTACCAGGGAGAGGCTAGGTTACACACGGGCGCTGCGTTCCCTGTAACATCAGAACTAGGGATGTTAAAACCGGTTATCGGTTCTACAAAACCGGTTTAAAATCGGATTTCGGTTTCCCCCTCCCCCCACCCCCGCGCAATGTCACAAGTCATATGCCGGAATAGCAAAATGTGCGTAGTTTTGTAGGCATATTTGAAAAGTACTTCAAACTTAATTAGTGTTTGCAGGGCATTCAAGGGGTTGATTTGTGTGAATACAATATGATTTTGTACTCTTTACCATAAAATTCTTTAGAACTAAAAAAATCTGGGCTAATTGATTAAAACCGATAATAGCTTTCAATTTTTCAATAGTGATAATCAAATTACCGATTATCGTTGACCATAATATTAAGAAGCATATGAAGAGGCATATATTTATGATAACTTGTAAAAAATGTGTTGAAAGAGAATCGAAAGAATATGTATTTAATAGTGCCGTTAATAATAAAGCACAGACGCGGTGTTTTGAAAATCAAAACCGGTTTTCGGTTTCAAAACCGGAATCCGGTATTCCGGTTTTCGTTTAACATCCCTAAGCAGAACACAACACTATGAAAAGTATAAATATTGCCACCAGGGCCGTATTTAAGATTGTGGGGCCCTGTTCCTAAATTTATGTGGGGGCCCTGTTCCCAAATTTATGTGGGGTCCCTCGTGGTCTGCTTTCCACATAGGGCCTACCTCAGAAAAGGGCCGTTAATTCATATTACATTCTGTACAATCATACATTTTATGTTGCACGTAGCTTGGTTAAACTGGAGCACTTCAAATTGTATGGGAATAAATGAATTTTATTATATATTTTTAACGAAATACGGAGATGTCACTCAAACATTTCTTTTTGGGATGTGTGGGGGCCCCTTTTGTGTGGGGGCCCCTGTTCCAATGGCACATGTGGAACATGCCTAAATACGAACAGGATCAATTCACATAGAACAGAGAAACTAAAATAGTAAAATGTGAAGACAGGTTTGATGTAACAAAAAAAACCATTTAATTTCATTTACATAAATTACAAAAAGAAACAACAAGCATATGTTGTAATGTAATAGGAAACTTGATATATACGCGCGCTCACAAACACACACACACCAATAACAATAACATGTAATTTGAAACTCTAAAATGTAAGAAATAAATAACAGAGTACATTTCGTCTTATTCTTAACATACCGCAACGCCTGGATACTGAGGCAGAATACTTTAATTAGTTCATGAGGTAGTCAAGTCTCTAGGTGTTATATAATCCAATTAGAGAGGTAATTAAACTGGCAGATACTGGAATGATCTAAGACGTTCTAAGACAATGTCAATTAGAATCATGAAGACAGGAAAGAAAAACAAACACAAGGGCCTGATCAGCTTGACTACTAAAATAGAAATAGCCGTTTTTCACGCTAGACATTTTTCTGAAACTTTTGCTTATTTCTGAAGTCCCATACAGCACCCATAATTGGCCCAAAATTATGGTGAGATTTAAATAGTGGCAGAAATTTTAGGCCAATGTAGTGAGTGCTGTTGGGGATAATAGTGTTATAACGCGTTAATAAATGATGTACTTTTGAAGTACCACTGAACTTGTTATACATTATAATACATCCATGTATAGTCATCGCTCACCGCTTATTTTTTCTTCTTTTACGGCTTGACTCTATCTGCATCTTGACTCTATCTGCGGCTTGACTCTAGTTGCGGCTTGACTCTATCTGCGGCTTGACTTGATATGCGGCTTGACTCTATTTGCGGCTTGACTCTATATGCGGCTTGACTCTGTCAGCGGCTTGACTCTATCTGCGGCTTGACTCTATATGCGGCCTGGCTCTATCTGCGGTTTGACTCTATCTGTGGCTTGACTCTGTCACGGCTTCACTCTATTGCAACTTTGTGTAAGTAACAAATGTGTATTAAATTAAATGTAAAATAATAATTATTCTTAACTTGCAAGTTACGTCTACACCAACATGTCTTGTTTTTTCTCTTTTTTTTTGTCAACTACCGTATATTGTGAATTAATACGACGGTAACTAAATATTAATACTAGTAGTAACTAAAATGGTGCTATTCCTTGTTTTGATAGAATCTATGAATGATAAATGCCGCATTGGAAGGGCCGTACACTGGTTTTAAAAGCTGTAATAACGATCATATTGGATTTATAAATTAATAATCCTATTTCGCGGTAATTGACTTATCGCTGTAGAGTCTCGAACTGATAAACCGTGATAAACTAAGGACGACTTTAGTAAGTAAAGTATCCCGTCGGACAAAATTAATCATAGGGCCGGTGAAGCAGCGTTCACCAGTTTCCGTGGCCACGGCATACTAGGGCATATGTGGCCAGCACAATGCCCAGCCGTCTTTACTTTACCCCAACTAATGCCAGGTACCCATCAGAGCTTGGTAGACTTGAGAACACCCTCGAGTCCAGGAAAAAAATCCTAGTAGAACGCGCTGCCGTTCGACCACCCTGCCACGACTATAGAGACTTCTAGAATCTTCGCCGTCTGTAACATATTACATTAGATCTATATATAGGATGATATTTCCTATAAAGACCAATTTCCGTCGGAAACCTTTAGACTTGCAAAACGTGAGAATATTTCGTGTGAACGCCGTATGATGCAATTTGCATCTCAATTTATTTTTTAAACCGCTCTGTACATCCACACATGCGTGGTTGTATGACTCCTGTAAAGTCCTTGCTAAACCCCTAAAAAAAAAATAAAAAAAAAAAAAAAATATTGAGTTTTTATTTTTTTTATTTTATTTTTTTAAAATAACATAGGCCATGTCTTGCGCGTCACATGGGAGCCACCAAGGGAGACCCACAGCACAGGACAACAGGAGACGGGGGTAGTAGTTTGTTTATTTCTGAATAAGAATGAGTTCCTCTGTAAATGTTATTATAACGTTTAAATAGTGTTTAGACAGGCTTGTACAAAATCCAAATGTCACGCGAAGGCAGGGGCAGTGGCGTTGCTAGGGGAGGGGGAGGGGGGTCCAAATTCATAAATCCCCCCGGGCCCCTACTTGAGGGGGGCCCCCAGATGAGTGTCCAAATTGTTTTTTTCTTTTGTCATAATGTCGAATGTCAAAATGCATGGGCCCCTTAAGAGGCCACGGCTCCCTGGCCCCCAAATCCCTTGCAACGGCACTGGGCAGGGGCGAAGCCAGAAATGTTTTCCAGGGGCGAGGGGGGAACAGGGCTGAACTGTCGCGTAACAAACCTTTACCAAATTCCAGGAGGGGCTAAACTTTCGCGTGACAAGCATTTGCCAAATTTTTTTGTAAACAATTTAGTAAAACTAGATTTACATATTTAAAAAAAAACTGTTGAAAAAAATATTTTTTTTAAATTCAAGGGGGAGCTTTTCCCTCCCTTTAGCCCCTCCTGTGGCTTCGCCCATGTGTGTATTTATTTTATTCTACACCAAAGAATGCTTCAAACACCGAAAAGAAAAATATATTTTTTGTGTAACGTTTTGAACCTAAAGCCTCTATATTCTAATTTCTATGTTCTTTTATAATGCTAGAATTTGTAATAGAAACTGTAGTGGGTTACAAATTAAAACCGATTTTATTTTACACCAAACGATTCCTTAAACACCGAAAAGAAAACTTAGAAAAGTATATTTGTTTACGAAACGTTTTGAATAATAAAATAAAAAAGATCTATATATATATATATATATATATAATACAGGGGTCGGCAACCAACGGCACGCGTGCCAAACCATTTTCAATGGCACGCGCAAGACTATGAAAAGGACAGTGTCTCTTCTACTAGAAAATAATGGATTGACTTTTATGCTGTTGGCACGCTGAATGAATTAGAAATCCTACTTTGGCACACCGTTATCAAAAGGTTGCCGACCCTTGCTTTAGTACATTATGTGTGTGAGCACGCGTATGTGTGTGCCCGTGTATGTTTTTTTTTTTCATATGTAACCTCGCCCTTAAAAATCAAGCAATTTCTTAACTATTTTGTTATATTTTTTTTTCATTTTTTACTATATGGAACTTATAATACTAAATTCGTTTTTGTTTCGTTGTGGTGAAATCTTTGGTAGGCTTCTTAACACACTTCCCGTCATGCTATCGAGCTTAAAATTGGCATATAGACATGTTGCTGTTGTCAAGAAACTATCAAATTAATGTTCAACCCTTACTATTCCCCAACCACCCTTTCCCATTCAAACTAAAAAAATGTTTTATACCCACTTTCTATATTTTCAAGGGGAAGTAATGAAGAAAATAGATTTGAGTTAAAATAAAAGTTGGAACTGAGAAACAAACATAAAAACAATAATGCTTATAAAATAGCAACAACTGATTTAATGGGTTGATGAACTCTCCGCCCCCCCCCCCCCCCCCCCCAGCTTTTGATATTCTCTACCGCAGGGTCCGCACCGTGTTGATACTAGTGTGCCAAAGTAGGATTTCTAATACATTCTGCGTGCCAACAGCCTAAAAATCACCCATCCTATGGCACTGTACTTCTTGTAGAAGATACTTGAATTGTCTTTTTAGAGGTCTTCCGCGTAGCATTTATACCAAGTCTGGCACGCGTGTCATAGGTTGCCGACCCCTGCTCTACCCAGTCAACCTACCATTTCAATTTTCTCTGTCCGTCATAGATTGGTGTCGAACAACCAATACTATTAGATCTATAGTAGGTCTATACTATAGTAGTCTTTAACCATGTCTTTACATGAATGGTTTCATATGAAGGTACCACTACTTTTAGTGTAACACATGAATGATCTCATTATATTATGTCGACAACACGCTCTTTAGCTCAACACACCAGTGTGTTACTCATACATTTGTATTCCTACACTAGATCTACCGGTACTTTTTTTGTACAAGTTTTGGTAGAGAGAAAATAAAAGGCCAAAAGAGACGTGAAATGAAGCAATTATTGTATATGTATACAATTGGATACTATGAAATAATGATACTTGTATTGAAGGGACTTGATTTCATTTCTGCCTACCTGTTCACACAATTTCAAGGCTTGATCACTGCTCCCTTCATTCGCAATTTCGTGTCACCTTGACCTAGCTTCTCCAGACGTCACATGACCAAGAGGATAGCATCGATTCTTGATATTTGTTTTTTCTTTTTCTTTTCCTTTCCCCGTGTCTTCCGAATATTGGATGAGAGTCTGGGAGGATTTAGTGTCGTCTGCTTGTTCTCTACCAAACAAGAGTCTCTGTTTGCAGGCCGCAGATTTGAAACTGTTAGATGTGTATCAAGTAACGGCGCGAGCTATTTCTATCGCGCAATTGACTGCTGGAAGTAGAAAAAAAACCACACCCTTTTGATGTCAACAGCTTGAAGCCTTGCAAAATATATTTTAAAATAAGTGGCCATTACAACGAGTCAAACGTATTGTTGCACTGGAACATGTTTAAAAACATTTTTTTTACCATTTAAAAAGTCTTTTGCAAAGCAAATAGAGCTAAATAGGATTTTAACTTGATACATATTTAGGCATTATTCTACAAGAAGCAATTTTAATGAGTTAGGACATTTGAATTAAATTATGCGTCCTCACTCGTTGGTGATGGCGAATTCGAAAATCTGTTGGCTCTAAATTCTGATTTGTATAATGTCTTTATTTCTTTTATTCTAGGGTCTGGCTCTTTAAAAAATAATGTAGTGATTCAATTACTTTGATTAAAATAGTTGGTTCAACATTATACCCCCCCCCCCCCCCCCACACACACAATTGAATAGTGATCATTTGATATTACAGAAAAGAATAACGAATACAACATTCCCTGATATACAAAAGCTATAAATAAAAACAAAATGTTACTTTCTTCACTAATGTGAATAATATTATTGTGGTTATAAGTTATTAGACTAGGTATGTAAACCAAATATCATTTAAAACGTGAACCATTCATTAGGCAACGCCAATTGATAGCATTTTTTGCAACTAACCTCTATTCTCTTGTACTAAGACAAAGCAATAATTAATATATTTTGTGTGTGGGTCAACGTCATTGTTTCTATATGTGTCATGACCCTCCCTCCGTTAACATAATGTCTAAATACAAGTAATTGCTTCCTGAAAAACATGCTAAGCTGTTAGTTTTAGAAAATAGCTCGAGGAACCCATTATAAATGCCACTTGGGAATAAAATGATCTTAAGTGACTTAATACCTTGCATATGGAGGTACATATATCTTTTGTCTCTCTCTCACGCTCTTTACCTTATAATTATATAAATACTTTTATACTATTCCTTTTTACTGTCTTCGTCATTCTCTCTTTTATTTCTTTATTTCTATCTTACATTTCTTGCTAATCATCTTTCTACCCCTTTTTTTTTCTCTAACCCCCTTTTTTTTTATTCTCCTCTGGTCATTTCTCCCAACCCCTCCCCCCCCCCTTTTCCTTCTGACCAAGTCAATATTCACCCCCCCCCCCCACCACGACACAATTAGCCCTCGAGATGACCTGACGGTGGAAGGGTGAACACTCTGACCTAATCCCACGGATTACTGGATCGAACGGTCATGGATGAAGCTAATACATTTTGTGGCTAGGCAATAAAGCCGGACTAATCAGATGGGCATCATCGCCAGCGTTAAAACCAAATTATTAGTTTCTTCTATACAGATGTTATATGTAAAACAACACATATAGGCCTATATATATATATATTGAAAGCGACACTATATCTCTATTAACGCCAGGACTTCTTTTTATAGAATATATAGAGACGTTAACTGTTTGTATAGGTCGATCATTCTGAAAACAGACAAAAAGAAAGCGAAAAAAGATAGAGAGAGATAAAGAGCGTAAGATGGTAAGAAAGAAAGAAAGAAAAAAAAGAGAGATAAAACGATAGAAAGAGAAAGGTAAAGAGGGAAAGAAAGAGATAAAGAAAGAAAGAGAGAGAGAGAGAGAGAAAAAGGAAAAACATAAAGAAAAGAGGAAGAGAGAAAGAGTAAACAAGAGAGATAGAGATAAGGAAAGAGACGATAAAAAGGAGGGACACTGAGACAGAGAGAAAGTGGAAATTTTTTATTTAAATAAAAACGTATCAAGAGTAAATGAGATCCTCTCAATATCACACACATTATGACACACAATTAATACCCATAATTCACTGTTATCATTTACAATTGATTTGTTGAAATAAAAATCATTATTTCCATTACAAACAGAACACATAAACAAAGAACCAATGTTTCATTTTCTTTTGTATTGATTTCAACCTTCTAATGGCTGGCATCTTCTTCCTGGCAAGATAGATCTCGTGTGGCGAGATGATCACCGCATTAGCCCCACTTGACATTTATTGACATTTGACATTTCAACTTTGTGTGTGTGTGTGTTTCAGACTGGACGAGGCGAAGAAATGGCGAGCCCAGGACAGGGAGACCATCAATAAGCTGAACCAGCAAGTGTCCGAGTTAGAGGGGGAAATCCGGATGTTGAGGAGGTCCAACGACTCTCTAGACACCGAGAGACAACGTGACAAGGCGACCATCGCCAGACTCCAGGAGGAACTTGAGAAGCTCAGGATTGTAAGTCATCTGGCCTTGACATTCCCTGGAAACATATCCGCGTGGTCTGTAAAGTAAAAACCAGAAAAATTGGCTGACCCAGTGAGCTATCCTCAGGCTATCTTTAACATTTATCAAATCTTTGTTTAGGCATATATTTTTGTCTCTTTCTTTAATGAAAACTTGTAAAGGACATATACTATTTCAATACAAAAGATTAGTGCACCCTGAATATAGGATAAGATTCATTTATTAATCCAAACAAATGAAAATTTGACTTAATTACAGATGTATTATATATATATATACAGTACATATATAGGCCTATAACTCTAATCTAAGCATTTTGTTAAGAATCTAAAATTACTATAATTATTCTGCTGACTCAAAAAGGAAATTCATATTAGGGCCTACATGCCCGAATAAGAAAGCCAAATGGAAAAATTAAAACTTTTAAAAAATTATTCCCAGCTAATGGAATGGACTACATTTTTTTTTAAATCGCCGTCTTTTCGAGTCCTTTTTATTACCATAACACTGTTGTTTAATGCAACTAAGTTCAAATGCAATAGTAATGATAATATTCACAGTGATTTGGACAGATAATTGAAAGTAACAATTTAAAGAAAGAAACAAATTCAATCTATATATACTATTTAATTAGTGATAATTGAACATATAGTGATAAATTATATACTAGGCTCAAGTCGCATGATCACCATTATATATAAACACCATAAAACAGTGTTTTCTTTTCCCAATTCATTATGTAACATTGTTTTTGTAGATTTGTTTTTTTCATTATATCCAAGTTTAACTACTCCCATTCTATTGTAAGATATCATAATACCAACCACCTAGCTCTGTGGTATTTCAAAAGCAATCATTTTAAACTTTGACAGAAAATGCTGATATATTCAGTATCGGGTCGATCCAAATTGATCCATTGGGCCGGTGAAGCAGAGCTGGGACACCCTCCAGACCCGGAGAAAAATCCTAACATAAATCCTCATTCAAACCCAGGACCTTTGGTATGCCAGCCGAATATGCTGCCGTTCGGCCACCGTATTTCATGATATATTCCATGATATATTCAGTAAAGCCCCTGTTATATATAAATCTTAATATTAGGCAACATGTATAATCTAAGTAAGGATGACTGATCACCTTTTAGCAGCTACACAAGGAAGACTAAGTATACAACTCTAGACAGAATAGTTGATTCCAAAATAAACAAAAAACAAACAACAATATTTCTAAATAAAATAGTTTGCTCAAAGTTTAATAGTTTCAATAAAATAGTTTGCTCAAAATTGATTAGTTTAAATCAAATAGATTGCTCAAAATTGAATAGTTTAAATAAAATAGATTGCTCAAAATTGAATAGTTTCAATAAAATAGATTGCTCAAAATTGAATAGTTTCAATAAAATAGATTGCTCAAAATTGAATAGTTTCAATAAAATAGATTGCTCAAAATTGAATAGTTTAAATAAAATAGACTGCTCAAAATTGAATAGTTTAAATAAAATAGTTTGCTCAAAGTTTAATAGTTTCAATAAAATAGTTTGCTCAAAATTGATTAGTTTAAATAAAATAGATTGCTCAAAATTGAATAGTTTAAATAAAATAGATTGCTCAAAATTGAATAGTTTCAATAAAATAGATTGCTCAAAATTGAATAGTTTCAATAAAATAGATTGCTCAAAATTGAATAGTTTCAATAAAATAGATTGCTCAAAATTGAATAGTTTAAATAAAATAGATTGCTCAAAATTGAATAGTTTAAATAAAATAGTATGCTCAAAATTGAATAGTTTAAATAAAATAGATTGCTCAAAATTGAATAGTTTAAATAAAATAGTTTGTCTCTAATGTTCATTTCTTTTTTTTCTGTTTGTTTCCAGGACTTAAGCAATGAAACCATCGCAAGACTTGATGCTGAGAACAAATACCAGACATTGCTAGAAGAGTTGGAATTCTTGAAGAGCGTGCACGAACAGGTGAGCAGTTACATACTAATCTTTAAAAAAATGTGAGTACACATCCACTGATGTTTAACAGGCAGGACAAGCCATATTGTGGCCCACGGGCCGCTTGGTGTACACCCATGGGCTAGATAGATAGATAAACTTTCTTTCATGGCACATGTTAAAACATTGCAATATTACATGTTTTTGCTAAGTATGTGAAATACATTTATGTGCACTAAGTATTAAGTTTACTTAGACTGTAAATTTTTATGACCTGTAGGAACTTAAGGAGTTGTCAGCCCTTGCCTACAGGGACACAACTGCTGAGAATCGTGAATTCTGGAAGAATGAGTTGTCTCAGGCCATCAGAGACATTCAGCAGGAGTATGACATCAAGGTTGACCAGATCAGAGGAGAAATGGAAACATTCTATAACTTGAAGGTAGTGTAAACATGCACATTTAGTTATCTTTTTTTCTCTCTCACAAATAGGCCATAAGTATGGGGCTTTGTATATTTTTTTTATTTTAGAGCTCACACATGTAAAATGATTAGTATTTCATGTTGCTCTAAGGGTAATCCCAAGTGTACCCAGCTCTAAAGGGTGACTAACAGTGGTGGGGAAAATTAAAATTAAGGAGCATTGTGCCGACCTCACAATCCCTTGTTAGGTTATGGCTAAAGAAACTGCTGTTTCACTAGCCTTATTGGCCAAAAATAGTCTAAAAGGGGTTCTTAACATTTCATAACTATATAATATTAGTTGTATTGAGTGTAACAGAATTTCATAACTATATAATATTAGTTGTATTGAGTGTAACAGAATTTCATAACTATATAATATTAGTTGTATTGAGTGTAACAGAATTTCATAACTATATAATATTAGTTGTATTGAGTGTAACAGAATTTCCATCCCATTGTATTTTTGCTCAGAATCACATGTCGATGCCATCCAGGTTTTGAACCCATGATCTTCATATTATATAGTTTCATAATAGTGATCCAATGCTCTAACACTGTACCACTACATTCTAAATAGAAAAAAATATTTATATTTGCTACTCTTTTTCTTCATCTTTCTATTTCAATTTTCTCGTTAATACTTTCTTGATCATTTTTTTTTCTTTTTCTTTCTCTTTTTGTTTCATCCTTTCTTGTCATGTGTCCCAGAAGTCAATTTGGTCAATGTTTCCAATGTTTATCATCCTAATTTCCAATAGGTTCAAGAGTTCCGTACAGGTGCCACCAAACAGAACATGGAGGCTACTCACGCCCGTGAGGAAACTAAAAAGCTCCACAAACAGCTGAGCGACTCACGAACAAGACTTGCTGATCTGGAGGCCAGGGTAAGTTATGGAAATTGTGGAATTACAAGAGTTGTCCTCCTTGTGTGTGTTTGTGTCAGTGTGTGTATGTCAAAGTAAGTTTTCTTTTTCTTAGCTTCCAATACAGAATTGAATTTCCTTATATAAATGTAAATTTTTTTTTTTTAAATTTACATTTTATTTTTGGTGTCCTAAGTTCACCTCTGGTCAGCTAGTACACATTTAGTGCACAAGATAATACATCTTTTTTTATTTATTGTTTTGTTGCATACAATGCCCCAGTTTGCTTTCAAAAATAGTTTTAAAAAATAGCATGCTTTGGTAGACTGTGTATGTATTGTTATATTTATATGTAATCATATATATATATATATATATATATATATATATATATATATATATATATATATGTATATATATATATATATATATATATATATATATATATATATATATATATATATGTATGTATGTATATATATATATATGTATGTATGTATATTAAGAAATACATTTTATAGCAGCATTCACCTCTCCAATCAACACTTCAATTGTTATCTCTGTTTTCTTTAATATGACTTAACTATTGTCAGTCATTTTGAGTATCATTCCTTAAAAAAACATAATCTTAGTGTACTCATCAATTATATCTGTCTCTAATCAAAGTGTTCTCAATTCCATCAGCTCCATCTCTTACCTATTAAAATGTTCTTAGATAATAAGTAATTAATTTATCAATGCCATCTTACACTTAAAACCAACGGACCATGTGTTTTTAGAATGCCCAACTGGAGAAGCAGTACCAGGATCTACTGAGGGAACTTGAGCAGAAGGAACATGAGCATGATGTTGAGCTGAACTCTCTGAAGGAAGAGATGAACAAGCTGAGGACAGAGATGGAGGGCATGCTTGTAGAACTACAGACTTTGATGGACGCCAAGCTATCCCTGGAGCTGGAGATTGCTGCTTACAGAAAGCTGCTGGAAGGGGAAGAAACAAGGTAAGATTTTCTCACGTTTGCTAAACACATAAACATTTATTATACATGTATATAAATACATAAATTACATTAAGTAATCATCTATTGAAAATAACATTCGCATATGGAAATATCTAAAATATGTCGTGTATCAACGTTATGTATGACTAAAATTGGAACATTTATCAAATATTTATAAAAAAATTAAAATATCATGGTAAAATTTGTCAATAAAAATAGGATAATGTTTTTGAATATTTAAACTCTATTAGTTCTAGTTTAAACCAAAATTAAGATGCTCATTATATCTAAGATTATAAGTTAACAGGACATTATATCTAAGATTATAAGTTAACAGGACATTATATCTAAGATCTAGATCTAAGGACAATATATCTAAGATCTAGATCTAAGGACAATATATCTCAGATCTAGATCTAAGGACAATATATCTAAGATCTAGATCTATGGACAATATATCTAAGATCTAGATCTATGGACAATATATCTAAGATCTAGATCTAAGGACAATATATCTAAGATCTAGATCTAAGGACAATATATCTAAGATCTAGATCTAAGGACAATATATCTAAGATCTAGATCTAAGGACAATATATCTAAGATCTAGATCTAAGGACAATATATCTAAGATCTAGATCTATGGACAATATATCTAAGATCTAGATCTAAGGACAATATATCTAAGATCTAGATCTAAGGACAATAGGCCTATATCTAAGATCTAGATCTAAGGACAATATATCTAAGATCTAGATCTAAGGACAATATATCTAAGATCTAGATCTAAGGACAATATATCTAAGATCTAGATCTAAGGACAATATATTTGCTTCAAAACTCTTATATTATCTTGACTTGGGTCTTTATTTTGAATTAAAATAATAATTTCGATGACATTATTCAAACAGAAAAAAGTATTAGTCTATTAACTTTATTTAATGAGTTAAAATTCATCATTTAAAAACAAAACTTTTTGATGAATTTGATTATGGAATGTTTTTTTTTTACTTTACACTTTCGTTCATTAAGTAACAAAATAGTAATTAAATCAATGTTTACACTGACAATTCTTTGTACGCCTCTTTTTTAGTTCATAATTGTTCATGGCTAAAACTTTTGCCTTTACTTGCTTTAAACATTAAATATATTTTTTGTCTACAGGTAGTGTCAATATTATTGCAAAACAAAACAAAAATATGTTTTTAAAAAAAAGCAGTAACCTATTTTACTCAAAACTTAAAGTGATTGCACTTAAATTTGATCTAGTCAGGCAAACAAAATCAGTATGACTGAAACTTGAATAAGTGATAAAAATATCTGATCTATAATTGCTAGCCACTAAATTCTACATCTAAAGTGAAAGTGAGTAAAATTATTTAAAGCTTGATACATTTTTATAGCCCTTAAAAATTAGAAAAATGTCATTGAAATTAACATTATGAACTATCAAATATTTAAGCTTAATACAAGGTGTTCATAAAAAAAATATATTTAAAAAAAAAATTCCGAGTCATAAAAATATGGTAGGCCTACATGATAAAGTTACAATCATTACAAATTATAGTATGCTAATAAGTGCAGCTACTGTTCACTATGAAAAACTTTGAAATAAAACGCAGCCTAAATTAAACTAAACTTTGAATGTTTTAAAACGAAAGATATAATTTTAATATTACTATATTTTTGAAATACATGCTAATTACTTTTTTTGCCATAAATATTTTTCTTATATGTTTTTACTATCTAATGTGTGTTTTTGTTGAATTTATGTTGTAACGACACTTTAATTGTCCAATGACCTAGTCACTCTCCATCCCAATACCCTCCTTCTCACAGGATACCTCTTCGAAACTCTTATCGACACTCTTATTCTCCTTTACAAACCACTTCTGTCAAATATGATACAAACGCTACTTCGTACAGCGCACCCAGCTCTACTAAGTACAGCTACGTTAGTCCTAGGCTGAAAGAGTCCTCCATGACACGTGACAGCTCTGAGAGGCACGTGCCGAGCAGGAGTACAGGAAATAGACTGCACAGTCCCACAACGAAGCCGGCTGACATCCCAGCTAGCATAGTCCCACCAATAGCAAAGTCTGAAGCGGGCAACCAATCGAACGTGTCCAAAAAACCACACGATGAGCCGAGCCAACTGTTAAAAAAGGAAACGGTTGCTAAAGGTACTGATGGTGAAACGATGGAAGTTATCGAGGAAATACAACAAACACAAACCGCCCCTAGCTTGAAGCGAACTCAAGCTTTCATTGAATTTGAAAAGGAAAACAGCACTGATGTTTTACTAAAGTCAGACGAGGGTTTTCATGCTGGGTCATCTGAAAAAGTGGAAAAGTTACACATATCTGAACAGTCAGAAGATACTCACACATCTGAACAAAATGAAGAAATATTAACACCTGAACAAACTTTAGAATTGCAAACATTTGAAAAAACTGAGGAATCAAAAACATTTGAGCAAACTGAGGAAGCACATATATCTGAACAAACTAAGGAAAATCAAATATCTGAGCTTATTGAGAAGAAACATACATCTGAACACACTGAAGAATTTAAAACATCTGAGCAAACTGATGAATTAAAAACATCTGAAAAAACTGAGGAAGTACATATATCTGAACAAACTAAGGAAGAACAAACTAAGGAAGTACAAATATCTGAGCTTATTGGGAAATTAAAAACATCTGAACATACTGAAGAATTTAAAACATCTGAGCAAACTGAGGACGTAGAAACATTTAAACAAACTGAGGAAGTTCAAACATCCGAACAAACTGAGGAAGTAGAAACATCTGAACAAACTGAGGTATTACAAACATCTGAACAAACTGAGGAAGTAGAAACATCTGAACAAACTGAGGAAGTAGAAACATCTGAACAAAATGAAGAAGTAGACACAGCTGAACAAACTGAGGTATTACAAACATCTGAACAAACTGAGGAAGTAGAAACATCTGAACAAACTGAGGTATTACAAACATCCGAACAAACTGAGGAAGTAGAAACATCTGAACAAACTGAGGTATTACAAACATCTGAACAAACTGGGGAAGCTCAAACATCCGAACAAACTGAGGAAGTAGAAACATCTGAACAAAATGAAGAAGTAGACACAGCTGAACAAACTGAGGTATTACAAACATCTGAACAAACTGGGGAAGCTCAAACAACTAAAAAAAAAACTGAGGTATTACAAACATTTGGAAAAACTGAGGCAGTAGAAACATCTGAACAAACTGAGGAAGTTGAAACATTTGAACAAACTGAGGAAGTAGGAACATTTGATCAAACTGAGGTATTACAAACATCTGAACAAAATGAAGAAGTAGAAACATCTAAACAAACTGAGGAAGTAGGAACATTTGATCAAACTGAGGTATTACAAACATCTGAACAAAATGAAGAAGTAGAAACATCTGAACAAACTGGGGAAGTGGAAACATCTGAACAAACTGAAGAAGTAGAAACATCTAAACAAACTGAGGAAGTAGGCACATTTGATCAAACTGAGGTATTACAAACATCTGAACAAAATGAAGAAGTAGAAACATCTGAACAAACTGGGGAAGTGGAAACATCTGAACAAACTGGGGAAGTGGAAACATCTGAACAAAATGAAGAAGTAGAAACATCTGAACAAACTGGGGAAGTGGAAACATCTGAACAAACTGAGGAAGTAGGAGCATTTGAACAAAACGAGGAAGTAGAAACATCTGAACAAACTGGGGAAGTAGAAACATCTGAACAAACTGGGGAAGTGGAAACATCTGAACAAACTGAGGAAGTGGAAACATCTGAACAAACTGGGGAAGTGGAAACATCTGAACAAACTGGGGAAGTGGAAACATCTGAACAAACTGGGGAAGTGGAAACATCTGAACAAACTGATGAAGCGGAAACATCTGAACAATCTGGGGAAGTGGAAACATCTGAACAAACTGAGGAAGTAGAAACATCTGTACAAACTGAGGTATTACAAAAATCTAAAAAAACTCGGGAAGTTCAAATATCTGAACAAATTGAGGAAGTAGAAACATCTGAACAAACTGAGGAAGTAGAAACATCTGAACAAACTATGGACGTAGAAACATCTGAACAAACTGAGGTATTACAAAAATCTAAACAGACTCAGGAAGTTCAAATATCTGAACAAATTGAGGAAGTAGAAACATCTGAACAAACTGAGGAAGAAGAAACATCAGATCAAACTGAGGAATTACAAGCATCTGAAAAAACTGAGAAAATAGAATCACCTGAACAAACTAAGGAAATAGAAACATCTGTACAAACTGAGAAATTAGAAAAATCTGAACATACTGAGGAAGCAGAAATATCTGAACGATTTGAGGAATTACAAACATCTGAAAAAATTGTGAAGGTACAATCATCTAAACAAACTGAGGAAGTAGAAACATCTGAAATAAATAAGGAATTACAAACATTTGGAATAACTGATAAAGAACAGTCATCCAAACAAATTGAGGAAGTAGAAACATCTGAACGAACTGAGGAAGTTCAAACATCTAGACAATCTGAGGAATTACAAACATCTGAAAAAACTGAAAAATTACAATCATCTAAACAAACTGAGGAAGTAGAAACATCTGAACAAACTGAGGAATTACAAACATTTGGAATAACCGATACAAAACAATCATCTAAACATACTGAGGAATTACAAACATCTGAACAATCTGAGGAATTACAAACATCTGAAAAAACTGAGGAAGTTAACAAATCTGAACAAACTAAAAAAGTAGAAACATCTGAAACAACTGAGGAATTTCAAACATCTGAAAAAACTGAGAAAGTCGAAACATCTGAACAACCTGAGAAAGTCAAAACATCTGAAAAAACTGAGAAAGTCGAAACATCTGAAAAAACTGAGAAAGTTGAAACATCTGAACAAACTGAGAAAGTCGAAACATCTGAACAAACTGAGAAAGTCGAAACATCTGAACAAACTGACGTATTAGAAAAATCCAAAATAAAAGGGGAATCACAATCATCGGAACGCTCTGGCGAATTAGTAACCGGGAAAATACAAAGATCCACCAGTCAGGAAGACATAGACACCTCCATACAAACTGGGGATTCACTCATATCAATACAAACTACACATTCGACCACAAACTTGGATTCAGACCAAAGTGAAAAGATGTGGACATCCCCTAAACCTATAAATTATTTTCAAATAGAAACTATCAGCTATGTACAGACACAAGAATCAGTTCGTGGAGTAGAAACATATGAACAAATGAAACATCAACTAGCAGAGGAAACAGATGATACACCAGATTCAATGGAAGTAGACAAGATGAACATAGTAGAAAGCTGTGATCTAAAAGCCTCTCTGAAAGCGGGTTTTGTTGACTCTAGAGAATCGGACATTGTTGAAAGCAAGGACTTTTCTGGAACGGAAACTGGTGAAGACCAATCAGAACTAGATCAGGGTGGCAAGTCTAATGGTGATGATGCCAAAAATGAGCTTGCAGAGAAAATGCAAATATATCAACTTGAAGATGATGTCAAAGTTGAACACGTAGAGGCAGAACAAACAAAAACTTATGAGGATGATGTCAGAGCTGATCATATGGAGGATGTGCAAACATTTGAACGGAAAGAAGATGGTGAAGCTGAGCATACAGAGGAGTTACTGACATTTGTACATAATGTTGATGTGCATGAGGAACCAATATTTAAACATCGACAAATTACAGAAATGATTGATGGCACAAATACTTTCCAGCATTCGGAGACGACTAAAGAACAAATTCAGCGTACAAATGTTCAACAAGACTCAGACTATCATGAGGATATCCTCAGCTCAGTGCCTAGGCAAATAGATGTACACGCATTAGAAGATAAGGAAGATGTACAATCATTAAAAGTTAAGGAAGATGTACACACATCAGAAGATAAAGAAGATGCCAGTACATCAGAAGAAAAGGAAGAAGTAAACACATCAGAAGAAAAGGAAGATGTACACACACTAGAAGAAAAAGGAAAAGTACACACACTAGAAGAAAAGGAAGATGAACACACACTAGAAGAAAAGGAAGAACTACACACATCAGAAGAAAAGGAAGATGTACAATCATTAGAAGGGAAGGAAGATGTACAATCATTAGAAGGGAAGAAAGAAGTACACACACCAGAAGATAAGGAAGATGTACAATCATTAGAAGGAAAGGAAGAAGTACAGACATCAGAAGAAAAGGAAGATGTACACACACTAGAAGAAAAAGAAGATGTACACACACTAGAAGAAAAGGAAGATGTACACACACTAGAAGAAAAGGAAGATGTACACACACTAGAAGAAAAGGAAGATGTACAATCATTAGAAGGGAAGGAAGAAGTACACACACCAGAAGAAAAGGAAGATGTACAATCATTAGAAGGAAAGGAAGAAGTACAGACATCAGAAGAAAAGGAAGATGTACACACACTAGAAGAAAAGGAAGATGTACACACACTAGAAGAAAAGGAAGATGTACACACACTAGAAGAAAAGGAAGATGTACACACACTAGAAGAAAAGGAAGATGTACAATCATTAGAAGGAAAGGAAGAAGTACACACATCAGAAGAAAAGGAAGAAGTACACACAGAAGAAAAGGAAGATGTACACACACTAGAAGAAAAGGTAGATGTACACACACTAGAAGAAAAGGAAGATGTACACACACTAGAAGAAAAGGAAGCTGTACACACACTAGAAGAAAAGGAAGATGTACACACATCAGAAGATAAGGAAGATGTACACACATTAAAAGTTAAGGAAGATGTACACACATCAGAAGATAAAGAAGATGCCAGTACATCAGAAGAAAAGGAAGATGTACACACACTAGAAGAAAAGGAAGATGTACACACACTAGAAGAAAAGGAAGCTGTACACACACTAGAAGAAAAGGAAGATGTACAATCATTAGAAGGTAAGGAAGAAGTACACACATCAGAAGAAAAGGAAGAAGTACACACAGAAGAAAAGGAAGATGTACACACACTAGAAGAAAAGGTAGATGTACACACACTAGAAGAAAAGGAAGATGTACACACACTAGAAGAAAAGGAAGCTGTACACACACTAGAAGAAAAGGAAGATGTACAATCATTAGAAGGTAAGGAAGAAGTACACACATCAGAAGAAAAGGAAGAAGTACACACATCAGAAGAAAAGGAAGAAGTACACACATCAGATAAAAAGGAAAATGTACAATCATTAGAAGGAAAGGAAGAAGTACACACATCAGAAAAAAAGAAAGATGTACATACATTAGAAGACAAGGAAGAAGCACACACATCAGAAGAAATAAAAGATGTACACACATCAGAAGAAAAGGAAGATGTACACACTTTAGTAGATAAGAAAGATGTACACACATCAGAAGAAAATGAAGATGTACACACATCAGAAGACAAGGTATATGTACACTCATCAGAAGAAAAGGAAGATGTACAGACATTAGAAGACAAGGTATATGTACACTCATCAGAAGAAAAGGAAGATGTACACACATTAGAAGACAAGATAGAAGTACACACATCAGAAGAAAATGAACATGTACACACATCAGAAGAAAATGAAGATGTACACACATTAGAAGACAAGGTAGATGTACACACATCAGAAGAAAAGGAAGATGTACACACATTAGAAGACAAGATAGAAGTACACACATCAGAAGAAAAGGAAGATGTACAGACATCAGAAGATACGGAAGAGGCCCGTACATCAGTAGATAAGGAAGATGAACACATTTTAGTAAATAAGAAAGATGTACACACATCAGGAGATAAGGAAGATGTAAACGCATTAGAATATAGTGATGGTTTTCTTATATCTTCATCTACATCGGAAGATCTGGAACGTTTTAAGATCTCTGAAACTGCCCTGGAAATTTCAGAACATAGGTATCTAGATGAAACATCCGAGGAGCATTTTGAAATCTCAGGCAATGTTCAACCAGAAATTGGCTCTTCCGAAATTTCCGCGGAGCTTGTGGATGATGTTATAATTTCCAAGACTTTTTCTCTGAGTGCCAGTAGCGCCCAATTTCTTTCTGAGGTGACCACACGTGTTGTTGGCTCGTCATCTGAGACTGTTGAAGAACCGAGTCTTGTGTCTAGAGAGGGGCAAGGCAGCACTCGAGAGGTGGTCGGTGACACTAAAGTAATTGGACAAGGGGCTGAAAAAGACGTTACAGAAGCGGTAAGAATAGTTGACGAAGACTTGAGCTCTAATGCAGAAGATAGAGGAGGTGATGTTAAGCATGACATTTTTGAAAAAGATATAAAGCCAATAGATGAAACGGACAATTATGTTTCTGGTAGAGAAGTAGACACAAGTCATGAAATAGAACATGTCAGTTTGTCAGATATGACTTCTACAGAAATAGTACACTGCGATGACCTTGGTCTTAAAGACGAGATTTTAGGAAATTCAGACTCAGAATATAAAGAAGCAGTCAAGGATCATGATGCAACCGAAGACATTGACAATGTTTTAAAGAAAGACACTCCAGACAACAGCACTGTGGACCAGGCTAAAACGGACAACTCGGTGGCCATAGCTGTTTCCGGGGCAGAGAGGGCAGCCGATGATACAGACGATGACATCCTGAATGAGGAAGAGATGGGCGTTGAGCTCGGGGAGACGTTGGGAAGTGAAGATCAGCGCGACATGCCTTATGCGGCCTCTGTGCTTACTTCATCCACCAACGTAATCGATGACGTGAATGGCTCTGTGACACTTGAGCGAGAACTACATTCTGTGGGAGATAAGCACGATGCAGGCGGAAGCTCGATCGAGGATACGCGCAGTTCCGTGGATGTTCGTAAAGGGGATAAAATGAATGGTAGCCATGACCAGGTCACTGTTGAAGATATCAAATCAACCGGTCTACGCCATGTTGAAAACCATCACGAAGAAAGTTTCACTTCCCTCCACAAAGGCGTATTCCCAGAAGATGAAGCTACCCCAGTCGGCATTGACCGCACAGTTTTTAAAAGTGCGTATGTGCAAGAATCATCCGATGTGTCTAAAATTGCATCTGTGCAAGGAACAGCCTCGACCTCAAGCTCGATGTTTGAACACAGTGAAACGCACGTAACATCTTTCAGTAGCAAATCCACTGTGACCTCTGAAGTTCACGCAGATGCCCTCCATGAGGACCGCGCGAGGGCGACAGAGGGGGATTTCAAATAAAGAAACTGTGCATTCGTAGAAGCAGGATTCGGACATTGTATTTTTAGGTTTGTTTTGAAAATAGTTCCAAGTATAAATAAGAGTTACTCCTACCCCCTACACCCCACGCTAAATTGTGTGTTAGTTAACATTATCAAAGGGAAAAGCCATTGGACTTTTTAATAAAGCATTTCAAACTTCTAAAAGCCTTTGCAGTATTTGGATCAATGCTAAGATGACAACTTACAATAGAAACAACATTGTGAAACACAGATTCAGGACGTTCTATTCTCCATGGTCGTTCTATTCTCCATGGTCGATTGTCCCAATTTCTCCATGATATAAGACCACAGTTTCTTTCTTTCTTTGTTTCATTCACTTGTCTTTCATTGCTAACACCAATGCCTGTTATTGTACTCATTAGTCAATTCATTTCTTTCAATTGTTCTCATTTAAATTTTATTGTAACATATTTCAGTGATATTTGCTGTAAGATTTTTTTCTTAAATTACTCTAAAAATGGGTTCGGCGTTGAACATTATTTTAAAAAAAAATATGTTTAGTGCTGTAGGTCTAGTTTCCGTAAAACTAAAGTATGTTGTTTATTTTTAGATCATTTTGTTAGCTGAGCTATAAAATTAACAACTAAGGAATTGTTTTAGGGATAACATAGAATATAGAGATTAACCAGAAAGCAATTATGGCTTGCATTACCTTGGATTTATTGACGACCACTTTAATTACAAGCAGAGCATACATGATCATTTTTTCATGACTATTTTTATAAATTTATTTGTGAGGAATAATTCCTTGAATCGAATGCATTATCTGTCATATTCTTAAAACAAAAGATGAAATGTGGAGTTCCGACTTGGAGAAGATGTATAGATCTAACTGTAGTACAGGAATCTACACAATGAATGCATTACAACATTTGTTTGGTTGCTCTGGCCATGATGTTTATTTCATCTTAAAGCGGAAATTAAATTCTAATCCACAATATGTTTGGACAATAAGCTACCAATATATTCTATATCTACAAACAATGTGAATCACTGGTTCTGAGGAAAAGTCAATACAAAAGATAAGAAAGGATGCAAACCAAAACATAATATTGACTCTACCGACATTCGACAATTTTTAGTCGATAGACCTTTTAACTTTTTTTTTACTGAAATATGTTACAAAATTCTGCTAACTGCAATTCAATTACATTATCACCGAAATGTTACTACACAATTATTATGATAACTCTACTAGTTAATCAGACAAATCATTGAGTTTTTTTTAAATAGATTTTTCATTTTACTTAAGCTATTCACATTTTTTTTTCAAATGTGTGACTACACTTCTATGTCTACCTCTAATGTAAATATATTCAAATATATTTAACTTAGTTGATCTACTGAAATATTGCTTAAATCTATTTAATTTAGTTGATCTACTGAAATATTGCTTTGAGACAAGCACAAATGTTATGGAAAAAAAAGAGTTGTGTTTATTGTTTTCTTGCCAGTAAAATAACCATTTCATAACAATCAAACAAACAAAGACCGACTTGATAGATTTATCGCCATGTTGTCGTTTGTAGGTCGAGGAGAGCAACTCGCAAGAGCTCCTTTCGTGACATCATAGACATCTCGGAAAACCCAGAAAACCTGGAAAACCCAGGCCTAGGCCTACTAGTGTTTCCCACTGATGAGGTTACAATAGAAGAGCGTAATGAGGTTACAATAGAAAAGCGTAGGTTTCTACTTAGGGGCTACTTCATAATGTTCCTGGGAATGGATTAACAACCTTTTCAATTCAACCTTCATAGAACTAGGGGAAAAAACACGTGTTTTCTTCAGTGCAAAACAAGCTTCTCTCTTTTTTTTTAAAATCAATTACTTCAATGTCTTGTTTCCTTAAAAAAAAAAACAAAAAAAAAACCATTTCCAAAACTTTTGTTGCATTAGTTACTTCCCTTGCCGTCTTTATTTTTTATATTTTTTTTCTTGTGTGTTCTTGCATTTTGTTTTTTAGTATTAAAATTTTTGTTGCATTTTTCTTTGTTTGCTAATAAACTTCTACTCTCCTCTTCATTTGTAGACTAGGTTATATCTATATATAGATTTTTTTTTCACAAAACAAACAAAAAGACATCAAAATCTATACATAGGTATAAACAAAATCAACTTCCAAACTTTTCTTGATTTTCTTGCTTTTCCCCTTGTTTAGTTTGCACTTTAACCTTTCACCCCAACAGGGTCGGTCTGAGACAAGTTGTGGAGCAAACTCTCGGGGTCAGACAAAGCGGAAGCGCCCGATTGGCGGACATAATTAACATCACTGAGGGACAATCATACGAAACTGGCGGTGCGTATGTAGCCGATAGCCATTATGATAAAAAGTAGTCCTCTGTGTAACAAAAAGTAGTCCACCCTATATCTACTAAATTAATAAGCTTACAATTAATATTAGAGAAAGCCTTTTTTAACAACGGTTCGAATTTCTTACTAACTAATTCTATCCCAATTAACATGACACATTTATTATATATCTATCATTTGGAATGACAAAGACATATTTCTACCATTTTCTAACAGTACAATGGTATAATACTGATATATGCTAACATTTAATTGCATTGTGTCATTAGAAACGCTTTTCAATCACCAAATTGCAATGTCATATTTTTCTCCAAACTTGATCAAATATTTTTTCCATTAAATGTGTCTCCGTATTTTGAAAAGATAGAAAAACAAAAAGTTTTAAATGACATCTAAACGAAATTTAAATTCAAGAGCTGAAATCAACTTTATAACACCCTGAGAGATTCAAATCACATAATGTTTTCATTCAATTTCTAAAAGCAAGATTTGGTATAAAGCTTTATGGTATTCCAACACTGTTTCATGTATCGCTCCCTTTATGTTTAGATTGATCCATGTTCTGATTATTTTCATTGATTTTTAACCCATTACGTTTTGGTGATGGTTTGTTTCTATTATTTATAAGATCGTGTGTATCTTTAACATGTGTATTTTCCAAATGTGATTATATTAGACATAACAACATTATAGTATTGTATTAATTATAGTTGCCATATTATATAAATTGTTTCATAAGTGTACAAGTTTATTATTGCCAAACTACCAAACAATGTTAGTACTATACTATTTTGATTTGATTTGATTGTTGTAGGCATTAATCCATCATAGATTATATACTGGAAACCACATGAGTAGCATTTGAAGCAAATGTGTTGTACTCATTCTAAAGTGGAAAAATTTGAAACCACAGTTTGATAAATTGACCGTTAAAGTGTTTAAATTGGATATCCCATGGGATTGGGGTTCTTATGGCTTTCTGAAATTGCTTGGTAGTCTGTTAAACCTACGGTACTTAAATTTGTAATGAGAGTGTGTGTAGAGATCTCTCGGTAATGACCTGGGACTTTTTTTTCTGAATCTGTACAGCCGGGCTCTTAGAAGAAGAAAATTAATATCTGGCTGTTGTAATAGTCTAAAGTCTAAAGTGTTTTTTTAAATTCCAATTAACATAGTTCTATCATTTGTCATTTAAAAAAGAGGGGGTGTAGAGCTAATTGGCATTGCATAGGCCACATACTCCCAAAACTGGAGATACCAAATGTACAACAATTTATCTACAGTGAATTTTTAATTATAACTTATAAAGTTTCAGGAAAATCTAGGCTAATACTATTATTTTTCTATGATTAATGATTTGGTTGAGAAACACGAAACCTGTGTGTTTTAATGGAACAACTAAAAGTTTCTTACCTTCGAGACTGAACTAGCTAAAATACAACAGTTTGTAAACAACAGTTTCCACTAAGAATGTATTGGAACTCATCCTTTTATTTTACAAGCTTTTCTCTGTCATCTATTTAGTTCCTTGATAATTATAATTTCCCCCTGTGGTTGTGATACAATAACAAGTCATAATGATGTCATGTGACATGTCCGCATGTTATTCTAAACAATAAAATAGTTTCAATATGTCTTGTGGGTAAAATACATAAAGCATTTGTTATATTAATCTACACAGCGTAACTAGGGTATTTCTGAAACAACCACCATTGTATTCTCTTTATGTATAGCGGCGTCCCTATAGAAGCACACTTTATTGCCCCAATGTTGTCCCAACATTAGGCCAAGATTCAAATATTGGCAGAATATTGGAATAATGCTGGGTCGATATAGTTTGCTGTAAGGGGGACATGTTTGCATGTTATTTCATTAGATAAACATGAACTA
Organism: Anisus vortex; assembly: GCA_949126835.1. Classification (NCBI taxonomy): domain Eukaryota; kingdom Metazoa; phylum Mollusca; class Gastropoda; family Planorbidae; genus Anisus; species Anisus vortex. The sequence goes on along the minus strand of OX421501.1, from coordinate 19,897,928 downwards.
ATTGATGATCGTTTACTTTTGGCTTATTTGTGTATGTGTTAGTGCATTTCCACTGTTATCTCATTACTGCTGTCAATCGCTATCAGGACTTGTTTTGTTTTTGTTTTCCAAAGTGTTTCCAATTAATAATAATAATAATGTAACTAAGCTTAATAATATGTGATTGTATTAGTTTCATTATTTGTCTGTGTGTGTTGTTTTTTCCATGTAAATTATCTTATAAGTTTATCTTATAAGTTTACAGACGTTCCTTCTAGATAGAAGATTATTACGTCCACTAGGCCCAAAACTCCTGCAGGGCGACAGGGATCCGTCGGTGGCAGGGCTAGAACCCGCGACCTGTCAGTTGGTTTTTAGTTGACAGGCCGGTGAACTAACCGCTGGACCAGCCGGCTTCACTCAGAGTAAAACAATAAGCACTCATTCTTCTCAACGATAAATTATCTCATAACGAGAGATTCCATGTGAAATTATTTCAAGCGTTCAATTACTTTACACTTAACTATACTTGAGAGTATTATGGCATTTATCTATTTTTAAACTCGTGTATTTTATGAATTTAATATCTCTAGACTAGTCTAGTTTTTATAATTGAAAACAAGAAGAAGAAAAAAAACAGATTCCATAAGTATGGAGAGTTTTTTTTTTCTTCTATCTTTCTTTTTTCTCTTTGCTTTTTGAAATTGTAGACAATAAACCACGCACTTTTATGGATTAATCTGAATGCACAATATCTAATTCATAATGCTTGTTAAAATGAAACCGGAAATGCTTGTGAGTTCATAATATTAAGAAAAAACTTGATGCCTAGAATATGTTAATTGACTTTATAAGTTCTACTAAAGAGTAGACACAGATAGGATTAACTGTATAATTTCTACTAAAGAGTAAACACAGATAGCATTGACTTAATAATTTCTAACAAAGTAGGCATAACTTTTGTAAATGAAAATGCCAGTATTTCTGGTACCATTTCAAATTGAGGCTGCGCGTTCAGAAAGTTATAGATCTAGTGTGTGACATTTACTTTCTTTCAGCACGAATAATAAAGCAATGCATTTTATAAATAATTGTTATTTTTTTCTACATTTTATCTCTCTTTTAATGGTTCTTTTAATTTTCCAAACTCTTAAATAGCGTTGGTTATCTACCCTGTCATTTAAAAATTTCTTTTTTTTTAAATCAACATGTACTGTTTTTGTTATTTTTCCACGAAATAATATAAACCTCCATGGACTTTATCAATGTTTAAGAATTAAGATATGAGATTAGTTTCAATGAGTTCGTTAAAAAATTATTATTGCAAACTTTTATAAGGGTAACTTATCGTGTTTTATATATCTTCATAGACTTTAATCTTATAGAGCACACTGAGCATGCTAAAATGGCATTGGATAGAAGCGCTATATAAATAACCATTATTATTACTTGCAGCCTAGGCATAATGAATAATGTAGTACAATGTTGATTAAGTCAAAACCCATGTTCGAATTAAATCTTCACCAATCAAGTAAATCGTTTATTTGAGAGAAATCTATCTACATTCATCGTCCGTCATTGGTCAGCGCTTGAGCTCTGTATGTATTGGCTTGAAATTGTTTCAGTATATTTTTGTGTTGCACAATTTTAAAAATAGAATTGCAGCTCGCGTAAGCTTAACTTCTTACTATTTCTATTATTTAAGACTCTTTCCAAAAAATAAAACCCCATTAAGATTCAGAAATTATTCGCGTATCTATTACAATGATGACGTTGTTTTATTTAGAGCAACTGGATTTTTTTTCTACAAGCTATTTAAGTTGTTTTTAATAAATTAGGCTACCCATAATTTCATTATTTTACTATATTTGGTAAAAAAATAATCTAAAAAATTGAATCCTGCTTGTTGTTGTGACAGTTTTAGTCAATACATCTTTCTATGTAGTAAACTTGTTAAAGTATTAGTGATAGGACCGTGTCACTGTCATGGTGGTTTTGAACTGCCAACTGTCATGGGAAGTTGTCTTACCCTGACACACCCTATTATCTCAATGTTTCATTGCCAACAACTTTCAGTCTGCCACGTTGTGCCGTATTCAAATTGAAATCCTTTTTTTTTCTTTAAAAAATTATAAGTTGACATTTGCGTTTTTTTTTTTATTAGCTGAACCAGTATTTTATAAGTATCAGCTTGTCATTAATTTATTTGTAGCATTCTAGAGTAATATTGTTTTATAAAGTATCTCTCTCTCTCTCTCGCTCTATTTTTGCCTAGAGTTTTCTTTATAATGTATCATTGTTTGTTTCATACCAGTGCTTTTTTAACATGTGTAACCAAAGCTTAGATAATTAGAATATAATTCTTTTGCAAGATTAAAGCAAACTTGAAAAAAAAATGGTTGGATCATTTTTTTACTATTATTTTTAAATGTTTTCAATTGTGTTTACTTTAAATTTTTGTTTTGTTTAGCTTGACTTTATGACTTAAATTTCTTGTGAAATAAAGTAGGCCGATAGTCTATGATTATAGGGCCTACATTCTTGATGTAAGTTATTGATTGACAAAGACCAAACAAGGAGCATTCTAAGCTCTCATCTGTTCATAACAGTGGATGCAATTAGGGCTTACGTTTTGTTTCGAGTTTATTAATTTTTTTTACATTATGCAAAGAAATGCTCAATGTTCTTAAGCTTTGTGCATTTTTTGTCATATTTTAATAAAAGCATTATTTAAAAAAAATAACCGTTGTCAAGAAATCGTGAAATCTTTTAAAGATGGACAAAACGGTTGAGTCTTTTTGTAAATTTTGTTGGCTACCCAAAGCTCACATTCAAATCGAGGCAAAGCAATGCTTTTTAATCCACTTTGAATAGATCTGATTTACAGAACAAACATCAATCGATTGAAATTATCCGAGCCTATTAAATTATACGAAACTACATAAAGTGTGAGCTCCTTTTCTAAAAATCAAGAATTGATATTCTTCTTTTTAACATCCCCCACCTTTCTTCCAATGCCTAAATGCATTTTGATATATATATAAACTAAGGTTATATATATATATATATGCACAGTAAAATGTGTTCGCAATAGTAGTATAAACAGCAGCCGCTATAAGGGATGACCAAATGTGTTCCAAGGTATATACTGAAGAGGCATTGTCATTTTCTATACACCAGCTGGCATTGGTGCTTTAGCTAAAGGCATTCCATTGTATTTTCTGCACAAGAGGCTGTTAATATTCCATTTTAATCATTATATGAAATATGCTTCTACATGTTCTGCATATTAAGCGCTAAAGCCAAGTGGGCACAAATTCCTGCATAAAATGGCTATTTAGTAATGTCTTGTATGTGGTAAACTATAAAGAATCATTGACACATTGGACTTCATTTGGAGACACATATCCGAAGCAGTAAGCAATTAAATATCTTCCTTTGGCTGTTTTGTGTTTCTGTGTTGCTAGAGATGTTGTAGTCAAGCATGAACACTTGTTTTTCCAAAAAGGCCAAATTACAGAGTGAATTGAAACTTAAATATTTTCTCAGCCTTTTTCTTTTGTGTTCAAGAGCTAAATCATTCTTGTTTGGTGAAACCCATTTGTATTATTTAGACTTAAAAAAGGGGAATTTTGTTCTCATTTTTGTTGATGAAAATAGTGACTATTCATTGTATATACTTTCTTCCACTATAAAACAGTACAGAAAAGTGTTCTTTGTCCCTCATTGAATTTGACTATACCGCCATGTTGTCGCCTTCTAGGTGATTGATCACCACATGTTGTCACTTTAAAGTTAATTCCAATAAAATTGTGCTGTTAGATACAAATACTAATTTATGTATCAAATATTTTTATTCAAATTTATATGTTGGAGTTTAGTTGTAAACTCTAATTCTAAGGCTTTTGTTAAGTATAAACTGCATGTGACCTTTAATACAACCTATAATCAGAGCTTTTAAGTTTATACTTTTATTATAAAGGCCAGTGAAGAATTCAAAGATGTATAATATATTTTAAGAATTAGTTAATCATTCCATGTGCATGTAATAATGTTTTGTTTGAATAGACATTTTTCTATGGATAAGTGTATGTTTAAACTGTGCTAAAAGTTATTCAAGCATGATTTTGTGCCTGGTAAATAGAAAACAACATGATTACATAATCAAATTTCTGATTGGGTGTGATCAATCAAACTGGACCACTTCAGAATATTACAACATTTTCAAGGAAGATTTCAGCATATTTGTGTGGTGTAATCGATTGTTAATATTTCAATGTGTTAATTTAAATATTGCTAAGATCACTATTAACTATAGGGCCTTTTGTTTTGCAGACTTGTTTAATTCTTTAGCCACTGTTGCCTGTGATTGTTATAAATTTTAAGAAAATTCTTTAATTTAAGGCATGCCATTGTATTTGTCTTGATGCATGAAACTGTGTCTTTACCTTTGTAAGGACAGCATTGTACAAGGAGAATTTGATTTGCTTTCAATCATTAATAAGCCACTAATTTTAATTTTATAACTAACTACTTAAAGTATATTCTAATACCATATTATTTTTACATTTCAATATTGTTTTTCTTTAAGGTTTTTACATTAACACTATGATAATTTGCATTCACAAAGTAAAGATTTAAATAAATTTAATGGAAAATACTTTCAGTTTCAACTTTTAATAATGGTTTACATAAACATTTAGAAGGAAGTGTGTAGGCATTTTAATAAACCATTTTAAACGTAATTAGAATTTTACTTACTGTTAATGTAATTTAATTCAATAATGATTTTCTATCTGAATAATGCTGTATATATATTTGTCTTATTATTAACCTTTCTTTTTATTTCCCATCGAACAGCTGACTCCCAGCTTTCCATGAAGATGATGAGAGGTGAAGTGTCTGCCAAGACAACCTACCAGAGAACAGCCAATGGGCCTGTCAGTATTGCAGAGGCCAACCCAGAAGGCAAATTTATCTTACTAGAGAACAACCCCTCAGGTGGTGTTAGAAAGGTGAGTGAATCCAATTAACTGTGTGGACACAAGAGAAATACTTAATTCTCTGCTTCAAGTGTTGATTCTAAATACTTTCAACTATATAAGTAGCTTAGTGAATCTTTTATGTAACTGTCTAGTCCTTGAAGTTTTTTTATTTTATTTTATGCATTAGTTTCTGATTTTTTAACACTCTAACAAATTAATCTGGTGAAAGAGCTGTGTCTCTTAAAAGTGTTTTCAAATATGATTTGTAATTAAATTTTTATATTTGATAGTTTTTATTTTTAAATTATTTTAAAGTATCTAATTGTATTATTTTAAATATCAGTATGAAGTAAACAATTTAGTTTTTCATTTCAAAACACTACTATAAGCAGAACAGTTAAATATCAGTATGAAGTAAACAATTTAGTTTTTCATTTCAAAACACTACTATAAGCAGTAACAGTTAGATTCTAACTTTTTGGGAATATTTTATCTTGTCATTTTTTAAGCATTAGCCAGGTTTCTGTGGTTGGGTGGACATAATTTTAAATTCTTAGTTGATCTGTAGGCCACAATATCTTAATGCTAAACTATATGCATATACTTCTAATGAAAGCAAACTTTTTAAACATATTTTAAAACACAATTAAACATTTAATACAACAAAAATAGTTTAAAACATTTGATTTTAATAGAACTGAAAATAAAGTAATTTAGGCCTTATAATGTTAATATCAAAGCTCCAAATAAAACTGAAAATTCATTTTTTTAAATGAATATTAAGGTGATCAATTTCTAATTTGATTCTATTTTTTGTTAATTTTTTCCTTGCAGGAAGTAAATATGGATGGTTGGAAGATTCGACGCATTGTTGACAAAAATCTGAGCAGACCTTATGAATATACTTTTAGAAACTTTGTTCTTAAACCAGCTAAAAATGTCAAGGTGAAAGATGTTATACTGTTTACTATTTTTTTAATATTTAGATAGTTAATCTAATTATAATTTTTTCTTTACAAAAACAATTGATGCTAAGCCTTATATTTCTGTTTAATGAGATTGCTTACAGTAAAGATTTTCAAACATTGCTTTTTGTCTTATTCAATGAACAGTTACAATAGTTATAGGTTGGGGTGAAAATAATATTTGTAATAAAAGTTTTCTAAATGAATATTTCAGTAGAATGTTTACATTTTGTGATATATTGAGTTAGCCATTTATTAGCTCTATAGTCTCAAAAGACAATTTGACTTTATGCACTCTCGGGAAATAATTTTCATCAGTTCTGCTGGTGCCATTGCATCTATTGCAGTAGAGATAGACATGTGAGTGCAGGGCCACCAGAGCTGGATTGGGAAGGTGTAATAGATTACTTATTAAATTTAGCATATAGATTGTAGTATGAAAATGTATTGCATACATTTTAAAGGGAGGTGTATGTTGAATTAGAAAACGTATTATATGTTAGCATATAGATTTGGCACTATGGAATAAAAGAGGTTCAGAGATTATATTCTAAGGGTTTCCAATCAACAAAGAAACAAAGCCAAGTCAGTTGTGATTCAGACGGCAACCAAGCTAGTTGTGGTATCGTCACCTACTCAATAAGTTGTGGCTCTGATAGATATTGTACAAGTAGATACAACTGCAGACTTGGTAGACCTTGATGAATGAATGAGATCTTATGTTTAGGATGACTATGATGTATTAAAACAAGGTTGATGATAACAACACCTTGCTTCAATCTTCACGTTACCATTGTTGTACCATTGTTTGTAGTTGTCAATAATTGTCCCGTGACGGAAAGTCTTTTGCACTTTTTACGTGTGCTGTTTTTTTTTACAAAAAGTAAAAGCATGTCTTCTCCAGCATTCAGGGCAGTGTGTCATAGACAGAATAAAGAAATAAAGAAAGTCAGAACACTCATAAGCAGGAAATACAATAATTCATTTTATTTTGCTTCTTTTTAGATCTTCGCTAGGTCTCAAGCCAATCAGGCTGGTGCTAATGACCTTGTTTTCCGTGATGCTGATACATGGGGTGCCGGAGCAGAGGTTGTCACTACACTCATGAATGAGAAAGGAGAGGTAAGACAAGGCTGATTGTGCTCAACAAGACTAGTCACAAAAAATACTTACAGATGTTTAATATCATTAGAGTTTTCTCCCTTGAATTGTTCACTTTGTTTGAATGCTAAGAATATTGATAAAGGCTATTTTGAAAGTTTTAATATTTTGTATGATGAATTGATTTATTGTTATTAGCCATAGGCCTTTTTGTAATAGACTAAAAGTGATTTATTGCTTAGACTAATTTGTAGACTAGAAAGGAATCAGTACGTTTATATAAAGAATAGAATCTGTCCTTTTTCTTTCATCAACTTAAATTTTTTAACTTAACCAGTAAAATCTCTTCATTAGAGTATAAATTGTATTAAACTTATACTTGTATTATATCTACATTACAGTGTATTATAAACCTAATAATTGTTTAGTTTTTACAGTACAGTACTTGTATAATTTCTACAGTATAGTAATGTTTGTGCTTTCATTGAATTTTTCAGGAGAAAGCAACCCACATTCAGAAGACAAACTACACCCAGTAATTCTGAAAAATTAACTTCCCCCTGACAGTTTGGGCCTGTTTTATTTTTAGATTTTTAATAATTGTTAATTAAAGTAGTTATTCTATATTAAAAAATTATAGTTATAATACTTCCCTTTAAATATAAATATTTATTTTCTGTTTTGTTTTCCCTATCCAAGTTTTTATACAGCTCTTTACTCTGTTCATTTATTTACAAGTAAACCCTTTCAAATGGATCTGAGTGATTTAATTATTTAAATTTTTGTATGAACTCATGGTAGATGTATTTGTATAACACATTACTGGTTGTGAACAATGAACAATATTCTTTTTATGATTCTATTGTTGTTATTTGTTGTTGTTATTTTATTTTTGCAGAGATCAAAAACAATTATGAAGGAAAAATATTGTTAAATTTATTTTTTTTAATTTAAAGTTTTTAAAATTAATAAATGTTAATTGTGCATTTTTTATTTGAACTAATTAACAAATATCTTACTTTTGTTAAGTTAACTATCCTTTTTTTTCATATAACTAATTGCTTTTTAACTACTGTGTATGTTTAAAATGTATATATGAGTTCAGATAACTTTGTAAGTTTGCTGTGAGTTCAACTCTTTCTGAATATATCACACTATACTTCTCCTATTTTATTATTTTTAAATCTTTTTTTTTTTTAAGTATATATATTTATCTACAATTTTATCTTATAGATATACAGATCACAGCTTAATGTTTTAAAATCTATTGTGAATTTACCAATTTATTTTGTAACTTTAATTGGGGAATGGCCTTAGTTCTTTGAAAACTTTTGCAATGATGTAATTATGTAGATGCTTTTATCCTAGCGTCACAAGCAATAAATGAAACACCATCACAACATTTCATCTCCACTGATATATATAAATAAATATGTATGTGAAGTCATAAAATAATTGTGCCATAAAATTTCATTAAAAAACTTCTTGAGCACTGAAGCTTGCTTTTCTTCTTAACTTTACATTTCCCTTTTTTTTTCTTGTCAAAATTTTTCTTTCGAGTCTTTCGTAAAAGAAAAGCTTTCCTTCATGGCTAAAACAATGAAAGATTTAATGCTGTCTATTGTGTACAGCAGTTCAACCCAGCCTGATTCTTTACATACCCCTTGATAATTGGTGGAGATCGTAGAATATGCAGTGGAAATATTGGAGTTAACATAAAACTACCAAAAAATAAATGGATCAGAAAGAAAAACATTGCTGTTTGATGCATATAATAGGGATGAAATCTTTAAGTAAATCTTTAAGATAGGGGGAACAAGAAAAGCAGGTTGGGAGTCCTTGAACACACTGAATGTTTTTACTTAATCCACTTTTACTCTTATACTAAAGGCTTTAAAAGAAATAATATCTGCTTAAAGCTATTTCAACATTAAATTCATTTGCCTAACATTTAAGCTGCTTAACATAACTACCTACATTTTAAAAATAATTATGCATTTTATACATCAAACCTTAACATTAATCACAATCATTAGATGTAATGTGGAATTTGAGCGTCACTGAAAATTGGTGCTAATGTGAGCATAAAATAGGTCTTCTTAGTCCAAATTAGAATCAATCTGTATGATTTATTTTATAATAAAATGAGATTATTTATAATCCTGATGGTTTTATACTTTTTTTTAGGTGTCCTATATAAAGTAGTAGCTTATCATTGTCTGTGTTTAAAGATTATAAATATAAATAGTTGAATGTCTAAATTCTCAAGATTTGTATTGTGTTGTACTTGAGTTTTATATAAAGTAAAATAGATGGCTTAACCGTTCTATGTGAGCAGGTATCAAAATTCACAAATATATCATATTTTGTGTTTTTGACAGAATCAGCTACTGGTCTCCATGTAAAGATTTGTTTAAGCTTTTAAAATATGAGCGCACTTTGACTGTATCATTTCAAAGCCATATTTTCAAAGGTAAGCTTGACAGATAAATGTGGGGATATTAAAATGTAACAAATTATCTACGTCAATTTTTTTATCATTTGATATAATAAATATATACATAAAAAATTCTCCACTTCCTTACTTACACAATTAGTTAATTTAAGTAATGTAGTATTTAAATTGGAATAATTACCACCTAAAAGGTTAAATTATTCGCATTCACTTTGTCTTTTCACAATATTAGTAGATTAAAACTAGATATTATTTCTGTAAGTTCAAGGCAGATAACCAGCTAATAAATAAAACATATTGAAAAGCTATTGTTTACGTCAAACCAATAGTTTTATGGGGCATTTCTTGGCGAAAACCCTATCTTATGATGTCTAGTTAGCCGGTTTTACTCATTTTTAAATATTTATTTTTCATTAAAGACGAACGTTAGTGTTTATGCTAAACTAAATTAATGTCAAATTTGATTCAATAAATTAAACCAAATATATAAATGTGATGCCGTTTTGAAAAATAATATATTTTTTTATGGTTATTTTCGTCAATAGTATTTATCAACACTAGATATTGATGGAATAGCTCAAACATATGGGATAACAAATAGTCAAGTACGATGTAATTTTATTTAGCCTTTAAATTTTAAAATGAATCAAAACAACTGTGGTGTCTTGAAAGTATTTATCTATCAGCAATGTTTTATTTATAAACTACGACAATGAAAAAAATTATAATAATATTTAGATCTAAATCTATTGAACAAGGGGTTATTTATATGACCAGCTTTCCTTCTAATCATTCATTATCACTGAAAAGAATTTGCTGTGACTATAGGTAATGAGACTTGAAATAGATAATTACAGAAGTGGATTCTTCTAGACACTTATTCAGTCACGACGTATGACCTATAAAAAAACTTACACGCCAAGACGTAACACTATAAATATATAGAAACGTATGGCTACAGTCATTGAACAGTATAAGTACAGTCAGTGTTTAGTATAAGTTCAGTCATTGTACAGTACAAGTAGTGTAATTGTAACGTCATTGTACAGCATAAGTACAGTAAAGGTACAGTATAAGTACGGTCAGTGTACAGTATAAGTACAGTCAGTGTCAATGTTCCTTCTAAGCTGCGCGCATGCACGCGCGCGCAGTAGGCCTGGTCTCGGTGCTGGTGCGCAGAACAAACTATAATGCGCGCAGCGGCGCAGTAGATCAATGTATTTACTAAAATATAATTTTCTTAATACAATTTTAATTATTAAAATATAAAATGCAACATAGCCAAAATTCCAGAATGTACTTTTTATTTCTGTTTTTTTTTTTAATTCACGTTAAGTAAAGACGGAAACATTTAACTATTAGTGCATTTTTTCATTTTTTTTTTTTGTTATGCACCGTGTGCCAGACTAAATAATTATTATCAAAACTTAAGTTTCATTTTCGTCCATTTCTCATTTTTCTAACATATTGCATGACTTCCGGTAGTAATAGTAAAGTTTTCTTCCGGTTGTCTGTTTTCTGATTTTGACTTTTATTAAATTAAATTTAATTTGTGATTAAATATTTCCAATATTTCAAAGTTAAAATATTTGCCCTAAAAATGGCACTGTCTAAATTTTTTTAACGCAAAAAATGTTTGCAAACATTTAGAGACGATTGGTTAAAAGAATGAGTTGAAACCGAAGTGCCAAATCGCCGTGGATGAATGCGCGTACAACTCAGAGCGAAATTTATACATTCGATCCGGATATTGGTGTTGTGCATTTGTTTTGACAAAAAGCCAAAGTTAAAGGAGAATTTTCAAGCGGTAAAAATTGGGACGACGGATGGAAACTGGACTACTTAAAACGTCATTTAAGAAATAAGTCTCATTTGTCCAGGCGTAAAATTGTTGCAAAATCAAAACCCTTCATTATGATTAGGATTGATTAGCATGTTGTTGGAAACGCCAGATGAGAATCAAAAAAGACAATCGGATCTTGAAAGTAAACGTTCAAAACCAGATGAAATAAAAATATTAATAGATAATATATTGTTAGCTGTAAGAATGAATAGCTCCATGCTTTCTGTTGAAAAAATAAATGAGCACATGGAAACGTACGTTTCTATACCTGCATCATGGAGAAGCAAAAATTATGCCTTTGAGTTTTTTGAAGTAATCAACTCTGTTATTGAAACCGATGTTATGGCAGAAATAGCGTCTTCAACTTTTCACACATTAACAGTAGACGAAAGTACGTATATTTCTGTTAATAAATTTCTAATACTCTATTTTAAATATCAACCAGGTTGTTCAACAGAATATAAAACAACATTTGGTGGATTGTTACAATTGAAATCATGTGATGCGGCTACAATAGTTGCAGCAATCCAAGAATTCTACAAAATTCACAAACTTGATCTGATGATGATGGTTATGTTCACCTTTGATGGTGCTTCGGTGATGTTGGGAAAACGTAATGGCGTTGCAGCTCAGTTGAAGCTCGAAATTCCACATTTAGTTGAACAACATTACGTTGCACACCGCGAGGACTTAGGGATTAGTGATACTTGGAAAGATATTAAATTAATGAGAGACATTGAAACTTTAATAAGAACGGTTTACACAGTTTTCTGCAGATCATATAACAAAAAATGTAAATTTCAAGATATAGCCGATGCGTCAGAGTGTGAATCTGTAGCATTTAGACCTCTAAATGAAGTTAGATGGCTGTCCAGGCGTTTCGCAGTTGCAGCCCTTGTTAGAAATTACGATCCACTTATAGAGTACTTTGAACAAAAACAAATCAATGATCCGATTGCTAAATACTGTTTTAAAAAATTAAATAGCCCAGAAAATAGAATTACATTAGAGATATTAAATGATGTTTTAGGTGAGTTAGCCTCACTTATTATGTCATTTCAAAAGTCTTGTTTAACATCAATTGAAGCATATCATCTTGCACAAGGGAAGATTACATAAATAAGAGAACAGTATTTGAGTAATGTTACTTTCTGGAATTCCAAAGTTGTGACACTTTTAGATCAATGTAAAGACAGAGACATTGAAGTAAACACAGGTTTTATTATAGCGTTTATAAAGAGTGTTTGTAAACATCTAGAAAATAGATTTCCTGAAGGTGAAATCAATAATTGGTCAGCATTTGATTGCATGGCACTAACCGAGTGCACTTTTGATTTTGGAGTTCAAGAAATTACAGCACTGTGTACAAAATACAAACATTTGATTAGCGAAAACTTTGATGACGTTGTCAGTGAATTTAACGACTACACATTTGCAGTAGGCGAGTTAATCAAAGGCAGACTAGTTTCAAATTATCAAGACATGATACAGTTTGCATTTAAAAATGAACAGTTTGGGAAACTTTCAAAGTTGATGGATGTAGCAGGGACTTTTCTTGCTTCAAGTGCGGATTGTGAAAGTGAATTTAGCCTTATGAATGCCTTGAAAATCAAACAACGAAATAGACTTGAAGAGAGACACCTTGAAATGCTCATGCGAACGAAAAGCTATCAGTCTGGTGGAAGTCTTATCGATTTGAACAAAATTTACTCGGAGTGGGCCAGCGTAAAAAATCGTAGAGAAAAACTTTAAGCAGTTACTAGTTCTAATTTAGATCTTAAAAAATAATAAGTAACAATAACTCTGATTGTCTGAGAGACTGAGAATTTAAAAAAAAATAGCCATACAACAATGATTGTATTATAACGTATTATTGTTATTTCTATTGCAACAGTATCAGAAATCTAGAATATTAAAAATTAAAATAGGTTAGAAGTTAAACCTTAAAATGGAATTAAATTATCAGTATTGATTTTAACATTTTAATATGTCCTTATTAATCATCTAAAGTTGAACTTCCTGCTTGGTTAGTTACGAAAGTCCTAACATACTTTACGATTTCAAGTATTGCAATAGCTAATAAACCTAATAACAAATTATCAATGTAAATTGTAAATGTCAAATGCAATACAACAATGCACTTTGATGCGAAAATAATCAAATGAGCCGTATTGCTGCTGAGAGTTAACACCCTTGCCCCTTATACAAGTCAATCTTATATACCGTAATTGTAAAGATTGCTGCTGAGAGTTAACACCCTTGCCCCTTATACAAGTCAATCTTATATACCGTAATTGTAAAGATTAAGATTGCTGCTGAAAGTTAACACCCTTGCCCCTTATACAAGTCAATCTTATATACTGTAATTGTAAAGATTGCTGCTGAGAGTTAACACCCTTGCCCCTTATACAAGTCAATCTTATATACCGTAATTGTAAAGATTGCTGCTGAGAGTTAACACCCTTGCCCCTTATACAAGTTAATCTTATTATATACCGTAATTGTAAAATGGGCAAGGGTGTTAACTCTCAGCAGCAATACGGCCCATTTGAAAATGTTATGAAAATTAGGCAACAAGTGCGCGCAATTTTGTTTCAATTTTTGAAATAGCGCTCACAAAAAATTCCTGGCGCTCAATCCACCCAAAAATTAGAGAGAACATTGGTCAGTGTACAGTATAAGTACAGTCATTTTGCAGTCCGTGTAGGCTACAGCATTTACACAATAAGGGTACAGTATAAGTACAGTCAGTGTACATTATAAGTAAAGTCAGTTTACAGTATAAGTACAGTCATTGTACAATATAAGAACAGTCAGTATAAAGTATATGTACAGTCAGTGTCAGGGCCGGATTTAGATGAAAAGATGCCCTAGGCTGTTCCACTTATGAGGCCCTTTCACCTCCGATTTTTAATTTTATAAATTACATGAGCGTAAATAAAATATATCATAAATGTGATAAATATCAATATGTTAAATAAAACATGTTGTAATTGGCACTAACCTTTATAAAAAATGTGGCACGGATAATAAATAAAAAAAAATGTCGATAACACTTTTTTGGACATTTATTATTATCAGCACCATATATAATAGTTCTTGTAACAATAACTAATTAAACATAACAGAGAACATTTACAAAGAAACAAAATTCAAATAATAAAAATCTTTGACTACGAAAATAAAATATGCAATAAAAATTATCATATTTTCTATCAAATTAAATTAAATATATTCAATAGGGAGGCGTTATACGGCGGATCCGGTGTATAACGTTCAGCGTTATGCGGCGGATCCGGTGTATTACAACGTTCAGCGTTATGCGGCGGATCCGGTGTATAACATTCAGCGTTATGCGGCGGATCCGGTGTAGCCTATAACGCCCAGCCGAATGTGTGTATAATACCGAGCGTCATCGGCAGACCCAAATTTACTAAATAATGTGAGAGTCAGCCTATATACTTATGACTTATAATTGTATTACTTTATAGGCCTACTAATGTATACTATTCTATAGTCTATAGGTTTTTATTTAGGATCATATTCCTAGTTAAGTCCTAACCCTAACCGGGCCTAACCGTAACATCAATTTCTAATTGTGATTTAAGTGACATAGGTTAAATAACCTTTTTGTTTGAATTAATTATAAACAATGACAAATTATTGTTACTTACAAAAAATTCACTTAAAATATATCGTTTTACTATAATTGAATTAATACTAATTTTAAAAAAAGGTGGAGATGGGTGGGGTAGAACCTGCGTTACCCCTGTTGACAGGACACGCTACTAACCACTGGGCCAAGAAACCATGCTGAAGAACTTAAAAAAAATTGTATAGCAGTGTGTATAATATAGGTCATGAGTTCACGCAAAAATCCGCCGTATAATCACTCCGTATTCAATACACTGAAGATTAAATCAAATTCAATTCAGATACATTTATTTCATAATAATTCGCATTTAAAGTTTAAGTATGAATTATTATGAATTTTAAGTCTTAAACTAAACCAAAAATGGAACTTTATTCAAACAAAATCCATATCACAAAATAGAAAATATCAAATTCAAATTGTAGGCCTATAATTATATCATATTAAATTTTATGTTAATAGTTATTTTATTTAAGAACTGATTCAATCCAAGTCTAGGCCTTCATTTAAAACGAAATAGTAGATTAGAAGAATTTCTTTCTAAACTTTTTCACACAGAAAAAAAAATATTGTTCTTCTAGACTATAAGTTCATCAAAATCTTTTTTTCTAAAGGTCTCATTTTAGATGCACAAAATATTCCATGCAGACAACCCCTCGTCTGGGTCTTACATCTTATACATTACAGACGCTCCTTCTATAAAGAAGATTATTGCGTCCTACGCTCATCCATGGTCCGAGTCTAGTCTTGCATTTTTATTAATGTCATTGTGCTTCTTAATTGATTTTTGATATTTTTAAGTTTTGAAAATGACCTTTCTCCAGTACAATTAGTGGCTATTAAACCGAGAAACAGCTGTAAGATTTATTCCACATTGGGGAAGGCCACTTGAATATTTTCATTGAATATTATTTGATACAAGTCTGTATGCGACAATGTGGAATTTTCGGAAGGCTTATGCGTTTGTCTCTTCTTCTTAAATTTGATTCGAGGGCATCTAATATAGGAATAAATGATTTAATTCTAAATTTATCCCTTGAAGAGAGTTCGTAAGGCATTTCTACATAATAACGAAAAAATCAAGAAAAAAAAATATATAATACCTGAGCAAGATATCGGTTTATTAGTGGCACGGAGTTCGATTGCTTTCTTTAGGGTCATCCATAAATGACGTTGTGCACCTACGTAGAGGGAAAGGGGGTCAATGAGGGACACATGTTTAAACAAGTTGTTGTCACATCGAATAAACTGAATTCTTAAAGAAATATTTGCTCTTATAAAATTGTTCTTTAATTTGCTAGATTAGCTATATTTGTTTATTGTAATAAGTGTACGACTTTAACAAGAAAAGTTAAATGAAACTTTTGAATTTAGAAATTGTTGGAAAAAAAAGTGTTTTAAAAAAATTTGGAGGGTACAAAACTAAGTGATTTCATTTTGAATGTAGAGTCTGTTGACTTGTAACGATAGTATATAGAGGGGCCAAAACGTGGGTCATTAATGTACGAATCTTATACAGATAGAGGAATAAATTATACAAGAAACATTAAGATCTACATATCTTTCTTGAGCTTATTTGTGCAGTCTTATTGGTTTATAAAAACAGAGACAAAAGAAAATAGAAAGATAGATAAATAGATAGAAAAATGTCGTAGGCCTACCGAAGGTCCTGGGTTCAAACCCTGGTAAAGGATAGAATTTTTTCTCGGGTTTGGAGGGTGTATCTGAGTCTACCCAGCTCTGATGTTTGACTTTAGATGGGGTAAAGTAAAGGCAGCCTGGCATTGTACTGGCCACACAATCCCATAGTATGCCATGGACACAGAAACTGGTTAACGGATGGGTGGATGGATGGATGGTGTGTTGACTTGGGATTGTGTGGCCAGCATGGTGCACATATTACCACACGTTCACTCGGAGCGAGATTACTTTGGGCAGTGGCACTCTATCTATGGGCACTCTATGCCCGCTAAACACTGACTAATTTGTCTATGGCAAAACGTTGAAGTGCTGTCGTAATTGATGCACAATATTTGTATTTTATGGAATTCAGTTAGATGCACATATATTTTTAAGGTAAGGAATATGGATGTTTGAAAATTTTAAACTGTACGAAATTATAGGTCGGCATTTTGACTGTTTCCTTGAAACTGTATGTTATGTAAGGTAACTGAGAGTGAAGATCCAACCCCACCGCCCTCTCCCCTGTTTGCTCTCTACCTGCCTTGTTTATGACATAATTGCCTTGTAATGTGACGATAGTATATAGTAAAGTGACCGGATAGTGTCAAACCCCAGGGGAGGGATTTCTCTCTTTCCTAATTATAATTATAGTTTGGGAAGCCTGCTATTGTTATGATGGTCATTGATATTCTTTTCCCCCACCGCCCCACCCCACATGTGTCTTTTAAGGGAACTGTTCAGTGGTTGCCAATCAAAATGTCCAGTTGAGTCCAGTGCCCTCACATGGGGGAGGGCAGAGAGGGGGCATATGCCGGGGGCGACACTTCTAAAGGGGGCGGCACATTTAGCCTAAGTTCATACCAGAAATTTTTGGAGAGTGGAAGGGGAAATACAATTTTGAAACACAAATTGTAAACAAAAGGAATAATGAATAAATATAGAGTAGTAGAAGTTCACTTCTTATTTAATTACACTCAAACTGTTTTATACAAATTTTTCATTTCTTAATAGGCTCACAAAAGTTTCATAAAAGATTGGCTCATCTAGAATATTCTTATTAAAAAAATTGCATTTTAAAATGTCGTTAATAATAATAATTAACTAAGCACCCCGGAGGGGGGGGGGCGGTGAGAAGCTCTGGGGGGGGGGGGGGCGCTGATGTTCCCGGCAACAGTAGGGATCGCTGAAGGGCCAGTGGGCGGTACGAAAGTAGCCTACTTGAAATAGATTCAACACCACTGATTTTTTAATTACCAAAATTAAGATCTGCTTCACTTATAAGAAGGGTAATCTTGAGCTTTAACAAATGCTTTATCGACTTATGTCTACTGTGGTAATTGTGACGTAAAAGTCATATCAAGCCCATTCTGTACTTAACCTTGATCTATTGCTATATTTAGACTGTATCTGAGAAATGCAGATGGGGGCGGTGATTAGATTTTTAGAAGAGGAAGTATGGGCTAGGGTGAGTATAATTTAAATATCTGGCTCAGTTCTATAGAAAACGAAGTTCGGTGCTTTTGTTCATTATCACAGTTTTTGGTTTTTATTTGAATAAGTTAGAATTATATAGCCTTTGATTTATAAAAACCAGTTTTGATATCGACTTTTTAAAGAAATATAAGTTGAGCAAAAGCACTATGCTGAGACGAATTAATGAAATGGCACGTGATGAAGTGAGAGTATATTGTGTGAGTACCTACAAACTTTCCACATTTTTACAACTTGATGAGAGTCCACGCTACCTGACAATAATTAAACGTTATGTTTCCTTTTATTATAGAAGAGAATATTTTGCTAGTTTTGCTAAACAAATAATTATTTACACTAAAAGCAAAAAAAATGCATTCCATTTCCACACCCTATTTATTGGAACGTAGAAGAACTACTAGCAACATACCAGGAACAAGCTTCACTTTAAAATTGTTTTATTTTCAAAACCTCTTTTGCGTTTTATTTTTTTTATTAAACAACAATTAAACAAATGTATTAATTTCAGCTCTTTTTATGATATTTCAGCTCTTTTTAGGATGATAAGATTGCATACAAATCTAGTCGGCCTATACCACTTATATGCGGCAAATTTGACTCATTAGTTCAACTTCAGATTTGCAGGGGGGGGGGGGGGGAGTAAGCAGTGAGAGATAAAAATTTGAAAAAGGGGGTGGTGAGCCGAAAAAGGTTGAGAACCTATGCACTAAACAATCAGTTACAGTATGCAAGGGGGCGGCGCTGAAACTTTTGCCCAGGGGCGCCACAAAGACTTGTGAGGGCCCTGGTTGAGTCTAGAATATCCAATCAGAATTTGTTTAAAGCAGGAAAAGAGGAAATTTACACTCACAATTCTTTAGTGCAGGGGTCGGCAATCTTAGGGACGCGTGCCAAACTTGGCACGCAGATCGATTTTCAATGGCACGCGAGAGACCTCCAAGCATTTTTATTTATTGATTTCTGCTTCTAAATGAGAAAAACATGTTTCTGAATGACATAAAGACACATTTCAGTGAGTTGAACTTGCATTTACAAGGGCCACTGGAATGGATTTGCATTGAAATTTGCATATATCTTGCCGTGAAATAAAGTTCAAAACATTTTACTACATGTACATCCCTCTATATTAGGGCATATATTTCGATAGATAGTTTGAGCTTTTTAATAAGTACATCGAATTATTCAAAGCGAAGTTTTCTATCCAAAGGCAAGACTTTTACAAACTTTAAAAAAAATGGGCAAAAATCTGAAAGGAAGCTGCTTAGCTTAGGAAAGTCATCTGCTATTCTCAACTGATAGGCACTCGCTCTTCTACGTTTAGCTTTTGGTTCAACTCTTAAAGAAATTTTAAAAAGTCAGTAATTTTTTTTATATGACAAAACATAACTTGTTTTGCATCGCTATTGAATCAAATGTGGAAACGATTTTGTAATTAAAGGGAGATAATTAAAGCATTTTATTTGCGCTATTAATTTTAGTATGTTTCATTTTTTTTTCTTTCATAAAAAAATTAACGGTTTACAAGTTATAACTTTGAAATGAACACACTTTAAAAGTATTTGAAAATTGTATAAATATTTTATGACCAAAGAATTTCTATGTATATTTTTAAACATTACATTAACAACCCAGTTTGTCTGATTAAAACGTATCTATTCCGCTTAATGGTAATTGGTACTATTTGAATAGTTATAAAAACATTAAAGAACATAAAGGACATCTCAGTATACTGAGATCACAATATAATTAAGATTAGTGCTATGTCTTCATTCTGAGTACCAAAATAATGTTAAGACTTTAGACAATAATTACCATAATTGTGTATAATTGCGTCCAAAACTGCGCTGCCAGACTAGTCCTAAAGAAGAAGAAGTCCGACCACATTTCACCTCTGCTCTACTCTCTGCACTGGCTCCCTATTCAAAATAGGATTTTATATAAACTCGCATCTCTATGCTATAAATGCCTCAATGACTCTGCCCCGGATTATCTAATTTCCTGTCTGGAAATATATACAAAACCACGCCCACTTTGATCGGCTGCTCACAAACTCAATTTGACGATCCCGCGGACAAAACTCGTGACAGCTGGTCAGCGGGTCTTCACCTACTCCGGCCCCTTCGCATGGAACACCCTGCCACTCCAGCTGCGACAAAGCTCGAACTTTAACATTTTCAAGACCGGACTCAAGACTCACCTGTTTATTATTAAATCCTAGCCCACTTACATTTTTAAACATTTGTCTGTTATTGTTATCATCGTTAATTGTAATTGTAATTGTAAATGTAATTGTTAAGCGCATAGAACTGATTGCGGGATATGCGCTATATAAGCTTCATTATTATTATTATTATTATTATTATTAGTTAAGTAGACTAATAAAATATTGTATTTCATATAAATGCAAAAAAAAAAAAAGGATGATAATCACAAACACGTTAGTTTTTTTAAATTATTTGTAATATAAATATATTATTTTTTTTAAAGTATAATAGAACAGGTTGACTTTTGGGATTGTCGGCACGCAGGATGATTTAGAAATCCTAGCTTGGCACGCTGTTAGCAAAAGGTTGCAGACCCCTATTCTAAAGTATAAGCAGCAACATACTGGCTGTGGTCGATGGGTCTGCTTCCAGCTCCTAAGGGGGGAAGGGGGGGATTCCATCTGGGCCAGCTGGAGGGAGGGTATGGTGATCACTTTAAGATGTCTGGTCTTACCATTGGTGGGGGCGATTAACGAGTTCCCCAAAGTGTTCAGCTGATCTTCGCCGCTGGTCTTTCTCTTTGTTAATGTGGTTTCCCGCTTTGTCTTTACCCTGTGGGCCCATGTTTGTCTACTTGTTCGAGAGTCTCCTGGTAAACTTGTATGGAGTGCTGAGGACTCTGCTTTCTGCACCTAGTTCGGCCTCTGTCGCAAACTCTTCATTGAAGAGCCTTCTGTCTTTCCTGGCACTTTCTTTATTTCTTTGTTTGCTTGGGCACAAACTGATCTCGGATGTCTTTCTTTACCTCTTCGTTCTGGTTGCAGTTTATTTTTTACTTTATTTGTCTTCTGCTTCTAAGCCTAGTGACCGAAGGAACACCCCTAGAGAAACACTGTATGTAGTAAAGAAACGCGGGGGGGGGGGGGGGGGGGGTATTGGAAGGTAGTTTGGGGACTAATTACGATTAAAATTCAGAGTCACAGCTAGAACATGTAATTTGACTGTCATGTAATTTGAACATTCTAGATGAAAACAGCCCTTCTTCAATGTTGTAGCTTCTCATCACTTCCCGTAGTCCCTAGTGCCATACACAATTAAAAAAGCTTTCTTAACGTCAATGAAATTTTATGGAGTTAGCCTTGGTGTTGTAGGTGTTTTTCTATGAGCAAGCGACAGTTGAAGATATGCTCAATTGTGCTCCTGCCTGGTCTGAAACCTGCCTGTTCTTCTACCAGTAATTCCTCAGCCACAGGTTTTTAGTCTATTGAGGATAACTTTAGGCATTACTTTGCTATGATGGCTGAGACGGATTGTCCTGCAGTTCTGGCAATTTTTTTATATTTTTATAACAGTTCAGCACGAATGTTATCGATTCTATGAGACGTGCCTCCCTTTAAACTTTGTCCTGCATCAACAAAAAAAAGTTAAACTTAAATTTGCAATGCACAGTAAGATTTTCTAAAATGTATTTTCACTTAAAAAAAAAAAAACACGTGCTCCTTTCCTACGTGTAAGCTTATAGAACGACTACTTAACTCTAGTGACTCGTTAGACTGAATATCTATAACTATATTGACTGAAAAGTTCTAACTGACTCCCGGATGTTAAAATTAAAAAGTATAATTTATCTGACTTAAAAAATAAAAATGTTTTCACGACAAAAAATGAAACCAAAAAAATATTATTCTACTGTTTAAAGGGAGCTAATTAAGTAAATAATCGATTAGTGTAAAATATCTCCCAGTTACTTCTCTTAGACTATAAATCGGACACTTACAGCCATGTTTGCAGAAATAGAAGCGGGATCTGGGAAGGGGGAGAAGGGCAAGGACACGAAAGAAAAAGAAAACGTTAACTTTCGATAATTACAGACATTGAAAGAGTCAAATAGAGAAAAGAGGAGAAAATTGTGCGAAAGATAGAGAGAAAGAGAAAGAGTTTGGGGAGAGAGGCATAGAGAGAAAGGATAAGGAAGAAAACATTTGCGAAAAAGAGAGAAGGGGAGAGCGAAATGAGAGAGAAAGCGTGCAAACGAGCCAGGGAAAAGAAAGGAAGTAATAAAAAATTTGAGAGTAGTCACACATACTATAACTTAATATCTTGTTTCCAGGATTTCAATAACACGTACTCAAGCATCAACTCTGGCCTCTCAGTCTACTACAGAGAAGCCCACGGTCACCACGACCCCGGGAACCAGTCCCAGCGTGGGGGGGGGCAGTCCAAGCGATAAAGGGGGATGACTTCCACCACAAGCCAACCATCCGACCGCGCAGCAACTTCGTCGGCCAGACCAACCTGCCCAGCTTGTTGTGGGGCGGGGGCCATGGAAGCATCTTCAGTTTTAAAAATATTTCAGGTACTTTCAAGCAAAAAAAAAAAAAAAAAAAAAAAAATTTTAATCCATTTTTACATTTACCATGCTTATAACAGCACGTTCGTGTAGCAGGCAGCGTGGTTGGATTGCAACTGAAAATGTCTGTGGCTCGAATCTAGGATCGGAAGAGTGTCAATTAGTACCTGTCATACATTGGAGATACCTTAGTTAACTGGTAGTTTTACTGGTTAAGACAACATGCCCTGTATCGTTAATCCTATGTAGGGTTGACTAACTCTAATCAGGGATCACTGGTCCTAGACATAGTTCATTTGTCCCAGTTCACTAATCATATGCAGTGTTCCTTTGTTCTTTGAACGGTTTACTAGTCCCACGCATGGTTCACTGGGCTAGGTTAACTAGTTTTATAAACGGTTACTAGTCCTATGAAGGTTCGCTATGAAGTGTTAACTAATCTACACAGGTTCACTATTTCTATCTAGTGATCATTAGTCCTAGAGAGGCTTACTATTACTATCATGGGTTTACTAGTCCTATGAAGGCTCACGATTGCTATCGAAGGTACATTTTCTTATTCATGTTTACTATAACTATTTAGTGTTCACTAGTCTTATTCAGAATCACTGCTACCATCCAGGTTTCACTACTCTTACGCAGCTGTCTAGTGATTATAATTTGTCCTATTCAGGTTTACTTATACTATGCAGAGAGCACTGGTCCTCTGCAGTTTCACTCACATAAAACCTAACCATGTACAAACATCAGTTCTATAACTGTAATAAGCCTTTAGATAGTCTATCTTCAGGCATGGTTCCTATAGGCTTCGGGAACGTCTCCCAATCCGGAGTCACCGACGTGTCGACTGCTAGAGAGCAGGAGAAGAAGAACATGCAATCGTTGAAAGTGAGGTTTGCCGATTACATTGAACAACTCCTCTTGCGCGTGGAACAGAATGGGAATCTCGAATCGGAACTTCGGAACTTAAAGGTAAATAAGTATAGTATTCGCTTGCCTTGGGAACTTATGTATTTATATGCAGCAAAGCTGACATTGTGTGTAAGAGTCAACTGGTGGGTTAATGCATTGGGGTCAGTTCTTGGAGTATCTCTGGGATTGGGGTCAGTTCTTGGAGTATCTCTGGGATTGGGGTCAGTTCTTGGAGTATCTCTGGGATTGGGGTCAGTTCTTGGAGTATCTCTGGCATTGGGGTGAACATTAAGCTCAGTGAGGGGATAGGAAAGTCAACGACCCATATTAATAATCAGATAAACAAGCGATCAAGTGACAACTGTACGCTCATAGCAACAAAACGTCTCTAGGCCCTGGCTAATAATATTGGGGAAGGGGGGGGGGCGAGCATAGCCTAAGCAGCAAAGGTTAGTACGGTTGTTTCCCTGTTTCCGGAGATAACTTCATAGCAGTCTAGTATTAGAGCGGTGGCAGGGTACTTGTCTTGTAAAAGAGTCGTACTAAGCACACCCCACATTTGTTTAGAGTGAATTTGCAAAGGCGATGGTTGTTTGAGCTCGTAAGCTCTGAGCTCTTGTACGGAGGTGCATCTGCCGGCCTTCGTCTTCTTGCTTACAAATTTAAACCCCTCCTATTTTTGTTCTCTCGTTTGCACGTGTGCTAATATGTTCAAGTCTTCGTTCGACGGTACTTTTGCAACATCAATATTACCTAACAACTGTTCTGACGGAGGGCTTTTTTAATAATATTGCCATATTATACGTTTCCGTTAGAAAGGGAGTTTTTATCTTTACATAGCATTTCGAACTTTTTTCCTTCACTTTCTACTACCGCTCAATCTGATCTTGGAATAATACTTTCTTTACACAATATTACTACCGATCCTGTATCGCGCAAAATTGTAACTTTTGTATTGTTTTGTTTCCCCTTAATTATTAGTAATTTCCCTTTACCACTAATAAATACATTTGTCCACTCTAGTATTCTTAGCTCCCCTTCTCCGTGCAATCAGTCCTTACATGACCTACTCTTTACCGTTAACTAAATATTCATACATTCTTACTAATACCTTTCTATCGACCACTCCTTTGGACCCGCTTGTCTCGTTCCTATATATTTGACCTTTCTGTCTATTTTGCCGACAGTTTTCTGACCAGTGTCCAATTTTACCGCATGTGTAAATTGTGTTATTATTTTGATGGTCGTAGTGGTATGTCTGATGTTTTTGTTTGTAACTATTATCGTATCTCCCGTGTGTACGTTTGTCTTGTTGATGTATGTGACCGGTCGGCTGATCGTGCTGCGGGAGGCGATGGTCTTCTTTATGGTGACTAAGTACTGTGATATCGTTGTCTGTGTGGCGATTGCGACCTATGTGGTGAGTGTGATCTTTGGGGTGTTCTATCCCGTGAGTTTCTATCACTAATCCTGGCTACGGCTTCATTCGTTGGTGTTTCTGTCTGTCCTTAGGGTCTGTTGGAGAATTTAAAAACAAGTAATCGTCCCAATACTTTTCTACGCCTGCTATTGTCTTGGGTTCTCTGTTTAATGTATTTCCGCTCCTAATTCCTTAAAAAATAATTGTCATAAATTCGTGTCACTACCGCTAATCCTATTTCTTATGCATCTTTTGAAAAGAAATTGATAAGTTTGTTTAAATCTTCTGGCTTATTTCCCGCTTTTAGTCCTACAAGTCGCAGTGTTATAAAATCCTTCCTTTTTTTCTCCTCTTTTCCCGTCTAGCATTTCTCCCTCAATATTCTTGCTTTCTTTGATTAATTTCATTTTTTATAGTATTTCCCTCTTTTACCTTTACGTTCTCTTAAATAAATTCTAGATTTTAACTCCTTTACCTACATTTTTCTTTGCTGGTGCCTGTCTTCTTCTCTACCGCTCGTGCCTATCTGTCTTCTTCTCTACCGCTCGTGCCTATCTGTCTTCTTCTCTACCGCTCGTGCCTATCTGTCTTCTTCTCTACCGCTCGTGCCTATCTGTCTTCTTCTCTACCGCTCGTGCTTATCTAACTTCTCTTTCCCTCGCTTTCTGTAACGCCTCTGTTAATTCCTTTTTGGCTTAATCCCGTTGCTTCTAATTTCCTTTCCGTCCATTCGATCAAGTTTCCCCCTTCTGACTTGCATCTCTCTCCCAAGTCTATGTAATATGCTAAGCTCAGTGTAACATTATTACTCATTTATTTACAAATGATGTAACCTCGTAAGGATATCAACAGGCTAGAGTTCCCAAAATTGGTATACTTTTAAACCAACTTAATTAAATTAATAATGTCTGGTGCATGCGAAGAAACCTAATGTGTTCGTGTTAAAATAAGGGCGACAAAAAAATGAGACAAACTATTGTGCCTAGCACAGTTTATAATTAAGTCAAGGGCAATAATTCATCTAGCTTGATCTACAAATGAGATAGGCCTACGTATGTAAACTTAAACCATTCTCACATCTACAAAAGAGAAAAATATAATAAGCAATAAACACAATTCTCTCGTGAAAAAACTAGTATTTTCAAGCTACTTAGTAGTATTCACTGCTATTATAAAATAATGTTATAAACTCGTCTATACTACTTTTGAAGTAGGTGCAGTCTCTCTCGTAATTGTGTGTTGTTTTTATTAATAGGTGTTCTAGTTTTAAGTGTTGGCGTTCTAGCAGTTAGTATTGGCGTTCTAGTCATAGTTGTTCTAGTAATAAGTGTTTATCTACTTCTCGATCTAATAGTAAGTGTTGACGTGAACGTTTACGTACTTTTTGTTGTAGGCAATCTAGTTATAAGTGTTGATCTGAAAGTACGTACTTCTTGTTGTAGGCAATCTAGTTGTAAGTGTTGATCTGAAAGTAAGAACTTCTTGTTGTAGGCAATCTAGTTGTAAGTGTTGATCTGAAAATACGTAATTCTTGTTGTAGGCAATCTATTTGTAAGTGTTGATCTGAAAGTAAGAACTTCTTGTTGTAGGCAATCTAGTTGTAAGTGTTGATCTGAAAGTACGTACTTCTTGTTGTAGGCAATCTAGTTCTAAGTGTTGATCTGAAAGTACGTACTTCTTGTTGTAGGCAATCTAGTTGTAAGTGTTGATCTGAAAGTACGTACTTCTTGTTGTAGGCAATCTAGTTGTAATTGTTGATCTGAAAGTACGTACTTCTTGTTGTAGGCAAGCTAGTTGTAAGTGTTGATCTGAAAGTAAGAACTTCTTGTTGTAGGCAATCTAGATGTAAGTGTTGATCTGAAAGTAAGAACTTCTTGTTGTAAGCAATCTAGTTGTAAGTGTTGATCTGAAAGTTTACGTACTTCTCGTTGTAGGCGATCTAGTTGTAAGTGTTGATCTGAAAGTAAGAATTTCTTGTTGTAAGCAATCTAGTTGTAAGTGTTGATCTGAAAGTACGTACTTCTTGCTGTAAGCAATCTATTTGTAAGTGTTGATCTGAAAGTACGTACTTCTTGTTGTAAGCAATCTATTTGTAAGTGTTGATCTGAAAGTTTGCGTACTTCTCGTCTTTAGGATGAATTCGTGTTTACATTATTATACAAACTAGTGGTTATGCCCGTCAAAATGACAGAGAAACGAATGACTACAGTGTGTTTTGATAAGAGAGAAAGAAAAAATATACAATAAAATATACAATAATATATATATATATATATATACTTTAAAAACTGGAATGAGAACGTTTCTTTTCGGTATTTAGTTTTTGTTCTCTTTACTTGTTTATGATCGCCCTGACTCACTACTGTACCCAAGGGTCCAAAGACTGGCGTAGTGTGTAAACTAGTGTTATTGGTTTTATTAATCTGTAACCATTAAACAACATAATAAAATTGTCTCTCACCAGTCTCTTCGTTTGCTAGTAATTATAATTCACAGTGTAAGTGTTGTAGCTACTTACTTTCAGTTCAATTTATTTATATATATTCAATGACACAGTTATTGCAGCACAAATAACTTTTGATTCACATTATAAAATCCATTTATAAAGAATAAAATATTAGTTCCAGGTTTACGAAAAACATTTTCATAACGTTCAAACGTTCTAACACCCTAAGTCCAGTTTATATTTCTTTCTTTCACATATCTCTTTCTCCGACCAGAGCTAACAGTAGACTAAAAAAATACACTCTTCCCTCGTCACATGACCAGCCTCTCAAATCTCGTGATTCTCACTGCACACAATTCTCTTGTAAAGCATGAATGAACATAGCGTCGAACTACGACTTAAAATCCAATGATTGTTCAAGGCCATACAATCAAACATCATTCAACGGCAATAATCTGTGATTAATTAATATTACATTTTGATTAACTGGGTTATTTCCCTTAGACTATAACACCTCCGATACATTCCCATTAAGAATACACCAGCGGACAAAAGCGTTGGGGACAGCCCCCGCAGCGGGTCCGAAATCCATTGCACTGCCAAGAGGCCACGGGGTCTCGGTGGGGAGGAAGCAATGGACGCTGCAACCCCGCCTCAAGACCCACCAAGTGCCTGGTTGCCTGTGTCTATAGTATAAGATTTGTGTTACCTGTTGACATTCGGCCTACAGGTATACGGGCGAGCCACCACGATAATGATCCTAGGAGAACCGCAGTGAACAATCGTTGGGCTGCGGAAACCTTCCCTGTTACACGTCAGGCCACGCCTTCGGCTTTTCGTGGGGTGGCTGGAGTCCGGACAGAGCTGAGCTCAACCCTAAACGTTACGCCCTAGACACAAGAGCCCTTCGGGATCGTCCGTTTTTTTTTTTTTTGGTGTTTTTTTTAGACCCTTTAATTCTGTAGTGTTTATAGCTTTATTGCACCATTACAACAAATCTTTAAGGCAACCATTGGCGTTATATATCTCTAATGTAAATTTATTATCTTATGGCAGCATTAGGGGACTTCCATTAAATACGTCAACAATTTTTTCGGCAGTTTTACTACGCCCCCCCCCTTTTTTTTCCAGACAATAACTAACTCCTATGGTCGTAGCCTTGAAAGGAGGTGTATTTGTGTGTGTGTGTGTGTGTGGGGTGGGGGTTATAGTGTTATTGTTAGTCCACCTCCATCTTCTCATATTTTCTTTTATGAATCCTATGATTTTAACCATTTTTCTTTGTGTTTACTATTACAATTTTCATAGAAATATTTAATGAATCTTTTTTTACGATTGATTATTTTTTATATAATGTTAGTTGTTCAATAGTGTAGAGGTAAATTGTGCAACACTTGAGAATTGACCTTCTATTATTTTTCTTTATTGTATCTTGCAAGTTCACCGTAGTTCATGGGTGGGCAAACATTTAATGCGGAGGGCCACATGGATAAAGGTAAAGTTTTTATAGGGCCGCATATATGGTATGCAGCAACCTATAGCAATTAGTAATAATGATATATTTCTAAGTTATTCAACAATTATATCATTTGTATTTTACTTATACACGTATACATTGTCTTGTACACTAAGGGTTAATCTTTAACTTATTTCTTAGCAAGGATTTACAATGTTTTATATTTTTATTCTATTTTATCCTTAACCCTTACATACTTAAAAAAAAAAAATTCTCTATCAATGGCTTTAATTTAAATACAAAGCTAATAAATTGTCGCTACAATTATTGATTTCTAAATAAATGCGTGTAACTGCTTGGGACTTTTGACAATATTCTTGAAATCTGCTGCAAGTTTACTCGTTGAAATTTGCATGAGAGTATGCAAAATTGCAGTACGACAGAAAAGACGTCTTCTTAGATTCGTTAATCTTCAATCACGAAAACGCTTGTTGGCAATGATATGTTGATCAATAATATATAAAAATTTAGCTGCAAAGTTTGTTTCAAGTTGGGAAACGATTCATTTGATAAAGATCCATAGAAACCCAGCAGACTATCTGATTTGATTTTCAATTCAGATCATGATGTGTATGTCAACGTATGTCTTTGGGAATGTATCAGCTTCTGCACTAGAAGGGAAACTGAGAATTAAAATATGTGGCTGTAAGTTCTTGAAATCTTGGAACCTCTTTCCATATGTACTCTCATCCACGGCAAGAGAGCACCACACACGCTGTTTACTTGCATCTTGAAAAACACTTTCCTTATTCATTATGCGAGAAAAAATGCATACAAGTACTCTTTCTTCACGAGTGGCATTCAGGCATGGAATGGGTTGCCTGAATAAACCATGAAAACAAGTAACAAACATAATTTAAATATTATTAACAAGCTACATAGCCCGGCGTTGCCAGGGTGAAAAAAAACAGCACTGTATAAGGTGCAAATAAAAATTGTATAAACTACATTTAAAAGAAAGCTATAAATCTAATATTTAAATTATTTATTTTTTACTGAACACTTTTAGGAAAGTAATTAAAAAAAATATTGTAATGGGGTGAAAAAAATAGGCAAGTATTTTTATTAACAAAAATCTAAATTGCTCGTAGATTTACAATGTCTTTTGTTTTTAAAAGTTAGAAAAAAATTTTGTAGAAAAAAAAAGCTATAGTCTAACTGGAGAATCAAACCTGGGTCTCCCGAATAGCAGTCCGCTACGTTAACCACTGAGCCAGCGTAGACACACGTCAGAAGTGAAAAATTATTAGACAGTATATATGCATAGGCCTAAATAGGTCAGTAACATAAACTCGAGTGTTTTCAAATAAACCAATGGGGATC
Organism: Anisus vortex; assembly: GCA_949126835.1. Taxonomy (NCBI): domain Eukaryota; kingdom Metazoa; phylum Mollusca; class Gastropoda; family Planorbidae; genus Anisus; species Anisus vortex. Next base: position 19,867,603 of record OX421501.1, on the reverse strand, counting down.
CGTGGGGACACAAACACGATCTTTATATATATATATAGATGATGCAAGAATAGTCTGGGACCACGGATGAGCGTAAGACGCAATATCTATTATCTGATATGACATCATTTTCATTGATACAAATTGAACATTATTGAATATAAGCACAGTGATTTATCACAAAAATATGTAATTATATATATTAGTACTAAGATTGAGATTGTTTCTTTCTCATCGGAACAGAAAATCTCCGGACAATTATTGCACAATGAAGATCCTATTGCACAGAAAGTTTACTTCTGTATTTAGACTTGATAAAATATGAGCTGGAAAACCCAGTTTCTTTATAGAATTATCATATTAATCAATGTTTCTGGTTCAATGTCATGTTTTTTTAAGAAAGCATATTCGGCAGGCAACATGTAGATTTTACTTTCATTTTTATGCCGAAACTGAAGTTTTATTTGGAATAATCAGATCTTTTCAGACAAATTAAGGCAAGTTAAATTTCGCCCTTGCAGTGATAAATTAATTTAACTCATTCACAATGACAAAGATGTCAACCAAATAAGTTATTTTCTTCAGTTCACTTTTGACGCATATGAACTGTGGTCTTGAGTTCACCGCGATGCTCAAAAACACGATTTAAAACTTTTTATCTCGACAACTATCTCACTTCTGTGTGAAATAGCAGAACATTGTTTGTCGCATCCGACTCTTAGCACCATTTCGAAAAGAGTCGACTGTTTAAAGTGCTCACCTTTACAGAGTCAACACAACATATGACGTTTTAAATGACTTCTTAAAGTTGTTGTGGCAGCGTCTTCGTGAACAATTTTTTTTGCCGATGCATCGTACAGTGAGTTCCTATTACTTTTGGTAACTCATTCAGAATCAAACGTTGAAATCCACATCAAACAGAATCTACACAAGTTCTAATATATTCAAGAAATGTCGTTTTACCGCCAATACTGCTGCTTACAATACAGTAGCTGCTTTCTATACAGTAGCTGCACTCTTCAACTGTGTGACTGGTCCGCATATGTACATTATGGTGCCAACTCCATCATATACACCTGTATTTGTACAGAGAGTTGTGTTGGAGTTTACATGGTGATGCCGTAAATGGGTAGTCGTATATGGATGCATAATATATGTATAACGGTGGGTGAGGCATGGCTGGCGTACTGAATGTCCCGGGATCGAATCCTGGTGCAGGCTTGGATTTTTCTCGGTTCTAGGGGTGTCCCCGAGTCTACTCAGTTCTGATGGGTACCTGACATTAGTTGCTGTAAAGTAAACTTTTGAGTAAAGGCGGGTGTGCATAGTTGTGCACAATCACCTAGTATGCCGTGACCACAGAAACTGGTGAACCTTGCTTCACCGGACCTATGGATAAATTCGGTCCGACGGGTACCTTACTGTATAGAGATGGACCCGCCTGGAGACGTATAAGTGGTGTCTCTGGTCCTAAGAATAGAAAAAAAAAATTTTTCCGATGGTCTTAGGCGATCCCCATGAAATGTTTGTTTGACCCGCAAAGAGGTCGCGACCTACAGGATGGAAAACGTTGATCTAGAACAAGTTTAAATAATATTTAAACTGAAATTAGGATCTTCCACTTCGCATATTGTTGAAGCGCAATTTAGTAGACAACATCATACATCAGACAACAGTGTTCTCTTACAAACTGAATACTTTATTTTTAATTACAATAAAATCAAAGCACGTCTTTTTCATATTTTTTTTCTTTATTTACTTTCTATTAGATCTCCCCCCCCCCTTGCAATTAATACCTTTTCGCTTTCGAAAGTTCTATATGTTATCCATACGATCAATCCGCTACACCGATGACTATTCAGCTGCCTGTAAGACCAAACCGCTGCTCATAAGATCAATCCGCTGCCCATAAGAGCATTTCGGAAGACTATTCCGCTGTCCAGAAGCATTATCCGCTACCCCGGAATGCAAATCAGTTGCCGCTCCACTTTAGGCCTCTCCTGTGCACGGAAGAATAATCCACTGTTCAGAAGACCTTTTTGATATCCAGGAAACGTGTACGCTGCCCGAATGACCAAACCATTGACTAGAGAAACATTTCAGATGAGATTTTTTTAATGAAGTACAATTTTAAAAAAACCTCTTTGTACGCCGTTATAAAATATATTTTTCCGGTAGCTAACAATCTCCCTACAACTACCATATTAGACCATTTTTATAATTAAAGAGCAATTTATCAATTTATCTGAAACAAGAGAGTCTATTAAAAAGAACTTAAAAGACCTTTCACTTTGGCTAGTGGATGTGTGCCTTACATACTAATAGATCTGCAACTGCAATTCACACCAAGAGCGTACTGAGCATGCTAAATTTAATATCTTAGAATATCTTATAAGCTTACAGACGTTCCTTCTAGGTAGAAGATTATTACGTCCACTAGGCCCAAAACTCCTGCAGGGCGACAGGGATCCGTCGGTGGCAGGGATAGAACCCGCGACCTGTCAGTTGGTTTTAGGTTGACAGTCCGGTAAACTAACCGCTGGACCAGCCGGCTTAGATGCACTGCAAGAAAAAACATTATTATTATCATTATCAATTTCGTCACCAAAAAGAGAAAATTAAATATAAGTGTCAAGGAACGCATGATATTACACCAGCGCCTTTTATGGACTACAGCGTACTAAAGGAACGCTTATCAGCTGTAGTTTTATGTGATAGTAAATACTTTAGGCTAGGCTGCCTATTTATAACTTTATACAGGGGCTTAAGCCAAGTATGAAAAGGCTCTACAACATTTATGCACTAAAATATAAATTTAAAAAACATATTTATTTCTTAAATAAAATTTCTATAACGCAAAGTTCATATATTAAACTATTTTATTATTTTCTTTTTAAAAGCTATAAATTAAACATTCAATAAAAAAACTCCGTATTTATTCTTGAGAAAAGGGTGCATGCCAATGTGTTCCCTGCAAACATGATACTATTTCCTGCTGGTGTCCTTTTTAAAGGACATTTTTTTTTAAATATTGATTTTTCAAGCAATGAAATAAATCACAAACGTTGACCTTCTACAACATAAGTAAAAATAAATATTAAAAAAAGATCTTAGCAAGATAAGAGTTAACAAGCCACACATGCAATATTTTTTCAAATTTTGATGTTTTTATTGATGTTGTAAATTATAATGGCAGGCCACTCTATGTGTCAACAGTGGGGTGTGCAGGGTGGCTTAGCGGCAGCGAGTTGAATAACAATATATCAATATGCGGTAGTTTGTTGAAATCTTGCTTAACGAAAAAGTACTCCGTTCTCCCACAACTTCAACCTTGAAGCCATGACATGTGATTTACGTATGACTTTACTTAGACCTTGACCCATGCATGTATGGGCAAAAACTATAGACCCTGTCTAGTCTGTCTGTCTGTCTCGTTCCCCTACCCGCCATACATACAAATACACACACGGACACATATAATAGGCTAAAGATTTCGATGATGCAGCAAACTATACTGTCGAATAGCTCAACCACAAGATAAAGGGGACGTCCATTAATTACGTCAACAAAAGAGGGGGGAGGGGAGGTCTGAAAAAGTTTGACAATTGTTGACATGAGGGAGGGGGGGAGGTCAAGAAAAGTTGACGTCAACAATGTTACTTTTTATGAAGTAAATAATGATACAAATTTAGTACTAAATTCTACATCCGTCCTGTTAAACTTACATAGATAAAATTAACAACATAGTTTTACTTTAATACAAATATATCAATTATGGAAACTACATTTGATATGTCCTTTTTGTGTCCATCTTTCTAGTTTGTAGATCTATGTATGGGTGGAAGCTAATGCAATTGTTAGCAAGGCAAAGTGACCGACCCATTGCAGAAAACCTCACCTTCGCTGTCTAGCGTAGGGTTGCCAGACACATGGGTGTCAAAAGGAGGACACCGAGAGACAAAAAGAAGGACATTGTGTTTCAATTGAATAGTTTCGCATTTAGCCCGCAATCAGTATAATTTTATTACAAGAGCTGCCACTTAGTTTAAATCAGTATTGGTAAACTGAGCAAGAAACAGTTTTGTTAAAAATAACATATAAATTCAATGTAGGCTGAAAAGCAGCGTGCATTTGGTTGGGCAACTTTAAAGCTCATGCATGAGTCTTCTAAAAAAACGGGATAGGCCTAATTCTTTTCTTGTACAAATGATCACCTGTTTATTAACTATATTCTTAACATGTTAATACTAGTTTTAAAATTTATTTTTCCTTATGCCTACAAAACATAAAATATTACAAAAGCTGGACATTTTAAAGGTATTGTGCTTTGCCTGCCGGACGGAGGACAAGATTCTAAATAGGAGGACATGCCCTCCTTTGGCAACCCTAGTCTAGCGAGACATGATGGCTGGAATAACAAAGGAACACAAACACACCAACAAGCTGTCTGCAGAGAACGTTCAGAAACCTAGTTTTTTTGACGCCCAGTACATCTAAATTAGGCGTTCGTTATATAAGCCATGTAAGAGATAACTAGGATTGATAATAGAACTAAAAACAATAGGCTAATAGGCCCTCGCCGAGACTATAGGATAGGCCTAACTAATGTTTATAAAGTGAAATTTTGAATCCAACATGGTTATTTTAAAAATATTTCCTGCAAAAAATAATTATTGGTCCACCCCATGAAGTACGACTTAGCCTACCTTTTTTCCTTTTAACATAATATCCCTAATTCTGATATATAAACTAATATATTTTTGCTCTCTGCGTTATAATAGGTAAAAGATTAAAATTAGGTCGATTAGGCTACATATTTAGTAATTTGTACGTTTTCATTTCTAATTATCTGGAAAAATATAATGAGATAAAAATGTATTAGTATCAGTGGCGTCGCCAGTATTGCAAGAAGTGGGTGGCAAATAGTGCAAGGTAGGGGGACAGGCAAGGCAACTACCGTGTGTATATAATGTGTGTGTGTGGACAATAATGTAAGAAGGAATAGTGAACATATGGTTAAAACTAGGTATGTTAAAACCGGTTTGACTTCAAAACCGGTTTTCGGTTCTATAAAACCGGTTTTAAACCGGATTTCGGCTTCTCTCCCCCTTTTCCGCACAATGTCACAATTTACAGGCCGGAAAAGCCAAATGTGCGTAGTTTTGTAGGTATATTTGAAAAAAAGTTCAAATTTAATTATTGTTTGCAGGGCATTCGAGGGGGTGATTTTTTTTAATACAATATGATTTTGCACGCTTCACCATAAAATTCTTTAGAACTAAAAAAAAATCTGGGCTGATTGATTAAAACCGATAATAGCTTTCAATAGGGATAATCAAATTTGCGATTATCGTTGACTGTAATATTAAAAAGCGTATGAAGAGGATGACTATGTTAATTCAGGATGCTTAGTACGCAGATGCGTACGCAATCCAGCGGTACTAAGATGCAACCGCCCCTGCTTATCTGTTGGGAACATAGTTTAAAACGAACCATAGTTAAAGAGTTTTTTCAAAATTTTCTGACACAAAGGATTGTAACTGTAACTTAACATTTGGTTTCATGTTGTTTTTATCGCAAGCCATAGTTGGTTTTTGGAAAAAAAAGAAACACAATATCAAAGACTAAATAGTGTTAGCAAGGCATTTCAAGAATTTTTTTTTTAATCCAACATTATTTATTTAAAATATTTCCATAAAAAAAAAAGGGATGTGCTGCTTGAAATAATGATTAGGCCTACCTCCCAACCAGGAAACCGAAATCCGGTTTGGAAAATCAAAACCGGTTTTCGGTTTCAAAACCGGAATCCGGTATTTCTGTTTTTGGTTAACATCCCTAGATAAATAGAAGGCTAATTTACAACTGGTGCACAATTTCCACCTAAACTATTTGACAATCAATTAACATTGTAACAAAAGCTATTTTAGTGAAACGTAGAATTGGACATGATTAAATATGTTTATGAAAAGAACAATTGTAAACATATGAGACTTATAGTCAATTAGAAATCTTTTTAACAAGTTTTAAAATGTATTACAATTAATTATAGTATAGACCTTTCCGTTTAAAATCTATTTTAATCATAAAAGCAAGCGTCTAAAATTGTGTTACTTGTTTTGAGGGAGGGGGGGGGGTAATCAATTGTTGACGTAATTATATAGGGGGGTCTCTGAAAGTTTGACAGTTGTTGACAAGGGGGAGGGGGGGGGAGGTAAAAAATTGCCTAAAAATTGTTGACGTAATTAATGGACGTCCCCAAAGACGTCCCAAGCATTTAAAAGTGCAAAATATAAGCATACCCCCAACATGGACAATTATTGCAAGATATACACCAATTAACCCGCAAGGTTTATTTTTGTAAAGAAATCATTCCAGCTTTAAAATGTTTATAGTAATTAGAAAGTACTGAAAAAAAAACATGTATACTATTTATGTAGGCTATTTGTTATATGATAAATTCTGTTTGCGATTTTAGCAAATGATTTTGGGTATAATTATAATATAAACATAATACATGTAATTATAACGGTGATAATAATAATAAAATTGTATATATTATGTGCAGCGTTGCTAACAAACAAAATGTAAGCTCAGAGCGCTTTTAACATTGAGCAACAAACAAGCAATAACATGGATATAATTTTCTAGGCTAATAGCGATATAAAACAAACATCAAAACTTTAAAAACAGAGAAAATAAAATAAATGTAACATTTACCGAAAAAATATACAAGTAAAAGCGTAGGGATCTAAAAAAATGGAAGGTGAATATAACTGCCTGAGTTGAATGGGAAGTAGATTTCATACTTTTTGGCGGAATATTAAGAAGGCTCTCAGGCCAACGGTCGTCAGAGTTAAACGGGGCAACTTCAGAAGCGAGTAGTCGGCGTCACGTATTGTTCTTTGTGGAACATAAGGTTTGATTGGTTCCTTGAGATCGGACGGCATCTCATTATTATGTAGGCACTGATGGCAAAGTATCGCCAATTTGTGTTCAATTCTGGCTCTCGTGGGAACCAATGGTGACGACGCAAGAGAACTGCTGCAGAATCGCGCTTTTTTTTACGCATGACCAACCGGACGGCACTGTTTTGAATAGGCTGTTATTTAGCGACTTCATCGTCAGGTAACCCGGTTAGCAAAGCATTGCAGTAGCCGAGACGCAAAAGTACAAAGGCAGCGACAAGTTTCTTTGCTGAGTCAAACGACAGATCTGGTCAGATCTGACCAAGTAGGAGTATATTATATAAAGGTCCATGCATAGATTGGCTATGTGGGCGTCGAAAAACAACTGTGAGTTAAGAATGACACCCAGGTTTCTTACATTTTCTAAACAAAAGGGATATGGCAGTTTATGACCAGCAGTGTTTCCAAACCCTCAACAACTTTAGCCCTTTCATTTTGGGTACCGATTTGAATTAACTCGGTCTTATCCTCATTCATTTTAAGTCTGTTTTCCACCATCCAGGTTCCAGCACTAGCAATAGCAGCAGACAAAGAGAGCATTGCTAGAACTGACACTTGATCAGAGTCAGACACGCAAAGTAGATCATTAATTACCCTGACCAGTGCCGTCGCAATGCCATGGCAGTACCTGTAAGATAACTGGTACTGGTCTAAGAGGCTATAATTGAATATAATATAACATGGAAGATGCATTCTCTCTTTTTCACATAAAAATGGCGACAAGCATATATCTAAACACGTTGTTTTTTTCTGGTGGGCCCATCATTATCAATGCAATGAAATATTGGTATATGGAAGAACTGTAGAGAGTTCTAAAATGCTGATCTAGCTATCGCATGTCTATTAACTAGAAGGCAAAACTTTTACTAACATTAACATTGGTTTATTTATTGCTTTTGTGCAACATGACAACAAGTGCTATAGACGAACATAAGTGCCATGCACTCTGTAAAAGTAATAAATGCTTACAATGTGATTTATAGTTAAATCTAACAAGTACAAGAAAAAAACACTGGGTGGATGGTGCCACTTTATAGGCTCTTTTACATGACTTTGTTATTTATGTTAGTTCTCTACATGCACAAACAAGTTAGATAATATTTTACCAAAACATAAATGAATGAGCTTTCATGATAGAGAGAGAGAGAGAGAGACAAAGACAGGGGTGTGAAAAAGAGTGAGAGAATGACGACGGAACAACATTTTCATACTTCTGTAAACTTATTTCATTTCATTAAACATAGAATAAGTGAAAAAGTCTGCTTTATAGAAATCATTTAAAACTAAATATTATTATCTTTGAAAAAATTATGACGGAAATATTAACTTTTGCATGTGATCGCTTCTCGTGTGATCACTTTTCGGGTTTATGGCTGCGATCAAAGTAGAAGATGAAAGTTTGTATAATAACCAATAACAACAGATTGACGATTTTAACTTTGTCCAAAACTGGAATGATCACCCTCAGAATTATATTAGACTTATGTAGATATTTGTCCAGAAGGATGAAGGGAACTTGTAGATGTTTTAACATTACAACCTATATATATATATGAGTGGTTAGCTGAGTGGTTAGCGAATCCGACTGCCTTGCGGGTGGCTTAGTTACTATTCCCCAATGATAATTTTTTCTTTTTCTAGTTTTTTTCTTTCCATTAATATAACTTTTTTTTTTAAAGATTATAGAGAATTGTAGGACTTAGAGCTTTCCTAAAATTTTTTCAGTAAGAAAAATCTAATAATTATAATTTAGACGCATGCGGGAGACGGGTGTTCAATTATCAGCCAGGGATAGTCCTAACTTTTGGTAAAAAAAAGGCACGTCAAACAATGAGGTCAGTAGCCCGCACAATACCTTACTAAACTCTAAATAATGTCAAGTATCCTTCAGAGCTGGGTAGTCTTATGGACACCCTCCAAAACCGCTATTTAGAGGTAGACGGGGCCGGAATTACCTATAAGCTAAACAAGCTATAGCTTAGGGTCCCCCACTTTCTTAGGGGCCCCCAAACAAAATTGTTCGAGTAAACAATTGTCATATATACATAAATATACTGCATCATTATTATTATATATATATATATATATATATATATATATATATATATATATATATATATATATATATATATAATAAACGGCAGTTCTAGAAAAATGTTCTTGAACGAGCTGTGGCAGCCATAATTAAGCTTACTATGGCAGAGCGTGGTTTACCGTTAAGAGGAGATAAGGTAACATTTGGTTCTCCTCACAATGGACATTTCCTTGGATTGCTGGAACTTATAGCAAAATTTAATCCTTTTCTAGCAAGCCATATAAAAAAAATGGTGATTAAAGGATCAGGCGTCAACAACAAGACCGACTCAAGATAAATTATGTTTCCACAGTCTCATGTACATAGAAAGTACGCAGTTTATCATTTGATAATGTCATCAGTGACTTTTCTCTGAAGATAGAAAATAGTTAAATACAATTCCTGAATCCTTATAACATGTATCAAGAGATTAGATAATAAGCCATTGTAAATTGTGCGTTTTAAAAAGAACTTTGTTTCTTTTAACCCTAGTTTGCATTTTTAAGTTTTGTTATGAATAAAAATAATTTTAAGTTAAAGATTTATTCAAATACTATAAAACGATTGGCCGCTTGCTCTATTTTTAGAATGACTTCTACACGCTCCTACGAATGCATTAAAGGTTTCAACTTTCGATTTAAATCTTAATTTTCCATTGAGTAAATCACAGCGAATTTCTAAATCGTAAGTCTAGAGGACTTAGTGCGATCTGAAATTCCGAAATTCAAGTTATCATATAGCAAATCTCGAAATATCAAAGCAAGCGGTCCATCTTATTATAGACTTTGATTTATTATGCCACTATAGATAGGTCTATAGCCTACTTCTTAATTAATTGTATTTCAGTTTAACCCTCTAGGTATCCGAAAATCATATTTTACACTCACATATAAGCTTATTATAGATAGGGCCCCATATCTCAAATAGCTTAGGGCCCCATCAAGTCTAAATCCGGACCTGGAGATAGATATATTATAAGTCTACTCATTTACTTCTTATAAGTTATAACTAGTTCTTCTAACTTACTATGTTGTATGAGACAATCACTTTGCTGAGTCTCAGAGCGGATTGTGTCGATTATGAAACAGGTTGTTTCAAGACAGTCACCCTTTATAGATAGATGATAAATAGATAGATAGAGAGTTGCTAGATAGATAGATATACAGATAGATAGATGATAAATAGATAGATAGATGATAGTTAGATGTTAGATATATAGACATATAGGTGATAGATATATAGATGATAAAAAATACATAGATAATAGATAAATAATTGATAGATATATGATAGATCGATGGTAGATCGAAAGACATTTAGATGATAGATAGATAAATAGATGATAGATCGATGGAAGATAGAAAGACATTTAGATGATTGATAGATAAATAGATAAATATTCTCCCCAGTGAGGTGGTGAGAAGATCTAGGGGGGCGCTGACGTTCCCGAGGGCGATAGGGGGCGGTGAATGGCCAGTGGGCGGTACAAACGTACTTTCAATAGTTTGAACACCACTGCTTTTTTCAATCACTAAAATACCAAAATTTAGAGGTGCTTTTATTATAATAAGTGTAATCTTGAGCTTTAACAAAGAATTAATTGACTGTTTCACTAATTCACTGTGTGATTGTGACGTAAAAGTAATTTAAAACTCTTTATGTACTTAACCATGATTTATTACTAGGTTTAGACTGTTTCTGGGAAAGGCATATAGGTGGGCGTGATTAGAATATGGATGAAATTTGACAGAATTTGATATCACGCAACTGCTGCTAAGCAACTGCTATCACCCAACATGACATGTGCTAATAAGAAGAAGAAAGAATCAGCCCCTACACGAGCCAAATAACCTTGCGTGTACCCAATACACAACTCATACCCCCACCGCATCACCCCGTGGAGTGCAAGTCACGCTACAAATAGCAAGACAAAATCTAGTTGTACAGAAGAAAAAGCTCTAGCCGAAAATAAACGTTGCAACAAGAAGAACTGAGATCTTCAAACTCTAAACACAAACTCTAAACACAAACTCTAAACACAAACTCTAAACGCAAACTCTAAACACAAACTCTAAACGCAAACTCTAAACGCAAACTCTAAACACAAACTCTAAACACAAACTCTAAACACAAACTCTAAACACAAACTCTAAACACAAACTCTAAACGCAAACTCTAAACTAAACTAAGCCCCACGAAGTAAGAAAAGTTTCCTAATTGAATTGGTTCCCCAGATGGGTTGATAATCAAGAATCATGCCTTTTTCTCGAGGTTTCAGAAAGTCAATCTAGGACTTAAGGCTAAGCCACACTAGAAGCAAAATCAGTGATTCGCTGGGTCAGTGTTGAGTTCACTTTTCTAGATATAACCTACTTAGTAACAATAGATAGACAGATAAATAGAATGGTAGATGAATAGATAATTAATAGATGCATAAATCAAATGATAGATAGTTGATAGATAGGTAGCCAGATGTTAGATAGATAGATGTTTGATATATAGATACAAAATAGATACATGATTGATACATGATAAATTGATGACAGATAATAAATGATATATAAATAGATGATAGAAAGGGGGATAAATGATAGGTATATAGTAGATAGAAAGATTATAGTTATGTTAAATAGATATATGCTAGCTAGATTGAGGATTTATTCAAGGTGCCTGTCTATGATTGGTAAAATCATTCTAGATAATGCACATTGTTCACGATAGTTACATCATATCTAGTCGATGTGGTCGGCTTCTTTCAATAAGGGCAAGAACAGAGAGATTTAGGAACTCTTTTGTTCAACTATCAGTGAGAATCTTTCAAAAGTATCATCAGTCAGCCAGAAAATACAATAGCTGACTCCGAAAAGATACTTTTTCTTGCATGATAAATGATATGATAGTGTGCGTGAATGTCTATTGCGCTTGAGTACAAATATTCTTTAATATTGTTTTAAGTAAAGGTATGCTGAAAGACGGAATTTATGTAATCAAGTCAAATTTCCATTTAATTAGATCAATAAAGTAATATTATCTTCGGACTTGACGTTTTGGCGCTGCCATTTTGGTGCGACCGTTTTGGCGCGGGACGTTTTGGCGCGAGGAAATAATTGAGGAAAACATTATTTTTTTTGTTGTATAATTAATGAATTTAATAATAAATAATAATAATTTAAGGCGATGTACTTTAATGCATTTATAGGACTATTAAACTTTAAAAACTTAGTTTTTTTTATATATATGCATAAAGACTTGTGTATCTATTTATGGGCATAAAATGCTTATCTATCTATATATCCATTTATATATAATGTCGTCTTAATAGGGAAGTTGTATGTTATTGTTTTTTTGCTCTACACCTAGAACGTTAGGCCTATATGCGAAAATTACGCGTACTAGTCTTTCAACAAAATTATAATAACTAAGCTTACACATGTTCATGAAGTAACTCAGTTGCCACACCTTTCAAATAACTAGACTGTTGTAAAATAGTTGGGAGTGATTAAAACCAGGGTCAATCGTAGACAAGATGGTCAGAGAATTAATGATAGCAATGAATGTTTTAGAATATTGGGTGGGTAGTAAAATGATAAGGAAGTGACTTGGTATATGAACAATTTGTTCGTAGAGACCAGCCAACAGTGAAACGTAAAAAGTAAGTGGACGCTGATAACAGAATCAGTAAGATCGTTTAATCGTATAAAAGCAGAAACGTAATAGAATAAGCTTACTTAAGAGGACTAGCCAATAAATTTTAATGGAGCCATAAAAGCTTGTGCATTCAGGATATTGTTAAAATACATTGTTTTAAACAGTATTTAATATTATTACATTATTTGTCATTATTTACATTATTTATTATTCAATCAGTTTATAAAAACTAAGTTATTAAAATTTATTAATCCAAAATATACATTGTTTTGGTATGTTTTTATTTACTATTTGTTTCATTTATATAAAAAAAATATTGTTTTCCGCAAATGAAGTTATTAAGTTAATTTGATAACATGATGTGATGTGTTTTAAGTCCATCGCGCCAAAACGTCCTGCGCCAAAACGTCCGTCGCGCCAAAACGGTCGCGCCAAAACGGTCGCGCCAAAACGGCTGCGCTCAAACGGCCTGCTTCGTATTATCTTATCTTATCTTAGATATATATTTATATATAGATATATAATAATAATAATAATAATAATGGTGCTTGCATAGCGCATATCCCGTTGATGACAGTTCTATGCGCTGACGACAGTTACAGAATACAGACAACGAACAAAAGACGAAAATGTAAATATGTATACACATATTCTACTAACGAAATAGGTGAGTCTTCAGCCGGCTCCTGAAGGTGTCGAAGCTAGGGCTCTGGCGAAGCTGTAGTGGGAGGTGATTCCAAGCGGATCGTCCCACGTAAGAGAATGCATTTGGCCAGCGGACACTAACCTCACATGAGAGATCCGCAGAGTAAGCGCGTCAGAAGCCGAAAGAAATGGATAATGTTTGGGTTTAGAGCTCAAGACAGGAGCGAAGGTAATCCGGGCAGAGTTATTCAGGCACTTATAGCAGAGAGAATACATATTATAAGAGATCCGGTTGTTGATGGGTAACAAGTGCGGAGAACAGAGCAGAGGAGTGATATAATTTAATTTCTTCTTCTTGGCGACTAGTAGGGTTTGCGCACTTCTGGATACGTTGGAGGCCCTGAAGGGAGGAGGCCGATAGATCAGCCAAGTGCGGGTTGCAATAATCCAAGCGCAAAAAGAGGAGAGAGATGACAAGCTTAACACAAGCTTCCTTGGTGAGGACGGATGGCGGCAATACGACGCAGATGGAAAAAAAACAGATTTTGGTGAGGAAGGAGATGTGGGGCTGCATGGACAACAGCGTAAAGTCCAGATAGACACCACGGCTCTTGACAGCAGGGGAGAAAGACACAGTTGCATCAGCCAGCTGAAGATCGGACGCAGTGAGAGACACGACCCTCTGTCTCGTACCGACGACAAGAGCTTTAGTCTTCTCAGTGTTCAACTTTAACTTATTCTCAGTCATACAGTTCTTGATGCCCAGGAAACAAATGGAAATGGAAGCAAGGAGCCACTCGAAGTCCTTAGACTCAGTGCTGTTATAGAGATGGGTGTCATCAGCGAAAGAATGATGTTTGAGGTTGTGGGGTTCGATGACAAAGGAGAGGGGTTGAGTGTAAAGGGTAAAAAGATCTGGGCCGAGGACGGACCACTGTGACACACCATAGCAGACATGAACAGGCTGGGAGGATAAGGACTCAATCAAACCGGTAGATAGATAGATATACATATATAAATAAATAAATAGATATAGATGTATCGATCGATGCATGGTTGATAGATAGATAGATGACCGATAGATAGATGAGATATAAAAAGTAGATGATCGATAGATGATAGAAAGATAGATGATGGTTAGTTAGATACAGGAATTATAAATATATAGATAGCTAGATAGTTGATAATGATATATAAATATATAAAGAGACAAATAGATATATATATAATTAGATAGCTAGATAGATGATAGTTGAAAGATATATATATGATGAATAGATATATAGATAGATAAATATATGATAGATATAATGAGGATAGATAGATAATAGATCGATATATTATAGATAGATGGGGTTGAGGGATGTGCAAAGCATAATGGCGTCATATTGAAATCAGAGTCTCACTGTTGACTTGTAATATTGTAACGATGAAAAAAAAGGAGGGGGGTATAATTTGACGTCATTAAAGAAAGGGTCTATTATAGATATTGACCCACCTAACTGCAGACATTGCCCCTGCTCACAAGAAACTTTGGACCTCTTCCTGCTTGAATGCAAGAGAGCAAACAGCTCTGCAGACTGGCTGACAGAAGAATAAGAATAGATAGATAGTCATATTGTATACAAGGAACGTATAGATATACTTCTGTAAATACTCTACAGATAGACGTATAGTCTAGCATTCACTAGATGTAGTGGGAGAAGTGCTGGCAGGACTTGATCTATATACAAACACTATTTATTGAAAATTCTTACCGCAGACTTCGTCACTTTGCAGCAAAATGCCGCAGGGAAAACATTACAAGCTAAACTTTTAGAAAAAAATTTTTTCAGGAAAATTATTTATTCAACTTAGTGTCTCCTGTTTACAGCAGTTTCCATAGTGAGACGTTCTAATCATAAATTTAACTTTCAAAGTAATCCAATAGTAAATATAGCAGTTTTCATTAGCACTTGATTTTTACAGGATTCATTAGTACGACCAAAACACACATACACTCTTCACTAGACTAAATCTATAAGGTTTATGTTTTATGTGGCTATTGTATTTCACTAAGCCTTCTCGCTTATCATTATTAAACAGTGTCGAAATTCAATAAGTTAAGCGATTGTTGGTTGTTATATATACTATATACATCAGACTGTTTTATGTTAATATTCCAAAATTCTGTTTGATTATCTGAAAATTTCTTGGATTTACTAACGCCCAGATTTCAGTAAGTATTTGTTTAGCATTTATGATTTTAACGAACCACTTTCAATTAGATCTAATTATAATTTAACTCGCTTGTCTATTATATTTAATTTAATATTTACTTTTTTTCTGTTTTATTTTTTCTAAAGAGAATTTGCTAACATTTTCCCTGAGCAAGTTTTTTTTTTTAAATTATAATAATGTGTTTTAATCACATAATTGTGTGATTGATAAGTAACAAAATTAGAGAAATTCTTATAAATTTTAATTTTTTATTCTTCAGAAAAAAAATGGCTTTTAAAAACAAAATTCAATTCAATTAGAATTTTTATAAACATATTTTTATAAATAGATATTTTATAAGCTAAATCATTCATCTCCTTTTATGGCATTTTAAACAAAATATTTCATTTCGCTAACATTGTAAAAAGCTTCAAAAAGATAAGGTTTTAATATTGCTCTCAATCTCTCTCTTTTATTTTCCTTCTCGCTCTCTCTCTCTCTCGCAACCTCTCTCTCTCTCTCTCTCTCTCTCTCTCTCTCTCTTGCATTCAATATAAATTCAACATATTGTAAAAGGTTAGCTATAGCTTTGAATTGTCAGTGCGCAGGAAGGATATTGTATTTTGTTGGTGTCAGCAAACCTTAACATAAAAATACAACATTAGCTCTAACGCAGCAGGAGATAAAGAAAAGAAGTAGAAGGTATTCTCATTTAACTGTTCAATTTTAAAAATAACATTAATTTATACATAGTGTTACTCGATTGATTGATATACATTTAAATGATTAGATAGAATTAAATATATTTAGATGGATGGATGGATGAATAGATTAATAGCTTGATTGATACATTAACCATATACTGGTGGCATCTTTTTTAAATGCGATTTAATACATTAATATGTGTTAAAGTTTGACAATTTTTTATAATCATGTAAACAAAAGATAGACGTTTTTCTAATTTTTAGCTTCATTCGTCCGCTGTTAGTCTTTTAGAAATCAAATCGAATTTATGTCCTGCTTTAGACGAAAATGGCAGAAATAATCAAAATTTTCAAAAGGTAAGACATTTTCTTTACTAAAATGATAAAAATTGACTTAAGCCTTCACGTGATTGTGTTGAATAATGTTTCTAGTAGTTAGTGGAAGGCATTACCAAAGAAATTTTATTTACAACCATCATATTTTTTTCAAATAGATTTGTTTAAATCATCTGTCCCTTTTAAAGAACACCAACAACAAATGATATCGTGAACTAGGACTTTTTTTTTGGTGTTTTCTTTGCTAATACAAAGGAAAAGTTTGTCACTTTTTTTAAAAAAATTGACAGAGTCATAGTTTGTAATTTTTTTTTTAAGTTAGGGCTCCAGTCGTGTATATAGTCATAAATTGTATAAATATACTAAACTACTTTTCATGTGAAAACAGTCGACTATAACCATAGAAAAATTAGAAAAAAAAAACCTGAACAATCAAAATGCGGCACAGTAGTTTTTAAAAATTGGAATAACTCTAAACTACGAAAGTGAGGCTATGACGTTTTTCCCGTGCGGTCTTCTTTTGGATTATAGAGTGTTTAAAGCAAAATGCGTCGAAACGATATATTTTTTCATTGTAATTGGTTTTAAAATCACAATTGTTATGGTCCTCTTTATGATTGACTATGATGACTGTTATTACGACTCGTTAAATCGGATTCAATGCATATAGTTGTATCTTTATTAGAAGTCTCTAGATTCTGCTAATCTGTAGCCCAAGCTAGGGGTTCCTTGACTGACAGGTCTATGCAGCAATGTAGTTATATTCGTGATAATTATCTTCAACACCTTTCTCAACAATGATAGATCAAACAACTCCAGTTGTTGAATAAACAATTTTATCTAAATTGTAGACTCAATATAAACGATCAATAAACTTCATCAACTGATGGTAACATAAGTATTTCAACAAAATGACATTATATGTAAAAGTATTAATATGCGACTTCACTCTACAAACGTTTAAACTGAACTAACTTTAAGGAGGTCGGGACTTAACAAAGAAAACTATCATCGAAGATTCTACAGGGTCTTAATACGCATTTTAACCTCTTTCTCTATAATTACTACGATCCAGAATTATCCTCCAATTTCCACGGGATTTGAACGAATTATTTTATTTAAACTGCCCTCAGGGCATAAAGGTCAAACCTTGGTCGCCTTGGACTCTGATACGCACTTGTTAAGAGGTCAATGCCTTACTACGTCTTTCATTTAGTACCGATATTCGTAACATCCCCCTCCTTCTAAAGTTTTATAATTATTTCTTTTACATTTTAACTACTAAAAATGTTAATTTTAAGGAATAATTATAAAAGAAAATATTCCGGGGAAACAATACAGTTCAATTGGCTATCCCAATAATTCAATCGAACTGATAACAATAACATATTATATATGCAATATACGTTCATCTTATCAAATGGCTTAACTACAGTCATTCAATTTTTAATTCAAAACAATGGACAATTAAATTGCTTATCTAAATCTTGTATACAAGAAAAATACATAGGGTTAAACATTATACAATCTAATAATTTCCATTCCATTATCATTCCACGTTAATAAAAACTCTCTCGTTCATTTAATTATAAACTTAGCTTTTACATTTGTAATCAAACAACAAAAGAAAAAATCACTTAATGTCTATGCAGACACGACTTATTTTTTCATAAGGAGAAAAACCCAACGTTCTGATAGAACACATGCTAGGCCTAACTCAATTACAAAACAAAAAAAATACTAGCCCTGACCTAATTTCACTTTACAACAAAAAATATTATTGCTTGTGTAGACAGTATTTTTTTTTCAAAGCCTCTAGGCTGACTAACACATTAGACCAAACTGTCTGTGACGCGACCCAAAATGTAGGTCAATTCCGCACTCTCTCTCTCTCTATTCCTTTTTTCACCCTCTCATTCTCAATTGATTCTAATAATGTTGACATCGCTATGCAAATTTTTACCTCATCACAGCCTAGGTAAAAAAAAATTGCTACGCGACTAAATAGTTATCGTATTAAACGAGCATTATCTAACAACAATCATTTCGAAATTAAATTCATTTATGTTATTTTAAGAAATTTAAACATAGTCTGTTCACGAATTAAAATAGTTTATAGACAATTCATTAAAAATATTTCAATTTCTCATTTTACCATGACCTTTCGACGTCATTATTTTCTTTTTAAAAGAGTTCACATCGTAGCAGTTGTAAATTGACACATTCAGACAATCATGGATTTACTTAAAACAAATTGGTTAATTTACTTAATTAACTATCAATCAAAGCAGATTATATTATCTTCATACAATCTTAGTACTAAACAGTAAGTTCTTATTTTCTTTAGATTACATTAAAGACATTTCAAATACAATATTATTTACGTACAAAAGATTAAAGACTTTAAAAGAGCATAGACTATTCATTTTTTTTTCAGACAGAAATCAGTTTAACAATTTATGTACAAAACAAACTGCTGGTTTTGACTGGTGTGGTGAAAACATTCCATCTCCATTTCCAGTTTGTACGGTGGAATCCATTGCTCTTTTCCATTTTCCATAAAGGTTTTATTCATAGCATAGATTCTAGGTTCTCCTGTTCCTCACAGTGTTCAGGTCTACCCAATCTTTTGCTTGTCAGTACAATTCATTCCATCTATTTTAACTCATACAGAAAAAAATAGATTAGTTTTACAATCTTGACATGAAATCCTTAATTAATAATACATTAGTTGAACATTGGTATGTCAACATTATAAATTCTCAACCATGAAATTCTCAACCATTCTGGTTTACAGTGTCAAATCAGTGGCACATATCCTAAATTTATACAAAACAAGGATAAGTTTTATTTTACATTAGTTTCATTTCTGGTCTGCTTTTCATGTAACAGTATCCTAAAAGTGAAAAATCATATATAATACATTTCTTGGAATTCTTGTTAGTCATAGTTCTGTCTTGCAGCAACTATTTTTACCCTACATTATCATACATTCAATGATAATATAACAAATGAATAAATTCACATAGAAGAAATTTGCATCCTGACTCAGTGCAATTATTTCAACAACAGTACATGATAAAATAAATCCATAGTACAATCATAAAACATTTCTCAATACTTTAGTGATAGAAAAATTCTCTTTTCTCAAAACCATTTACATCTTTTTCAATCAAATTATCCTCTCTGCCAAATGTTTCAATTATCATTTCCAGAGATTCTCAAACATATCTTATAATCAGTCCACATTTATAATGTCCTCTGATTTAGAAACCAATTCTGCGGATAAAACTGATCTTTTTCTCTTATAGCAATTATTTTAAATGCTCAACCTAACAAGTTTGTTTAGAAATATCACACTAGAATGATATTTACTCTAACAATACTTTTACTCATTCCTTTTTCTTCACAAGTAAGGGATTTAGTTTTAAAATAGTAAGTTTGGTAACTAACTATCAGTGAATTTGTCATTCAATTCATCCTGTACTCCAGGCATAAATTTTACAAATAAGAGTAACAATGTTAACAACATCAAGCTTATTCCAATTGTTTTCAGAAGGTAAGGCTTTATCATTTTCAAATGATATAATATTTTTGCCTTTCTTTCATCACACAACAATGGCCTCTGCATGTGAGCAGTGTACAATTTTTTTCTAACAAAAACAGTTATGTCAGACAAAAAATTTATGTACTTATCTAGGTACTTGCTCAGCCCAAGGAGATCCAATTCGGTCTGCCATTCCTCTTGAAGTAGTTTGAGTGGTCCTCGGACAGTGGGTCCAAAGATTGGTCCATAGGCTCCTCGACTTTCCGGATAGGATTCAGTTGACATCTCCTGCTCCAGGCATAAGTTCTTTAGGACTGGATTGAAGAGTTCCGGGGCGAAGTTGGTCCCTCGATCTGTCGGTATGGATTGTGGTAACCCATAGCTTTTGGTAGTTTCGGTCCAGCTCTCATCCATCGTTTCTTCAGTGATGCTCCTCAAATCTTCATCTGTACCGGCAACTGCAGGTTTGCATTGTTGTTTGTTTATGCTGTGGTCTATCTGTTCATAGACATCAGTAGTAGGAGTTTCTTTTTCGTCGACAGCTTTCTCATGCAACTGTAGCAACTCTGGGTCTACTTTCTGTTCAGCAATCAATTCATTTTGCGACGATCTATTTGATTGTGGATTTTCTTGATGACCATCGACAATACTGGAGAAGAACGTAGTACTAAGTTCTACTTCTTCTTTATCTATCTTTTCTTCTGGTAGATTTTTTTCTTCCTTTCTCTGTGTTGTCATACCTCTGGTGACAGCGCAAACAGGATAAAGTTCTTTTTCTTCCTCTGTATCTACAGTAGGGTCTGGATTCGCCGTCACAATAGGTTCAGGTTTCACCTTTCCTTTCGCCAAATCATTCCCTAGGATTATAGATATGTCATCAACAGGGAGTTTTGATACTACTCCAACTGTCACATATCCTGTCACCAATTCAGATGAGAGGTATATTCTATGTAGAGGTACTTCATCTTTCCATTCAAAACCTCTCACTAGGACAGTCTGTCCTGTCAATGTATTAACATTTAATGGTAATACATCCTTAAGCAGCAGGGTTAATGACGCCCCTGTGTCTCGTAATATTTTTACGGACTTCAGTGGTCCTTCCTTTTGTAAGGCCACACAACCTTCACTAATGAACGGTTGAAAACTGCACAGGGTCTCTGTGTCAGTTTCATTCTTCCCTTGACCATGACTTCCGGGTGGTTCTTCATCTTTCGATGACTTCAGACTCTTGTTCGAGTCAAAAATACTTTGGTCTACTTTTTCATCTCTGTGGATATATGGGACCTTTACAAGGAACCCAATCGTAGCCGTTCTGTATTTAAAAGCAGGATCTTCATCCTCACTTTCTTCAGTTGTAGATTTCTCTACCTTCTGACTTTTGCTCTCAGGCAAATCCACCCTCAGTGTTTCTGGTTTAGAAGAATCTTTCTTCGAATTCAGTTCGTTTGTATTTTCGCTTTCTTGTACCTTTTGTTTTGGTTTATGGCTAGTGCACATTACCACTTTATTAGGTCTTTTATCTTTCCTTATGCTCCAACAGTCTTCGATGCTATGTCCTGTTCTTTTTTTAAAAAGTACATTGGACGTTTTTGTTGACAGGTTTCTTATTAACATCATTTTGTTTCACAAAATGCTCTTTTTCACGATGTTTTTGTGGTGTGTTTTCTGCTTGCCGTTGTGCCCTATTAAAATTCTTTTCACCAGCTGTCCTATGACACAATGTATACTGTTCCGCTAAATCAGCAGCCTTATGTGGGTCAGTGATGTCACGCTCGGATAAATACATTCTTATATCCGGCCTCACTTTGTTAATAAAATCCTCTAAAAGAATGATATCTTTCAATTCTTTTAATGTGGATATATTTCTGGATTTTATCCACTGATCCATTAACTTTTCTTCTGCTCTAAGGAAGTCTAAGTGTGTTTGGTAAGGGGACATTGTGTACTGACGGAACCTTTTCCGATAACTTTCAGGTATTTGGTTATAGGCTTTAAGTACAGTGTCTTTAATGACTTCATAATCATTTAAATGCTCCTCTTTTAACAATAGAACACAATCTCTTGCCCTTCCCTGAGTAAAAGCTGTTCTTACTAATATTCCCCATTTATCTTCTGGGAACTTAAAATCTCTGCTAGAAATTTCAAAGGTCTGGAAGAAATTAGCTATTTCACTTTCTTTATCAATGTAGGTAGGGACTAGCTTTTTCCATCTGGCCATCTCTACATCATGATGAGATTCTTTTTTAGTAGCTCCTATCTTCGCTAGCTCTATTCTTTCCTGACTTTCTGTTTCTCTTTGACTTTTCTTATCTTCCATCTCAAGACGTTTCATTTCTAGTTGAAATCGCAACTGTTCGGACATCTGACCTTCAACTTGATATCCCTCCGCTCTTGATTCTACTTTCAACTTGCCACTCGCAATCAACACATCTTTTATCTGCTGTGTCAACACAGTTCTGGATGGTGTAGTTTCAGTAACTTCTATCTTCAAGATCTCAGCGATCTCTTTTAACTTCTTTATTGATAAAGTTTTCAAAACTTCTTCTTCTGGATTTTCAATAAATTCCATTCTTTAGTTAAGAGATTTATAAAATGGTAAATTTTTCCAACTTACGTTTTTCCAATCGGAAGAATGAATTCAGCGTTATTAGGCTTGCTCAGTAGGTCACGGCTTTACACACAACACAACTTGAATATATGCTTCACTATACAACTATATCGGACGCAGCCCGCAAACTGTTATGGTCCTCTTTATGATTGACTATGATGACTGTTATTACGACTCGTTAAATCGGATTCAATGCATATAGTTGTATCTTTATTAGAAGTCTCTAGATTCTGCTAATCTGTAGCCCAAGCTAGGGGTTCCTTGACTGACAGGTCTATGCAGCAATGTAGTTATATTCGTGATAATTATCTTCAACACCTTTCTCAACAATGATAGATCAAACAACTCCAGTTGTTGAATAAACAATTTTATCTAAATTGTAAACTCAATATAAACGATCAATAAACTTCATCAACTGATGGTAACATAAGTATTTCAACAAAATGACATTATATGTACAAGTATTAATATGCGACTTCACTCTACAAACGTTTAAACTGAACTAACTTTAAGGAGGTCGGGACTTAACAAAGAAAACTATCATCGAAGATTCTACAGGGTCTTAATACGCATTTTAACCTCTTTCTCTATAATTACTACGATCCAGAATTATCCTCCAATTTCCACGGGATTTGAACGAATTATTTTATTTAAACTGCCCTCAGGGCATAAAGGTCAAACCTTGGTCGCCTTGGACTCTGATACGCACTTGTTAAGAGGTCAATGCCTTACTACGTCATTCATTTAGTACCGATATTCGTAACACAATGTACATTTATATAAATAAATATATATTATTAGACTACGTCTTGTATATATTTCTATTATATTATCAACAGATGTCACAAGCTTTACTCAACTTGCTTTTTCTTCAATAGAAGAGGCAGAAGATAGTATGCACTCAATATATTCATTCTGCAGTCACATGATGTAATGAACATGGTGTAACTAATGACATTCATTCCGCAGTCACATGATGTAATGAACATGGTGTAACGAAAGACATTGAAGTAAATTTTAAGATTATGTTTCCTGATTATCTAAAAACAAGATGGAGATATTTCTCTACATAGAATGATTACGCGTCTTTTTCGTTGACAGCATTCTAGAATACATCATAAAATTATCCTATCCTAAAGCTGAACACTTCTTTCAATAATAATATGATTGAAGCAACCAAGCATTTCTGGCTATTTTTATTTTTTTTCTTGCTAAAATCCATTGGCTAGAAGATCGATCAGCTGCCCGAAAGACGAATATGCTGCCCAAAAAGACGTATCCACTACAGAGAAGAGCAACCTTAAATGCCCAGAAGACCAATATGTTGCCCAGAAGACCGATCCGTAGCGCAGAATACAAATCCATTGCCCAAAAGACCAATCCGTTGCCCAGAAGACCAATACGTTGCCCAGAAGACCAATCCGTATCCCAGAAGACAAATCCGTTGCCCAGAAGTCCAATCCGTTTCCAAGAAGACCAATACGGAACAATACATTTACAATGTACTTCAATAAGAAAAAAATAAAACTTTTAGACACATTTATAAAATATATATATATACAAAATATTTTTCATGTACCTATACAGTATATTATAAGAAAGATTGCAAATTGACCCAAAACAGTTGGGAGGTCATGGCGCAGGGTAGGCCCACATGGAGGGCAGTAATCTTAAAAGGTTCCCAGCTTGCAGGAGAGGAGCGCACAAAGAACAGGAAGGTAGAGAAAATTGTAGTTACCAC
This sequence comes from Anisus vortex, assembly GCA_949126835.1. Lineage (NCBI taxonomy): Eukaryota > Metazoa > Mollusca > Gastropoda > Planorbidae > Anisus > Anisus vortex. The sequence continues at coordinate 19,843,157 of OX421501.1, read as the reverse complement.
CGCTTCATATATCTGCAATCAATGTGACCGTGCCCGTACATCCAAGATTGGCCTCTTTAGCCACTTGTGGGCCTGCAAGGGAAATGGATCGTCGTAAAATGCCGACGAAGAAAAAGAAAGATATTCCAACTTGGTTATAAGCAATGGGTGAAAGCAAAACCTCTAGGGTATGCTGCCATTACATACCTTTATCTTCTATAGTATATTATGCACACACAAAAATAATTTGTAAAAGTTTTCTATAATGCAATGTTCATTCATTACATTATTTTATTTATTTTTTGTTTTATAAAGCTATAATGCAATGTTCATTCATTACATTATTTAATTTATTTTTTGTTTTATAAAGCTATAATGCAATGTTCATTCATTACATTATTTTATTAATTTTTTGTTTTAAAAAGCTATAATGCAATGTTCATTCATTACATTATTTTATTAATTTTTTGTTTTATAAAGCTATAATGCAATGTTCATTCATTACATTATTTTATTAATTTTTTGTTTTAAAAAGCTATAATGCAATGTTCATTCATTACATTATTTTATTAATTTTTTGTTTTAAAAAGCTATGAATTAAACATTTTTAAAAATCCGTATTTATTCTTGAGAAAAGAGGGTCCTGTGTTTCCTTCATAAGATAAGATAAGATTGCTTTATTGATCCAACTAAATGGAAATTTGACTTGATTACATAAATTCCGTCTTTCAGCTCACTTAAAACAATATTAAAGAGCCATTTGTACTCAAGCGTAATAAACATTAACTCACACTGTCATACCATTTATCATACAAGAAAAAAAGTATCATTTTAGGAGTCAGCTATTTGTATTTTTTAGCTGACTGATGATTCTTTTGAAAGATTCTCACTGACAGTGGAACAAAAGAGTTCCAAAATCTCTTTGTTATAGTTAGGGTCAAGGCACAATTTCCTGCTGGCTTCATTTTTAAAGGACATTTTTTTTAAATCTACATTTTTCTAAAAATAATAAAACGATTCACAAACGAAATTGTATTTAAGTATTAAACAATGACTTTCTACATAATAAAAACTGAGCTCTGCTAAACTCTAAAAAAGAACTAACTAGACTAAGCCCCACGAAGTAAGAAAAGTTTCCTAATTGAATTGGTTCCCCAGATGGGTTGATAATCAAGAATCATGCCTTTTTCTCGAGGTTTCAGAAAGTCAATCTACGACTTACAAACTAAACCAAAAAATCAACTTCCACTTGATGGACGTTACAATATTAAAATTTAAAATAATATCTGGATGGTCAAAACTCATCCTTCTATCTTCTCGGACTGTAATACGTTCAATGAAGGGTCAATGTTGAGTGCACTTTTCTAGATATAACCTACTTAGTAACAATAGACAGATACATAGAATGATAGATGAATAGATAATTAATAGATGCATAAATCAAATGATAGATAGTGACCAATTTCTGCTGCCGTCCTTTTTAAAGAACATTTTCTTAAAATCTAAATGTTTCTAAAAAAAATAATAAAAAAAATTAAACAATTCAGAAATAAACTTTCATTTGTGTAAGAGGCCATGACTTTCTACATTATAACTAATAAAACAATAACAAGAAAACACCACAGCAAGATATGGGTTTAATAGACTGGCGCGGAGGTCAAAGGTCACACAACTAGGAGAAGGAAAAAGGGGGAGGCTGTCAAAAATGCTTGATGATGAGTGACAAAATGTGAGAGATGTTGAAACAATGTGATATCACATAAACAAATGTGCATCTTTTAAAAAAAATTGTGCACTTATAGAAGTATTCAAGTTTTATTTATCCAACTACAATAGCCACATTTGTGTATTGTCATAACTTTAAGACTATGACAAGAACAGTGGATTGAAACATTCTGATTTTGAAATTGTTTTGTTGTTGTTTATTTTTATTTTTTTGTTTTGGATGGCGGTGGGGTGGAGGAAGGTGGAAGACTTAATGACGTCACATTGAAAGCAGAGTCTGACTGTTGACTTGTAACCATGGAAAAAAAAAGGGGGGGGGTAAGAATAGATGTCATTAAAGAAAGGGTCTTTTGTAGACAGATCCAAGTGACTGCAGACTTTGTCCTGCTCACAAGAAACTGTGGACCGCTTCCTGCTTAAATGCCCTGAGCTAACCTACCTCAGACACTCTGCTCCCCCCCCCACCCCACCCCCACTCAACCTACCAATACCCAAACACACTCTGTAGACGTTTTTAGTTTGACCCCGGAAAAGGGGCGTGGCCTTGAGACTCACTGACATATATTTCTTTTGGGGGCACAAAGATTTTTGTTCCTTCTTTCCATATAGTATTTTACTAGAGGTGTTGGGGTTTTTAATGTTATTATAGTTGTTTTTGAACTTTAAACCATAAAAACACATGGAGATCTTAAACTAAGAACATAGGAAGGGAATTGTTAAAAAACAACGTTTAGAGCTTCTTTATTTTTTAAAGAAAATTTTTTTTAGACCTGGACTCTATGCTTTGGACCTTAATATTATGGTCGATTCTATCGTGATCACTGTGTCATTACTTTTTGTTGAGTTTCTTCAATGTAAAAACAAAAATTACGTTTAGAACTAGTTTTGTATCGAAAAAAAAAAATTAGGCCTATAATGCTTTTATTACTGTAGGCTATTCAAGCTATTGCTTAACTTAGCCCTAGACCTAGATCGCTCGTTTTGATTAATAAAAAGGCAAATATAATTCTAGATATATTTCATGTTGAATGTTTGATAGAGACAGACGCATAAGACTAATAAGAGCCGATGCATCTTCACGAATATAAAAACCATAGCCATAGCAAATATTATGTTAAACTTTTACAAAATATATATTGTTCGTAGGAAGAGGCTAATATATATATATATATAGGCCTATGTCGTATAGTCGGGCCTATGACCGTATGTCGGCGTAGGCCTATGTTTTCCATATTGAATATGATAGGCCTATAGATATATAGGCCTAGATATAGATATAGATATATAGGCCTATTCATATTGTGACTTATTGTCATTTCATTAGTCCTATGCATGAAATATTATTCAATAACAGGCCTATAACTAAAAATTCATGAAGAAAACACGCACCAGTTTGCAAATATCAAATATATAGCATAGCCTACCTTCATATTCGCTTAATTATTTCATGCAATCGCAATCGGTTAATCAACACTTTTCTATAGTAAATAGTAAATATTTTCAATTGTTTAATAGTTTAAACTGTTTGAGCTTATAACCTTTAGGCTACTATAATAGGCTAATGTACTAATAAGCTAATAGTAGGCCAATAGGCCTAGGCCTATAGGCAGGCTAATAATTAGGATTAGGCCTATTATAGTAAACTATATATGATAGGCCGATTCGATATGCTATATTATATTAAGTAATAGCTATATAGGCCTATCCTATAAGCCTATAAGACATAAGCCTATATTTATAATTTATATAGGCCTTTAGGCCACTTTAGCTTAGCCTATTAAGGCCTATAATAGCCTATATAGCCTATAGCCCCTATAGGCCTAGCTACTATAGCCTATAGGCGGCTATAGACCTATAGCTAGGTCTAGGCCTACTAATATGTTATAATCCCGCTTAACTACTTCTACATACAATATTTTAACGATAAAACCCCAGAACAAGTCAAACAATAGCATAGGCCTATGGGACATAGACCTAGGCCTTTTCAGAATCAAACTGTGATGAGCTTACTTACTTTGGCTTTTCAAGGTTCTTTTGTGACATCGAAACCGAACGAAAAAAAAAATAATAATTAAAAGTTACGATTTCTATTGCTACAAATAATAACTTAATACAATATAGCCTACGCGTTGATACTTCAACACAAACAAAGCTTTATAAATATATAACTATGTTAAATTTTATTTGTATGCTTAAAGACGATTTACTGATCGCTCGACGCCAATCTGTATTAACATGGTGACATGGTAACCATAGACGCATTAGGCCTAGAATGTATAATAAATGTTTTTTGGGTTAAAAACTGGTTCAAAAGGTAAAAGAAAAGTACAGTTCGCTCCCTAGCTTCTGGGTATAGAGCTCTTATGAATTAGTTTTTTTGTAAAATGAAAAGCTAATATAATTACGCCTAAAAACCACTAGGCCCCCAGTAAAATAACAAAGGCGAAGAAGGTTTTATTGACAACTTCTGCCCCCTAGCGACTGCGCATGCGTAGACATTGACCTCTTTTTTGGAATAATTAATAAAATGAAAAGGTCTATAGCAATATGGAGCAACTGAAAAAAAAAGACATGTAAATATGTTTTTTTCTGTCATTGACTGCAAGATAGCAAACATCTCTACAGACTGGCTAACAGAAGAAGAATAGATAGATAGTCAAATATATTTTATACAAGGAACGTATAGATTTACATATCTGTCAAGAAATATAATGTACGTGTGTATATAAGTAGCTATGACTTTGTTTATCGATGTATCATGACAAAAGTAATTTATAAAGAGATTTATTTCATCTGCACAGTCACACATAATTTATGTTTTTCTTGTTATTACACCCTTCATCCACTCCGAATCAGGCTATTATAATAAGCTTTTAAGAAATCACTTAAATGCATTCTTTAAATTTTAGATAATTTCCAATGAATAAATACACGAAAATTATACAGTGAAAAAGATGGTCAAGTGAGTAAAGGTATCGAAAGATATAGAAAAGAAAAACGTTAACTTGGGATAGTTACACACTGTGAAAGAGAAAAACGTTAACTTGAGATAGTTACAGACCGTGAAAGAAAAAACGTTAACTTGGGATAGTTACAGACAGTGAAAGATAAAAACGTTAACTTGGGACAGTCACAGACCGTGAAAGAGAAAAACATTAACTTAAGATAGTTACAGACCGTGAAAGAGAAAAACGTTAACTTGGGATAGTTACAGACCGTGAAAGAGAAAAACGTTAACTTGGGATAGTTACAGACCGCGAAAGAGAAAACCGTTAAATTAAGATAGTTACAGACAGTGAAAGGGAAAACCGTTAAATTGGGATAGTTACAGACAGTGAAAGAGAAAACGATAACTTGGGATAGTTACAGACCGTGAAAGAGAAAACCGTTAAATTAAGATAGTTACAGACAGTGAAAGAGAAAACGATAACTTGGGATAGTTACAGACAGTGAAAGAGAAAAAGAGAGACAGGAAGAGAAAATAGCGGAAAAGAGAGATAGATAGATTTATAGATAGATTTAAAGATAGATATAGAAAGATAGAAAGATAGAGAGTGAGGGAGGAAATAGAGACATAGAGAGAAAAAGAATTAGAGAAAGGAAGACGTCATTCGCGAAAAAGACAGAAGGAGAGAGCGAAAGAAATAGAGAGAGAAAAAAGGGAGAGAAAGAGAGAAGGAGCGTACACGCCAAGGAAAAGAAAGAAAGTAAGTAAAATGTAAGAGTGGTCACACATAATATAACTTGATATCTCTTTTATCTTCGCCAGGTTTTCAAATAACAAAGTATTCCAACATCCACCATGACCTCTCAGTCTACTCGAGAGTCGCGAACTGTCGTCAAGACCTCCAGGACCAGCTCCGGCGTGGTCGGCAGTGCAAGCGAGGAAGGGGGCGACTTCTTATCCATCGAACCGATGAGCTTCGGCCGCGGCCAGACTAGCCTGGACGGCTTTGCGACCAGCAGCACAAGTTCCAGCATGGTCGGCAGTTCCAGCATGGTCGGCAGTTCCAGCATGGTCGGCAGTTCCAGCGTTGTCGGAAGTTCCAGCGTGGTCGGCAGTTCCAGCGTGGTTGGCAGTGTAAGCGATGAAGAGGACGACTCCAGCTACACGACTTCCATCCAACCGCGCAGCTCCATCGTCGGCCTGACTAGCCTGATTAGCCAGGCCAGTCTGGAGGGAGGCCAGACTTATGGGGGCTACTTCAGGAAAAGTTTGGAAATCTCTTCAGGTACCTTCAACCGAACAAAAAAAAATACTTTCCATTTTTTACATTTACCATGTTTATTACCTCAAGTCGGTCTAGCGGCAGCGTGGTTGGATCGCAACTGAAAATGTCTGTGGTTCGAATCCAGGGTCGGAAGGGTTTTCTTTAGTATTTGAAGTAGTTTGGAGATGCCAAAGTTGCCTGGTTAAGCCAGAAAGCACTGCTTCGTTAACCCTATGTAGTGTCGATAAGCCCTACGCAGGGTTCACTAGTCCTCATCCAGGGCTCATTAATTCTATAAAAGGTTCACTAGTCTCATGCATGGTTTGGTTCAATAGGATATGTTAACTAGCTTATTACAGGGTATACATCCCATAAAGGTTCACTATTACAATCTAGGGCTCACTAGTCATAAGCAGCTTCACTATTACTATCCAGTGTTCGCTAGTCTAAGACATAATTCACTATTGCCATCCAGGGTTTAGTAGTCCTATGTAGTTTCACTATTACTATCCAGATCTCACTGGTGATATGCAGGTTCTCTAGTATTCTCCAGGGTTTACTGGTCCAATGCAAGTTCATTAATATACAGGGTTCGCTAGTCCTACACAGGTCTACTATTACTATCCATGGTTCACTAGTCCTATTCAGTGTTCACTAGTCCTATTCAGGTTCTTTATTACCTATCCATGGTTCACTAGTCATACACAGGTTCACTATACCTAACTGGTATTCACAAATCAAATGCAGGTTTCACTGATAATAAATTATCTCAATAGAATACTTTTTTTAAAAAAAGCAAATACATCCCCATAAAACTATACATAGTTAAACTATGATAATTTTAATAGTGAAAATAAAATGCAATACTTGATTTGAAATAACTGGCAGCTATCGACTAACCAGTACATAATTCTATTTTTAAATGTAATAATTAAAATTTTAGTTGTAAAAGAAAATAGCTACATTGAGGGTTAAAAACTAGCTTTGCTTGACTAGTAGCAGATATTATTTTGGTAGGAAAGTATAGTTGGCATGGCTTTATGCTGGCAACAAAATACCAGTGTAGGCAGTGGTTCATTAGCCTAATGACAATACAATTAGTTGGAAATTATATTATGATGATCACGTCTGCATAAAAGCCTCGTGTTACCTTTAATTTTAATTTTATTTTGTCTAAACGTTATGAAAAAATACTTTTGCTCCATTAGTTAGTTGTTTTTTTTCTGAATACTAGCGAGTGACATCCAAATGTCATTTTACAACTCCTAAAAATGACAGAAAAAAAAAGTTCATCGGTGCTAAACAGCTAACGAACGAACCATTGACAAGTCTTAATTAGGTGTGACCTATTGAACTGGAATGATCGTGAACTTCAGGTGAAATTTACCGCCATTTTCGTAAACATCATAGCCTTTGGAATAGTCACTAATACCTTAGACCAATTTGTGAATCGAAGAACATTTTATGTAAAATATGTCTGCTTCTACCGGGAGAGACGGAAGTAAATAAACTTTTCGGATATGTTCGTTTTTACGAAATAAATAGAATGAAAATGACACAATTTAGCCGAAACAAAGCGAGTTCTCTTTTTATGGTTTATGCGGGCCACAGCTAGAAAAAAAAAGGATGCGCAAAATTTTAGTGTAGAAATTCATAAGGTATAATATCACTTATATTTATTTTAATCTATCAAAATATAAATTAAATATAAACTTAGTTTACAAAGAAAGGGTGTAAAATAAAAAATTGGTTTTTATAGGCTCGTTTTTTTTACATTGTACTTGCTTACTGATAACCAATGTTTGTTTGTTATATAAAAAAAGTACAGGTTTTTAAAACTCCTTAGCTTAAAATATTCTAAAACATCAAATCAATTACTTTTTGAAATCTCATAACTGAAACTTTATAAATTAGACATATTTGCTTGAAATAAACTGCCAACCTGTTTTATATCTAAATTGCTAATTAAACTTTTGTTTTGGGGGGAGGGAGGGCTATTATTTGTTTGATAAGCTTTGATAATTTATTAGATGATATTGCCCTTAAATATATGATTAAGTCTTGAATGGTTAAGGGAGTTTGATGTGTCTATTTCATTTATTATTTGTTTGTTTCTCTAAATGGTACACTTATTACTTAAGTTGTTTCCCTTTTTTTGTCTTATAATATAAAGTAAACTACCCATAGGTCCAAAATGATCAAAGGGCTGGTGAAGCAACGTTCATCGGTTTCTGTGGTCACGGCATACTAGGGCATGTGTGGCCAACACAATGCCCAGTCGCCTTTACTTTACCCCAACTAAACTCCCGGAAAAAAATCCTAGCCTCCGCCAGGATTCGAACCCAGAACCTTTGGATCGACAGTTGAAATTAATATTGTCAAAAATATTCCAAAATTACTAAACCCACTTAGGCTGAAATTATTTGCTTTGTCTTATATCATTATTATCTTTGACTAATGAAATTCGGATATATAATATGCCTGACAATATTTTTTTTGTCTAATTCAACTCATCTTGGATTAACATCAAAATTTACTTAAAATCAAACTCGCTTCATGTTTATAAGATATTCATAATGTTATAGTAATATTTACTTTTCCCAAATTTAACAACATTCAACTATTATTAAAATTGTATAAAGTTAACAGCATTCAACTAATAATAACTTTGTCGAAAATCAACAATACTTATAACTAATATTAATATTACGTTGTCTGAACTCTACTTTAAAAAATGCTTAGCTCTGCCAATAGCTAAACACCCTACATGCCCAGTTGTTTGAAATCCAACCCTGTACTAACATCAGTTCTGTAACGGTAATAATCATTAGAGGTTATATCTTCAGGCTTCGGGGACGTCTCGCAATCCGGAGTCACCGATGTGAAGACCTCTAGGGAGCTGGAGAAGTTGAACATGCGGAAGCTGAACGAAAGGTTTGCCAGCTACATCGAGAAACTCCGCTACCTGGAGGCACAGAACCGGAATCTCATATATGATCTGATGAAGCTAAAGGTATTAGCAGACCTTGGTAAATTATGTATTCACGTGTTGCAAAGCACGTTCGCCCGGAATCCCCTCCCACTCCAGCTTCGCCAGAGCCATAGCTGCAACACCTTCAGGAGCGGCTGAAGACTCACCTGTTCCAGTAGCGTACATATATAAATTTTCTTCTGTTCTTCATGTTTGTACTATGTTTGTAACCAGGGTTTTTGACGCTTTAGGCAAAAACAAATTCTGCGCCCTCTTTAAAGTGCCTTCGATGGGGTCTGCCGGTTATGGAACTTCGGAAATGTGTTTTCGTTAATAATTGTTATAACAAAGAATAACCTTTGCTTGATGACTGGGATATGTAAATAAAACATTTGAATGAAAAGTAACAATGGATTTGAATTTAGTCTTTTATTTTTACGACTCAAAGATAAATAATTAGAAATCTAAATCATTATTAGAAAAGTTACATAACACACACGTTTACTTAGGTAAATGGGTTTAAAGTTTTATAATTGCATTATTTACAGTTCTCTTAATAACAAACAGAAACTAACAATTAGATTACAGATAGTTTTTCTGTTTTCATAAACTTCAAAAAATACTCAAAGACTACTTGATATTGTTTGATATTGAATTATTGTTTTCTTAACTACGGTCCAAAAGTCACATTTAAATATTGATTAACAATATTTATACGCCTAAAGACTAAAACCCTAATGTTACTTTTCTTGCTTTCTGCTTAGCGATTTCTTGTATATGGAGTTCTTAGTATGTCTTGCTATCTCACTTTCAATTGAAATTGTCGCCAGACCCGCAAGTTTCTCCTGACACATTGTACTAAGCAGTTAGATTTTAATTAGCTTAAGTTTTGAAAAACTTCGTTCAGCACTAGCTACGGAAAGTGGGAAACGTAAGCAAAATACGAAGGGCTACACAAATGTTAGAAAACCCATTTTCAAGATTCTGTTGGTAAATGTAGTTTAGGACTTCTTCAGGGTTTGATACTGAGTCATGGAGATGATGAGAAATTGCTCTTAGTTCAGAACACTCTCCTACAGCAGCAATGTCAGATTCATTCAAACCTTCATCTTTTTCGACTGTTAATGCTTTTTCCAAGTTTTTGCACATCGACTTAACCTCTGATGCAGTCTTGTTTTTAAGGTCAGGAATGTTGTACATAAATCCAAAGACACCAAATACTTTATTTAACTGGAAAATCTTTCCTTTACCGCATTAGCAGGTGTGTCTAAAGCAGCAAAAAAAAAGTGTATCTTGAAACTTTCTGAGGAGTCACCTGCAATATTTACAGATTTATCTTTTGATTTGTAATCAAACATGTTCTTTTTTTTCGAATTCGAATATTGGTTCTATTCCAACTTCTTCTTCTACTTCAGTTTCATCGACCAGAACTCTCTTGAACTCTAAATCATTTCTAGCTGTAACCAAAAACTCTTCGGTTGTTTTTAGGTGACAAACTGCTTTCTGGAGACTCAAGTCCAGTTCATGCAATATCTTACTAGTTATGTTTACTTGAAACAAAATGTTGTGCTATGTGACAAGTGCAGCAATAAACTTGAAGTCTGAGATATTTTTAAGTCACTTAAGTGCACAAAAACAACAACTGCACTGTCAATGCAAACAACTCAGCGCCCTCACGACGTACGATTCACGAACTGACTTGAAGGTCGCGTCACTTCACTATGCTATTCCGCCGCCGCATCGCATCATGAGTGTGGTCGATGGAAGCGAGGGGTTGCCTTTTTGCACTCCGCTACGTACAGCGAGGTTGCCAAACTAGGTAGACCTACTGTTTGGGCATACTTTCCTATTTTCTAAGACATCTTAAATAAAAAGTATATATATATTATATATAAATATCGTGTTTGTGTCCCCACGGATCCCCATTGGTCAATTTGAAAACACGTGAGTTTGTGTCACTGACCTATTTACTTTTTACTAGGCCTATATACTGTCTAATAATTTTTTTATATCAGACATGTGTCTTCTCTAGCTCAGTCGTTAATGTAGCGGGCTGCTATGCGAGCGACCCTGGTTCGATTCTCCAGTTAGACTACAGTTTTTTCTTTTACAATTTTTTTTCTAACTTTAAAAAAACAAAAGACATTGTAAATCTACGGGCAATTTAGATCTTTGTTAAATATAATTACTTGCCAATTTTTTTACCCGATTAGAATATATTATATATTTATATTTATTTAAATTACTTTCCTAAAAGTATTCAGTAAAAAAAATAGTATTAGATTTATAGCTTTCTTTTAATTGTTGGTTATAAATTACAGTCCTGTTTTTTTATCACCCGGTCAATGTAACTTGTATATATATATATATATATATATATATCGCCATCATCATCATTCCCATGACTGTTGTGATCGTTGGGGGGAGCGAATGGACACTTCGGCAGTCAACTTTCTCCACTTTTGCCTATCCTGAGCGGTCGACAATAGTTGAGTCAACTGCAACCCTGTCTAATATCTTACATTGCCTAACCAGCACCTCCGCTGACAGCATCTCCTACCCCCACCCTCCTCCGTGCCCTGGATGTTATATAATTTATACACTAAAAGTTGTTGATAGTTTTGTTCTATATCTTATGAGTGAATTTGTGTTTTGTTGAAAGGAAAATTGGGGCAAGGAAACCACTACAATCAAAAAGATGTATGAGGCGCAATTGAATGATTACAGAAGAGTGATTGATGAAACAAGTGTTGACAAGAATAAAATACAAGGCAATTTAAGAGATTTGCAACTCAAGTTTGATATATTACAAAAAAAGTAAGAAATACATCTTTCTTCTCTCTCTCTCTCAGTCTCTCTTTCTTCTCTCTCTCAGGCTCTTTTCTTTCTCTCAGGCTTTCTTTCTTCTCTCTCTCGGGCTCTTTTTCTTCTCTCAGGCTCTCTTTCTTTTCTCAGGCTCTCTTTCTTTTCTCTCTCGGGCTCTTTTTCTTCTCTCTCTGATGCTGTTTTTCTTCTCTCTCTCAGGCTCTTTTCTTTCTCTCAGGCTCTCTTTCTTCTCTCTCTCAGGCTCTTTTTCTTCTCTCTCTGATGCTGTTTTTCTTCTCTCTCTCAGGCTCTTTTCTTTCTCTCAGGCTCTTTCTTCTCTCTCTCAGGCTCTTTTTCTTCTCTCTCTGATGCTGTTTTTCTTCTCTCTCTCTCAGGCTCTTTCTTCTCTCAGGCTCTTTTTCTTCTCTCAGGCACTTTTTCTTCTCTCTCTCAGGCTCTTTTCTTTCTCTTATGCTCTCTTTCTTCTCTCTCAGGCTCTTTTTCTTCTCTCAGGCTCTCTTTCTTCTCTCATGCTCTTTTTGTTTTCTCTCTCAGGCTCTTTTTCATCTCTCTCTCAGGCTCTCTTTCTTTTCTCTCTCAGGCTCTCTTTCTTCTCTCATGCTTTTTTTGTTTTCTCTCTCAGGCTCTTTTTCATCTCTCTCTCATGCTCTCTTTCTTCTCTCTCTCTGGCTACTTTCTTCTCTCTCTCCGGCTACTTTCTTCTCTCTCTCAGGCTCTCTTTCTTTTCTCAGGCTCTCTTTCTTCTCTCTCTCTCAGGCTCTTTTTCTTCTCTCTCTGATGCTGTTTTTCTTCTCTCTCTCAGGCTCTTTTCTTTCTCTCAGGCTCTCTTTCTTCTCTCTCTCAGGCTCTTTTTCTTCTCTCTCTGATGCTGTTTTTCTTCTCTCTCTCTCAGGCTCTTTCTTCTCTCAGGCTCTTTTTCTTCTCTCAGGCTCTTTTTCTTCTCTCTCAGGCTCTTTTCTTTCTCTTATGCTCTCTTTCTTCTCTCTCAGGCTCTTTTTCTTCTCTCAGGCTCTCTTTCTTCTCTCATGCTCTTTTTGTTTTCTCTCTCAGGCTCTTTTTCATCTCTCTCTCAGGCTCTCTTTCTTCTCTCTCTCTCAGGCTCTCTTTCTTCTCTCATGCTCTTTTTGTTTTCTCTCTCAGGCTCTTTTTCATCTCTCTCTCATGCTCTCTTTCTTCTCTCTCTCCGGCTACTTTTTTCTCTCTCTCCGGCTACTTTCTTCTCTCTCTCAGGCTCTCTTTCTTTCTCTCAGGCTCTTTCTTCTCTCTCTCAGGCTCTTTTTCTTCTCTCTCTGATGCTGTTTTTCTTCTCTCTCTCTCAGGCTCTTTCTTCTCTCAGGCTCTTTTTATTCTCTCAGGCTCTCTTTCTTCTCTCATGCTCTTTTTGTTTTCTCTCTCAGGCTCTTTTTCATCTCTCTCTCAGGCTCTCTTTCTTGTCTCTCTCCGGCTACTTTCTTCTCTCTCTCCGGCTACTTTCTTCTCTCTCTCCGGCTACTTTCTTCTCTCTCTCCCGCTCTTTTTCTTCTCTCTCTGATGCTGTTTTTCTTCTCTCTCTCAGGCTCTTTCTTCTCTTTCTTCTCTCTCTCAGGCTCTCTTTCTTCTCTCATGCTCTTTTTGTTTTCTCTCTCAGGCTCTTTTTCATCTCTCTCTCAGGCTCTCTTTCTTCTCTCTTTCCGGCTACTTTCTTCTCTCTCTCCGGCTACTTTCTTCTCTCTCTCAGGCTCTCTTTCTTTTCTCAGGCTCTCTTTCTTTTCTCAGGCTCTTTGTCTTCTCTCTCTAATGCTGTTTTTCTTCTCTCTCTCTCAGGCTCTTTCTTCTCTCAGGCTCTTTTTCTTCTCTCAGGCTCTTTTTCTTCTCTCTCTCAGGCTCTTTTCATTCTCTTAAGCTCTCTTTCTTCTCTCTCAGGCTCTTTTTCTTCTCTCAGGCTCTCTTTCTTCTCTCATGCTCTTTTTGTTTTCTCTCTCAGGCTCTCTTTCTTCTCTCTCTCAGGCTCTCTTTCTTCTCTCTCTCCGGCTACTTTCTTCTCTCTCCGGCTCTCTTTCTTCTCTCTCCGGCTCTTTTTTCTCTCTGCCTCACTTCTGTCTCTTTCTCTCCGGCTCTCATTCGTCTCTCTCTTTCCACCTCTCTTTTTTCTCTCTTTCCGGATCTTTTTCTTTCTATCAGTCTCTCTTTCTCTCTTTGTATCCACTAACTCTCTCTCTCTCTCTCTCTCTCTCTCTCTTCTGTCCAGTTTCTCGCTTTATTTATCGTATCTCTAAATCTTTCTTTTTCTCTCCTTATCTGTCTTTCTCTCGCTCTCTCGTTATCTATTACATGTATCTAGCGTTCTATACATCTTTAATATATTATATATCTCCATGACATTTAAACACGCGGACACTTAAACACAGACACTTGACAATACGACACTTAGTGACAGATTAACGCAATATTTTTTTTATATTAACATTACATTATGCTAGCTGCTCTACTTGTCAAAATGATGGGGAAAAGAAATGGGCTGGGCGGTATGTAGAAATCTATTCGAGTTCTATTTTCTCCTTGTGCGTTTAATATATAATGCTCAAAATTATTGACGGGGGAAAAGATGCTATAGAGACAGGAGAAAATGGAATAAAAGAAGAAGGAAAAAGAGAACAGAGTGTTACTGTTAAAGTTTGTGTCTGTATACATTTACAAAAGGGACAAATAAAGTAAAAAAGTGAGAGAAAGTTTTAATACCCGTCCTTATGACTGAGAAAACAAAAAATGAGCTTCTGCGTATTAACTATATTAGTCAATAGAATGAACTTTGACCTCTTATTCTTTGTTTTATAGAAGAAAAGTTTATAGATATGTTTTTTTTCAAGGTTGTCTTTCTTTAACTTTAGAAATACTTTGTGTGGGTGTTCTAATGGACTGAGTTGCACTACAAACCACAAGGTCTCCTCAAACAAACTGCTAGTGTTCTGCTAAAGAAAACTGCCTCCGGCTTCAGCCTGCTATTCTTTTTTTCTTCTGCGTGTGCTTACATAGCCTTTGATCAGCAAAGACCAACTGCAAGACAGAAGTTGATTTTTCACTCCTTGATGACTGCTATCCCTAGCGCTCTCTTTTATTTTCTCTCCGCGTCTCTTTCTGTCCGGGTTTAGAGCCAGAGCGCATTCTATGTTCGCATTTGTTTTTCAGTCATTTCCTTGGATCTATTAGTTTTTTTTTAAAGAATATCCTTACCACGGCTTACCCCACCTCACCCTCCATATGACAGCTAACCAGTTGGTCCGCGGCCGTTTATTCAGTATTCACGGTAAACCCTTATATCTCAAGGTCATTCACCTATCCGTCACCTGGGGGCGCTGGGTAGGAGATGATGACTCCCCCAAAAGTAATTCAATCAAGTAGGTAATATAATCCAATGTAAGAATGGTAAATATATATATAAATACTTAGGCTCTTATGAGGCCTGAAAAGTACCGAAGGCCACCCACGTGGGGCGCACTTCAATCTTCATCCGAGCTCTCTCAATACAAAACTCAACTAAAAGTGAACAATCTTGTCTCACACGAGGGGGGGGGGAAGACTTATTAATAACAATCATATTGGCTGGTTCGTCTCATTAGGATTAGGAGAGAGGATGAGAGTAGTAGAGGGGCGTGTTTGCAACACAACACTACAGTAGATGGGTGAGTGGGTTAAATTGTAGGGGGGGGGAGATCTGCGACGGCCTACCTGGAGGATCAGAGGTATTTTGTATTTCTGGTTTCTGCCACCAGGAGATATGCAATAGACCTATAGATCTAGACTTGCTACTTACTTTTTATCTGGTACAAAAGGAGTTTTTACTCGACTTTGACCTTGAGGTCTACATGTTTATTCTTGTGATTAACAATCGTAAGGTGGTCTAGGAAGGTCTGTTTGGGGCGCGGAGTTGGTGAAGGTCAGATCGCAAATGACTCTAGCGCATTCTCTCCTGCGAGCCACTATCAGTGGCTTTGTATATTTTGTGTCTTTTTTTCTATAATCCCTCTTTTAATATTACTTTTCCCGATTCTAGTTTTTGAGGTATTCAATTGTCACTTTCTTTATTATTGCTTACTAAATATGTTTCTTTAAATAAATGTTGATTTAAAACATTTGTATAAAAAAATATTAGCACATTTTGGGTACGATTTAAAACAAAATGTTGCACGATGGAGCCTCCAAGCATATAAATCAAAAATAGTTCAGTCAATTTATTTGAAACTTTCTACATTTATTTATAAATTGATAACTTAAAATCAGAACATGATAATGATTGCTTAGACCACAGTTACTATGACAACTAAGTCCCATTATAAAAAGAGGAAAACTTTGTTGTTGTTTTTATCTAAAGAGTGAATCTTTTTTAGTAACCAAATTAAATACAAATAAATTCAAATAAAATTGTTTTTATAAATATAATTGGAGGGATTTTATTCCTGTTCATTTTCATTTAGCCTATAACTTGGAATACCCTACTTTAAATCATTACAACATTAGTATTAACGTATAATTCGAGATGTTCCAAAATCGCATGCATAGACTAATTTTTTCATCCCAAAATCAAACCGCGTCCAAGACCTTAAAATGCTACGGAGAGAATTAATAGTTAACTAGATGCGTCATATGGACCCTGCTAAGGTGACTTTGGTCTGGATTACACATGTACAGCACGAATAAACAATAATAATGTCATGCATCAATGGGCATAAAAAGAGACTTACATAATGAATATAATATAAGTAATGATAATGAAATTATCATAAAATAAACTAGATACAATCGTGTGCATGAAATGATAACATCCAATGGAATATATATTATACATGCATCAAATTAAGATTGAGAATGATAATAGTGAAATAGTACTACATGCATACAGTCTTTCATTCTTGTATTCTTAAGTGAAGCTAATTAGTGTACAGATAACATAGAAAGAATCATTAACTAGCTTTTTATTTTATCGTATCTTAGCCAAAACCCAAATGTGACGTTCTCCATAGCATCTTAAGTCCTTAAAGTGCGTAAGACGTAAAAATAGAAAGAAAGTGAAAAAAAGGAAGATAACAAGAACAAAGAGAGATAGAGAAAGAGACAAGGAAAGTAAGACAGTAAGAAAGAAAAAGGGTGAGGAGACATAGAGACACAAAGAGAGACTAGAAATGGGACTTTAATAAAACTCGTATAAACAGTAAATCAGATCATCTCAATAACACGCTTTTTAGGACACACAATTACTACCCATGATCCAATGTTATCATTTACAATTGATTTTTGAAAAATATTTTTTCATATTAAAAACCAAACATACAAAGAACCAGTGTTTCATTTTCTTTTGTATTGATTTCAACTTTTTAATGGCTGGCATCTTCTTCCTGGTAAGATAGATCTCGTGGCGAGATGATCACCGCATTAGCCCCACTTGACATTTATTGACATTTCAAATGTGTGTGTGTTTGTTTCAGAGTGGTCGAGGCTAAGAAACAGCGAGCCCAAGACAAGGTGACCATCAATAAGTTTAAACAGCAATTGCCGGAGTTAGAGGTGGAAATCCGGATGTTGAGGAGGTCCAACGAATCTCTAGACAAAGAGAAACAGGGATACAAGGCGACCATCGCCAGACTCCAGGAGGAAAATGAGAAGCTCAGGATTGTAAGTCATTTGGCCTTGACATTCCATGGCAACATATACGCGTCTTCTGTAAACTAGAAACTTAAATTGGATGACCCAATGAGCTATCCTCAGGCTAGCTTTAACATTTACTAAACATCTTTGTTAAAGCATTTATTTTTTTTTAACTCTCTCCTTAAAACATTTAATGGACAGATACTACTTCTATAAAGAGGATTATTGCATCTTATATATAAGACAAGGTTCCTTCATTAATTTAAACAAATGGAAATAGGACTTGATTACAGATTTAATATATGCTTTCAGTATAATCGAAACATTTTTATTAAGATTAGGAAAGTAGTATATTAATCCTGTTGACTAAAATACTAAAATTAAATAGGAAATCCATATTCCATGAGAAAGCCAAATGGAAAGAATGAAAACTTTATTGAAATTATTCTAAGCATATGGAAATATATTTTTTTTTAATTGGTATATTTCTAACTATTTTATTACATTAATATTATATAGTCTTAGTTCAAAATGTTTTGAATAGAAAATTGAAAGGAACATTCAATTAACCCAACAATTTAGCAAACAAACGCATTCTAGGTCTATATACTATTACAATTTAATGAGTGAGACTGGAACATCTAGTTTTAAATTGTGCATTAGGATCAAATCTAATGATCACCACTATATATAAATATTTATAAAGAGTGTTTTTTTCCCAATTGATTTTTAAAGTGTTGTTTGGTGGAATTGTTTTTTATTCATACCCAAGTTAAACGATTTCCATTCCACTGTAAGATATCAGAATACAAACCACCTATCCCTGTTGCCTTTCAAAAGCAATAATTGTAAACATTTTCAGAAAATACTGATATTTATTACTTTAAGTAAAGCACGTGGTGTATTGCCTATATTAGGCTTCATATAATATTGTACAGATCTATGTAAGAATGACTCTTATTTTTGCCTGCTAGCTACACAAAGGAGAAAGTTTTAAGGACAAAATTGTATACATAGTAGCGGATTAAAAAAAAAACACAAAATATACATCAACAATATTTGTATAAATAAAAAAAGATAGCTCAAAATTTATTTGTTTGTATTCAGAGCGTAAGTAATGAAACAATCGCAAGACTTGATGCTGAGAACAAGCATCAGACATTGCTAGAAAAGCTGGAATTTGTGAATAGCGTGCATGAACAGGTGAGCAGTTTTGGTGCTAATCTTGAAATAAGGTTTTAAGTAACCAACCACTGATGTTTAATAGGCTCGATAAGAAAACCTGTGGCCCCAGGGCGCCCATTGCACTCCTCTGATGGGTTAGATAAATAGATAAGCTTTCATAGCACATGTAAAAATATTGCAATATATTTGCATTACATTTCTTTTCTAAATATATGAAGTACATTTACGTGCACAAAATATCAAATTTATTGTATAAAGTCAGGACTTAGACTTGGTATATTTTGTATTATTCGTAGGAACTGAACGAGTGGTCAGCCCTTGCCAACAGGGACACAAGTGCTGAGACTCGTGAGTTCTGGAAGAACGAGATGGCTCAGGCCATCAGCGACATTCAGCAAGTGTATGACGGCAGGCTTGTCCAGATCAGAAGAGAAATGGAAACCTTCTATAATATAAAGGTAGAGTGAATATACACAAAAAGTTATATATAACTTAAATGTAGAGTGAACAAACACATTCAGTTACCTATAACTTGAAGTTAGAATGAACATACACAAACAGTTATCTATAACTTAAAGGTAGAGTGAACAAACACAATCAGTTATCTATAACTTGAAGGTAGGGGAACATAAACAATCAGTTATATATAACCTGAAGGAAGAGTGAACTAACAAAATCCTTTATTTATAAGTTGATCTTGAAGGTAGGGTAAACATACACATTCAGTTATCTATAGCAACTGCTGTTTCATTATTATTTTATAAATAGGGGCCTAAAATTTAAATACATATCTTTAAAAATATTTATATGTTAATCTTTATATATGTTTATAAGTATACCTTTATAAATGTCTATATAAATAAATAAATTAGTAAATAAATATATATATATATATATATATATATAAAGTAGCTTGTGTGTGTGGATTCCGTTCCTCATTGGTTAATTTAAAGACTCGTGACCTTACTGTCTGGTATTTTACTTTTGCGATATCGCTTCCGGCATTTGTCCTTCCAAGCTGAATGTTTGCGTATCCGACTGCCATGTGACAGTCCTTGGTTTGATTCCACACTTATATATTTTTTCCTTTTTTTTCCTTTTTTTCCCCAGTAATATTACTTTTTAAAAAGATTGTACAGAATTTTAGGACTTGAAGTTTTCCTAAACGGTTTTCAGTAAATAAAATCTAGTAATGATATTTTAGACATGAGAGAGACTAGTGTTCGATTCTCAGTCAGCGATACTTACAACTTTTTGTTCAATAAATAGCCTTGTCTTTTTTTAAACCGGTTTGCAACATTTATTTCTAATTACTTTATTAAATGTTTTCAGTAAATAATTAGTAATAATATTTTTAAAAATATTATAGCCTTGTAGTTTATAATTTTTTTATCTGTTGATATAGATGAAGGCCTTTGTTATGTTATTCCCGGGCCACACCGGGAACTTTTGCCTGTCTTTGTATATGTTATATGTATATCTATACGTTTCTTTTTATATCTTTTTATATGTCAATATGTATATATATATATATATATATATATATATATATATATATATATATATATATATCTAAGATTATTAAATAGTGAGAGTAGTGGAATTACCAGCCCCATATGTGTTTTTGCTTCTACTCACAATCAAGTAAGCTTAAATGTCTACCAGGTTTTGAGCTCATTATCTTCATAATAGTGATCAAATGCTGGAACAATTGTAACAAAACGGTCATTACTAAAGTCCTTCAATAGAATTTTTTTTTAAATATAAGATAAGGAAAATGTTATTTAATTAAAGACGATCGAATGTTCAAATTGCCAATGTTTTGCAGATGCAAAGGATTACAAACCCTGTGTGCACTTTAATATAATGTATTTGATTAAATGTAAGAAACATAGAGTTGATAGTATAAATGTTATGATATTAGTGTTTTAACTTTAACGTGACTGCCAACTTGCCTCACAGAAAGTCGATCTTGGATCAAACAATCAATGCTCCCCGGTTTACGCCCTATGTCACAATGCAAACGCTGATGACCATTAGTTACTTGATGACCATTGGTTACTTGATGACCATTAGTTACTTGATGATCATTGGTTACTTGAATATCATTGGTTACTTAATGATCATTGGCTACTTGATGACCATTGATTACTCAATAACTATTGGTTACTTGCTTGATGACCATGGGTTACTTTATGACCATTGGTTACTTGCTTGATGACCATTGGTTACTTGATAACCATTAGTTACTTGATGACCATTGGTTACTTGATGACCATTGGTTACTTGCTTGATGACCATTGGTTACTTGATAACCATTAGTTACTTGATGACCATTGGTTACTTGATGACCATTGGTTACTTGCTTGATGAACATTGGTTACTTGCTTGATGACCATTGGTTACTTGATGACTAATGGTTACTTAATGACCAGTGGTTACTTGACGACCATTTGTTACTTGATGACCATTGGTTACTTGCTTGATGACCATTGGTTACTTGATGACCATTGCTTACTTGCTTGATGACCATTGGTTACTTGATAACCATTGATTACTTGATGACCATTGTTTACTTGCATGATGACCATTGATTACTTGCTTGATGACCATTGGTTACCTGATGACCATTGGTTACTTGATGACCATTGTTTACTTGGCTATTTAATTAGTTACTTAATTGATGATCATTGGCTACTTGATGACCATTGGTTACATGATGACCATTGGTTACTTGCTTGATGACCATTGGTTACTTGATGACCATTGATTACATGATTACCATTGGTTACTTGCTTGATGACCATTGATTACTTGCTTGATGACCATTGGTTACCTGATGACCATTGGTTACTTGATGTCCATTGGTTACTTGGTTACTTAATTGATGATCATTGGTTACTTAATTGATGATCATTGGTTACTTAATAACCATTGGTTACTTAATGACCATTGGTTACTTTCTTGATGACCATTGGTTACTTGATAACCATAGGTTACTTGATGACCATAGTTTACTTGATGATCATTAGTTACTTGATTACCTTAGTTTACTTGATAATAATTGGTCACTTGTTGACCATTGGTTACTTGATTACCATTGCTTACTTGACAACCATTTGTTACTTGATGACCATTGGTTACTTGATGACCATTGGTTACTTGATGACCATTGGTTACTTGATGACCATTGGTTACTTGATGACAATTGGTTACTTGATGAACATTGGTTACTTGCTTGATGACCATTGGTTACTTGATGATCATTAGTTACTTGATTACCTTAGTTTACTTGATAATAATTGGTCACTTGTTGACCATTGGTTACTTGATTACCATTGCTTACTTGACAACCATTTGTTACTTGATGACCATTGGTTACTTGATGACCATTGGTTACTTGATGACCATTGGTTACTTGATGACCATTGGTTACTTGATGACAATTGGTTACTTGATGAACATTGGTTACTTGCTTGATGACCATTGGTTACTTGATTACGATTGGTTACTTGCTTGATGACCATTGGTTACTTGATGACCATTTATTACTTGACGACCATTGTTTACTTTCTTGATGACCATTGATTACTTGCTTGATGACCATTGGTTACCTGATGACGATTGGTTACTTGATAACCATTGGTTACTTGATAACCATTGGTTACTTGATGACCATTGGTTACTATCTTTATGACCATTGGTTACTTGATAACCATTGGTTACTTGATGACCATAGTTTACTTGATTATCATTGGTTACTTGATGACCTTAGTTTACTTGATGTGCATTGGTTACTTGATAACCATTGGTTACTTGATGACCATTGTTTACTTGATAACCATTGGTTACTTGATGACCATTAGTTGCTTGGTGACCATTGGTTACTTGATGACCATTGGTTACTTGATGACCATTGGTTACTTGATGACAATTGGTTACTTGATGACCATTGGTTAATTGATGACCATTGGTTACTTGATGACCATTGGTTACTTGCTTGATGAACATTGGTTACTTGTTGACCATTGGTTACTTGATGACCATTGGTTACTTGATGACCATTGGTTACTTGTTAACCTTGGTTACTTGTTGACCATTGGTTACTTGATGACCATTGGTTATTGATGAGCATTGATTACTTTCTTTGTGAACATTGGTTACTTGCTTGACGACCATTGGTTACTTGATGACCATTGGTTTCTTGATGACCATTATTTATTTGATGACCATGGTTACTTGATGACAATTGGTTACATGATGACCATAGGTTACTTGATGACCATTGGTTACTTGATGACCATTGGTTTTTTGCTTGATGACCATTGGTTACTTGATGACCATTGGTTTTTTGCTTGATGACCATTGGTTACTTGATGACCATTGGTTTCTTGATGACCATTATTTATTTGATGACCATGGTTACTTGATGACAATTAGTTACATGATGACCATGGTTACTTGATGACCATTGGTTACTTGATGACCATTGGTTACTTGATGACCATTGGTTACTTGATGATCATTGGCTACTTTCTCTCTTTTTTTCTTTCTCTTTTTTATCTCGATTATCCTTTTTTTCCATTCTATCTGTTCTTTCATTCATTCTTGTCAACCATTGCAGCCATTTCTCTTCAATGTTTCAATGTATTCATTTAACCCCAACAGATTCAGGAGTTCCAAATAGGTGCCAACAAAGGCACGGATGCTACCTATGCTCGTGAAGAAAGTCAGAAATTATACGAACAGCTGAAAGAGTCAAAAGATAGACTTGAAAAACTGTCGGCCTGGGTAGGTTATAGAGACTAGAACCACAAGAGCTGTCCTTGTTGTGTGTGTTAGTGTGAATGTGTGTGTGTGTGTGTTAGTCTGTATGTGTGTGTGTGTATGTGTTAGTCTACATGTGTGTGTATGTGTTAGTCTGCATGTGTGTGTATGTGTTAGTCTGCATGTGTGTATATGTGTTAGTCTGCATGTGTGTGTGTTAGTCTACATCTGTGTATGTGTAAGTCTGCATGTGTGTGTGTATGTGTTAGTCTGTATGTGTGTGTATGTGTTAGTCTGCATGTGTGTGTGTTAGTCTGCATGTGTGTGTATGTGTTAGTCTGCATGTGTGTGTATGTGTTATTCTGCATGTGTGTATGTGTTGGTCTGCATGTGTATGTGTGTATGTGTTAGTCGGCATGTGTGTGTGTGTATGTGTTAGTCTGCCTGTGTATGTATGTGTTAGTCTGCATGTGTGTGTGTGTGTTAGTCTGTATGTGTGTGTGTATGTGTTATTCTGCATGTGTGTGAATGTATGTGTTAGTCTGCACGTGTGTGTCTGTATGTGTTAGTCTGCATGTGTGTGTCTGTATGTGTTAGTATACATGTGTGTGCTATTCTGCATGTGTGTGTGTGTTAGTCTGCATGTGTGTGTGTATGTGTTAGTCTGCATGTGTGTGTGTATGTGTTAGTCAACATGTGTGTCTGTATGTGTTAGTCTGCATGTGTGTGTTTGTGTTAGTCTGTATGTGTGTGTGTGTGTTAGTCTGTATGTGTGTGTGTGTGTGTTATTCTGCATGTGTGTGAATGTATGTGTTAATCTGCATATGTGTTTGTGTGTTAGTCTGCATATGAGTGTGTATGTGTTAGTCTGCATGTGTGTCTGTATATGTTAGTCTGCATGTGTTTGTCTGTATGTGTTCGTCTGCATGTGTGTGTCTGTATGTGTTAGTCTGCATGTGTGTGTCTGTGTGTGTTAATCTGCATATGTGTTTTGTGTTAGTCTGCATGTGTGTGTGTCTGTGTTAGTCTGCATGTGTGTGTGTGTATGTGTTAGTCTGCCTGTGTATATATGTGTTAGTCTGCATGTGTGTGTGTGTGTTAGTCTGTATGTGTGTGTGTATGTGTTATTCTGCATGTGTGTGAATGTATGTGTTAGTCTGCACGTGTTTGTCTGTATGTGTTAGTCTGCATGTGTGTGTCTGTATGTGTTAGTCTACATGTGTGTGTGTATGTGTTAGTCAACATGTGTGTCTGTATGTGTTAGTCTGCATGTGTGTGTTTGTGTTAGTCTGTATGTGTGTGTGTGTATGTGTTAGTCTGCATTTGTGTGTGTATGTGTTAGTCTGCATGTGTGTGTGTATGTGTTAGTCAACATGTGTGTCTGTATGTGTTAGTCTGCATGTGTGTGTTTGTGTTAGTCTGTATGTGTGTGTGTGTATGTGTTAGTATACATTTGTGTGTGTATGTGTTAGTCTGCATTTGTGTGTCTGTATGTGTTAATCTGCATATGTGTTTGTGTGTTAGTCTGCATATGAGTGTGTATGTGTTAGTCTGCATGTGTGTCTGTATATGTTAGTCTGCATGTGTTTGTCTGTATGTGTTCGTCTGCATGTGTGTGTCTGTGTGTGTTAATCTGCATATGTGTTTTGGTGTTAGTCTGCATGTGTGTGTGTCTGTGTTAGTCTGCATGTGTGTGTGTAAGTGTTAGTCTGCATGTGTGTCTGTATGTGTTAGTCTGCATGTGTATGTATGTGTTAGTCTTCATGTGTGTGTCTGTATGTGTTAATCTGCATGTGTATGTATGTGTTAGTCTGCATGTGTGTGTGTCTGTGTTAGTCTGCATATGTGTGTCAGAATATGTCCTGTGTATGTTAACTACTGGTACTGTATTATATTTTTGGATATAAAATAATATTTTTTTAACATTTACATTTTATTTTAGCTTTTAATTTTGCCACTCATAAGGTAGTACACATTTAATTAATAAGTATTTTTTTTAAATTATTTTAAAAAATATACATTGATAAAACCTTTGTTTAAAAAGTCATATTTATATGCATACTAAAAATACATTTTAAAACATCATTCACCACTACAAAATCAATGCTTTAATTGTTATCTTAATTTTCTTATATTTGACTTAACTATTAACTGTCATTTTGTGTATTGATTAGCCTTATCAGTTATTTACATATTTAACTAATGAAAGTGTCCTAAAGCATCATTCAGCCAATTACATCTTTCACTAATGAAAGTGTCCTAATGTATCATTCAGCCAATTACATCTTTCACTACTGAAAGTGTCCTAAAGTATCATTCAGCCAATTACATCTTTAACTAGTGAATATGTCCTAAAGCATCCTTCAGCCAATTACATCTTTCACTAATGAAACTGTCTTAAAGTAACATTCAGCTAATTACACTATTTTACTAATGAAAGTGTCCTAAAGTATCATTCAGCCAATTACAATTTTCACTAATGAAAGAGTCCTAAATTATCATTCAGTCAATTACATCTTTCACTATTAGAAGTGTCTTAATGTATCATTCATTCAATTACATCTTTAACTAATGAAAGTGTCCTAAAGTATCATTCAGTCAATTACATTTTTCACTAATTAAAGTGCCCTAAAGTATCATTCAGTCATTTTTATATTTTAATATTTACAGTGTCCAAGGACTACTGAAGACAGGACGTGCAGACTTGAATTTCTGACTTAGCTAGCTAAGGCCAGTTTTTTTAACTGTAGCGATACACTCTCTTGTCGCGCTTATATACTTTACTTTTACTTTAGTAAAATATTATTAAGTAACTAACATAATTAATGTCAATAATGTCAATAATGTCAATAATGTTAATGTGCAGGGCCGTTTACTAACGAGGGGTTAGGATTGAGAGGGTTTAAAAGAGCATTTGAATATTATTTAAGATCTATTTATATGATTGAATGATTAGGGCCGTACACATGATACCCTATATATATATGCGGTTGGTGTTGACGGTTTCGTGTGGGGGGTCACCTAAGGAATAAAATAAAGTGAAAAAAAAATTGTAAAACATCGTTATTTCTTGAACTAAAAAAGGAAAAACGTAACCCACCCATAAAATTTATTTCGCTCATAATTAAGAGACAAATGCACTGCCTCTAAAAAAAGTGATTATGAAGTAAGTCGATTATTTGGGTTGAGAATTTTGCCAAGTGGTACATGTATACTATAATTATAAATACGATAATTTGATTTCTAAATCTATGGCAAAATTTATTTGTGTTTTCATGAACAAGGAATATAAAGAATGTAAATTGACTGTGATAGTTAACAAGAAAACCATAAAAACGAAGTTTTCATTATACTCCCTTTATTTGCAAACTAAGTTTACCATCATGTAAATAAACAATTGATTGACTACTGGAAATGAAACCCCAAAGAAAAATATCTGTGTCGCAAATCTCAAAAATATCTCCTTACTCAGTATGAATTGTTATTTTAACGCGAAATTAAAATATTTCTTATACTTTCCTTTTAAGAAATGAATATTGTCATAAGTGTAGTATTATTAAGTCGTTTTAACTGAAAATTTGATAGGATGTATTGTTAGGCACCCCAAATCTGCTGTCCAAATTTCAGCTCGATCGGACCACGGGAAGTGGTCGAAAAATCGAAGCCAATTTTTGCACCACGCACGATTGACGATTGACGATTGACGATTGCAGACATTGCAACTTAAAATAAAGGGAGTAAAAATAAACAAACATTGTGCTCTCCTCTTATATTTTCTGCTTTCAATAATGGTATACATGCACTATTTGGCACTTTGAACAAACGACACTTGTTGGCAGCATTATAATTACCTTTACAATTAACTACACCACATTTATAAGGCATTTTGATAAAAAATACACGATCGAAAAATTAAAAACAAACACAGTAAAGTAAAATCCAACAACAAGTATCATTTGATAGGATGTATTGTTAGGTGCCCGAAATCTGCTGTCCAAAATTCAGCTCGATCGGACCACGGGAAGTGGTCGAAAAATTGAAGCAAAGTTTTGCACCACGATTGACGATTGCAGACATTGCAACTTAAAATAAAGGGAGTAATAACAAGAAAACCGTAAAAACGAAGTTTTTATTATACTCCCTTTATTTACAAACTAAGTTTACCATCATGTAATTAAATAATTGATTGGCTACTGCAAATGAAACGTACAGAAAAAATATCTGTGTCTCAAATCTCAAAAATATCTCCTTACTCCGTATGAATTGTTCTAAAAATAATTGTAGCGCATAATTTTTTTTTTCTAGCTTTGCGCCGAAAAACTATAAAAAATGCACAGGCATTTTTAACGCGAAATTAAAATATTTCTTATACTTTCCTTTTAAGAAATGAATATTGTCATAAGTGTAGTATTATTAAGTAGTTTTAACTGAAAATTTGATAGGATGTATTGTTAGGCGCCACAAATCTGCTGTCCAAATTTCAGCTCGATTGGACCACCGGAAGTGGTCGAAAAATCGAAGCAAAGTTTTGCACGACGATTGCAGACAGACAGAAAATGCAACTTAAAATAAAGGGAGTAACAAGAAAACCATAAAAACGAAGTTTTCATCATACTCCCTTTATTTGCAAACTAAGTTTACCATCATGTAATTAAATAATTGATTGGCTACTGCAAATGAAACGTACAGAAAAAATATCTGTGTCGCAAATCTCAAAAATATCTCCTTACTCCGTATGAATTGTTCTAAAAATAATTGTAGCGCATAATTTTTTTTTTCTAGCTTTGCGCCGAAAAACTATAAAAAGTTGCACAGGCATTTTTAACGCGAAATTAAAATATTTCTTATACTTTCCTTTTAAGAAATGAATATTGTCATAAGTGTAGTATTATTAAGTAGTTTTAACTGAAAATTTGATAGGATGTATTGTTAGGCGCCACAAATCTGCTGTCCAAATTTCAGCTCGATTGGACCACGGGAAGTGGTCGAAAAATCGAAGCAAAGTTTTGCACGACGATTGCAGACAGACAGAAAATGCAACTTAAAATAAAGGGAGTAACAAGAAAACCATAAAAACGAAGTTTTCATCATACTCCCTTTATTTGCAAACTAAGTTTACCATCATGTAATTAAATAATTGATTGACTACTGCAAATGAAACGTACAGAAAAAATATCTGTGTCGCAAATCTCAAAAATATCTCTTTACTCCGTTTGAATTGTTCTAAAAATAAACGTAGCGCATAATTTTTTTTTTCTAGCTTTGCGCCGAAAAACTATAAAAAGTTGCACAGGCATTTTTAACGCGAAATTAAAATATTTCTTATACTTTCCTTTTAAGAAATGAATATTGTCATAAGTGTAGTATTATTAAGTCGTTTTAACTGAAAATTTGATAGGATGTATTGTTAGGCGCCCGAAATCTGCTGTCCAAATTTCAGCTCGATCGGACCACGGGAAGTGGTCGAAAAATTGAAGCAAAGTCTTGCACCACGATTGACGATTGCAGACATTGCAACTTAAAATAAAGGGAGTAATAACAAGAAAACCGTAAAAACGAAGTTTTTATTATACTCCCTTTATTTACAAACTAAGTTTACCATCATGTAATTAAATAATTGATTGGCTACTGCAAATGAAACGTACAGAAAAAATATCTGTGTCGCAAATCTCAAAAATATCTCCTTACTCCGTATGAATTGTTCTAAAAATAATTGTAGCGCATAATTTTTTTTTTCTAGCTTTGCGCCGAAAAACTATAAAAAGTTGCACAGGCATTTTTAACGCGAAATTAAAATATTTCTTATACTTTCCTTTTAAGAAATGAATATTGTCATAAGTGTAGTATTATTAAGTAGTTTTAACTGAAAATTTGATAGGATGTATTGTTAGGCGCCACAAATCTGCTGTCCAAATTTCAGCTCGATTGGACCACGGGAAGTGGTCGAAAAATCGAAGCAAAGTTTTGCACGACGATTGCAGACAGACAGAAAATGCAACTTAAAATAAAGGGAGTAACAAGAAAACCATAAAAACGAAGTTTTCATCATACTCCCTTTATTTGCAAACTAAGTTTACCATCATGTAATTAAATAATTGATTGACTACTGCAAATGAAACGTACAGAAAAAATATCTGTGTCGCAAATCTCAAAAATATCTCTTTACTCCGTATGAATTGTTCTAAAAATAATCGTAGCGCATAATTTTTTTTTCTAGCTTTGCGCCGAAAAAGTATTAAAAGTTTCACAGGCATTTTAAACGCGAAATCAAAATATTTCTTATACTTTCCTTTTAAGAAATGAATATTGTCATAAGTGTAGTATTATTAAGTCGTTTTAACTGATAATTTGATATGATGTATTGTTAGGCGCCACAAATCTGCTGTCCAAATTTCAGCTCGATCGGACCACGGGAAGTGGTCGAAAAATCGAAGCCAATTTTTGCACCACGATTGACGGACGATTGCAGACATTGCAACTTAAAATAAAGGGAGTAACAAGAAAACCATAAAAACGAAGTTTTTATTATACTCCCTTTATTTGCAAACTAAGTTTACCATCATGTAATTAAATAATTGATTGACTACTGCAAATGAAACGTACAGAAAAATATCTGTGTTGCAAATCTCAAAAATATCTTTTTACTCCGTATGAATTGTTCTAAAAATAACCTTAGCGCATAATTTTTTTTTTCTAGCTTTGCGCCGAAAAAAGTATAAAAAGTTACACAGGCATTTTTAACGCGAAATCAAAATATTTCTTATACTTTCCTTTTAAGAAATGAATATTGTCATAAGTGTAGTATTATTAAGTCGTTTTAACTGAAAATTTGATAGGATGTATTGTTAGGCGCCCCAAATCTGCTGTCCAAATTTCAGCTCGATCGGACCACGGGAAGTGGTCGAAAAATCGAAGCCAATTTTTGCACCACGCACGATTGACGATTGACGATTGCAGACATTGCAACTTAAAATAAAGGGAGTAAAAATAAACAAACATTGTGCTCTCCTCTTATATTTTCTGCTTTCAATAATGGTATACATGCACTATTTGGCACTTTGAACAAACGACACTTGTTGGCAGCATTATAATTACCTTTACAATTAACTACACCACATTTATAAGGCATTTTGATAAAAAATACACGATCGAAAAATTAAAAACAAACACAGTAAAGTAAAATCCAACAACAAGTATCCATTTTGGAACCAAACTGTGCCTTCTATTCATACTCCTTAAAAAAAAGTGCGCTCATGCTTGTTAATTATTAAGACATTTTAATGGCTATTAGATCGTTCTTTGTCATTAAATAAATGAAAATGACATAAACCATTAATACAATGAATCATATTAGTAAAGAATTTTGTTAGTTACTTAATAATAGTTAACCTTATATCACTGCGCCAAGGGAGTGTATCGCTACTGTTAAAAAAACTGGCCTTAGCTAGGAAGTCAGAAATTCAAGTCAGCATGTCCTGTCTTCAGTAGTCCTTGACAGTGTCCTATATTAGCATTCAGTCAATTACATATTTTACTAATCAAATTGTCCTCAGTTGTGTCAATTATATATTTCACTAATGGAAAAGTTATATCATTGTATCATTTAGTCAATTACATTTTTACCAATCAAATTGTCTTAAATTCTGTCCACTATTTCTTTCATTTATCAAACTTTTTTTAGAGTATCATTCGGTCAATTACATCTTTTACCAATCAACAAGTCCGCAATTCTGTCAGTTACATCTTTTTTTTATCAAAGTGTTCTCAGATTATCATTTGGTCCGTTACATTTTTCACTTATCACATCGTTTCTGTCTATTACATATCTTACTTATAAAATTGTTATCAGAGTATTATTATATCAATTACATATTTCTTTTATCACAGTATTTTCAATTCTGTCTATTCCATCTCTAACATATCAAAATGTTATTAAACTATTCTTTTGTTATTTAAATATTTTAGTAATCATTAAGTCAATTGCATCTTTCACTAGACTATTCAATATGTCCTCAATTCTGTAACTTACATCTTTCATTTATCAAAGTATTCTAAATTATGTATATTCCATATTTTACTTTTCTGAGTATTATTCTGTCAATTACAGCTTCTTTTTTTCCAAAGTCTTCTTAGAGTATTATCTTGTCAGTTCCGTCTTTTATTTAATACCAACGGACAATTTTTCAGAAAGCTGATTGGGAGAGTAAATACCATGCAATAAGGATGGAACTTGAAACCAAGAAACATGAGTATGGTATTACGCTTGACACTCTGCATAAAGAGTTGAAAGAGTCGCAAAGGGAGAAGGAGGATTTGTACAAGCGGCTACAGGATGTGACGGACGCCAAGCTATCACTCCAGGGGGAAATTGCATCTTACGGAATAATGCTGGAAGGGGAAGAAACAAGGTAAGATTTTTGTTTGAATTCCACAACATTTGAGCTATGCTAAACACATAGACATGTTTTTATACATGTATATAAATACATAAATTACATTAAGTATTTAATGATTGAATTAAATCTTTAAGATATAGTGAAGCCGGCTGGCCTAGCGGTTTAGCTCACCAGACTGTCAACCAAAAAACCACTTGACACGTCGCGGATTCGAGCCCCGCCACCGGCAGATCCCTGTCGCCCTACAGGAGTTTTGGGACTAGATGACGTTAATATTGAGTTGTTATCACATGCGTATAACCGGCAGCAGTGAAACCTCTCACAGATTAATAGTCTTCTAGAGCGTACTGAGCATGTTAAAATAGCATGAATAGAAGCGCTATATACATTACCATTACCATTGAATCTCACCAAAAGTATATCCCCATTAAGGATTTAATGATTGAATATCCCAAAAAGGTGTTACATTTTATTATCTAAAAAAATGATCAAATATCTAAATATCTAATATAGGTCATGTATCAACATATAGCCTACATTAATAGAAATGGGAAAATTAACTAATATTTTATTACATTTAAATAGTATTTAATTAAATTTTAAATAATGTTTCTTTTCCTTTTTTAAATATCAAATTGTTTGAATTCTATTTTATACCAAAATTATTATGCTCTATACGTGTATAAGTATAAAGGTCTATACATTTGTCTCAACATTCTGATATTACTGTTTCTAATATTGACATTAGTAGGCTATTTATTTAGAATTATTGCCGTTATTAAGATACTGTTTTAGAACATGTTTTGAGGTTTTTAATATTGTGTTTATACCTATATACTATGTTTATATATATATAAATTAAAACTTGGGATTCACGCATATCATTACAAAACTACACATTCGACTTTTGAACGAGAAGATAATATACAAGATGAGCATATAGTGGAGGTGTAAACCTTTGAACACGAAGATAATATACAAGATGGGCATACAGAGGAGGTGTAAACCTTTGAACGAGAAGACAATGTCCAAGATGAGCATACAAAGGAATCGCAAACCTTTGAAAAAGAATATGATTCCATTATGATCATAGAGATGAGCTTATTTCCAAGTAAATTGAGATTTTGGTTAGAGCAGCTCTTTATCCCCTCTGCCCCACATTAATGTGAGTGTTAGTTAACATTATCAAATGGCATAGCCGTTGGACTTTTTAAAATTAAGCTAGTCAAACTTCTGAAAGTATTCTGATCAATGTTAATCTACTTACATAACAAACATAACAGTGAAACTCGGGTTTTCGACGCTGTAATCTGATTACATCAGAACTTTCAAGGCATTAATAATAGGTAGATAACAAGCTATAATAATTAATGGTACTAAATCATCACCAATAAATGTAGGCCTCAGGAGTTCCACAAGGAACTGTTTTAGGTCCCCTACTATTTCAAAATTATGTTAAAGATTTATCCAATTGCATCAACAACAGAATAAAAGTAAGGTTATTTGCAGATGATTATATAATTTACAGAACAATAGGCCTAAAGACAGAAAGGGATAGTGAATATTCACAGTAGAATAAGTAACACCAATGGTTAAATCACTAAACCTAATAGCTAGAGATGACAGAATGGAAAAGAGTAACGTAGTAATAATAATACATAATGCTCTAATTTAGAAATACAACACAATAACAATCTGTTACAATGCTCAGGTAAACATAAAGACAAAAACACTTTCTTATCCCTTATGCGAGAACAAATGCATATAAGTACTCTTTCTTCCCGAGTGACATTCGGGCATGGTGTGGGTTAGCCTACCTGAACAAACCAGGAAAACCAGTAACTTAAATTCATTTAAAGCTTTCATAAAAATGCAAGACTAGACCTCGTATGAGCGTAGGACGCAATAATCTTGTGTATACAAGGAGCGTCTGTAATATATAAGATAAGATAAAAAGTAGGTTTCTACTCAGGGTCTATTTAATTTTGTAATTTTCATGGAAAAGGGTTAACGACCTTTTCAATGTTCATAGAACTAAAAAAACGTATTTGTTTTATTGCAAAGCAAAGCTCTCATTTTTATTAATTCATCACTCTAATTAAATGTCTTGTTTCCTTAAAAATATAATGTCCATTTCTATTACTTTTTTGTTACTTCCCTTGCTTGTTTTGCTTTCTTTCCGCTACAAAATGTATTCATTCTTTTTATTTTCTTGTGTGTGTTTTTGCTTTTTGTTTCCTTTTCTAGTTTTTAAAGTGTTTTGTTTTTGTTTAGTAATAAAATACTATTCCCTCCTTTATTTATAGACTATATCTATATATAGATTTTTTCTTCCCAAAACAAACAAAAAAGACATCAAAATATAAAGACTACACAAGTAGGCCTATATCTGTATATAGATTTTTTCTTCCCAAAACAAACAAAAAAGACATCAAAATATAAAGACTACACAAGTAGGCCTATATCTATATATAGATTTTTTCTTCCCAAAACAAACAAAAAAGACATCAAAATATAAAGACTACACAAGTAGGCCTATATCTATGTATAGATTTTTTCTTTCCAAAACAAACAAAAAAGACATCAAAATATAAAGACTACACAAGTAGGCCTATATCTATATATAGATTTTTTCTTCCCAAAAAAAAACAACAAAAAAGACATCAAAATATAAAGACTACACAAGTAGGCCTTTATCTATATATAGATTTTTTCTTCCCAAAACAAACCAAAAAGACATCAAAATATAAAGACTACACAAGTAGGCCTATATCTATATATAGATTTTTTCTTCCCAAAAAAAAACAACAAAAAAGACATCAAAATATAAAGAATACACAAGTAGACCTTTATCTATATATAGATTTTTTCTTCCCAAAACAAACCAAAAAGACATCAAAATATAAAGACTACACAAGTAGGCCTATATCTATATATAGATTTTTTCTTCCCAAAACAAACAAAAAAGACATCAATATATAAAGACTACACAAGTAGGCCTATATCTATATATAGATTTTTTCTTCCCAAAACAAACCAAAAAGACATCAATATATAAAGACTACACAAGTAGGCCTATATCTATATTTAGATTTTTTCTTCCCAAAACAAACCAAAAAGACATCAATATATAAAGACTACACAAGTAGGCCTATATCTATATATAGATTTTGTCTTCCCAAAACAAACCAAAAAGACATCAATATATAAAGACTACACAAGTAGGCCTATATCTATATATAGATTTTGTCTTCCCAAAACAAACCAAAAAGACATCAATATATAAAGATTTCACAAGTAGGCCTAAGGAAAAAAACTTTTGAGCTTCTTTTGATTTCCTTGGTTTTGCCCCCTTGTTTAGTTTACACTTTAACCTTTTACCCCAACAGGATCGGTCTGAGACAAGTTGTGGAACAAACTCTCGGGGTCAGACCAAGCGGCAGCGCTCAATTGATGAACATAATTAACACCACTGAGTCTCATTCTCAGTCTGAGGAACAATCATACGAAACTGGCGGTGCGTATGTACACAATAAAACGAGTCCACAATATATCTACTAAACTGATAGGCCTACACTCAATGAGGTATATGCAGAATGATTTTCCGGTCACGTGATGTTGAGTAAATACATGTAAACATTACCAATGGCTTGCTGCGCTGCTGTTCTACCGCTAAATTATCATATAAAGAATCTAAAATATCTTTTTATCGATTTCCTTTGAAAGATCAACATATAGGTGTTGTCCTTGCTTTAGTATTTCTGCTATATGATGACTTGAAACACTGATGTTCGGAATGCCCGATTTTAAATAACGTAATTGCTATACAGGAAATAAAGTTATTGATATACAAGTTCTTCTTCTTCTTCTTCGTAATACTGTGGAGACCCGGTAGAACCGAGGAAAAAGTCCAAAATTTAAATACACATAAAATAACATAGCAAACATAACATAGCAAACAACAGTTATATACAAATAAAAGAGTGTCACTTTAGGTTTTTGGACCAGCACTTTAGTGACGATTTCAAGGCCGGAACTGTAGGGGCAGTGATGGAGGCCTGGTCCAAGGTGTTCCACAGCTTAATGGCTGACGGAAAAAAAAGAATGTTTGTAGACGTCGGTGCGTGCATGTGGTACATGCAGCTTGAGCTGATGGCCCCGGGTAGAGCGGGACACTTTCTGCATTCTACTTGTTTGGGTCGAAAGGTCCACGTGGTCGTTGATGATTTTATAAATCATGGACACTTTGTCAATTGCTCTTCGTTGTTGTAGTGTATCTAGGTGGAGTTTTGCTACTAAGGCAGAGGCGCTTGATTTAGTGCTGTAGTCCTCTAGTATTCGATGTGCTGCTCGTCGCTGGGTCATCTCCAGTTTGTCAATCAGGTTTTGCTGGTGGGGGGCCCAAACTGGCGAGGCGTATTCTAGGATGGGGCAAGCTAAGCTTTTATAACAATGGGTCTGTATTTTCGTGGAACACCCCTTTAGGTTTCTATGGATGAAGGCGCAGACTCTAATAGACTTGGCAACAATGGATTGAACATGTATGCCCCAGGGGAGATTTTCTGTGATGTTCAAACCCAAGTATTTGGCTTCTGACACCCTTGCAAGAGATTGGCCATTTAAAGTATAGCTAGTGGGTATCCTAGTTCTTTTTCTGGAAACAGAGAGGAGGAGGCGTTTATCGACGTTGAACTCAATTTGCCATTTCGATGCCCAGGCCTCTAGCTTTAGGAGGTCTTCCTGTAAGTGGACAGCATCATCAGGGCTATCGATTGGAGCGTACAGGATGGTGTCATCTGCAAAGAGTCGTACCCTGGAGTGAAGTCCACTCTCCAAGTCGTTGATGAATATCAAGAACAGCAAAGGCCCAAGAACCGAGCCCTGAGGGACTCCAGATATGACCGGTCCTATTGTGGAAGTTTCACCCTCTACGACAACCTGTTGGGTGCGGCCGACGAGGAAGTTCTCAATCCATCTCTTGGTCTGCCCTCTTATACCGTAGTAATCCAACTTGAAAAGGAGGCGCTTGTGAGGGACCTTGTCAAAGCCCTTTAAAATATCTAGCAGGATGGTATCCGTTTGCCCAGCCTTGTCAACGGTCGCTGCCAAGTCGTCAACGGTGAGGATGAGCTGAGACTCGCGCAGGATCTCTTTTTCCTGAATACGTGTTGAGCATCTGTGATGATGTTATACTTGTTCGGGTGGCTAGAGATTTCTGACGTGACAATGTGTTCAAGAAGCTTACAACACACACAAGTCAATGAGATTGGCCTATAGTTGCCTGGTAGGCTTCTGTCCCCTTTTTTTTGTTCCGTTTTATCTAATCGCTATAATTTTCTCAATGAAAAATTAAAATCGAAAGTTGTACAGAGCGGAAACATTTATAGATCAGTGTTGTGTGCGCACGGAAAAAGAACATAAGCTCTAAAAATAGAGCAGGCGGTCCATCTTATTATAGTCAATGATAATAGGATTAATAGGTCTACAAGTATTCATTTAAAGTCGAAAAAAAATGCGATTTAATAAAACGGAACTTGTATAACAATTACTTCATTTAGAATCGGGAATTGAAAAAAAAAAAAAAAAAGAAGATAATAGCATAAAAAACTAAAGCAAGCGGTCCATGTATATTATAGTCTATGATCAATCGATTGAATAAAGCCGAGATTTAAAAAAAAAACCTGTAGGTCTACGGGACATCATACGGTGTGAGATCTTTAACTAGATGCATGAATCGATTCTTCTTTTAACCCCTCAACTCCCTACATGCATTTCCAATTTCACAACAAAAGGCTTATGTACAGTAAACACAACTGCTAAAGTAGTTTTAACCAGTTTTTACAATTGGTGTTTTTGTACACCAGCTAACATTGGTTTTGTGAACACCATCAGGCAATGGTGTTCTTGTACATCAGCTGGCATTGGTGTTTTTTGAAAACCATCAGGCAATGGTGTTTTTGTACACCAGCTGGCATTGGTGTTTTCTTAACATCAGCTGGCATTTGTGGGTTTTTTTTAACATCAGCTGCCATTGTGCATTTTTAACATCAGCTGGCATTGGTATTTTTTTAACATCAGCTGGCATTGGTGTTTTTGTACACCGGCTGGCATTGGTGTTTTCTTAACATAAGCCGAGATGGCATTGGTGTTTTTTAACATCAGCTGACATTGGTGCTTTTGTACATCGGCTGGCATTGGTGTATAATCTAAGGGCCCACCTTTTATTTCTTTGTAAGTGACTGTTAATATGTCATTTTAAGCATGTATTAAAATAGGAAAGTTACATGGCATATTCAGTTTTGCATATTCAGCACTAAAGCCAGTGTGAACGAATTCCTCCATAAACTGGCTATTTAGTAATGTATATGGTAAGCTGAAGAGAATCGTTGACAAAATAGACTTCATTTGGAGATGCCAGTCCTAAACAGTAGGCCTAAGCTATTAAATATCTACACTTTTTTTTTGTTTCTGTGCTGCTCGAGATGTTGTAGTCAAGCATGAACATAAACCCAGATTTCAGTATACAAAGTTGTCTTATACTTTCTACCACTATAACATATTACACAAAATTGTCTTATACTTTCTACCACTATAACACAGTACACAAATTTGTTGGTCTGCTTATGCTGTATTGTTTTAATGTATGCACTGTAGTTTTATAAGCAAATTTTGTTAAAATACAAGCGCCTGTACGATAGTGTGCGTGCATGACTATTTTATAAATATATTTTAGTGCCCGGGTACTAATAGTTCCTTTATATTGTTTAAAATATGCTAAATCAATTGAAATGTCCATTTTGTTGTATCACTAAAGCATTCTCATCTTCTTATATTATTCTCTTTACATTTCAAATTTCGGTACTAAAGGCTTCTATGTTTATTTGCTGATACAAAGTAAAGATTGATATAAATTTAAGTTGAAATTACTTTAAGTTTCAGTTTTTAATAATACTTTACATGTATATAAGCTTATAAGGAAATGTGTAGCCATTTAATTAAAATTACCATTTTAAAACTGTTAATTTAATTTAATTGAAGAATGATTTTCTGGCCGTTTAATTGCTTTAATGCAGCTTTTATATTTGTATTAGTGTTAAAAACGTTTATTTGGATTTGCCATTGAACAGGTAATTCTCAAATGGTTAGTACAGAAGTGCTGGCAAAGAGATCCTACCGTAGTACAGCCAATGGGCCTGTTACTTTTGGAGAATCCGATCCAGAAAACAGATATATTTTACTAGAGAACAACTCCAGGAGTACTGCTAGAAAAGTGAGTGTAAACAACTGTGTGGACACAGGAGAAAAACGTGATTCTCAGCATGACTGTTGATTCCAAATAATTAAAACCATCAGAAGCTTAGTAGCCTAAATCGTTAACGTTTGTTGTTTTAGTTTCTGTATTTGATTAATTATATCCAAAAGCTATTTCTCTTAACCATTTCTGTCCGTAACAATGCAGGCTATACCATTCTGCCGAATCAATGTGTTATTGTTTAGATTATCAATACTATATTTTTCACTATTAAATCCCAACAATGTTTCTAATATTAATTTTAACTTCTGCTGCCTATTTGTAGAAAATAGAACTCTTTTAAACCAACGTTTAAAGATGATTGAATGATCTGTTATGCATTCATTTTCATTGTTTAGATAAATTTACCTTGGTGATATTGTTTTTGAAAATTATACGAACTTATCGGATTTAAATAGTGACGCAAATTTAATGAAGTTTTATAATAGCAACTTATTTCTTTTTCTAATTAACGCTAAGACTTTCAGATTGAAACATAATCATTTTGATTCAGTATTCAGATTGAAACATAATCATTTTGATTCAGTATTCAGATTGAAACATAATCATTTTGATTCAGTGTTCATTTACATTGATGTAGGCTATAACATTGGTAGGCTACATGATAAGAAAACAAATATTGAACATCATCATCTTTGGTGCTAAAGCCCATGGAGGGCTCTGGCCTGCCTCACCACCTCTTTCCACTCGGACCTATCCATCGCCTTCTTTTTCCAGGCATAGAACCCGATCTGTCGCAGATCCATCTCGACATCGTCCAACCATCTCAGTCTGGGTCTGCCTTTAGGTCGTTTTCCTCTGGAGTTCTGAGCAGGGGCCACAGGGGAGGTGGCTGGGAGGGACATTGTGGAAATTATTATTTTTTTTATAGCTGATATGTTTCAATTTGTGTGGAAAACAAAATCAAATGGCGATTGAATCGATCATTGTGTATATGTATTTATAAAATCCGATGATTCAAAAAGATTTTTGCAAAGCAATATCTTATAATTATAGCAACCTTGGTTTAACAAAATATCGTACAACAAATAAAACTCCTTACATCATTTTATGCGGTAAAACTCCTTATGCCTTCAATTATTAGATGGGTTGATGTCGAATGAACAATTTAAGACACAAATGCTTCTTGGACTATGATGCATGCTAAGGTTACACTTCTCAAACCTTTTAAGACACCCGTATGAAACGTCATTTGAAGCACAATTTTCACCGCACGCTGGGCCCACAAACTAAGCCTTGTCGTTGTTGCAGTTTTAAAGAATAATAATTTACTCCACTGGCTCTTTCTAGATGTTCAAAACATCCACAACATTGCGATTGCATCTATCAAGAGAAGAAATATGCTTCATGATATTGTCTAAGATGCTTGGAGCTTGTAACTTCAGACCGTTTAACTGGCAACTGGCCGTGGGATAAATCAAGAACAGAATATCTATACACTGTCTGTTATCAATTGGAAAAGCCAGCTTAAATCAATTGAAAATCGAGCAATATCTGCATTGTAAATACTAAAAACACGATTGCATACACCTAGAGAGAGTGAATCAATAGTAACTATAATATTTATTTACATTGAAAACGGACCGGCAAAAGAATTTAGAGGTTATTAATTACTTCAGTGCAAACGTCATCCCGTAGAGTAGGCCTACAAATAATCTAAAAAATTGATAGAAATGTATTTGAAACTCAAGTAGATCGAAATAAAACGAGGTACGATGGACCAGCGCGGCGAGTTCAGCTGGCGTATCAAAGGTCCGGGTTCGAATTATGACTAAAGCTAGGAATTTTTTCACGGGTCTGCAGGGTGTCCCTAGTAGGCTATGCAGTTACCGCATAAACTGGTGAACGCTGCACTTCTGTACCCATGTGCCTTAAAGCAGCGAAGTGTGGAAACCATCGATACGCTCCGTTTAAGAGTGTGATGTACGTGTGTCTTATTCGACGATGACCTTTTTCTTCAGCGTTCCATTTTGCTTTCCTTTGCTATGTTAGACTGGCAGCCCTGTTTCTCTGATGAACCGGGTAGTTGTTTGTAAGAATGGCTTTTCTTCCATGGTGACTCCTTCACATGCTTGGTAAATAAAGCCTACTTCACCGAGGATTAAAACCTAACGGTTACCCTCAAATGATTTAGCCGTCCAGCTGAGGCCGTTTCCCGTAGTGTGGTCTCAGTGCATGCTACGGCTACGTGGAGCCACAGTTGAGAGCTGTGTGCCAGGTGGGGACCAAAGCTAGATGAGAAATCCCGAAAGAGTACATCATCTCACCCAACCAGATGTACTATCCCTTCCATCATCTCACCCAACCAGATGTACTATCCCTTCCATCATCTCACCCAACCAGATGTACTATCCCTTCCATCATCTCACCCAACCAGATGTACTATCCCTTCCATCATCTCACCCAACCAGATGTACTATCCCTTCCATCATCTCACCCAACCAGATGTACTATCCCTTCCATCATCTCACCCAACCAGATGTACTATCCCTTCCATCATCTCACCCAACCAGATGTACTATCCCTTCCATCATCTCACCCAACCAGATGTACTATCCCTTCCATCATCTCACCCAACCAGATGTACTATCCCTTCCATCAGCTCACCC
The DNA here is from genome assembly GCA_949126835.1 of Anisus vortex. NCBI lineage: Eukaryota > Metazoa > Mollusca > Gastropoda > Planorbidae > Anisus > Anisus vortex. Next base: position 19,801,557 of record OX421501.1, on the reverse strand, counting down.
AACCAGATGTACTATCCCTTCCATCATCTCACCCAACCAGATGTACTATCCCTTCCATCATCTCACCCAACCAGATGTACTATCCCTTCCATCAGCTCACCCAACCAGATGTACTATCCCTTCCATCATCTCACCCAACCAGATGTACTATCCCTTCCATCATCTCACCCAACCAGATGTACTATCCCTTCCATCATCTCACCCAACCAGATGTACTATCCCTTCCATCAGCTCACCCAACCAGATGTACTATCCCTTCCATCATCTCACCCAACCAGATGTACTATCCCTTCCATCATCTCACCCAACCAGATGTACTATCCCTTCCATCATCTCACCCAACCAGATGTACTATCCCTTCCATCATCTCACCCAACCAGATGTACTATCCCTTCCATCATCTCACCCAACCAGATGTACTATCCCTTCCATCATCTCACCCAACCAGATGTACTATCCCTTCCATCATCTCACCCAACCAGATGTACTATCCCTTCCATCAGCTCACCCAACCAGATGTACTATCCCTTCCATCATCTCACCCAACCAGATGTACTATCCCTTCCATCATCTCACCCAACCAGATGTACTATCCCTTCCATCATCTCACCCAACCAGATGTACTATCCCTTCCATCAGCTCACCCAACCAGATGTACTATCCCTTCCATCATCTCACCCAACCAGATGTACTATCCCTTCCATCATCTCACCCAACCAGATGTACTATCCCTTCCATCATCTCACCCAACCAGATGTACTATCCCTTCCATCATCTCACCCAACCAGATGTACTATCCCTTCCATCATCTCACCCAACCAGATGTACTATCCCTTCCATCATCTCACCCAACCAGATGTACTATCCCTTCCATCAGCTCACCCAACCAGATGTACTATCCCTTCCATCATCTCACCCAACCAGATGTACTAACCCTTCCATCATCTCACCCAACCAGATGTACTAACCCTTCCATGGACACAACCTTTAAAAGTACGCCGGTGGGCTAAAGCATGTGGGACAGCCCCTGTTGTAAGTCTGAGAATCATTGCACTGCCGAGACAGCCTCTGTTGTAAGTCTGAGAATCATTGCACTGCCGAGACAGCCCCTGTTGTAAGTCTGAGAATCATTGCACTGCCGAGACAGCCCCTGTTGTAAGTCTGAGAATCATTGCACTGACGAGACAGCCCCTGTTGTAAGTCTGAGAATCATTGCACTGCCGAGACAGCCCCTGTTGTAAGTCTGAGAATCATTGCACTGCCGAGACAGCTCCTGTTGTAAGTCTGAGAATCATTGCACTGCCGAGACAGCCCCTGTTGTAAGTCTGAGAATCATTGCACTGCCGAGACAGCCCCTGTTGTAAGTCTGAGAATCATTGCACTGACGAGACAGCCCCTGTTGTAAGTCTGAGAATCATTGCACTGCCGAGACAGCCCCTGTTGTAAGTCTGAGAATCATTGCACTGCCGAGACAGCCCCTGTTGTAAGTCTGAGAATCATTGCACTGCCGAGACAGCCCCTGTTGTAAGTCTGAGAATCATTGCACTGCCGAGACAGCCCCTGTTGTAAGTCTGAGAATCATTGCACTGCCGAGACAGCCCCTGTTGTAAGTATGAGAATCATTGCACTGCCGAGACAGCCCCTGTTGTAAGTCTGAGAATCATTGCACTGCCGAGACAGCCCCTGTTGTAAGTCTGAGAATCATTGCACTGCCGAGACAGCCCCTGTTGTAAGTCTGAGAATCATTGCACTGCCGAGACAGCCCCTGTTGTAAGTCTGAGAATCATTGCACTGCCGAGACAGCCCCTGTTGTAAGTCTGAGAATCATTGCACTGCCGAGACAGCCCCTGTTGTAAGTCTGAGAATCATTGCACTGACGAGACAGCCCCTGTTGTAAGTCTGAGAATCATTGCACTGCCGAGACAGCCCCTGTTGTAAGTCTGAGAATCATTGCACTGCCGAGACAGCCCCTGTTGTAAGTCTGAGAATCATTGCACTGCCGAGACAGCCCCTGTTGTAAGTCTGAGAATCATTGCACTGCCGAGACAGCCCCTGTTGTAAGTCTGAGAATCATTGCACTGCCGAGACAGCCCCTGTTGTAAGTCTGAGAATCATTGCACTGCCGAGACAGCCCCAGTTGTAAGTCTGAGAATCATTGCACTGCCGAGACAGCCCCTGTTGTAAGTCTGAGAATCATTGCACTGCCGAGACAGCCCCTGTTGTAAGTCTGAGAATCATTGCACTGACGAGAGGCTACGAGACTGGATCACAACCTGGTGCCTGGCGGTCGACAGGTTTATAGTCTGGAATATGTGCTACCTGGCGACAGTGTAGGTATACGAGCAAGCAGCCACGTTAATGATTCTGAGGCATTCCGCACGTGGGGTGAAGAAGTGTAGTAACAGTGCGCTTTGCTTCGCGGCATGCGTGGCACACCATATTGGTTGAGGTGGCATGGTGAGGCTAGTCTCGGACAGGATATTGGTGTCTCCCCCCCCCCCGCCCCCCCCCCCCCCCCGTCCCGATCCACCCTTTAACATCGTTATACGCTGGATGTTTCTTTCTTTATTTTTAAACATTAAAAATCTGCGAACGCTACTTCACCTGCCCTAAAGAGCGATTTGCGTAAAAATGTGGTAACATTTTTTAATGCGAAATTTTGCCCCCCCCCCCTTTCGAAAACAATCCTGACTTCGCCCCTGGTTCTGAGCATATATCACTTTTGCTCCTCAGCTGTTAGGCATTCGTCCCAGTTGGCCTTTCCAGCGTAGTCAGCCCTTTTTTATTATCTCAGCCACAATAGTAGGGTCTTCATATAGCTCGTAGACCTCTGCATTGGTGCGCATCCTCCATCCATTTTTATCTTTGGTTGGTCCAAAAATATTGAAAAACAAAGTTAATATAATAATAGGGGCCTATAGAATCTAGGCCTATACATTTGGTCTAAAAAAAAACAACTCCTGCCGAACTTGAAAAAAACACAACTATGAACAGAAAGGGTTAACACTCTAAAAATTGATAGGGTTAAATAGTTTTTTCAAATGTGATTTATAATTTCTAAAAATTATATTTGACAGTTTCTAATTTTACTTTTTTTTATAAATTGTATCTGATTTGAATGGTTTTGTTTTTTAAGTTTTATATTTTTTTATATAGCAATGTGAAGTAAACTACGGTATTACATTTTGCATTTAAAGGCAAACTTCATGGCATGCATCTATTTCTAATGAAAACTAATTGTATTAACATATTAGGCCTACAAAGCACAATTGAAATGAAACACAACTCAAATAGTTAAAAAGATTCGAATTTAATAGAACTGAACATAAAGTAATTTAGGCCTTATAATGTTTATATAAAGCTTAAAATAAAACTGAACATTCATTTTGTTTAAAATGAATATTAAGGTGATCAATTTCTAATTTTTTTCTAACTTTTGTTTATTTTTTCTTTGCAGGAACAAAATTTGGATGGCTGGAAGATTCGACGCATTGTAGACAACAACCAGAGCAGACCATATGAATATACTTTTACAAACTTTGTCCTTAAACCAGCCAAAAGTGTCAAGGTCAAAGAGTTTTTTTTGTCTTTTTAATTTTAAAAAAAAAAAATTCCCATTTAGCAAGTTTTATTTTTATTAAATTTTGATTTTTTTCATTAGAAAAATAACTCTTCTGTTTAATGAGATTGTTTACAGTAAAGTGTTTTAATCTTGTGAAAATATTACCGTAATTTTTTTTTACTTCTACAAAGAACAGTTAGTTACAATAGTTATAGATTTGTTTAAAAAACATATTTTAATAGAAGTTTTTTAAATATTCAATTACACCTCAATGTGCCTTATGTTGTTACAATGCAGAAAATGCTAGACTGGATATTCTTTAAAAGAAGCTAAGGAAAAATGCCTACTAGAAAAATGTAGAGACTAAGAGAACACAAATAATTGCTATATATATTATTGGCCTATACTAAAATAAAAACTCAATATAAATAATCAAGACAACTCGCACACGAATAACTTGAAGTTATAATAAATATAAATAAATAACTCTAAATGTATTAAAGAGACATTTCTAAATACAATTTGGAAACTAGATGTATTTAAACATGTTATAGGCTAAACAAATAATATTTTGCACTATTTTTCTAAAGCTTTTTGACAATGAGTCAGAGTAAGTGCTCTCCAGCATTCAGGGCAGTGCGTTGGCATACAGGACAGAATAAAAAATAACGAAACTCTGAAATCTCAAAAGCAGGAAGTAAAGTAATTCTTTTTTTTTTTTTTGCTTCTTTATAGATCTATGCTAGGTCTCAAGCCAGTCTGGCTGGTCCTAATGACCTTGTTTCCAGTGATGCTGATACATGGGGGATCGGAAAAGAGTTCGTCACTACACTCATGAATGAGAAAGGAGAGGTAAGACAAGGCTAAATACTAACTGATGTTTAAAATCATCAGAGTTTTCTGCCTTGAATTATTTACCTTGTTCTAATGCTAAGAGTATTGATAAAGGCTATTTTCAAAGGTCAAACATTTTGTATGTATGATGAATTGAATAGTTATAGTAACCATACTTGTAGGCCTAATTGACTAAAAAAGTTAATTAGGCCTATTGTTTAGACTAATAAGTAGCCTAGAAAGCAATCAGTAGTTATACAAATTCAGTCTTTTCTTTTGTCATCAATTTAATTTTTTTTAAAGTATAACTAGTAAAAAAAATTCTAATTAGAGAACTATTTATATTAAATTAATACTTGCATCATCTCTATAATAATTACAGTGTAGGCCCTATTGTAGGCCTAATAAATGTATAATTATTACAGTGCTGTGATACTTGTATAGCTGCTACAGTATTATAATATTGTTTGTACTTTCACTGAATATTTCAGGAGAAAGCAAGCCAAATTCAGTCGACAATCTACACCCAGTGATTCTGACAAAGTATCTTCCCCCCGACAGCTTGAGCCTGTTTATTTTTTATATTTTAAATAATTGTTTATTGAAGTAGTTATTCTACATTAAAAAAATATATGTAGGCCTATAATATTTCAAATATATATAATATTTATTTTCTGTTTTGTTTTCCCTATCCATGATTTTTATACATCTCTTTACTCTGTTCATTTCTTTACAAGTAAACACTTTCAAATGGATCTGAGTGATTTAATTATTAGCATGTTTTAAATGAACTCATAATAGATGTGTGTTTTTTTAGTGCTATGCTGGTTGTGAGCTACGAGCAACATTCTTTATATGATTCTGTTGTTATTTTGTTGTTGTTTTTTTTTTTTTGCAGAGATCAAATAACAACTTAAGCTTATGAAGGAAAAATATTTTTTTTTTGTGTTTTTTTTTACATTTCAAGTTTTTAAAAGAAAAAAAAGTTAATAGGGCATATTTTGTATCTGATCTAAATTAACAAATATTATATTTTCATTAAGTTTTTTTTGTTCATATTTTATAAGCAACTGCTTTAAAACAACTGTGAATTTTTACAATTTATATTTAAGTTCAGAGATCAACTCTTTCTTAATGTATCATTTACACAATACTACTCCTATTTTATTTTACAAAATCTTTACTTATTAAACATGTATATATATCATTATTTACAGCTTAACGTTTTAATGTCTATTGTTAATTTACCAATTTTGTTTTCTAAAATTTTAATTGGAGAATAGCATCAGTGCTTGTAATACTATTTCAACATAAAATTCGGATATGCCTAAAAGGTTAACTGCTTTCTGTAGCTTCAAAAAATAATTTAACATCTTTTTATTTCAAATCTTAACAATAATCACAATCTTTAGCTGTATTTAAGCTAAGTTGAATTTAAGCTTCACTGAAAATTGGTGCTAATGTGAACATAAAATACTGGTAGACATTAGTGCTAATTAGAATCAACATGTATGTTTTATTTTACAATAAAATGTGATTATTTCTAATTCTGATGGTTATATACTTTTTTTAGATGGCATATGTAAAGTAGTAGCTTATAATTGTTTGTGTTTAAAGATTATAAATAAAAATAGATGAATGTCTAGATGCTAAATATATGTGTTGTGTTGTACTTGAGCTTCACATAAAGTAAAATAGATGGATGACCAATGTGAGCTTGTATCTAACTTTATAAAACAACATATTATGTTTTTTGGACAGAATTGGCTAGCTAAAGCACTTTACTATTGAAAGGTTTGAAATAACGTATTTGCTGGACTTTACATATTCTTATTAAATCTTTAAAATTTATTACGTTGTTGTGACGTCGCTGGTAGTTAAGTGTATGGAAACTACAATTTCAATCTGATGTCTTTGATAACTTAGAGTTTAACAATATTGCTATATTTAGTAATATTGATCCTAATATATATAGTATCTTTGACTGAATGATCCTTGTTTGATATTCTTAGGCTTGCCAGCCTCTGCAGTGTTCATTGAATGTTGCTCATACAAATTCTGTACAATTTATTAATACTTGGTGGACTAATGGAAGAGGTTTTGCTTACATCTCCAAGGATTTTGAGCTAAAATTAAGTAAAGCCTAAATATTGTTTTTTATGCAACTGAGAGCATTCCTGGGTCACTTAAATCCTAGAGCTAGCAGACAATTGTTGCTTGTGTCAATAAATCTGGGAAACTCTGCAATTTTATAATTTACAGATCTACACACATGAATGCTTTGAATCAAAATCTTGCATTTTTATAGGCAATTTGGTTTACCATGCTAGTTCATACAACCTTTACCGTGACCAAATGCAGCTCTAGATTAAAAAGCAAAAGAGCTTATATTATGAATTAGTCTTTTTATATGGTTTAGGAGTTTAGGAAGAGTGTTTTTATCCTTCTGAGGTTCCTTGTTTAGATTTTTTGTTTAATTTCTTAGTTAGAATTTAGAACTTTATATTTTATTATTATATCAGTTTAGTCTACAAGATATAAATCACATTTGTAAGATATAAATGGTTTTCACAGTGTCAAAAGTCAGGCCAAACACAAGCACTGTAATCCTTATTAAAGAAGTAATAATTTGTGATTTATGAACTTTTTATTAACCTGCTAAACTTTCATTGTTGATGGTCAAATATGATTTAACTGCATAATAATGATAGTAGGCTAATCAAAATCAGTAATTCAAACTGTCATAATGATCCAAATAATGGATTTGAAATATCTTATCTAGTCAATTCTGAAAATGGCCTAAAAGTAACTCAAGTATAGAGTGGAATTTTTTAAAGTGGTCCTGTGGTAAGTCTCAAAATGTCAACTAGAAGATCCAGGCTCAATACTACCAACAACACATCCTTTCTGCTCTGCAAGAGGTCTGAGCAATGGAAGAGATAAACTTCTATGCAGAAGGAATAATGTTTGTATCTTACTAGACAAAGCAGAAAAATAATTGATAAGATTATTTTCCATTGGTTAAAATAGCAGGGGAAAAATGCACAGAAAAGTTTTAACCAAACTATGACCCAGTCATACAAATGTTGCAGAGAAATATGTTTTTATTAATTTAAATTAAAACTATTTTGTAATTTCTTGGTTGGCAGTGATTTTTACAGAATAATCACATGAAATTCTAAAATATATTTAACCTTCACTCTAACCTTGATCCCTATTCCTAAACACTCTGTCAAAAAAAATCATCAGACCTTATTCTGAAATTGATTATTCTACAATACAAGAATTTCCACATTGATATTTACTGGTAATGTAAACAATTAAAATCCTTTGTGCCTTGTATTTATGACTTTGTGCAGTTTTAAAAAAAGCACTCAACTTTATTCAAAGACATTACATTAGTAGCTCCTAAAGTTTAGGCTAAACAAGAAATGGGTTAAGCTAGATAGTTTAATTATGCATTTCAAATTAATCAACTAATCATTCTAAAAATAAAAAGGATTAGAAATGTAACAGCATTTGTTCCAATGTGTTTTTTCTAAATTACTTCCCGTTAAGAAAAAATATTGAAAACTAATTCAAATTAACTGGGTAGTAAAATTTAAAGTGTAAACATTTTTTTCTGTTCATTTAAATATAATATAAATTTTATCTAATTCAAGTAAAAAAAAAACACTAATTTGGTTTGGTATAATTTTTATTAATTACTGTATCAAAAGTATAACTGGCATCATCATTTAACTATCTCAACAGTAAAAGAAAAAGCGAAACTAAAAGAACATCATTTACAGAGTATTACTTTATACATAATTTAATTTTTACTTTTAAAATTGATTTAGTGATTTTCCAAATATAAATTATGTAATAAAAGGTTATAGAAACATAAACAGAGAGAATGTATATGTAGGCCTATATAGAGTTAGAATGATTCATATGCTTACAACATCCAAATAATCTTTAATGTAGTTTCAGTTTATTTCAAAAGTATTAAGGCTATACAAACACAAACTTACCGTATTTACAAAATTAAGTACAAAGAAAAAGCTAACATTTTAATATTAATGTAATATTAAAACATTATTAATTACATTTGAAAGTTTGTGCTACTCTCCACAAACAAGGCCGTGTTGGAATGTAAAATGAAACATTTAAAAATATTAAATATTGAAATAAAAATTTCAAGTTATATGAAAATATACAAATGATTAATGTGCAGGTAAAAATCACTTGAAGTTTTGCCTGATTATTTACACATTTTTGATACTAAGCCTGATATTTCTTTAGGCCAATATGAAAATGTTTTCATTTTAGCATCTGCAAATCATTTCAATGATTTTCTTTAGCAAATTGTTTCAATAGCATTTTTAGGAAAAGGGTGTTAGTTTTATTTTTCTGAAGTAAAGAGCATCACTTCTTTAGGTAAAGTACTTTGGTTGGTCTCTTAGACAAAGTGCATAATCAGTACTTGTTGTGTTTTTCCGGCTGTATTTAATTAAGTTGTTTTTTTCATGAATCTAAGCCGGATGTATGATAAAGAAAATAAAATAACAGCATATAAAATGAGGGCTAAATAATTTTGCCAAAAGTCCCAGTCATCTGCATACTTCATGTCTTGGGTTGCCAGAAAACTTTCTCCAGTTTGACTGTAAAGAAAAGGATTGCAAAACAAATGAGTAATGAGACACAAACAATATTTCTTTTGTAAAACCTTTGTTTACTTATTATTAGCTGGTAGATAAGACAAACCCCCAAACAATATTTTTACAAATTGTTTTTATATTTAGTGCTGAGTTGTTTTTAAACTAAAAATATTGTATGAAATTAAATTCTTTTAAAAGATTAATGAAATGATAGAAGATATCACATTAACCTAAGTAAATAATTGTACTTTCATTATTTGAATAATTAAATAATCACAATAATTATTTTCTGACTCTCTCTCTCCCCATATACTGCATATAGTAGTAGTAAAGTAAAGTACCCTTTGGACCAAACTGAAAGCAGCGTTCACCAGTTTCTGTGGCCACGGCATACTAGGGGATGTGTTGCCAGCACAATGCCTTGCCGCCTTTTAATTTACCCCAACTAGTGTCAGGTACCCATCAGAGCTGGGTAGACTCAGGGACACCCTCAAGTGCAGGGAAAAAATCCTAGCTTGCACCAGGTTTTGAACCCAGGACCTTTGGATTGCCAGTCAAACGCGCTACCACTCGACCACCGTGCCCCAAATACTGTATATAACATGATGAAATTTTTTTACTTTTTTTTTTACAAATTAATTATTATGTGTACTTACCACAATGTGCCATTGTCATTACAAAACATTCTGCCTTTAAATTCATTTATGTACAATATCTGTTTTTAAAAAAGTACAAAGATTGAAGTATTTTCTAATCATGTTACAAAGGTATTTCATAATCAACATATACTTTTAACTGTTGGCCTAAATATAGATAGTAAAATGTAAGCTTTAATTAGCTAATACTTGAAATAAATTAGATCATACTTACAGATAAAGCATATTTGAACAGACTAAAATACTGAGCCCAATGCAACCAAGGACCAATAGAATCAAAGTTGATGAGAAATCCTCCAAGGAGCTGAAAAAAAAAGTAAAATAAAAAAAATATATATAAATTTGTTACATTTAAAAAACGTATGACATTTAGTATAGCTGTTTAAATCAAATATATTGTCTGAATAGTGTGGTATAAATTGTTAATACGGGTATTGGGTTAGAGATTAATCATGTTCTTAAAGTGGCTTGATTTATTGAACCTGATTTATTATCTACTTTTTCTAAATGGTTAGGGAATGTACTGTTTGCACCAAAATCTATATCTATTATATATATATATATGGTGCATAAAGTTTTTTTTGTGCTTGTTCTTAAAATTGTTTTAGAAGTTTTTAGTAGTTGTTCCATACCAGTGTGAACTATTGAAATGTCCTATCATTGTTACCAGATGTTTGGGGACAATTTTATTATTAAATATTTGTATACTCCACCAAGTGGCTTGAGTTATTTATTTGAAATAACCAGCACCTAGACAGTAGAGTAAGAAGCATCCAAGAGTATATTATGATATAAAGATATAATGTAGAACAGTATAATTACCATCATGAGGACATAACACAGAGCTAATAAAAGCTGTGCTACTGCAAAGACTCTCACTAGGGAACTGAGGAGAAAGCAGAGGGCTGCAGCTGCAAGAGTTGTACAGAATAGGCAGAATACAAACAAGAAAAAATGGTCAGCTCCATAATTCAAACCTGTGAAAATAGTTGGTTACAAATTCAGTTGAAAATAAAAACAGTAAATCTTTAATCACATTAGAGTTTAACTTTTTTTTATATAAAACTTCATAAAACTGAAAAATATGATTTTTTTTAAAAGTGTGACTCTGTAATGACTTACCAACTGCAAAATAAACAACACAAGATAAAATTATAACTGGCACCATGCGTAGTGGAATTATGTCAAAGATAACTTTGACCAGGAAGTAGACTGACACTCGATAGAAGCCGCTGACATTTTCATGCCTGGCGAAAATAAACAACAAAAAAAAGTTAATAAACACAATTATATTTATTCATTTCACAAAGAAATTTTTTGTATTCTAAAGCATTCAAGTATAATATTTGTAAAACAAAATAGTATATATTCACGGTGTTTCATAAAGTGTGCACCTTTTCCATTGCTCAGCATGTGCTTATTTTCTTTATTTATTATAACCCCAATAAAAAGACAACTTGTCATTTTTTTCCATTTAGTGGCAATAGTAGCCAGAATATATTAAGACAAGTATCAAGCACCATATTTTTATTGTAAAAACTCATTACAGAATCAGAGATGGTCCATAATCTTTGTGGAAGAAAAAAGTAAAATTATGTCCTAAGCATGCATAATTTCAATAAAAATAAAGTTTATCCTTACATGAATATTTTCCTTTCATTAATGAAAACCTCCACAGCTGACATGTTGAAGAATAATTGGTTCATGATGAGGAAAAATAACACACCAGTTCTGAACAAAAATACAACAAGAGCATTTAATGATTTAAATTTCATCAAAAGGACATAGATTTTATTCGATAAATATTTAATTCATTAAACAATGGCTTGGAGCACAGCAAGACATGCTTACTTTCATGGTCACATTGATAAACAGTGAAATATGTACTTGAATTACTTCCTTTAGAGCTTCAAATGGCAGAGGAGTGTTCTAGTATAATATACTTTTGGTGGATGCTACATTTGAGTACAACTAGCATGGTTATTACTGTTTACTATTTTCTTACTATATTTTCTGTTGATGGAATTTTTTTTGCTAATGTTTGTTATGTCACTATTTATACTGTAATGTGTAATTTGTGGTTGATCAACTCTCCAGACAAAAAGAACAAATAATTGAAGAGTTACCTGTCCTTAAAAGCTTTGGGGGGCTCATTTCCAAGTTGCCAATAAATGGCTCCAATGATGATTGCAAACACAATGGATGTAGCAATCTGAAACATGATTAAAATGGTCATTGAGATATTAAATAAGGCCTAATCAACCGAGGATTGATGTCACCATAATTAAGCTAAACATTTTGCATAGACGTTGTCAATAAAATGATAACATATATTTTATGGGTAGGAGGCAAATTTCTGTAAAAGTGTGTTTATTGTTGTGGAGTTATGAATTCATATAAAAACATGCAACTAAAAATATATATTTAACATGTAGACCTATCAATATAATTAGAAATATTACAATTGTAATATTGTAATAATTCTCTACACCACTGAACATTGGTCTATAATAATAATAATATTTTATAGCGCTGCCAACAAACATAATGTGAAATCAGAGTGCATTTAAGATACAACTAAGAACACGGATATAATCTCTAAGCTAAGAATAAAGCTAATTGACAATTTGAAACTTTACAAATATTCAAATATTGGAAAAATCAAAAAAATGAAGCATTAACCGACCTAACATATAAGTAAGACACTGGTGGTCTAATGCATGTTATCTAAGGTAAATATTGCTTTGAAGGCTTGTAAATAATCAGATTTGGACACCCCTATGCACACACATTTTACATAGAGGACACTTTACTGGCCACACAATCCTTGAAAAAAGGAATTCTTAATTCTACTTTATTTAATACATTTCTTGATAATGTTGACAAAAAAATGTCTTTATATTCATAAATTGTATGTTTAAACAATCATGAAAATTATGAGTGCTTACAGTCATGATGCTGGTCTGTGGATTTCTGATTAAATTTATCAAAGCCCTCTTGGCAACTACAGTAACCTGTCAAGGGAAAAAAAAAAAAAAGAATTATTTTTATGTCATGGGTTTAAGTTTAAATGACAAGAGATTGTGCTAGCTTTATATTTAAGTAACAATTTTGTGAAGAAAATGATGTATTTAATAAACCAGATTACAATAAGATCACAATGATCTTGTTCTTGTTGACAAAAAATCTACTAGTGGCAAACATCGATAATACTGAAAAACTTAAATATTTTAAAGCCTACTTGAGTAAAAAAGGAAGTAGTATAGTCTATTGCTTTATGCTGCTGTTCCTTCATCCCTCTTGTGGCTTCAAAAACAGAATAGATTGATTTAGCTTCTTCAAGGAGACTTGAGGTTGGAAAAAAAAGAAAAATTAAGCATTAACAATTTTTCAATGTTACTTTTAATGCATAACATAGTTAGATAATTTTAAACAAATATGCTGAAATTTATATGGACTTCCTTATCTTGATTATAAGAAAGAATTCGTAAAACATTATACAGTGATAATAATGCAAGACTTAAGGAACAGCAACCATTTTAAAAAGAAAACATTTGGACATTTTCAAGCCAAGCAGTGCTTAGGACAGTAAAGAAAAATATGTTTTTTTATCATTAAACCAACAGCCAGACACCTCAATAATTGCATGTCTTGAAAGAAATAAAGGGAGACTATAAGTTATAAAAAGAGACAAAACCCATCTGACCCTTTACTATATCCTCCAGCCACCCAACCAGAAGGCAATAAAAAATCATGATTTAAATTAAGTAGGCCTAATTAGGTTTTTCTTCTCCCTTGTGCAAGCAAAGAGAATGAAAAAAAAATAGAATAAAAGAACAAATGCTAAAATAGTAAAGTACCCGTCGGACCAAACCGTTGATCCATAGGTCCGATGAAGCAACGTTCACCAGTTTCTGTAGCCACGGCATACTAGGTGATTGTGTGGCCAGCACTATGCACAGCCCACTTTACTTTACCCCAACTAAAGTCAGGTACCCATCAGAGCAGGGTAGACTCAGGGACACCCTCCATACCCGGGAAAAAAATCCTAGCCTGCACCAGGATTCAAACCCGGGACCTTTGGCTTGCCAGTCGAACGTGCTTCCGCTCGGCTACCGTGCCCTCTAAATGCTAAAATACGGAAAGAAAATGAAAAGAAAGAAGACCAAACATAACAGTTTGAACACAAAATTCAAAGAAGAAAAGAAAGAGAGGGGGGGGGAGAATGAAAATAAAAAAGATTGAAGAAATACAGAAAGAATGAAATTGAAAGAATGAAAGAAAGAAAATTGTGCACATTCAAAATGATTATTTGTACTTACTTTCTGTTCCATCTGGAACTTTTGAAGCCTTCAACTAATTTATCATGTTGGCTTTGCGTTGCTATTAAATACAAGAAGAAAAAATAACTCAGCTTTGAATGTAATATTTGTTAGGTTTAGAGGTGAATATGCATTCAATAATAAATACAGCATTAAAATATTGTTTGTTTTTAAAAATAATGGAAAACACACAAAAATAACCATTATCCCTGATATTTTAAAATAAATATTACAAAGATTTAGGCTTTTGTTTAGTTTTTTTGCATAATTATAAAGAAAAAAAGTAACCATTTAGAAAACATTAATGTTGATAATCAATCATTTGATAACTTTTTCTTAGCTTGATTTTATGTAAGATCATGCAATAAAAGATAAATAAATTTAGTTAATTTAAATACAGATCAAGAATAGAACATAGCAAACTTATTAGGCTACTATTTTGTAAACAAAAGTAGTAAATTTTTAATTTTTGGGCTACAAAACAAATTATTTGACATAGTTTAGACATCTCACAAATTATTCCCAATAAAATAAATATTAGATCTATGGGGTTACATGTAAAGTAAGAAAAAAAAGTGAAATGATGGTACTAAAATATTTATCCATGCTATTAGAATCTAAGACCACAACATCGAGTTTGACCACTAAAAAAATATATTTTAAAAAAAATCATTCACTGTTTCAATTTAAAGAAAACAATTGTTTGACCAGTAGTCAATAACAATGTTTATAAAAGTTTTAATAAACACAAAACACATTCCAGCATGCAATGAAACATAAACAGTGATAAGCTATTAAAATTTCTTACTTGAAAAATAATCACCTGAACAGTTCAGATAACACAATTACAAATTAAGAAAAACAGAAAACACAATTACAAATTAAGAAAAACAAACAAAATAACTTATTTTGATGCACATATATAGACTCTATTTAACTAACATGTTTTATAAAACATAAATACATGTGTAAAATCACTCAATTAGCAGTAGAGGTGTCCATTCATGATAGTAAAATGTTTGATACAGTGTACAGTAATCAAATAAAACTGAGACTTAGTAATGAGCTGGGGAGGGGGGGGGGAGAGTTATCAAAGAAATTTAACAAATCAATTATTTGATAAAATCTTTAACATTTTTAATTTTGCATTTACTTTATTTCTCGCTTTCAAACATTTTAACAATAAAAAAAAATTTTTTTCAATAATATTTTTTATGAAATGAATAACACAAACATAAATATATGCTATAATACAGGGGGTGTGCAACAAGCAAGTAGTCCACAGGCCACAGAAAGCATTTTAGTATCGTCCCAAACAAACTTCTAAAGACAGTTTCTTTTAACATATTGTATTAATAATTAAAATGCATGTTTAGAATGTGTGGCCCTATTACAGTATCAAATTCCCTTACAGCCCAATGATATAAAATGTTGCACACCCCTGCTTTAAACTTGATTACATTAAACACCATCAAAAAATTAAACATAAAGCAAGTGCATAAATAACATAATTAAGCATATTGCAAAAAGCAAAATAAAATTGTATTGGCTAACACATTTATATAAAAATATAAATAGCTTGCCTGCTGTGGCTATGAGTGTTAATTATCATTCAAATCAAAGAAAATAATTAGCTTCTTTATCCTAATGGGCAATATTAAATATTTTCAAGTCAATGAGCTAAGTAACATTTGTAAATGAGTGTATAAAATACCAGTTACTTGTTTAATTCAGAATGATTGACAGGAGCACACTGAGCATGCTAAACGTAATAGCATAGAGACACACTATATTAATGACCATCATTCAGTTATTTGTAATATAAAACGGTATGCTTACTTTCAAAATCTGTTTCAATTTCTTTATCAATACTCATGGCATTAGCACCAAATGTTGTAGGGTCTCCATTGATCACATCCAAGAAAAAATCTGGTGGGTTGTTGTGCTCTTGGCAAATATACCCTACGAAGAAAAATAATATAATTTTTTATGAAAATACAATTCCAAAATAATTACATACTGACAACCTACAATTACCTTTAAAACATAAATCAAATACTTTTGTATTTGTATCACAATTAAATTATATATAGGTCAGTCAATATCAAAATTTATTTGGGCAACAGTTGTATACAACATCCAAAAGCTTTAAATTCATTAATCAGCATCAAATGATAAAAAAATCAAGGCAATAACATCTCAATACAGCATCCAAACAGAATTAGAAAACATTCAAATACATTTAGACGACATTCCATTAGATATACCGTAGACAACCATTTGATTACAAATAGCATTCAATTATATTTTGACAACACTGTAACATATTTACCTTGAGATGTGAAAAACTCTAAGGCCTCTGGGGCTGGACCATGATACACTGTGTGCCCTTGAGAAAGGAGCACAAGACTGTCAAACAGTCTGTAGATAGAGTATCTTGGTTGGTGAATGGAGAAAATGATGGTCCGGCCATGTCTTGATAATCTGAAATAGACAAAAGCCTTTGATGTTATAATTCTGAAGAGACATTTTAAACAAATAGAATGTTTCAATGATAAAAAAAAGAAAGAAAACCTTTTCAAAAACAGAAGAACTGTGTTGGCTGTGTTAGCATCCAGGCCTGTGGTTGGCTCATCTAAAAATAACACTGGGGGTGAGATAATGAGCTCCATCCCGATGTTGCATCTTTTTCTCTCCCCTCCAGACACACCTCTGATGAACTCATTGCCAATCTAGATGTCAAAAAACAGGAAATTTTTCAAAAGATAATGTTTTACAGAAAAAGAAATATACCAAGTAAACAATCAATAATTATCTTTTTATATTCTTGGCTAGTAAGTAACCTTAAAGAAAACTACATCAGAAAGATTTTTTTTTCTATCTGTCTATGTCTCTTTTGTATAGATATAAATATAAATATATTATATATATTTCCATAATCTAAGTAAGTGTTCCTGACCTTCGTGTCAGCGCATCGTTCCAGGCCAAGCTCTTTGATGACATTGTTGATTTTCTCCTTTCTCTCTGAAGCAGTCACAGATTTAGGTAACCTTAATGCAGCTGAGAAAGCAAAGTTTTCTCTGACTGACAAAGTCCCCATCACTACGTCATCCTGCACATGAAAAAAAGTGTCATTTATAAATATTGCAGTGCCAATAAATAATTCTTCAACATATTGGAGGTTGACACTCGAAATCCTTAGAAAACAAAATTATCAGCTACTTTAGTCATGAATCCATGCAACTTACAGTTAGAAATTAAGTTAGTGAACAAATTCAAAGCTTTTAAAGCAACTGGGTATGTTTGAGGCTACAAGATTTGTATGTCATGTTAATTAAAACTGTTGATTTTGACATGTACACCAAAATGTCATAAAAGAAAACTTTACTTTTACTTGCATGTATTATGTTGTACAGTAAGTTAAAACATTTTTCAGAAGCATTAACATTTAACATTTTTGTTTCAAAAAATTTTTTTACTAATATTTTTATTTGTAATAATTTTTTCTCTGTTATAATATGTTGCTTGTGTTACTATGATATTTACAAAGAGCAATGCATAATATTTATTTCTAGCATATTTTACAAGCATAAAATGTGTATACCTGGACAACATATCCCACCATGCATTTAAAATTTTCGGGTACTGCCTTGCCATCCAACAATATTTGTCCAAAAACTCCTGCAGGATCTTTCCTACCAGCAAGAACATCTAGAAATCTGAAGGATGTAATTATTGATTTTTTTTTTATGAGAAAAAAAACTTTTTTTTATGAAACAGTTAAAATCTAATTAAAAAATATATTGACTTTCAGAATTAGAAAAAAAGTTTCATGAATTATCAAAAAAGTTTCAAACAATCTTCACACATGATATAGTTACTTCAGCATAATTTTATACTGGATATTGAACAAAACTTTGTATAGGTTAAATACCATTTTATTTAGCTATTTAAAAAAAAAACATTTTTATATTGATTAGCCTGTACAAATTGAATCTTTATGCTTACTATTGCATTATTATGACTTTACTTTATTAGTTTTCTTTACGAGTTCATGAACCTATTCACAGTTTGAATGCCACCATGAAAGCATGAGCACTTATATGAAAGGTAAGAGCAGTCTTTTTAATAGTCTTGATAAGATAATGTCATTTATTTTTAATTAGAGATAATAATTTAATCGGGTAAATAAACTTAAGAGAGTATCAGTTAAAATGGTGTGAACAATTTAGCAATAAGGTCTAACTCTTCAAATAAATTTCATTTCTTTTGGAGTTTCTAATTGCTTGTTATAGATGCATTTCATTGTATATGTAAATGAAACAGTCAAAGAATGTTGCCCCAATGACCCTCACTCAGGTTATGGGATAGGTGAAGGTGAGACCAATGTAATTATATGATATCTGTATAAGCACATTGTGAACAAGTAGCCTGCAGAGACTTCAACAGAGTAATTGTGACCCTCCACGACGAAATGAGTCGCTTCTCACCTCGGCCTATTTTGAGCTAGAGTCAAAAATATGTGTTTGGGGTGAAAAGGATCGATTTTGGGATTTCGATTATTTCTAATTTATTTATTCATTTCTTCACACATCAGTAATATTTTTTTGTTTAAATTAAAACTATAACTTATTTAAAAATTATTTTAAACATAATACCCTGTATGATTTTCATGTGAAATATGCGTAAAATTGAGCATATTTTGAACGCTCTTTTCTTTATAATCCTTTCGAGCTAACTCGCCATGTTTGGCATCATTGGAAAGAGAATTCTCCCTTTTATTATTATTGTCTAGCGTACACGTATACTTTAAAAATATCAACCAACCAAAAGGCTTAAATTAATAAAGGTGTTTTCGGGAAAAAATGTAAATAATGCCGTCACTAGGAAGGGAAAGCCGTTTTTTCATTGAACGATACTAGCACGTGACTTTTTCTAACCAACCCGAGTGAGTGTTTATGCTTAACTTTTCAACATGGCTGCTTCCATTACGAAAAAAACTACTATCGCTAAAGCACTTAATTCGGCAAGAAATGGAAATATTAATGATGAAAAAGATTTGGAAAATGTTGAAAATATTATACAAGAGTATTTTACAACACCAGCATTGGATAACACTGACGGATCTAACTCTAGTGGTGAGTCTGAAGCGAGTGACGACGAAGAAAATGCATCTGCTCTGTGTAGGCGTAGGCCTACACTTTATCAACTTGAATCTAGTGATGAAGAAGAAAACGACCCACCTTTGATCGAAGATGTTTCTATAAACAATCAAAGCTATAGTGGCGTTATGCAGCCGTACGAAGAAAAGAATAAGTTGGCATCTTTTGATTGCCGGTGCTTGCTAATTTCATCGCATAATATAGCTCTGCCTCGACCTCAATAAAAAAAAGGGTGCATTGGACAGTTTACAGCTGATGACTGATGAGATTTTAGGGTGAAGGCTGGACATGCAGGAATTAACAGAAGGTAAATATATTATTCAGCCTTTAAGTGTTATTCCTAATATTTTAGGGCTAGGCCTATGGAATTGATCATGCTAACACTTATAACTATAACTATTATAGATATTAAACAATAAAAAATAGGCTAATTTAGGCCTAATAGTAATAGTAATAGTATTAATTAATTTACTACGCCTAAACCACTACGCTTATATTACTACTAGCCTACTATTAAAACAGTTACTAATACTAAATGAATTACTTAGAGCTAGACTTTAGGATTATGTGCAGTTGCCTAAATATTATGTCATAGAATAAACAGTTGTAAGCTATGATATTTAAAGACTATAGAAAGTTTCTATTCTATCTCTTCAGCTGAAATGGACATGATATTTATAGGCATACTGGCTGGTAGCTCTATAAACAGCAGTGAGTTGACAATTTAATTGATAATTCTTGTCGACGAAAAGTAAGAAAGTTGGAGAGAACCACCTACACAGTCAATGGCAAGAATGTTTGCAGGGAGGCATTCAAGTTTATGTATGGGTAAGTCATGTGGATGATTGATAATTTTTTAACTGTGATGCTCAAAAAGTAAAACACATTTGATTTAATGTTAAAAACATTTTGGATACCAGGTAGTAAAAATCATTATTAAATCAATGTTATTTTAATTTTAATGTATTTTTTTAATGTTTCAGAATTAGCCAAAACAAGCTGACCAATGTCCAGAAAAGATTCAGGGCCTGGAGAGATACAGGCAGTATTCCAGAAAAGAAGTGGGGTGGTAGAAATTCAGTAAATTGTGTATTTTTACCGCCTTTTAGAAACATTTCCAAACTTGACAAAACACCATTTTCATTTCAATAAAAGTTAAAATGTTACAATTTTAACCCATGAAAAAAAATTGAGTTTGTTCTCTATGTATATGAGATTGTAATGAGTGCAAGTGATTGTGTTTAAGTCATTTATTTCTACAGATATGGCTTTGCAAAAATGGTACTTTATACTGTGTTTAAAAAAAAATCAGAATATCAAGATTTTTAAAAAATCATATTTAAATAACTATGGGGGATATATGAACAAATTTTGTATCCACATTCTTGGAATCATTAGATCTCACTAAATCATCAAAATGAAAGCTGTAAAACCATTTTGAAAAAAAATCAGTTTGTGGTACCTACTAATAGGCCTACACCTAAATACTATTTTTTTAACTAACATCTACATTTTTATCTTTTCGTTTTTTACGCATAACAAAAAAAGTATATAACATTTTCCTTTCAAATTCGCCACATATCTTGCGTATAAAGTGTTAAACAAGTGTGCCTAATTTCATCAAAATCCATAAATGGTTGCTAAGGAAATTCTTAGTCCGAAAAATTTATTTAGTAAAATCATTTTTTCTCGAAATCAGGTCTTGGATAGTGGCTCCAATAAAATATTCATAACTAAAAAAGTTACTGTCCGATTTCCAATCAGTTTTCACCATTGTACTCAGAATTAAAAGATATATAGGAATCGATAAAAATCTCAAAATGGCCATCAGGTGAGAAGCGACTCATTTCGTCGTGGAGGGTCACAATTAGCTTTAATCAATATAACACATTAACTTTAATCAATGTAACACATGTCTTTATGTGTACGTGTGCATTTACTGAATCAATTGTGTTACCAGCTACTTCTGTGGAGTTGATTTTTTTTCATCAGCTTTTGACATGGCTGTAAAAGGTCTGTCATTGGCTGGCTTGCAGCTGGGTAATGGAGCTAATGGTTTCATGGGATGGTCTATTATTGGTTCATCCAGCTGTGTGAGAATTATTTTTACAGCCAATCCATTTGAATATTGCTAAGGCATTTTACCTTTGAAGTTAATGCTAACAATCAATCTTTATCTACTTAGGAACTACTTACGATGATTTTCCAGATCCAGTGGGCCCGAGAATAGCTGTCATGCCTTGCTTAAAAATACCCCTGTTAGGATAATATTACAATACAGTCAAATGTATTTTCTAGATATACTAATGTCATTCCTACAATTCTGCTTGAACTAAACTTTGGAAAATAGTTTCAATCTCAATAGAAAATTGTAAACTGTCATGAAAACAAAAACAAAAGTATTTACAAAATAAAGAAAACATTTTGATTACTAGTTTTTGCTGCATACAAATTTGCTTAAGAAAGCAATTGTATCAATAAAAAAAAAAGAGTAGCAAGTAGATCTACAGCTTTGGGAAGTAAATCATCAGAAATAAGAGCAGTATATCTTGAAATGGAAAAGTAAACATAATTTGAGAAAGAAAGCAGGATTTATTTCAGTAAAAAAAAAGCAAGCATATCTTAAGCAAGGAGATTTATATCTCAAGAAAGGAAAGCAAGATAACAATATATAACTTTAAAAAGAAAAGCAAGATAACAATCTATAACTTTAAAAAGAAAAGGAGGATAACAATCTATAACTTTAAAAAGAAAAGCAAGATAACAATCTATAACTTTAAAAAGAAAAGGAGGATAACAATCTATAACTTTAAAAAGAAAAGCAAGATAACAATCTATAACTTTAAAGAGAAAAGCACGATAGCAATCTATACCTTTAAAACAAAAGCAAGATAACAATCTATAACTTTAAAAAGAAAAACAAGATAACAATCTATAACTTTAAAATGAAAAGGAGGATAACAATCTATAACTTTAAAAAGAAAAGCAAGATAACAATCTATAACTTTAAAGAGAAAAGCACGATAGCAATCTATAACTTTAAAACGAAAGCAAGATAACAATCTATAACTTTTTAAAAGAAAAGCAAGAAAAAATTCCATAACTTTAAAAAAGCAAGATAACAATCTATAACTTTAAAAAGAAAAGCAAGATAACAATCTATAACTTTAAAAATAAAGCAACACAACAAAATATAACTTTAAAAAGAAAATCAAGATAAAATCTATAACTTCAAAAAAAAAAGATAACATTCTATAACTCTAAAAAGAAAATCAAGATAACAATCTATAACTTTAAAAAGAAAAGCAAGATAACAATCTATAACTTTAAAAAGTAAAGCAAGATAACAATCTATAACTTTAAAAAGTAAAGCAAGATAACATCTATAACTTTAAAAAGAAAGCAAGATAACAATCTATAACTTTCAAAAGAAAATCAAGATAACAATCTATAACTTTAAAAAAGCAAGATTACAATCTATAACTTTAAAAAGAAAAGCAAGATAATAATCGATAAGTTTTAAAATGAAAAGCAAGATAACAATCTATAACTTTAAAAAGTAAAACAAGATAACAATCTATAACTTTAAAAAGAAAATCAAGATAAAATCTGTATCAAGAAAGAAATGCAACAAGTTTTAGAAGAAAGAAACCCAGTTAGAAAAATGCAATTATATGTAGATCTATATGTTATGAAAGTAAATAGATAAGCTTATACGTATCTATATCTCACTTAAATTATTGTAATGTAATGTAATGTAATGTAATGGCAATTTATATATTGCTTCTATCCATGCTATTTTAGCATGCTCAGTGCGCTCTAGAAGACTATTAATCTGTGAGAGGTTTCACTGCTGCCGGTTAAGCGCATGTGATAACAACTCAATATTAACGTCATCTAGTCCCAAAACTCCTGTAGGGCGACAGGGATCTGCCGGTGGCGGGGCTCGAACCCGCGACGTGTCAAGTGGTTTTTTTGGTTGACAGTCTGGTGAGCTAACCGCTAGGCCAGCCGGCTTCACAAGATATTGCAACTAGATCTACATTAAGACAAAAATGCAAGTAGATCTAAAATCTAAATCCTTAGGAAAAAAAAAACAATTAGATCTAGATCTTCACAAAGAAATGCAATTAGATCTATCTCGAGAAAAAAAAAAGGCAAAAATTATCTATATCAAGAAAGGAAATCATACAGATCTATATCTTCAAAAAGAAAAGCAAGTCGATCTTAAACAAGGAGATTTATATCCCAAGAAAGAAAAGCAAGTAGATCCTTGTAAATAAAATAAGTAGATTTAGAACTGCACAAAGCAAAGCAAGAATTGTCTAGGTCAAAAAAGGAAAGCAAGTAAATATATGCCTATATATTCATTAAAACAAGTAGATCTAGCCAATATCTTCAAAAAGAAAAGCTCAAAATCTAAAGACTTTCTGAACACAGAGTAGATAAATATATATATCTCAAGAAAGAAATACAGGTAGATATATATTTCAAAAAAGAAATGCAGGTTGATATATATTTCAAGAAAGAAATGCAGGTTGATATATATTTCAAGAAAGAAATGCAGGTAGATATATGTCTCAAGAAAGAAATGCAGGTAGATATATGTCTCAAAAAAGAAATGCAGGTAGATATATGTCTCAAAAAAGAAATGCAGGTAGATATATGTCTCAAGAAAGAAATGCAGGTAGATATATGTCTCAAGAAAGAAATGCAGGTAGATATATGTCTCAAGAAAAAAATGCAGGTAGATATATGTCTCAAGAAAGAAATGCAGGTAGATATATGCCTCAAGATAGAAATGCAGGTAGATATGTTTCAAGAAAGAAATGCAGGTAGATATATGTCTCAAGAAAGAAATGCAGGTAGATATATGTCTCAAAAAAGAAATGCAGGTAGATATATGTCTCAAAAAAGAAATGCAGGTAGATATATGTCTCAAGAAAGAAATGCAGGTAGATATATGTCTCAAGAAAGAAATGCAGGTAGATATATGTCTCAAGAAAAAAATGCAGGTAGATATATGTCTCAAGAAAGAAATGCAGGTAGATATATGTCTCAAGAAAAAAATGCACGTAGATATATGTCTCAAGAAAGAAATGCAGGTAGATATATGCTTCAAGAAAGAAATGTAGGTAGATATGTTTCAAGAAAGAAATGCAGGTAGATATATGTCTCAAGAAAGAAATGCAGGAAGATATGCGTCTCAAGAAATAAATGCAGATAGATATATGTCTCAAGAAAGAAATGCAGGTAGATATATGTCTCAAGAAAGAAATGCAGGTAGATAGATGTCTCAAGAAAGAAATGCAGGTAGATATATGTCTCAAAAAAGAAATGCAGGTAGATATATGTCTCAAGAATGAAATGCAGGTAGATATATGTCTCAAGAAAAAAAATGCAGGTAGATATATGTCTCAAGAAAGAAATGCAGGTAGATATATGTCTCAAGAAAGAAATGCAGGTAGATATATGTCTCAAAAAAGAAATGCAGGTAGATATATGTCTCAAAAAAGAAATGCAGGTAGATATATGTCTCAAGAAAGAAATGCAGGTAGATATATGTCTCAAGAATGAAATGCAGGTAGATATATGTCTCAAGAAAAAAATGCAGGTAGATATATGTCTCAAGAAAGAAATGCAGGTAGATATATGCCTCAAGAAAGAAATGCAGGTAGATATGTTTCAAGAAAGAAATGCAGGTAGATTAATGTCTCAAGAAAGAAATGCAGGTAGATATATGTCTCAAAAAAGAAATGCGGGTAGATATATGTCTCAAAAAAGAAATGCAGGTAGATATATGTCTCAAGAAAGAAATGCAGGTAGATATATGTCTCAAGAAAAAAATGCAGGTAGATATATGTCTCAAGAAAAAAATGCAGGTAGATATAGGTCTCAAGAAAGAAATGCAGGTAGATATATGCCTCAAGAAAGAAATGCAGGTAGATATGTTTCAAGAAAGAAATGCAGGTAGATATATGTCTCAAGAAAGAAATGCAGGTAGATATGCGTCTCAAGAAATAAGTGCAGATAGATATATGTCTCAAGAAAGAAATGCAGGTAGATATATGTCTCAAGAAAGAAATGCAGGTAGATATATGTATCAAGAAAGAAATGCCAGTAGATATATGTCTCAAAAAAGAAATGCATGTAGATATATGTCTCAAGAACGAAATGCAGGTAGATATATGTCTCAAGAAAAAAAATGCAGGTAGATATATGTCTCAAAAAAGAAATGCAGGTAGATATATGTCTCAAGAAAGAAATGCAGGTAGATATATGTCTCAAGAAAGAAATGCAGGTAGATATATGTCTCAAGAAAAAAATGCAGGTAGATATATGTCTCAAGAAAGAAATGCAGGTAGATATATGCTTCAAGAAAGAAATGCAGGTAGATATGTTTCAAGAAAGAAATGCAGGTAGATATATGTCTCAAGAAAGAAATGCAGGTAGATATGCGTCTCAAGAAATAAATGCAGATAGATATATGTCTCAAGAAAGAAATGCAGGTAGATATATGTCTCAAGAAAGAAATGCAGGTAGATAGATGTCTCAAGAAAGAAATGCCGTTAGATATATGTCTCAAAAAAGAAATGCAGGTAGATATATGTCTCAAGAACGAAATGCAGGTAGATATATGTCTCAAGAAAAAAAATGCAGGTAGATATATGTCTCAAGAAAGAAATGCAGGTAGATATATGTCTCAAGAAAGAAATGCAGGTAGATATATGTCTCAAAAAAGAAATGCAGGTAGATATATGTCTCAAAAAAGAAATGCAGGTAGATATATGTCTCAAGAAAGAAATGCAGGTAGATATATGTCTCAAGAATGAAATGCAGGTAGATATATGTCTCAAGAAAGAATTGCAGGTAGATATATGTCTCAAGAAAGAAATGCAGGTAGATATATGCCTCAAGAAAGAAATGCAGGTAGATATGTTTCAAGAAAGAAATGCAGGTAGATATATGTCTCAAGAAAGAAATGCAGGTAGATATATGTCTAAAAAAAGAAATGCGGGTAGATATATGTCTCAAAAAAGAAATGCAGGTAGATATATGTCTCAAGAAAGAAATGCAGGTAGATATATGTCTCAAGAAAGAAATGCAGGTAGATATATGTCTCAAGAAAAAAATGCAGGTAAATATAGGTCTCAAGAAAGAAATGCAGGTTGATATATGCCTCAAGAAAGAAATGCAGGTAGATATGTTTCAAGAAAGAAATGCAGGTAGATATATGTCTCAAGAAAGAAATGCAGGCAGATATGCGTCTCAAGAAATAAATGCAGATAGATATATGTCTCAAGAAAGAAATGCAGGTAGATATATGTCTCAAGAAAGAAATGCAGGTAGATATATGTCTCAAGAAAGAAATGCCAGTAGATATATGTCTCAAAAAAGAAATGCATGTAGATATATGTCTCAAGAACGAAATGCAGGTAGATATATGTCTCAAGAAAAAAAATGCAGGTAGATATATGTCTCAAGAAAGAAATGCAGGTAGATATATGTCTCAAGAAAGAAATGCAGGTAGATATATGTCTCAAGAAAGAAATACAGGTAGATATATATTTCAAAAAAGAAATGCAGGTTGATATATATTTCAAGAAAGAAATGCAGGTTGATATATATTTCAAGAAAGAAAAGCAGGTAGATACATGTCTCAAGAAAGAAATGCAGGTAGATATATGTCTCAAGAAAAAATTGCAGGTAGATATATGTCTCAAGAAAGAAATGCAGGTAGATATATGTCTCAAGAACGAAATGCAGGTAGATATATGTCTCAAGAAAAAAAATGCAGGTAGATATATGTCTCAAGAAAGAAATGCAGGTAGATATATGTCTCAAGAAAGAAATGCAGGTAGATATATGTCTCAAAAAAGAAATGCAGGTAGATATATGTCTCAAAAAAGAAATGCAGGTAGATATATGTCTCAAGAAAGAAATGCAGGTAGATATATGTCTCAAGAATGAAATGCAGGTAGATATATGTCTCAAGAAAGAATTGCAGGTAGATATATGTCTCAAGAAAGAAATGCAGGTAGATATATGCCTCAAGAAAGAAATGCAGGTAGATATGTTTCAAGAAAGAAATGCAGGTAGATATATGTCTCAAGAAAGAAATGCAGGTAGATATATGTCTAAAAAAAGAAATGCGGGTAGATATATGTCTCAAAAAAGAAATGCAGGTAGATATATGTCTCAAGAAAGAAATGCAGGTAGATATATGTCTCAAGAAAGAAATGCAGGTAGATATATGTCTCAAGAAAAAAATGCAGGTAAATATAGGTCTCAAGAAAGAAATGCAGGTAGATATATGCCTCAAGAAAGAAATGCAGGTAGATTTGTTTCAAGAAAGAAATGCAGGTAGATATATGTCTCAAGAAAGAAATGCAGGCAGATATGCGTCTCAAGAAATAAATGCAGATAGATATATGTCTCAAGAAAGAAATGCAGGTAGATATATGTCTCAAGAAAGAAATGCAGGTAGATATATGTCTCAAGAAAGAAATGCCAGTAGATATATGTCTCAAAAAAGAAATGCATGTAGATATATGTCTCAAGAACGAAATGCAGGTAGATATATGTCTCAAGAAAAAAAATGCAGGTAGATATATGTCTCAAGAAAGAAATGCAGGTAGATATATGTCTCAAGAAAGAAATGCAGGTAGATATATGTCTCAAGAAAGAAATACAGGTAGATATATATTTCAAAAAAGAAATGCAGGTTGATATATATTTCAAGAAAGAAATGCAGGTTGATATATATTTCAAGAAAGAAATGCAGGTAGATACATGTCTCAAGAAAGAAATGCAGGTAGATATATGTCTCAAGAAAAAAATGCAGGTAGATATATGTCTCAAGAAAGAAATGCAGGTAGATATATGTCTCAAGAAAGAAATGCAGGTAGAAATATGTCTCAAGAAAGAAATGCAGGTAGATATATGTCTCAAGAAAGAATTGCAGGTAGATATATGTCTCAAGAAAGAAATGCAGGTAGATAAAAGTCTCAAGAAAGAAATGCAGGTAGATATATGTCTCAAGAAAGAAATGCAGGTAGATATATGTCTCAAGAAAGAATTGCAGGTAGATATATGTCTCAAGAAAAAAATGCAGGTAGATACATGTATCTAAAGAAATAAATGCAGGTAGATATATGTCTCAAGAAAAAAATGCAGGTAGATATATGTATCTAAAGAAATAAATGCAGGTAGATAAATGTCTTAAGAAAGAAATGCAGGTAGATAAAAGTCTCAAGAAATAAATGCAGGTAGATATATGCCTCAAGAAAGAAATGCAGGTAGATATATGCCTCAAGAAAGAAATGCAGGTAGATATGTCTCAAGAAAGAAATGCAGGTAGATATGTGTCTCAAGAAAGAAATTCAGGTAGATATATGTCTAAAGAAAGAAATGCAGGTAGATATATGTATCTAAAGAAAGAAATGCAGGTAGATATATGTATCTAAAGAAAGAAATGCATGTAGATATATGTCTCAAGAAAGAAATACATGTAGATATATGTCTCAAGAAAGAAATGCAGGTAGATATATGTCTCAAGAAAGAAATGCATGTAGATATATGTCTCAAGAAAGAAATGCAGGTAGATATATGTCTCAAGAAAGAATTGCAGGTAGATATATGTCCCAGGAAAGAAATGCAGGTAGATATGTCTCAAGAAAGAAATGCAGGTAGATATATTTCTTATGAAAGAAATGCAGGTAGATATATGTCTCAAGAAAGAAATGCCGGTAGATATATGTCTCAAGAAAGAATTGCAGGTAGATATATGTCTCAAGAAAGAAATGCAGGTAGATACATGTATCTAAAGAAATAAATGCAGGTAGATATATGTCTCAAGAAAGAAATGCAGGTAGATATATGTCTCAAGAAAGAAATGCAGGTAGATATATGTCTCAAGAAAGAAATGCAGGTAGATATATGTCTCAAGAAAGAATTGCAGGTAGATATATGTCTCAAGAAAGAAATGCAGGTAGATACATGTATCTAAAGAAATAAATGCAGGTAGATATATGTCTCAAGAAAGAAATGCAGGTAGATATATGCCTCAAGAAAGAAATGCAGGTAGATATGTCTCAAGAAAGAAATGCAGGTAGATAAAAGTCTCAAGAAATAAATGCAGGTAGATATATGCCTCAAGAAAGAAATGCAGGTAGATATATGCCTCAAGAAAGAAATGCAGGTAGATATGTCTCAAGAAAGAAATGCAGGTAGATATGTGTCTCAAGAAAGAAATTCAGGTAGATATATGTCTAAAGAAAGAAATGCAGGTAGATATATGTATCTAAAGAAAGAATTGCAGGTAGATATATGTCTTAAGAAAGAATTGCAGGTAGATATATGTCTCAAGAAAGAAATGCAGGTAGATATATGTCTCAAGAAAGAAATGCAGGTAGATATATGTCTCAAGAAAGAATTGCAGGTAGATATATGTCTCAAGAAAGAAATGCAGGTAGATACATGTATCTAAAGAAATAAATGCAGGTACATATATGTCTCAAGAAATAAATGCAGGTAGATATATGTATCTAAAGAAATAAATGCAGGTAGATAAATGTCTTAAGAAAGAAATGCAGGTAGATAAAAGTCTCAAGAAATAAATGCAGGTAGATATATGCCTCAAGAAAGAAATGCAGGTAGATATATGCCTCAAGAAAGAAATGCAGGTAGATATGTCTAAAGAAAGAAATGCAGGTAGATATATGTATCTAAAGAAAGAAATGCAGGTAGATATATGTATCTAAAGAAAGAAATGCATGTAGATATATGTCTCAAGAAAGAAATGCATGTAGATATATGTCTCAAGAAAGAAATGCAGGTAGATATATGTCTCAAGAAAGAAATGCATGTAGATATATGTCTCAAGAAAGAAATGCAGGTAGATATATGTCTCAAGAAAGAATTGCAGGTAGATATATAACTCAGGAAAGAAATGCAGGTAGATATGTCTCAAGAAAGAAATGCAGGTAGATATATGTCTCAAGAAAGAAATGCAGGTAGATATATGTCTCAAGAAAGAATTGCAGGTAGATATATGTCTCAAGAAAGAAATGCAGGTAGATACATGTATCTAAAGAAATAAATGCAGGTAGATATATGTCTCAAGAAAGAAATGCAGGTAGATATATGTCTCAAGAAAGAAATGCAGGTAGATATATGTCTCAAGAAAGAAATGCAGGTAGATATATGTCTCAAGAAAGAAATGCAGGTAGATATATGTCTCAAGAAAGAAATGCAGGTAGATATATGTCTCAAGAAAGAATTGCAGGTAGATATATGTCTCAAGAAAGAAATGCAGGTAGATACATGTATCTAAAGAAATAAATGCAGGTAGATATATGTCTCAAGAAAGAAATGCAGGTAGATATATGCCTCAAGAAAGAAATGCAGGTAGATATGTCTCAAGAAAGAAATGCAGGTAGATATATGTCTCAAGAAAGAAATTCAGGTAGATATATGTCTCAAGAAAGAAATGCAGGTAGATATATGTATCTAAAGAAATAAATGCAGGTAGATAAATGTCTCAAGAAAGAAATGCAGGTAGATAAAAGTCTCAAGAAATAAATGCAGGTAGATATATGCCTCAAGAAAGAAATGCAGGTAGATATATGCCTCAAGAAAGAAATGCAGGTAGATATATGCCTCAAGAAAGAAATGCAGGTAGATATGTCTCAAGAAAGAAATGCAGGTAGATATATGTCTCAAGAAAGAAATGCAGGTAGATATATGTCTCAAGAAAGAAATGCAGGTAGATATATGTATCTAAAGAAAGAAATGCAGGTAGATATATGTCTCAAGAAAGAAATGCATGTAGATATATGTCTCAAGAAAGAAATGCATGTAGATATATGTCTCAAGAAAGAAATGCAGGTAGATATATGTCTCAAGAAAGAAATGCATGTAGATATATGTCTTAAGAAAGAAATGCAGGTAGATTAATGTCTCAAGAAAGAATTGCAGGTAGATATATGTCTCAAGAAAGAAATGCAGGTAGATAAATGTCTCAGGAAAGAAATGCAGGTAGATATGTCTCAAGAAAGAAATGCAGGTAGATATATGCCTCAAGAAAAAAATGCAGGTAGATATATGTCTCAAGAAAGAAATGCAGGTAGATATGTTTCAAGAAAGAAATGCAGGTAGATACATGTATCTAAAGAAAGAAATGCAGGTAGATATATGTCTCAAGAAAGAAAAAGCAGGTTGATATATGTCTCAAGAAAGAAATGTAGGTAGATATATGTCTCATGAAAGAAATGCAGGTAGATATATGTCTCAAGAAAGAAATGCAGGTAGATATGTTTCAAGAAAGAAATGCAGGTAGATACATGTATCTAAAGAAAGAAATGCAGGTAGATATATGTCTCAAGAAAGAAAAAGCAGGTTGATATTTGTCTCAAGAAAGAAATGTAGGTAGATATATGTCTCAAGAAAGAAATGCAGGTAGATATATGTCTCAAGAAAGAAATGCAGGTAGATATATGTCTCAAGAAAGAATTGCAGGTAGATATATGTCTCAAGAAAGAAATGCAGGTAGATACATGTATCTAAAGAAATAAATGCAGGTAGATATATGTCTCAAGAAAGAAATGCAGGTAGATATATGCCTCAAGAAAGAAATGCAGGTAGATATGTCTCAAGAAAGAAATGCAGGTAGATAAAAGTCTCAAGAAATAAATGCAGGTAGATATATGCCTCAAGAAAGAAATGCAGGTAGATATATGCCTCAAGAAAGAAATGCAGGTAGATATGTCTCAAGAAAGAAATGCAGGTAGATATGTGTCTCAAGAAAGAAATTCAGGTAGATATATGTCTAAAGAAAGAAATGCAGGTAGATATATGTATCTAAAGAAAGAATTGCAGGTAGATATATGTCTCAAGAAAGAATTGCAGGTAGATATATGTCTCAAGAAAGAAATGCAGGTAGATATATGTCTCAAGAAAGAAATGCAGGTAGATATATGTCTCAAGAAAGAATTGCAGGTAGATATATGTCTCAAGAAAGAAATGCAGGTAGATACATGTATCTAAAGAAATAAATGCAGGTAGATATATGTCTCAAGAAATAAATGCAGGTAGATATATGTATCTAAAGAAATAAATGCAGGTAGATAAATGTCTTAAGAAAGAAATGCAGGTAGATAAAAGTCTCAAGAAATAAATGCAGGTAGATATATGCCTAAAGAAAGAAATGCAGGTAGATATATGCCTCAAGAAAGAAATGCAGGTAGATATGTCTAAAGAAAGAAATGCAGGTAGATATATGTATCTAAAGAAAGAAATGCAGGTAGATATATGTATCTAAAGAAAGAAATGCATGTAGATATATGTCTCAAGAAAGAAATGCATGTAGATATATGTCTCAAGAAAGAAATGCAGGTAGATATATGTCTCAAGAAAGAAATGCATGTAGATATATGTCTCAAGAAAGAAATGCAGGTAGATATATGTCTCAAGAAAGAATTGCAGGTAGATATATAACTCAGGAAAGAAATGCAGGTAGATATGTCTCAAGAAAGAAATGCAGGTAGATATATGTCTTATGAAAGAAATGCAGGTAGATATATGTCTCAAGAAAGAAATGCAGGTAGATATATGTCTCAAGAAAGAATTGCAGGTAGATATATGTCTCAAGAAAGAAATGCAGGTAGATACATGTATCTAAAGAAATAAATGCAGGTAGATATATGTCTCAAGAAAGAAATGCAGGTAGATATATGTCTCAAGAAAGAAATGCAGGTAGATATATGTCTCAAGAAAGAAATGCAGGTAGATATATGTCTCAAGAAAGAAATGCAGGTAGATATATGTCTCAAGAAAGAAATGCAGGTAGATATATGTCTCAAGAAAGAATTGCAGGTAGATATATGTCTCAAGAAAGAAATGCAGGTAGATACATGTATCTAAAGAAATAAATGCAGGTAGATATATGTCTCAAGAAAGAAATGCAGGTAGATATATGCCTCAAGAAAGAAATGCAGGTAGATATGTCTCAAGAAAGAAATGCAGGTAGATATATGTCTCAAGAAAGAAATTCAGGTAGATATATGTCTCAAGAAAGAAATGCAGGTAGATATATGTATCTAAAGAAATAAATGCAGGTAGATAAATGTCTCAAGAAAGAAATGCAGGTAGATAAAAGTCTCAAGAAATAAATGCAGGTAGATATATGCCTCAAGAAAGAAATGCAGGTAGATATATGCCTCAAGAAAGAAATGCAGGTAGATATATGCCCCAAGAAAGAAATGCAGGTAGATATGTCTCAAGAAAGAAATGCAGGTAGATATATGTCTCAAGAAAGAAATGCAGGTAGATATATGTCTCAAGAAAGAAATGCAGGTAGATATATGTATCTAAAGAAAGAAATGCAGGTAGATATATGTATCTAAAGAAAGAAATGCATGTAGATATATGTCTCAAGAAAGAAATGCATGTAGATATATGTCTCAAGAAAGAAATGCAGGTAGATATATGTCTCAAGAAAGAAATGCATGTAGATATATGTCTTAAGAAAGAAATGCAGGTAGATTAATGTCTCAAGAAAGAATTGCAGGTAGATATATGTCTCAAGAAAGAAATGCAGGTAGATAAATGTCTCAAGAAAGAAAAAGCAGGTTGATATATGTCTCAAGAAAGAAATGTAGGTAGATATATGTCTCATGAAAGAAATGCAGGAAGATATATGTCTCAAGAAAGAAATGCAGGTAGATATGTTTCAAGAAAGAAATGCAGGTAGATACATGTATCTAAAGAAAGAAATGCAGGTAGATATATGTCTCAAGAAAGAAAAAGCAGGTTGATATATGTCTCAATAAAGAAATGTAGGTAGATATATGTCTCAAGAAAGAAATGCAGGTAGATATATGTCTCAAGAAAGAAATGCAGGTAGATATATGTCTCAAGAAAGAATTGCAGGTAGATATATGTCTCAAGAAAGAAATGCAGGTAGATACATGTATCTAAAGAAATAAATGCAGGTAGATATATGTCTCAAGAAAGAAATGCAGGTAGATATATGCCTCAAGAAAGAAATGCAGGTAGATATGTCTCAAGAAAGAAATGCAGGTAGATAAAAGTCTCAAGAAATAAATGCAGGTAGATATATGCCTCAAGAAAGAAATGCAGGTAGATATATGCCTCAAGAAAGAAATGCAGGTAGATATGTCTCAAGAAAGAAATGCAGGTAGATATGTGTCTCAAGAAAGAAATTCAGGTAGATATATGTCTAAAGAAAGAAATGCAGGTAGATATATGTATCTAAAGAAAGAATTGCAGGTAGATATATGTCTCAAGAAAGAATTGCAGGTAGATATATGTCTCAAGAAAGAAATGCAGGTAGATATATGTCTCAAGAAAGAAATGCAGGTAGATATATGTCTCAAGAAAGAATTGCAGGTAGATATATGTCTCAAGAAAGAAATGCAGGTAGATACATGTATCTAAAGAAATAAATGCAGGTAGATATATGTCTCAAGAAATAAATGCAGGTAGATATATGTATCTAAAGAAATAAATGCAGGTAGATAAATGTCTTAAGAAAGAAATGCAGGTAGATAAAAGTCTCAAGAAATAAATGCAGGTAGATATATGTCTCAAGAAAGAAATGCAGGTAGATATATGTCTCAAGAAAGAAATGCATGTAGATATATGTCTTAAGAAAGAAATGCAGGTAGATTAATGTCTCAAGAAAGAATTGCAGGTAGATATATGTCTCAAGAAAGAAATGCAGGTAGATAAATGTCTCAGGAAAGAAATGCAGGTAGATATGTCTCAAGAAAGAAATGCAGGTAGATATATGCCTCAAGAAAAAAATGCAGGTAGATATATGTCTCAAGAAAGAAATGCAGGTAGATATGTTTCAAGAAAGAAATGCAGGTAGATACATGTATCTAAAGAAAGAAATGCAGGTAGATATATGTCTCAAGAAAGAAAAAGCAGGTTGATATATGTCTCAAGAAAGAAATGTAGGTAGATATATGTCTCATGAAAGAAATGCAGGTAGATATATGTCTCAAGAAAGAAATGCAGGTAGATATGTTTCAAGAAAGAAATGCAGGTAGATGCATGTATCTAAAGAAAGAAATGCAGGTAGATATATGTCTCAAGAAAGAAAAAGCAGGTTGATATATGTCTCAAGAAAGAAATGTAGGTAGATATATGTCTCAAGAAAGAAATGCAGGTAGATATATGTCTCAAGAAAGAAATGCAGGTAGATATATGTCTCAAGAAAGAATTGCAGGTAGATATATGTCTCAAGAAAGAAATGCAGGTAGATACATGTATCTAAAGAAATAAATGCAGGTAGATATATGTCTCAAGAAAGAAATGCAGGTAGATATATGCCTCAAGAAAGAAATGCAGGTAGATATGTCTCAAGAAAGAAATGAAGGTAGATAAAAGTCTCAAGAAATAAATGCAGGTAGATATATGCCTCAAGAAAGAAATGCAGGTAGATATATGCCTCAAGAAAGAAATGCAGGTAGATATGTCTCAAGAAAGAAATGCAGGTAGATATGTGTCTCAAGAAAGAAATTCAGGTAGATATATGTCTAAAGAAAGAAATGCAGGTAGATATATGTATCTAAAGAAAGAATTGCAGGTAGATATATGTCTCAAGAAAGAATTGCAGGTAGATATATGTCTCAAGAAAGAAATGCAGGTAGATATATGTCTCAAGAAAGAAATGCAGGTAGATATATGTCTCAAGAAAGAATTGCAGGTAGATATATGTCTCAAGAAAGAAATGCAGGTAGATACATGTATCTAAAGAAATAAATGCAGGTAGATATATGTCTCAAGAAATAAATGCAGGTAGATATATGTATCTAAAGAAATAAATGCAGGTAGATAAATGTCTTAAGAAAGAAATGCAGGTAGATAAAAGTCTCAAGAAATAAATGCAGGTAGATATATGCCTAAAGAAAGAAATGCAGGTAGATATATGCCTCAAGAAAGAAATGCAGGTAGATATGTCTAAAGAAAGAAATGCAGGTAGATATATGTATCTAAAGAAAGAAATGCAGGTAGATATATGTATCTAAAGAAAGAAATGCATGTAGATATATGTCTCAAGAAAAAAATGCATGTAGATATATGTCTCAAGAAAGAAATGCAGGTAGATATATGTCTCAAGAAAGAAATGCATGAAGATATATGTCTCAAGAAAGAAATGCAGGTAGATATATGTCTCAAGAAAGAATTGCAGGTAGATATATAACTCAGGAAAGAAATGCAGGTAGATATGTCTCAAGAAAGAAATGCAGGTAGATATATGTCTTATGAAAGAAATGCAGGTAGATATATGTCTCAAGAAAGAAATGCAGGTAGATATATGTCTCAAGAAAGAATTGCAGGTAGATATATGTCTCAAGAAAGAAATTCAGGTAGATATATGTCTCAAGAAAGAAATGCATGTAGATATATGTCTTAAGAAAGAAATGCAGGTAGATTAATGTCTCAAGAAAGAATTGCAGGTAGATATATGTCTCAAGAAAGAAATGCAGGTAGATAAATGTCTCAGGAAAGAAATGCAGGTAGATATGTCTCAAGAAAGAAATGCAGGTAGATATATGCCTCAAGAAAAAAATGCAGGTAGATATATGTCTCAAGAAAGAAATGCAGGTACATATGTTTCAAGAAAGAAATGCAGGTAGATACATGTATCTAAAGAAAGAAATGCAGGTAGATATATGTCTCAAGAAAGAAAAAGCAGGTTGATATATGTCTCAAGAAAGAAATGTAGGTAGATATATGTTTCATGAAAGAAATGCAGGTAGATATATGTCTCAAGAAAGAATTGCAGGTAGATATATGTCTCAAGAAAGAAATGCAGGTAGATACATGTATCTAAAGAAATAAATGCAGGTAGATATATGTCTCAAGAAAGAAATGCAGGTAGATATATGTATCTAAAGAAATAAATGCAGGTAGATATATGTCTCAAGAAAGAATTGCAGGTAGATATATGTCTCAAGAAGGAAATGCAGGTAGATATATGTCTAAAAAAAAAATGCAGGTAGATATGTTTCAAGAAAGAAATGCAGGTAGATATATGTCTCAAGAAAGAAAAAGCAGGTTGATATATGTCTCAAGAAAGAAATGTAGGTAGATACATGTATCTAAAGAAAGAAATGCAGGTAGATATGTCTCAAGAAAGAAATGCAGGTAGATATATGTCTCATGAAAGAAATGTAGGTAGATATATGTCTCAAGAAAGAAATGCAGGTAGATATATGTCTCAAGAAAGAATTGCAGGTAGATACATGTATCTAAAGAAATAAATGCAGGTAGATATATGTCTCAAGAAAGAAATGCAGGTAGATATATGTCTCAAGAAAGAAATGCAGGTAGATATATGTCTCAAGAAAGAAATGCAGGTAGATATATGTCTCAAGAAAGAATTGCAGGTAGATATATGTCTCAAGAAAGAAATGCAGGTAGATACATGTATCTAAAGAAAAAAATGCAGGTAGATATATGTCTCAAGAAAAAAATGCAGGTAGATATATGTATCTAAAGAAATAAATGCAGGTAGATAAATGTCTTAAGAAAGAAATGCAGGTAGATAAAAGTCTCAAGAAATAAATGCAGGTAGATATATGCCTCAAGAAAGAAATGCAGGTAGATATATGCCTCAAGAAAGAAATGCAGGTAGATATGTCTCAAGAAAGAATTGCAGGTAGATATATGTCTCAAGAAAGAAATTCAGGTAGATATATGTCTAAAGAAAGAAATGCAGGTAGATATATGTATCTAAAGAAAGAAATGCAGGTAGATATATGTATCTAAAGAAAGAAATGCATGTAGATATATGTCTCAAGAAAGAAATGCATCTAGATATATGTCTCAAGAAAGAAATGCAGGTAGATATATGTCTCAAGAAAGAAATGCATGTAGATATATGTCTCAAGAAAGAAATGCAGGTAGATATATGTCTCAAGAAAGAATTGCAGGTAGATATATGTCTCAGGAAAGAAATGCAGGTAGATATGTCTCAAGAAAGAAATGCAGGTAGATATATGTCTCAAGAAAGAAATGCAGGTAGATATATGTATCTAAAGAAAGAAATGCAGGTAGATATATGTATCTAAAGAAAGAAATGCATGTAGATATATGTCTCAAGAAAGAAATGCATGTAGATATATGTCTCAAGAAAGAAATGCAGGTAGATATATGTCTCAAGAAAGAAATGCATGTAGATATATGTCTTAAGAAAGAAATGCAGGTAGATTAATGTCTCAAGAAAGAATTGCAGGTAGATATATGTCTCAAGAAAGAAATGCAGGTAGATAAATGTCTCAGGAAAGAAATGCAGGTAGATATGTCTCAAGAAAGAAATGCAGGTAGATATATGCCTCAAGAAAAAAATGCAGCTAGATATATGTCTCAAGAAAGAAATGCAGGTAGATATGTTTCAAGAAAGAAAT